>CM038673.1:408534201-409134201 GCA_021605145.1 Aegilops bicornis | reverse complement strand
CTGAAGCCTTATGCGCCTTGGATAATGAGATTCATCGGGACAAGGTCTTCACTCAATTACAAGGCTGATACTCTGAACCACTGCAGCTACTTGCCCCCGATTGAAGTCCTCAAACGAACATTTACCTCAGCTGATGACAAGGGTAAGGCAACTGCTGTGATCGATGAAGGCATTCGTCCATTGGATGGACAGTTTTTGCGCAAAGCTGCATCCTACTCCACCAATGATGACTCTGCCACACATGACTCTGCCGCAAATACCTCAGCCAAGCAAAGTCCTCAAGCCACAACACCTAAAGTGATGACTGATCGTGAGTCAGTCTTCATCAGAAGGTTGATCGCAATCATAAATGGGTCAAGCGTCAGTTTGGTTCAATTCTTCACAACATGACCTCTACACACAATGCAGTGAAGAAAAACCACTACTACTTCCATGAAACCTTCAAACGCACCTGGGCTGTTCTTTCAAATGTCTCTGACATGGAAGAACTGAAGACAATGGGTCTCAAGGAAGAATTTGACTGGTCTGCACCTCCTCCCAAGAAATACAAGAAGGTCAAAGTTCCTTCCTTGGTGGCCAGCTCCTATTCTTCATCACGAGACACTGATGAAAATGAAGACTTGGACGACATCATGGCAGCCCCACTACGACAACTGACCCCAACAGCGCTGGCGCTCCTTCTTCAACTTGAAATTCTTCAGGGGCGTTAGTCCTTAGTTTAGATCATTTTGGTCATTCGATGACAAAGGGGGAGAAATTTGAGTTAGTCTTCAAGCGGGTCTATTATATGGGCAATTTTTTGTTAAGTTACAACTCTCGTTCTTCTGAAACTTTTATTGGATCGAGTTGTAATCTTAAACCCGATGGTGCTTTGATACTTTTGATGCACTGTGCTCTGATACTCTTGATGCGTTATTTTGCATGCCTGTTCCTCATTAATGTTATTTCACACATGCTGAATTTCATCAAGCACCATATTTCATCATGCATTTCAAATTCTTCATATTATATGTCAAATGCGTGTATGAATTACACGATATAGGGGGAGATCTCCATGATTCAACTCTTCAAATGTGCATTGCCTCAAAAGCAAATTCCTCACTATGCACATCTTCGTGGGGAGTTCTTCTATATCTTGCAATCAAATTCCTCAATATCAGTATTTACACTTCATATGTTTATCCCCGTTGAAAACTTAACCTATACTGTCATCAATCACCAAAAGGGGGGAGATTGTAAGTGCATCTAGTGCCCCTTAGTGATTTTGGTGTATTGAAGACTTATAGGTTAAGGGACTAATGTGTTTGTGAGTGTACACATGTCTATAAGTCTATGAGGAGTTTGATATTTACAGAGAAACTCGACCCCTAAAAATGGAGTTCTTCGACTGAAGACTTTGATATTCTGAAGACTTTCTGAAGACTTTGAAAGTGAAGAAATTGGTGTGACCTTGAAGACTTGGTATCCATTTGAGGAACATGAAGCGTGAAGACTTTTGTTTTCGTAGTTTCGTTTTCTCTTTCTTGAGTCATAGGAAACACCGTCTTTGTTAAAGGGTCGAGGAAATACTAAGGAAAAATTTCCATGTGATGCTCAACTCAAAATCCTACACCCACCAATCCCTTCGAGTGAAGCCTTTGGAAATCTCATACATTCAGTCAATTTCTTGATGTGAGACGAAGTTCTTACAGTTCTTTGAGGAATTTGTTCGACCGAGGAGTTAGGAATTCGCCAAGGCGGATTGCCTACACGATGAGGAACATGATAGCCCGAGGAATTTGAGATTCAAATTTCCGACCGTTCTTGTCTTTCTTGGCGCCAACTGTCCCAAAATATCTTATCCACCTAACGGTCATATCATTGAAGGGCATTTATGTCTTATCATGTCGGGCTGCTCCCTAGGCTATAAATAGCCGCCCCCTACAACCACTAGCTGGCTGGCTGCTCTGAGAGAAACTTGACACTTGTCATTTGAGAGCAACCCATCCTCCGAGGACTTTGAGCGAAAATCATCGAGTGAGAAAAAAATCAAACACCAAACCCCTACAAACCCAAAGTGATTGAGCATCACTGAAGAGATTGATCCTGCGTGGATCCGACGCTTGTTACCTTTGAAGACTGTGCTTCTTCCAGACGGTTAGGCGTCATGGTCTAGAGCATCCAAGAGGAATTGTGGATCACCGAGTGACCAAGTTTGTGAAGGTTTGGAAGTCGCCTGAAGACTTACCACGAGTGATTGTACGAGGTATGTGTGACCTTAGTTCAAGGAGAATACGGTGAGGACTTGGTGTCCTGAGCTGCGTGCTCGGCCGGGTGTCCGGGACTGTGTCCTCGAGTTTAAATACTCGGCCGCTCCAACCGGACGCATAACCGAGACATCAATTGGAACTGGTCTACCAAATCATTGTCTTCACCAACCTTACTGGTTCTATTTCCTCAACCCTCTCATTTCCTCATTCTTGTGTTGAGTGTTCATTCATATCTGTGTTTGAAGACTTTGGTAGAAGACTTTCTCAATTTCCTCAGTTCAATTTCTTTAGTCTGCTTGTCTTCATCTTGTGCTATCCTGTGTTTACGCTTTCATACTCTTTGATTGTCTTCATTTCATCATGATGACCATGCCCGCATTCTCTTATGCTTACTTCTGAGTACTTATTCCGCTGCAAGTAGTTCTTCGCTAAGGAATTTCCTCACCGGCAAATTCCTCAGTGAAGAATTCATAAAAATCACCTATTCACCCCCCCTCTAGTCGATATAACGCACTTTCACACTGGGAATAATTTCCCGGATGTTTTCCCCCTTCGCCGGTATCACCTATCCCTGCGTTAGATCACCCCTGGCACCGCATATTGCCTTTTTATATTTTGTGATACTTTGTTTGCTTAGTATTTACTGTTTCTCCCCCCTCTTCTTCTCCAGTAGACCCTGAGACCGACGTTGATGCGTCTGAGTACGACTACGTCACCGACGACCCTTCTTCTTGTGCAACAGAGCTTCCAGGCAAGCCCCCCTTGATCAACCCGATATCGCCTATTCCTTCTCTCTACTGCTTGCATTAGAGTAGTGTAGCATGTTACTGCTTTCGGTTAATCCTATTCTGCTGCATAGCCTGTCATTGTTGCTACAGTTGTTACCCTTACCTGCAATCCTAAATGCTTAGTATAGGATGCTAGTTTTCCATCAGTGACCCTACATTCTTGTCCGTCTGCCATGCTATACTATTGGGCTGTGATCACTCGGGAGGTGATCACGGGTTTATACATACACACATATTATACAAATTACATGATGTGACTAAAGTCGGGTCGGCTCGTAGAGTGCCCGCAAGTGATTTTGATGTGGGGGCTGAAAGGACAAGTGGCTCCATCCCGGTAGTGGTGGGCCTCGGTTCCTGACAGCCCCCGACTGTTACTTTATGGCGGAGCGACAGGGCAGGTTGAGACCACCTAGGTGAGAGGAGGTCCTGGCCCTGGTCGGCGTCCGTGGTTACTTCATAATAACACGCTTAACGAGATCTTGGTATTTGATCTGAGTTGGGTCATTGACCTTATACGCACTAACCGCCACGTGGGACAAGATATGGGCAACCGACGTCGTGGTATCAGCCGAAGCTCCTTTTGACGTCAGCGACTGAGCGGCGCGCGCCGGATTGGGCCGTAAGCCCGCGCTTGTATTAAGGGGGCTAGGTCTACTTCCGGCTGCGTACGCAACGTGTAGGTGTGCAATGGGCGATGGGCCCAGACCCCTGCGCGCATAGGATTTAGACTGGCGTGCTGAACTCTCTATTGAGTCTAGGTGGGGCTGCAACGTGTTGATCTCCCGAGGCCGGACATGACCCAGGAAAGTGTGCCTGGCCAGAGGGATCGAGCGTGTCGGGTAATGTGGTGCACCCCTGCAGGGAAGTTGATCTATTCGAATAGCCGTGTCCATGGTAACAGGCGACCCGGAGTTGTACCTTGACCTTATGACAACTAGAACCAGATACTTAATAAAACACATCCTTCCAAGTGCCAGATATAACCCGGTGATCGCTCTCACACAGGGTGACGAGGAGAGGATCGCCGAGTAAGATTATGCTATGCGATGATACTTGGTGAACTTACCATCTACTCTCTTCTACATGCTGCAAGATGGAGGCTACCAGAAGCGTAGTCTTCGACATGACTAGCTATCCCCCTCTTATTCTGGCATTCTGTAGTTTAGTCCACCGATATTGCCCCTTTACACAGATACCCATGCATATGTAGTGTAGATCCTTGCTTGCGAGTACTTTGGATGAGTACGCACGGTTGCTTTGCTCCCCCTTTTCCCCCTTTCCTTCCTTCTCGGTTGTCGCAACCAGATGCTAGAGCCCAGGAGCCAGACGCCACCGTCGACGACGACTCCTACTACACCGCGGGTGCCTACTACTACGTGCAGGCCGCCGCCAACGACAAGGAGTAGTTTAGGAGGATCCCAGGCAGGAAGCTTGTGCCTCTTTCGATCTGTATCCCAGTTTGTGCTAGCCATCTTATGTCAACTTGTTTACTTATGTCTGTACTCAGATATTGTTGCTTCCGCTGACTCGTCTATGATCGAGCACTTGTATTCGAGCCCTCGAGGCCCCTGGCTTGTATTATGATGCTTGTATGACTTATTTATGTTGTTAGAGTTGTGTTGTGATATCTTCCCGTGAATCCCTGATCTTGATCGTACACGTTTGCGTGCATGATTAGTGTACGGTTGAATCGAGGGCGTCACACTAGGCATGATGATTTCAATGATGCTCGCATAAAAATAAAGAATTGAAACACAAAGAGAGCATCATGAAACATATGTGGCAAGCACATTTAAGTCTAACCCACTTCCTATGCATCGGGATATTGTGAACAAACAACTTATGGGAACAAGAATCAATTAGCATAGGAGGGTAAAACAAGTGCAACTTCAAGATTTTAAACATATAGAGAGGAAACTTGATATTATTGCAATATGTAGAAGCATATGTTCCTCTCTCATAGTAATTTTCATTGGCATCATGAATGAATTCAACAATATAACCATCACATAAAGCATTATTTTCATAATGCATAAGCATAGGAATTTTACTACTCACCACATAAGCAAATTTATTCTCATCAATAGTAGTGGGAGCAAACTCAACAAAATAACTATCATGTGAGGCATAATCCAGTTGAAATTAAAATCATGATGAAAAGTTTCATGGTTATCATTATTCTTTATAGCATACATGTCATCACAATAATCATCATAGATAACAACTTTGTTCTCATAATCAATTGGAACCTCTTCCGAAATAGTGGATTCATCACTAAATAAAGTCATGACCTCTCCAAATCCACTTCCATAATTATCACAATAAGATTCAACACCCTCCAAAATAGTGGGATCATTACCTAGAGTTGACACTCTTCCAAACACACTTTCATCAATTTAATCATCATAAATAGGAGGCATGCTATCATCATAATAAATTTGCTCATCAAAACTTGGGGGACAAAAAATATCATCTTCATCAAACATAGCATCCCCAAGCTTATGGCTTTGCATATCATTAGCATCATGGATATTCAAAGACTTCATACTAACAACATTGCAATCATGCTCATCATTCAAAGATTTTATGCCAAGCATTTTATTTAATTCTTCTTCTAACACTTGAGCACAATTTTCCTTTCCATCAATTTCACGGAAGACATTAAAAAGATGAAGCATATGAGTGCCCCAAAGTTTCTACCGGAGAGTCAAGACGAAAACGTGTGCCAACCCCTATGCATAAGTTCACAAGGTCACAGAACCCGCAAGTTGATCACCAAAACATACATCAAGTAGATCACGTGAATATCCCATTGTCACCACAGATAAGCACATGTAAGACATACATCAAGTGTTCTCAAATCCTTAAAGACTCATCCGATAAAATAACTTCAAAGGGAAAACTCAATCCATTACAAGAAGGTAGAGGGGGAGAAACATCATAAGATCCATCTATAATAGCAAAGCTCATGGTACATCAAGATCGTGCCAAATCAAGAACACGAGAGAGAGAGAGAGAGAGAGAGAGAGAGAGAGAGAGAGATCAAACACATAGCTACTGGTACATACCCTCAGCCCCGAGGGTGAACTACTCCCTCCTCATCATGGAGAGCGCCAGGATGATGAAGATGGCCACCGGTGATGATTTCCCCCTCCGGTAGGGTGCCGGAACAGGCTCCCGATTGGTTTTTTGTGGCTATAGAGGCTTGTGGCGGCGGAACTCCCAGTGTAGGTTTATTTCTGGGGGTTTCTATGTTTATAGGATTTTTTGGCGTCGAGAACAAGTCAGGGGGGCCCTTGTGGAGGCCTCGTGGCTCTTCTGGCCCAACTCTTTTGCTTCGGGGGCTTCTTCTGGTCCATAAAAAATCACCATAAATTTTCAGGTCATTTGGACTCCGTTTGATATTCCTTTTCTGTAAAACTCAAAAACAAGAATTTTTTTGGCATTGGGCTCTAGGTTAATAGGTTAGTCCCAAAAATCATATAAAATAACATATAAATGCATATAAAACATCCTAGATAGATAATATAATAGCATGAAACGATCAGAAATTATAGATACGTTGGAGACGTATCACTGACCCATTGCGCCAATTGATGCAGAGGCCAATTGCAGGCCGGAAGTTAAGCAAACTATTTCAAATATTTTCCTCAACTATATGCAAATGATTATGATCATATTTGTTTTCAATGTTTGTTTTGCCAATTATATTGGTGATTTTAGTTACTTCCTTATCTCACCCCTGTCGGATTTCTTTTAACTTTTTAGAATTCAACCCTAGGGTTTCAACTACTTGTGTAGGGCTATTAACTAACCTAAATGATCTCATAAGGTCACTCACAATCATGTGGTTCCACATTGGGTTTTATATTCACTCCGTTGCGCCAATTGGCGCAGAGACCAATTACAGCCCAACAATTAAGAGAACTATGTGAAACATAAAATGGAAGTCAAGTGAGCTATTTGTGGAGACCAACTGACCAAGTGCAACTCGGAAGTTAAGTGAACTATTTGACACATAAGATGGAAGTTAAGTGAACTATTTGGGCAACCTAATAGACTGGTCAATAGAAAGGCCGACCACACCCCCATACAGTACATGACCTAAACCGTAGAAACCTCCTACTCAGAACAAAATAGACAACTCAAGACCATTCAGGTAGACCACAGAGTCCAAATACCGGGAAACAACCAAAATCACGCCTGACAGTTAAGTGAAGTATTGAGGATTTTCCCCCCTCAACTATGTGCAAATGTTTCTATTTGCCTTGACCATGATTATTGCCCATAGCTTTCTTTGGCAATTTGTTTTTTTATAACATGACACTCAACTCGTGATGAAATTTTCCCAACTGTCTACAACCGTGCAAAGACCAGAAGTGAAGAGAGTTATGGGCGACACGTATAGCAAATGATCCTTCAATAAATCATCCTGAAAATGTGATTGAGAAGGTGAACTGGCTGTACATTTTATTCTTTCATGCCCAGCTGAGTCAACAGAAAACCCGAATGCATATCCCATGAAAAATGACCTAAAGCATTTGGAATGAGAACCCCACCCGGGATCACATGAGCAGAAGGAAACCAGGCGAACCTGGCAGACGATGGGTAGGACAACTATGGTGGCACCGGCCTATACGACCGAAGCCATCGATTTTACATATACAACATATGTCCTATGATCGTGCCACTTAGTGCAACAAATTGATATCACAAGCATACATTTATTACAACATGATTAAGTCTTACATAGGGGTCACCATCATGGTCAAGTCTTACACAAATAAGCCATAAAGGCAAACTCCAAATAAAACACTATAGTGAAAACATGGACAATAACTTGAACCCACGTAGCAAGGCATAACCTACAGGCAAGCTAACCGCGGAAGAAGCCTAGTTCGTAGGGGCATCATCGAAGAACTCATCTTCATAACATATGTCCTCCATTCCTGGCCAAGTTAATAGCCAGGGACAAACTAGGTGAGTACATTGAATATACTCACAAGCATCCCAAAAGATGTAATAGCAGAATATCCATTCATGGCTCACTACAATGGTAAGCTTCTACACTATGTTTAGCAATTTGTGGAAAGCTATCTTTCAAATGCACATGACCTATGTTTTTTAAAACATGACCACGTGGTTCTCCTCAACCATTGTATCTCAAATTACAAACATCAACATAAACAGATTACGTTGAACATCAACTTGTTCATCTCCTTTCATAATTCTCGGTACCGCGTACTGTCATACTCATCATCATCTCCTTCCTCATCTCAGCAAGTTCTTATGGACATAGTCTAAGCATGGTCATTCCAAATGTCCTTGATTGTGGACAACGGCTATTCGAATGAATTTACACTTTGGAGAGGTTGCGCACTTTACCCACAAAATAAGAATACTTTCCTTGTCTGCCACGACTCGCGATACATCAATTATCCGAGTAAAGTACTCGAACAAGACCATTACCAAGACTGGTACTTATGTAGATCCCCCACCCCTTGATCACCCATCCCTCATGTCACTCGGTCATCATCTCATGAGGGGGCCAATGTGTGTGGTTCTACCGTAGCACCAACCAAGGTTCAAGTCAAGCCATGTCCCATTCTAGGGTAATGTGGTTGTGTTATAGGTTGGGCTGACGGTCACATGCTTAAATCTAATCCTTTCTGAAAACATTGTTTTTCATACACCCACGGGCATCCGTATCACCCGACGGGGTTTTCATAAAACTTTTTGATAAGTTTGTGTTCTTCCAACCTACAATTTTGCTACCCATTTTGCATGGCTAAGCAACTACCATAGCAACAAGCCCACCAAGTATTTCCCGGGTTGACAAGGACACGTATATCAACATATAGGGTATCACTAGCCAATAGGATCAACTACAACTATCAATGCACACTCATAGCCATACCTTTGATGCACGAAAATAATTCTACTTAATGAATAAAATACAAGGGTGTTCAACATGGTCAAAAGGTTGCTTGCCTAGCTCGACAAAGTCTTCAAATGCTTCTGGTCCTTCTCCAAATACTTTGTCTACTTCGTAATCTAATGCTGGGACAAACCATGATAAGCAAATGGAAAAAGACAGAAAAATAAGAGTGTTCCAAAATATTGGGATCGCTTTTCTTGGACTCCTATGGTTATATGAAAAATGACCATAGTGACCCTACTGGACTTAGAGCTATGGATACTTTCTAGGCATTTCATCCAAGTTGATTTAATAGGAATAAATGGTTTGCTAAAGAACTGTACAGAAGAGCCTTCTGAAAAAATGAGCAGATATACCAATCAAATAGGTTGTGATTTTATAAACATTCAGAATTTGGATTCACTGGATTTGGAGTTCAAATGAATATTCTAGGGATTTCAAAAGTTACTTATATAGAGAAATAGCCTATATAATATGTGATGCGGAAACATTGCATGAACAAAATGTTCAAGTTATCTTATTAAATAGAGAAAGATTTATGGTGCCACTAGGAATTTGAATAATAAAATTTGGAGTCCAAATGCGAGGAATTTATCAAAGTGCTACTGATAAAGAACAAGAAAAAGACTAGCTAGGTTTAACAGGCCGAAACAGCCAAATTCGGCCCAGCCAGCGAGATGGTCGCACACATTCAAACCTGGCTGGGCCCACCTGCCAACGAGAGAGAGGAGAGGAGGGGATTCATCACTAACCACGAGTCAGGGATGGCGTGAGCTCACCGGCAGCATAGGAGGCTACGACCAGTGAAATGGATGACACAAGGGGTTCATGAGGCTGCTGCACGTCGGTGGGTGGTCAGAAGAGCTATTCGTGATGACGAAATTGATGACGGTGTTGAACACGTATGGCAGCGAAGATGATAATGATGAACTTGAAGATTTGGCCATGGACTCCTGCAAAACAAAGTTGCTTGAGCTCCACATCAACGAGAGGAAGCAAATGGGGGTAGAGGGAGGTTGAGGCATGGCCGGAATCATGAGTTCCACCGGCGACATGAGACGGTGATGCCCAGCATGAATCTGAGCTTTCCTGCGTCAATCCAAAGGGTTTTTCGTGTAAGTGCATGATTGACTGAAGGTGGAGTCGAGTGGGATGGATGGATGGGATCGAGGCTCGCCCGAGAGCGAGTTTAGACCTTACTGGTCAAAATGATGCTCTGGTGCACGCTCGTGCTCTCGGGCAAGTGTTTGTGATGGACTGAGGAAACAAGAGAGCGAGGTAGGTTGTCTGGTGAACTTAGGGGATTGTCAGGAGGTGCTGCGTGGCGAGAAGATAAGGAGGGGTCGACAGTTATGGGCACACGTGGTGTGTGCCTTTCGCTTCAGCCACGGCGGTCCATCGAGCACATGAGGGCAAGGGGGTGCTGGTGGCTGTGTCCATCGGTTAACAGGTTCATGAGGGGGAGCTATGGACATGATCCGTCGGGCGGGTGAGCACTGGATATGCCAATTAGTGCACTATTTGGTGTTGACCTAGTCTGTCCAGTGTCCTAGGGAGAGAAAGAGAGTGTCTATGTTGTTGCCACGGTGTTGGATGTGATCTAGGTCGACCTGGTGGCGGCTAGGTGGCAATGCAATGTTGGGGACTAAGAGAAACAAAGAGAGAAGGCTCTGTCCAGAAAGTTTGGTAACAAGCTTTGGACCTTTTCTTAGTTGGAATTAAGTGTTGCCATTTGCAGTGGAGGGGGGGGGATAGGGATGCTCTGGGAAAAGTTTGAGCTAAGTTCAAACAAGTTTCAGTTAGAAAGTTTTCAACAGAAGATTTGGGCAGAAATGAAAAGATGGATGGTTTACTTAGCTGAAGATGGTCTGGTTCATTTGCAAGGGGTGAGCGTGGGCCTAGAGGGGCTGTACACGGTGATGGAGTGCCATGTGCATCACATCAATTGAAGTGACGCCTCGCCCGATGAATAAACCCACCCTCTCCAGGAGCTTCGTCACTTCCTCCTCCGACCCCCAAGTAAGATTTTTGGGATTCCAGGAGTGGAGTTTCTCTAGAGGGGGTGCCAAGAAGGCAGTTGCGATCCCTTATCGGTTACCCAATGGCACGTCAGCCATATAGAACCATTCCTCATGTTGGTTCTTCACCGTCTTGATAAATTTCTCCTTCAGTCATCTAGCGCTTGGGATCTTGCTTATCGTGGCCACCCGACACTCTGTGGGCTTGTCGCTCATATGCATCTTGGCCTTAAAACAACTCCAGCCATAATCCAAAATGGGCCTCAATGTAGAGGAATGACTCCAAAGACGATGTAGAAGGCAATATGAAGGATGGAGTTGGGGGCGAGGTGATGGAATTAAAGACCGTAGATATAGAGGAGTCCTCGGAGGAAGGGGTGGATAAGGAATCTCAAACCTCGGAGGAGGTGGGAGACAAAGATGACACGCTCGCCAGTGTGAGGCTCAAGGACCCTGACGGAAGATTGGCTCGTCGGTCCCATGACCAGTGGGGAGTGGGCTTGGGCAACCTCGAACGACGGGAGGTACCCGGCGTCCCAAAGTGAGATGATGTCTTCACTAGTGATGACGGAGGGCCGCCATAGCCCCCTTGTGATTGCGGCTTTTTGGATTTATCCGGTTTTCCTCTAGCCTCTCGCGGTGGCCTTTTGGCCGCCCTTTGAGGGCTTCGCCGCCGTGGGATGAGCCCTATCATCGTCCATATCTCGAAGTTGGGGGAAGGGAAGGGAAGTAGGAAGCTTTTTTGGGCTCTAGTTCTTCGGGTGCTAGAGCTCAAGGATGATGAATGCAAGAGCAAGATTGATGACATAAAGCTTAATTTCACTCACCTTAGGCCTTTTATGGGCAAGTGAAAATACAGAATGGGTGCACCGCATGGCAGTAATTTTGTGAGCTCCCCATATGACGTGTGTTATGCCTGCGCGAATCAAGGGGTTTGTTGATAATGCCGCTGCAAATCCAGAGCTCGGTCCCTTTATTGATTAGATGTGCCAATGGCAGTGGCCTTGAGCTGCGCTAGCACGCTATAATGACATTTTAAAAGACTGCATGAACCTACAATGAGTGGTGATGGTTCAGATTGTTCAGGGTTGTTAGAGCACGACTGAGTCGTCACCATAATCCAGGAGCAAGAAAACTTTGTCGTGAAGGCAATTCTGCACGGGAAGGATCCTCGAATCCAAAAACAATAAAGAGGACCCTGGAAGTTCTATTGGGGCTCCTCGAATTCTGACGTATGATACGCCTCGGGCAAGACTTGGTCACTTCAGAGAGGCACATGAATAAATCGATGAACCAGCTTGCAAGGCCGAAGACCAAAGGTGGAAAATTAGCTCAGAATGTCCGAGGAGCATCCTCAGCTTAAGACTGTTTCAGGGGCTATTGATGGTGTCCTGGATTAGGGGGTATTAGCCATGTCGGCTCCCACACATATGGGCTGGGTCGAGGACCCCCAAAACAGCCATCCAGCCACATTCGTCAGGCCCTAGAAGAATCAAGATGGAATCTTCCTAAGACTTGGTGCGTACTCCAAGACTTAAAGGCGATTTTCGGCACATTTATCGTCCTATGTGTAACCCTAGGCACCCCCGGTATCTACATAAACCGAGGGGTGAAGACCGTAGATGCCAACTCATACACACACGATCTTGTGGTAGATCAACATGTACTTTGTAACCCCCCCCCCCCCTCAATCAATACAATCAAAGCAGGACATACAATGTTATCTCTATGAGAGAGCCCGAACCTGGGTAAAACATGTGTCTCTGTTACCATCGCACCAAGGCTACCAGCTCGGGATCCCCTACCCGAGATCTGCTAGATTTGGCTCCCATCACCCGTCCCTGCCTTTCGCCTCTTTTGATCATGTATTTTTTTTGCGATGTACTACCTCCATAAACAAATATAAGATGTTCCAACTCTTTTTTGATTTGGATGTATATAGACGCATTTTAGTTTATTTGTTCACCAATTTTAGTCTGTATGTAGTCCATACCGAAATATCTAAAACATCTTATATTTGTTTATGGAGGGAGTACTAAAGAGACTTTTGTCCATCATTTCAAAATTGATCTTCTCCAAGAGATTTACTCTATCTGTAAAAAATCTAGGATGGGGTGTCAGCAGTGGCATCCGCAGTCTAGAAGAGACTGGACCATCGTGGCCAATAAGCGTCTACGAGCGTCCGACCCCAATCGGCATGCATCCGGGTCTCCCTCTTCACCTAAGGCCATGTCCTACCCTTCATGTTGGTTCAGATCACCGGGTTTCCTCGACCCTGACCAAAACCACCTCCATGCCATGCATAACCTCCACCACCGGATCTGTCTCTACCCGTCGGGCATGTATTATTTTTGTTCCCAAAGTTCACAACCGGCCAGTCACTCCATTCACATTCCTCCGGTTTGTGCAAACCATATCCACATTTGGTCACCGCATGGAACCCAATAATTTTTCATACTCACACGGATACTTATTTTCTCCTTCAAAGTTATCGGAACAAACCAAACAAGGGGAATATCCAACAAAAACACGAGCTCAAATATAATTTGATGGATTAATTTAGCCCTTGTTGAATATGACTTTGATCGGTGGCAGTCCCACCTTTCTTGCTATTTTTTAAGCCACTTCCTTCTTACTCATGAGACCATCAGGAACACCCATGATCCTTGCCCAAACTGGAATCCGATAAATCTTATACTCTGGTACATTGGTAAGCCGGACGCATTCCTCGAGAACAATTGTAGATCCCCTGAACACCCTGGTCTCCACCCATAACTCTATTTCCATCTCCTATATAGAGAAACTGCACCAGGAACAAGTTGTATTCCATTGGCTTGAATGTCACACCCTGCGATGATGCCCACACATTGCGCATAGCCTTGAACAAAACTACATGGCTGGAAGGTTTACTGGTGTGAACACTGAATATTCCAAGCCAAAACCTCCTTGGTCGGGCCTTCAAATTCCTCTGACGGATCAAGCTCATCCTCTTCTTCCGTATGGAATTTAATTCCCCATACCTATCCTCCAGATTTTCTCCCGAGAAGCGATTGTTATCTCCTCCACCACTCCCTAACACATCCTCCTCAGCCATCGCTTTCACACCTTGTTCCGCCATGCAGGATCACCACGAGAGTTGCCTGCGATCAGAGATCACACCCAGCCTTCACCCAACAAGATCGAACGTGAGAATCGAGGGAACTAATCGGGTAGATGGGGAGTCAAGCGGGGCCGCCACCAAAGGAACTTTTGACGTCATCCCCACCTTCCTCGAGTATCTCACTCGCAGTCACCTATGAGTGCGGCACGCACCTTTTTCTTTGTTTCAGAGTAAGGAACCCTAGATTAGACCTAGGGGGAGCCTGCTTCCCGTGTTGATTAATATCTTAACATCTACTTATGGCTACAAAAACTCTAGAAAACATTACTCCAAAGTTAACAAAACATACAACATATGGATTAATATCTTAACATCTACTCATAACTATAAAACTCCAGAAAACATTACTCAAAGATTAACAGAACATACAACAACATATATCGGAAGGGCTACTTTTTTTTATTGTCCCTCCTCCCGATCTATCCATCTTTGTATGAGGAAAGGATCAGCTTTGTGGCACGCAGGTGCGGGGGCACTGACTCCATTTTTCTTTGGGTTTCAATTTTAACTTTTTGTACTTTTGATCCAAAAGTTCAAATTATGTTTCGCTTGCATATTTATGTTCCTTGTGATGTGGGCTTTGAAATAAGGCCACTTCTGAATACGTTTTGACAATTTTTTATAACTCAATCAAGTTTCAACCACTGAAACTTTATACGAAGGAAAGACAAAATCACAAGTTCTTCTCAGAAAAAAAAACAAAATCACAAGTTTCAGAAACTGAAACTTAAAACCGTGTCAGGAATCCAACGAATTTGCGGACCGTGAAGCAATCATGCAGACATGCACTGCTGGGAGGTGCGCGCCCCCCACACTTGCATGCCCTTGCAAATTTCTACCGGCATCGCCTTTCGTGGAAATCCTCGGCCTTTTTCCGACTATTGATTGGGACCAACCAGTCAAGAAACTCAAATCCCATCATAGAGTAGATTGGCATTGCTGTGAAACAAAACTTCTTCGCCATTTTATCGACCACCGGCTGCAAATTCATTAGTTAGGATTTCCAGATACCTAGGTGTTTAGGTGAGGCAAGTCACCTAACAATACGGCGGCGGGCGGAGCACCATTATTAAAGCAACATTGCATTACTAGTTCATTTACAGCTGTCACGGACATGGACGCATCTCTACCTGACACAGCAATCAGGATTCTTCGTAACACACCACAATGCCTTCCCCAGCCCCTCCATTTAGCATGGAGAAGTTGGAAATAAGTTATTGCCGGCATATGAAGATTCAAATGCATGTTTGGTCTAACGGTGTGAAAATGTAACTTTTATCTTTAGCAAATCATTCCAGATTATAGGTCCCTCTCCAGTCAATCCTCTGAATATGTTCTTCTAATGTACCATCCAATAGGATGATGAATACCTCAGCTACAGGCTAGACATGAGATAGTAAGCAAACTCCCCCTAGCTGACAGACTCGCAATGCTCTGTACATAAGCACAAAACCACCACACTAATTGGGTGTGCCAAATCTCCAAGGAGCCTCATTAACCCAAGGAGTGTCCTGCTAGCACGCGATATTTTCAAGATAGGTAGCCTCCTCCAGACATGTTGCCTGGGCCCTGTGGCGTGATCTTTCCTTGCATCATCTGCACCGCCCGACCATGCCCCTGCATGAATTGTTGCTGACCCATCCCTGTACCCACCATCTGCGGCTGCTGCTGGAGTTGTTGAGGCTGTTGTTGCTGCTGCTGCTGTTGCATTTGCTGCATCTGTTGTTGTTGCTGTTGCTGTTGCTGCTGCTGCATCTGTTGCTGCTGTTGAATCTGCTGCTGCTGCTGCTGCTGTTGTTGGTGTTGCATTTGCTGCATCTGTTGTTGTTGCTGTTGCATTTGCTGCATCTGCTGCTGCTGCTGAAGTTGCTGGCCTTGAGGCTGCATTTGCATTTGGTGCTGTTGTAGTTGCTGCTGTTGCAGTTGCTGTAGTTGCTGCTGTTGCTGCTGTATTTGGTGCTGCTGCTGTTGTAGCTGCTGCTGCTGCTGCTGTGGCTGCATCTGTGGCTGCTGAGTTGAGACCTGTGGTTTGAATACCACCATATCCTGGGGAAAACTCGGCAGAGAAGTGTTGATTCAGATGAATACAAGAGACAAGTTGCGGTAATCAATCAATTAGTTATAAACATACCCCTGGGAACAGCATTCCTATGAGGCGCCCAGCTTTGTCAGACACTGACAACAGCAAAGTTTGTGAAGGTAGCTGAATCACTGCACACTGAAGCAATGAACCACTTGAACATTAAAAGAAGTAAATGTATGATATGATGCTTAATTAAGTGCAGTTCAAACTGAGATCATAAATATTCCACAAGGTTAAAACAAGCACTGAGCAACTCACCAGTTTCTTCTCTTGTAGTTGTCCGAGGAACCCATGCTGATTCAATGTCCGAAATACTAGAAAGTCCGCCTTGCCAACATACTGCCTGTACAATTACATGATCGAACAACCAAAGTTGAGCAGGAATGATATTAGGAAGAACACACAATAAGGCAGCGGTTTTAAGAAGGAAAAGCATGGGCTAGTTGAGCGACAAACTTGTTGTTCATATGCTCTTGGGCTATGAGGCGCACGATCTGCATCGTTTCTGGCCAGTCTGAAGCAAGTCTGAATATAAAAGTACAGCTTCAGTTTCTTTAGGGATGGTATGATTTGCAGATTGTATGAAATCGCTGTTGTAAAACTTAAGGAGAAAAATAAGACACGATGATAGATTTTATTGAGTCAAGGCAAATGGCATTCAAAGTTGCCCAACAAAGTGCAGGAAAACAAGCTTCTTCACTGGGTGTATCATATTAGAACTCAGAAACATTGTCAGGTTTCCAACTGAAATTGCGCTTGAACAGCAGGTAAGATATTGCACTAAGAAAACATTCGTGAATATATCTGGCAATCAGTACACTAGCAAAATTTGGCAGTGCTGCCAAAGAAACAAAATATGACATACCAACCTAGAACGACTGGTATTTAGTTGGTTTGCAACTAATCTTAGCATCACATAATCCTATAGCTGATAGGTGTGTTCAGATAAGTTACGGGATGCACAGGATGTATTACAGATAGTATGATCAGAATGACTTCACAAACAAGGTGTAGGTGTCCACTAAAAATTCAATATTTCTGCTAAAACGATACATTTTCAAGAAAAAGAACAACAATAACAGCTAGCTGTAAAATTTCTTAATCTCAATGATCACAAAAATAGTATTGCAACAGTTTAAAGACTTACGTGTCAGACGCTGTTCCACTCCTATAACCCTGCAACACAGATGATAAGATGAGAAATACAACATTGAAATGCTTTGCAAAGATAGAATATGGTATGGTATATTTAAGAGGATAGCAAATTACAGTACACAATCCGAAAGTATAACAATTGGTTTCAGCTTTGAAGGTGTAGGCCGTGAAAACAATGAGCATTGGCAGCACAAACCGATATTCTGTTCCATGCTTCACAAAATTTTCAGTAGGTTCAGAAAAACAAAGTGTACTGGTATCTTGGTGCAGATTTTAATGCATGGTAAGTTTTTTTTTCAACAATACTTCATGGCAAAGTTAACACAAGGATTGGAGAGTAAGGCTTTTGACGTGGAGGAAGTTAAGTTGGTGCTCTTTGCATTAATCAGGTTTCAGAAGATTGGGCACTATCTCTATTTTGATTTAAACCTCTTGGAACAAATCCTTTATATATCTTGGATATGTTCGCCTCAGCTAGAAATCAGGCTGGTTCAGCCAAACCTATTCTTCAAGGAGCTAATAACAATGCTCTGGTTCATTCAGAATGTTGGATCCAGAGAAACAAAGTACACATTCATAAAATAAGCTTAGATGAAAGAGAATGTTGCTTCTCATCTAAGATGTCAGGGGGTCAAATGGTTGGACATTAATATGTCCATTGTGATCTACTACCTCCGTTCCAAAATATATGTCGTTCTGGTAGACTAGGAGCATAATTGGTTAGATGCCAAAAGTTGGCATGCCAATATTTGGCAAATGTTGGCTTGCCAAATGTTGGCATCAAACCAATTATGCTCTAGTTTAGCCTACCAGAATGACATATATTTTGGAACGGAGGATGTATTTTATTGCTTTATCTTTTAGATTCTATCAATTGTTCCTTTGTAAATTCTTATTTTGGATCTTGACATAATACTCAGTAGGATTGTCGCCTGTTGTTCAGATAAAAAAGGTATGTTCTTTCTAAGCACTGACTTTCCAACGGCCTCAAGAATAGAGAACACTTGAAAGAGCTATTTTTGTCATGAATGATTAATTAAATAGGCAGTAATGCATGGAATCATTGGGTAGTACAAACAGAAAATAAAGTAAAACAACATATGCCATGTTTAGACGAAATGGACTGAACTGCTTTCCCATAAAAGAAATGGTCTCTTTTCAGATCGCATACAGATCCACAGAGAGCATAAAAACTGTTACTGTATCAGAAAGTGTGAGAGTTTAGCCATACAAATAGGAACTTACTTCAAGTTTACAAATAAATACAGGTTGTCCTTGCCTTTGCCCAGACAAAGTTCCCTGAAATATGAACAGAAGAAAATCATGTCCTGAATAGAAGAAAATCATGTCCTGAACTGTACCCCTAGGCAAAGACACAAGACAACATGAGCAAGATTATCGTGAATTAAGTGCTACCACTATTAACAACATTTGTAATGTTTTTTAACTTTGGGCTCTTCGGTTAAAAGAACTGCTGATAAGGTAGCCATTGTCTACCTCTCCTCACGGCAAGCCATGATCTTGTAACCCTGTACTTTTTGAGAAATATATATTTGAAAGTTCAAAATCATTACAAGTATTTGTTCAGTTGTCTGCTTGCCACTCTAATTCATATTGCATAAATATGTATTACCTCCGCCCCAAATTACTTGTCTTAGATTTGTCTAGATACGGATGTAGCTAACACTAAAACATGTCTAGATACATCCGTATCTAGACAAACCTAAGACAACTAATTCGGGACAGAGGGGTACTTTTTACTGACATAATTTCTATTAAGTTTCATGCACTGACCAGTAGAACAAAAAAATCCAAAATTTTGAGAAGGTTGGACAATCCACATATACTTCAACACCCCCTCATGTGTGGCTTGATAAGGCCTAAACGTGGACAGAAAGAGGGCAAGCAATTTTCTTTATTTAAATTGTGAAATCCGAGACTTGAACCCAAAAGCTCTTGGCTCTGATGCTATATTAAGTTTCATGCATACCGCTATTTAAAATGCTGCATTTAGCAACCTATATTGCAAAGCTACTATCGCAAGGAGCATGAAACACAAGCTCAAATCTTTACCTCCCAAATTTTGACATACTTCGATGGTTGCTGGCCATTAGGATGTTGTGCCAGAGGCATATTCATAGCAGAACTGTTGTTCGCACTAAGAGCGTTTACTCCTGTTTGCTGGACCATTCCTGGTGTTGGCATCATTGTAGGCGTAGAAGAGATAGCTGTAGTCCCAAGGTTATTTATCATGTTTTGGTTCGTACCAATTCCACCTTGTCCTGATTGTGGACCAGCCATCAGACCACCTTGTGCCATAGAAGGCACTGATTGTCCCATGGCCATGTTGCTTTGTATGTTAGCCAAAGAAGACGATACGGCAATATTTGAATTACCAGATACAGTAGAAGTGTTTGACCCAAAAGAACCGAGAGCTGTGTTCTGTACCAACTGTTGAGCACCAATTGGCTGTACTGTTCCAGATATAGAAGATATGACAGCGGGAGTCGATGTCATGCCACTCGATATCATGTTTGACATGTGCACTTGTATAGGTGTTGCTCCCATGTTAGGTCCCATTGAGGTAGCTGCTGTTAAAGAGTGTCGATGTTGTGACAGATTGTTTAGGATGCTAACATTTGCTGGGCCACCAGGCCGAACCTGTTGTTGGATAGGGTTTACTAAAGGCTTATGCTCTTGCAATATTTCATTTGCAACATTTGTTTCTTGTGAAATAATCGATGGTGAAGAAGTTTGCATTGCTGATACACCTTGAGAAGCAACATTTGAAATAGGTGTCATATGAGAGAATGCAGGTGCAGAAACCATTGGTGGTATAGTTGTCGGCTCCTGAAAATGCAAATCGTTAAGGTACGCTTACAATGAAAAGGCATATAGAAATAGTAAAATAATAACATATTTTTGTAGCCTACCACTTTAACATTTGCAGTCGGTTGCCGTCCCATCATCGTTCCATTCACTGGAGATATAAGAACTTCTTGTAGTCATGACAATTTAGTAGGGTTATAACGAAATGATAAGAGTAAAAGCAGAAAAAAAAAACCACATTGCAATATTATTCAGTGAATTCTTAGTTAGAATGTGTAAACAAAATCAGAAATGTGCCACCCTAATTCAATAGATAGGCGAACTTAGTCACAATTATGATCCATAGCAACATTGAATATATATATATATATATATATATATATATATATATGAGCTAAAAAACCAGCATTTCAGAATGTGCGATTGTGAAATGTACTTCATGAAACAAATGAGAAACAACATCAACACTCATATACATCAAAAAAAGCACCTGGTATCTGCATGGATACTTCTAATACCATGTGATGTCTGCATTGCATATGATAGGCATATACTCCCTCCATTCCAAAATAGATGACCCAACTTTGTGAACGGAGGGAGTAGGTGCAATTTCAGACATGACTAAGTTAGTCTAATGACTGACCAACAACTCAAACAATTAGCTGCTGACATCTTAGCCAATGGTCAGATACACCATTATTTAGGATGATTCACTATCACAAGTCACAGAACATTCATCATACACATAGAAAAACAAATATGAAGCCAGTAGTACTACAAGCTGTTATGAAAGAGAAGCATTTAAGTTCTAGGTTCAGTACATCATTTTCCTTCAGCTCTGGCTCAAAGCATTTCAACTAGACAAGTAAGTAGGGTATTTCAGTACATTACATCATGGCCACATGCGATTTGAAACATCAAATATTTCAAGTGCCTCTTTGGTATAAGTATTCAGGTGCACATTTACTTTACTGCTTTGAAATTTAGTATATGAGGGCTCTCACATGCTTTTCTGCTAAGATTTATTAGTATAGGCAGGTTTTATGCAAAGGGTCCCATAAGGGCATTCTCCAAGCCTTGTTTGCCTGCAATTACATAGTTAGCACTTCCAGCATATGCAGCAAGAAGTGTCTACCAGTGTTTTTTATTTGTGGTCCCAACCCAAAGGGCTGTCCAGATTGCATTTTTACTTTAATCTACCATTCTTTTCTTTAATCAAATTGCAGCTGGGATTTGTTGCACCAACTCACACAAAATTAGGGGAAACTCCTATAATTCTTTTTTTAAGCTTTCTCTATATCCCGCCCATGCAGACATCATAACAACAGCACAACACAAGTTTTATGAAAACAGGAACAATCAAAGGCTAAACCTCACAGTGAAACTAGCCTAACATTAGCATTTGTTCAACCTGAGGGAGTGGCATTCGAAGGTGGTCCTGGCACAGTAGCTGCAGGTGTGGTATCCATTTTTGTAATGGTGTGGTTTGGGACAAGGTTCCCAGGTAAAGGATGGCTTAGAGCGGTTCGAGCCTCCATGAAACTCTCAGACAGCAAAACAAGAAAATGTGGATTTTTGGCATGATCAACTGATGGATCAGAAGCTTGAGGATTCCTCTTTCCCTGCAATAAATACGAGTAGTATCAGTATTCAGTGCCTATTCACACAACAAAGTTCTCAAGGATTTGCCTAAGTTTACAACGCCCGTCATGACAGAAGTGGGGGAATGTGGAGATCAGGGAAAGGCATTATCTTGAAATTTCATCCATTGTGCTAAATACTATGATGATTTGACGTGGGTGGATTTTTTTCTAATCCACAACCAAGTTATGTGGTGTGACACTTGAATTTCTAAGACATTTATTTTACAAACTACTAGAAAAGAGGACAGTTCACATTTAGGACCATAAAGTAAGCAATTACAAGGACATCTAAACTTTTGGCAACAAGTGGAGTGGACTAGGCAATTAAGCAGGCTACTAGCAGAGTGGAGTGGACATTTAGGACCATTCAAGATTCCTTTTGGACAAACCAAAATAAAGAAGCAAGTACAAGATTGTAGGCTTTCAAACAGTTTATCAAGTTTGACACAACAAATATATTACCGCGTTGTATATTGCCTTCAGTGTTGGTAGCTGTTTAGGAGATACCACCGACAACGATACAGAGGACTGCATCCACAAAATTAATTAGATCCAACCAAGTACTGCTTAGCACTCCATTGAGATACGCAATGAATATAATGCAAGATAGTGGTATTTATTCAGCACCTGAGCAAATGAGACTGCAACAGCCTCAGCATCAGCAAGACATGATTCCTTTGTTGCTTCGCTGTTCTTTTTGTGATCACTACTTTGAACAGAAGGGCGGTAGACAGGTGTAGGCAGCGGTAAGGATTACTTGCAGCAACAAGTAGGCAATGCTTTTGAAGTTCACGATTTTGATGATTCTGGCTGCTACCAGGAGTGCCTTGGAGTATCTAGTTGCATAAATGAAATGAAATAAGCACCATGGCAATAACAAACTAATAACCAATACAATACATTCACAAAAGACCATTCACGTGTCAGTCTCATTGAGAGTAACTACTGATGTCTATTACATAATCCAACCACAACCACAACCATAGCCATAGCCATAGCTGCAGTTCAGGTCAAACACCTCCATAGTTTCTCATTCAAACCATAGCTTGTGCAAGAAAAAAAAATAGAAGAGATTCTGGACCATATTGGGAACACTAGCAACACAAATATACAAAATCACTTTCTCGAAAATATAACAAAGTAATTAATAAAGCTGGAGTTTAGACAGCATGAAATATGACGATAAAAGAAGTACAAATGCAAGAAACACATGTCCAGGTCCAGTAACTATTTCCAGTGCTTATGCCTTAATATGGAAGAAATACAAGAGCAGAATATAGAAAAAATTGAGACCTCACTTACCAATCTGTAGGAAATGTCCCAAGAAAATGGGCTCAACCCAGCAAAATTGTAGGTAAACTAAATGTATTGTGTTATGCTACTAGGCGCGGATTTTCATTATAACTACATTATTCAATAGAAAATTATCTGCACTACTCAGACTTAAGAACTATTTGAACATAAACAATAAAGCAACTTAGAGAGTTATGATTGTGAACAATGTTAACACATCAATACCATCAGTGCTTCAGCAAGACCTTCACAAATAGCAGCTTCACTGAAGCCTCCACCACTAAATGATATTCCTGATAACCATGAAAGAAAAGCATCCATATCTTTTGTCCAACCGCTGCGTTGTACAATAAAGGCTGCATTGCAACAGGAGCACATTTTCATAAATTAGCTATTTTATACAGAACTAAACATGAAAGCATTGAGATAAATCATAATGTTAAATGATAAGGGCATGGAGGATTAATGGATATCAAATCGTACCACTGTAAGGTCCGTGGGTATGGAAGACAACTAATGCAAGCTCAGGTGGTACCCCTGCAAGCTTCTGCGAGGATCATCAGAAAATAAGTTAAACTTTGACAGAATTCAAGAAGAATGGATCAACTAAAAATTCTGATAAAGAACAATCAGGAGGGAGGGAGTTACCTGCCCTGATAGTTCAGTAGAACAAAAACTCCTGCACAAATTTTAAAATGCTTCATGAGTTAGTGATAATATTTTTTGGACAAAATCATGTGAGAGCATATTCAAGATAAAACAAAAAGGAAAGCTATTATAGAGCTATGGACATCTGAGAATACAGAGTGAACTAAAAATTGTCAACGACCTGACTCACCTCCATCTGAAACAGTAATAAAAATACTAAAAGAAAAGGAAAACCTTGCACCTACATCAAGTTCAACATGATTGACCACAACAAGAAGAAAAAATGACTAATATGACAAACAATCTGAAGAAAGACATACCACTAATGAAAACCTGAAGTTCAACCAAGCAGAAGCAACAACAGAAGTACAAAATAGACTTCACTTAACCAACAAAGGTAGCCAAACAGACATGGCCGTGGTAGTGGTTGTACAAAAGAATGGGGCACAATCAGCAGCATACCAAAAGTTGAATCACGTTTTCCTTTCAAATACGATGAACTCAGGCACACGATGATTTTCTTCTTCCGTATCAAGACACCACCTAATAAAGCTAATAAACTACTATCATGAAAACCCACATTAACCAACCCAATTTTACATCAGAATCAAGTGAACTACACTCGAGGAGGCACGCTTTCAAATGGATCAAGGAGAATCCAAGAAAGGCATGTCAACCGAAGTTACGGTGATCGAATTTACTCGACCTGCCGAGCCACCGGAACTAGAATCGGAAGGTCGTTCTCCTCACAAACACCCCATCTCCACTTACTTGGCAGTTTGCGCACGGAAAACCTAACCGGGGGTCACGAAGAAGAGCTCGAATTCCCCTACCAGCCTGCTCACACCCCTACAACCACCCCTAAATTCCACGCCGGAACCCTAAAAGCAGAAGGCGTCGCAGGGCGTACCGAACGATCTTCTCGACGTACTCGGACGCAATGGCGGGCCAGTACGGCCCCAGCGCCGCCGTGCCCTCGACGACCACCACCAGCTGCCTCTCCGAAGCCATCCCCTCCACCATCGCAGAACCTCCACGAATCCCCTTGGCCTCGCCCTCGCGAATCCGCTCCAATTTCTCTCCCCGACCGGCGGCCACCACCCACAACCCCCCTTTGCTGAATGTGGGTTCTCTGTTGTGTGCGGAGGAAGAGAGGACGACGGACACGGTCAAGAAAGTAAACGGGTCTGGGTTTTATAAGGGGAGGCCCAGGGCCGAAAGCCCGTTCAGTCCCTACTCTTCTCTCTTTATGGCAACCCTGGGCCCTCCGGGGTTTCCACATAGAGACGGGCATAGATTGGTAATTTCTTGTAGTACTTATTTATTTTCTTCTAGAAAACTTTTTATTTATTTATTTATTGCAGAGAAGTATTTATTTATTTCTTAATAATTATGTTTAATTGGTGTGGTTTTATACGCTTTTAGAGGATGCTATTATTTCGAGAACAAGGTATTTACAGATTTCTAATTTATTAGTTCATTCAGTGGTTGTTATTTATTGAATTAGTGCGCCACTCATGAGATTTGTTACACAAAATTATTATGACTACTAAATATAACATGTTTCTCGTTCACTTTTCTACCTCCTCATTAGTCTAGCACTTACGTCCCTTTGGAGGCTACCGACCTTTTTATGGTGCGCCCTATAAACATGAAGTCTCGCACGGTTTATGAGTGTGCCTAGAATATGACGCCTTTGAGACAATTTATTTGATTGTAGGTTTTGTTCGGGAGCAAAGATGGCGCATGGCCGATGGACATGCAGATGCACGTAGCCAGCAAATATACAACTACATTTGTGTGTGAACGATGGACATGAATGATACATTTAATTGTCTACATCACCCCCAAAGAGGCCCACTAGGTGCAAGAAAAAACCGTTTGGTAACATACATGAGTCCTGTCTCGCACTCGCACAAACCTTAAAGCAATGCATAGCCTGACTCGCTAGGAACGCCCAAGTCGGCCATTTCCAGCGACCATACTAGGGTCGGGCACAAAAGTGGGGCTTAGACGTGATTGACGGTCTGTGAAATCGACTCGGAGATGGCGGAAGATTTAAAATCAGTTGGCTGGATGGCGCAAAATCTAGCATCACTCCCCTCCTCCTATTTACTTGCTCACCTCTAACGCTAGGACAAACCCAAGCTTAGTTCTTGCCTTTTTTTTGGTTGGCGACGGTGACTCATATCTGCAGAAGCAGCAGTGGGGACTTCAATCTAAGACAATAGGACATGCTTTTCTTCCCTTCGTCTCCCGCTCCGTCTCATCCTCCTTGTCTGCGCCATATGCGGGTCATCGACTCCAAAGAGGGTAAGCAGCATGCAACCCTCTCCTCTGTTAGGTCATTAATAGATACAGTGTAGGGTCGATTTCGCCATTGTTCACGGCACCATCGATGTCGCCTGTTAGGTTTATGGATGAAGGATGAAGCTAGTTGTTCAGGCGACAACACTTATAGTTGTGACTTAAACTTGGGCCATGTTGGTCCATAAGATAGTTGTTCATCGGGGTGACAAGCCTATCCTCCGTTATGGTCCAATATTAATCTGAGATAGAGATATGATAGCGAATCTGAACTGCATCTACAACTGCAATGGCATAGAGGCTTTGTGGATGCTTTGAATGTGAAGAGCACCTTTTGCCAAGCGTGTGGAGACGTTTATGAAAGTGCGTTAAGTCGACTAGAGGGGGGTGAATAGGCGATTTTTATGAGTTCTTCAATGAGGAATTTCAGGGTGAGGAAATTCCTAAGAGAAGAACTACTTGCAGCGGAATAAGTACTTAGATGCAAACATAACAGAGCATAAGCATGGTCATCATGATGAAATGAAAACAAGCACAGAGTACAGAAAGCGTAAACACAGGATACACAGGATGAAGACAAACAGACTGAAGAAATTGAACTGAGCAAATTGAGAAAGTCTTCAGTCAAAATCCTCGAACAGATATGAACAAGCACACAACACAATAATGAGGAAATGGAAGAGTTGAGGAAATAGAACCAGTAGGCTTGGTGAAGACAATGATTTGGTAGACCAGTTCCAATCTTGTAGCGGTTATGTACGTCTGGTTGGAGCGGCTAGGTATTCAAACCTGAGGACACATAGTCCTCACCATATTCTCCTTGAGCTAAGGTCACACAGACCTCGCCCAATCACTCATGGTATATCTTCAGGTCACTTCCAAACCTTCACAAACTCGATCACTCGGCGATCCACAATTTCCTCTTGGATGCACTAGACCATGACGCCTAATCGTATGGAAGATGCACAGTCTTCAAAGGTAACAAGCATCGGATCTACGTAGGATCAATCTCTTCAGTGATGCTCAATCTCTTTGGGTTTGTAGGTGTTTGGGTTTGGGTTTTCCTCACTTGATGATTGTAACGCCCCGGATTCGATGCGCCAGGTGTCTGCCAGTTATTTGCCGTCATTGCCATGTCATGTGCTTGCGTGTTGCACTTTGCCATGTCATCATCTGCATTTCATATCATGTCATCATGTGCATCTCATCTTGCATACGTGTTCGTTTCATGCATCCGAGCATTTTCCCCGTTGTCCGTTTTGCAATCCGGCACTCCTATGTCTCCCGGCGCCCCCTTTTACCTCTTTTCGTGTGCGGGTGTTAAACGGTCTTTAATGGCCCGAGGTTTGCCAAGCGGCCTTGGTATAGCACCGGTAGAACGCCTGTCAAGTTTCGTGCCATTTGGAGGTCGTTTGATACTCCAACGCTTAACCGGGTAACCGTAAAAGCCTCTTTTGTTTGCAGCCCAACACCCCCTCCAAAGTGGCCCAAAACCCAGCAAACTCCCCTCCATGCTCTCCGCCGTTCGATCATGATCGCGTGGTCAAAACCGCTCCTCGCTTTGGACTCTCCTAGCTCCCTCTACCTATATATATGTGTGCACCCGGATTTTTCGCAGACCAAACCCTAGATCTCGCCTCCGCCACGGACACGTCCGTCTGACTGACGTCACTGCCCGCCCGCCGCAGATCGCCGCCACAGCCACGTGGCCGCTGCCCTCCGCTGCTGACCATGAGCCATCCGGGGCTGCGCCGATCTCGCCGCCGGCCTCGCCACAGATCGCCGGCGCCGGCTGCCGCCCGCCGCCGGCCCCGCCTCGCCCTCTGGCCTCCCGCCTTCCTTCAAGGCCTCCTCCTGCCGCCTCCTCGCTGGCCTGCTGAGCTTCCGCCGGCCGGTTCGCCGCCGTCATTGCCGACCCGCCCGGCCGCCCTCCGCCGGCCCGTCAGCCCCGCCGCTGCCCGGATCCGGCATCCCGAAGCTTCTCGCGATCCCACGAGCTCCGCCGCCGTCTACTTCTTCTCATGCGACACTCGCGAGATCCGTGGTCACGTTGACTTCCCGAGGTATATTTTTCTCTAAGTCCCCGAAGTTTCGACATTATCATGCCATATTCATCATGCCATAATTTCCTGTATATTGCTCTGTTTCGTGCTTGTAATATGTCAAATTGTTCGCCTCGACGAGTACGTCATTTCATCTCATTGCATAATTTACATTTGAGCTCATCTTGATGCCCGAAATGCTGTTAGAAGAGGGCTATGTGATGTTAGTTTCAGATTCTTATCAGAACATGCACTTTTGTCATTTTTACCATGATTGATGTGTGCATCCTATGAACTTGATTCCTACATGTGTTTTGTAATATGCCATGCCATCTTTACAGGAGTGTATGCCATGTATTTTTGTGATCTCTGTGGTGACTAGCACAAGCATGCAAACTAGGCTTCATGATGTTGCTGATTTCAGCCCCTGTTCTGCTGATACTTTTATGCCATGTAAACTTGATGCTACCGAGAGATCCATGCTTATTTTGAGATACTTCAGTAAGGATGTTTTGTACATATGGTTTTTCTCTATCCATCCATGCCCTTGTTTGCAATTATGGAGTGCCATAGCTTGAGTCAATCGAGCTCTACTTTTGCTATAGAATGTTTCCTGACAGATTGTTTACATGTTATTCAATTTTGCCAAGGTTGTTGTAGTTGATCCGTGTATGCTATGATGTTGTTCTTACCATGTATAGCTTCTATGACATGTCTTCTTACTGTGAGTTGCCTTGCTATGCCATTTATTGCTCTGTGGTGAGTGGTTCAAGCTCACCAACATGCCTACTTATTGTTGTTCCTGTCATGTATGAATCTGTAATATAACTTGCTATGTTTACATGGGTGCCATCATATTTTCTGATCCTTTTTGGCTCATGGTTAGTAAAGGACTTTTGTTCTATGCAATTAGTAGATTCATGCCATGCCTTTGTTTGCCATGATAAGTTCCTGTAACATGTTGTTTGATAGCTCTAAACATTGCAACCTGATGTTATTCCTACTAAAGTCTGAAACTGTTATTATTTGCAATCTTGCCATGTGTGTTTGAGCATGTTCTAGTGATTTCTGGAGATAGCTCAGTGTTCATGTTTTGTCATGGTTTACCTATACATCATGCCCATGCCTTTTGTTTTCATATTGAGGTCCTGTAGCTTATTGTTTGATGCTTGCAATATGCCTAGTTGCTGTTTTGGACAGATTGTTGTCATGACTTGTATAGTGTGTATGTGTTGCACCGTTGCTCCGTTTTGGGTGTGCTCTATATGAAACTTGCTTGATTTTGCATGTAGTTGCATATTATCATGTTGCATCCATGTTTTGAGGTGTTTGCTTAATGTTTGGGTGCATTTTGCATCAATGCCATGCTTATCTTGTTTTGCCCATATCTTCTAGGTCGTAGTCTGAATCTAATGAACTTTATATGTAACTTGACTAGAATTTCGTGTAGATCATCGTGGTGCATCTTAACTTGCTGTTTAACAACTTCAACTTAAGGTTTATTCAGATCTGAACCAATTTCGAAATTTGCATATGAGGACTTACCGGAATTGTTATATGTTGTTTCCGGCCTCATTTAAACTTGCCTTGATGTGTTGCTCTTGTTTGCATCATCTCTTGCCATGAGTAGCTTCATGTAGCTTTTTCATGCATCATGCTTGGTTGTGCATCATGTCTTGTCTATGTGTGGTGTGTTTACTATGTTGTGTGCTTCTTCTTGTTAGTTCATGTTTCGCTATGATCGTGAGGATTCGCTCGCTCACGCTTGGTTCGCTTCATCCGCTCGCCTTCTTAATGGACTCGTTCTTCTTCCTTGCGGGATTTCAGGCAAGATGACCGCTACCTCGGATCTCACTACTATCATTGCTATGCTAGTTGCTTCGTTCTATCGCTATGCTGCGCTACCTATCACTTGTTCCTCAAGCCTCCCAAATTGCCATGTCAGCCTCTAACCTTTTGCACCCCTCCTAGCAAATCGTTGTTTGGCTACGTTACCGCTTTGCTCAGCCCCTCTTATAGCGTTGTTAGTTGCAGGTGAAGATGAAGTTTGTTCCTTGTTGGAACATGGAGATGTTGTTCCTTGTTGGAACATGTTTACTTGTTGGGATATCACAATATATCTTATTTAATTAATGCATCTACATACTTGGTAAAGGGTGGAAGGCTCGGCCTTATGCCCGGTGTTTTGTTCCACTCTTGCCGCCTCTAGTTTCTGTCATATCGGTATTATGTTCCCGGATTTTGCGCCCCTAACGCGGTCGGGTGATTTATGGGACCCCTTGACAGTTCGCTTTGAATAAGACTCCTCCAAAGAAGGCCCAACATTGGTTTTACCATTTGCCTCACCTAGCCCTTTTTCCCTTGGGTTTTGAGCCCGAGGGTCATCTTTATTTTACCCCCGCCGGTGCTCCTCCGAGTGTTGGTCCAAACTAGAGCATCGTATGGGACCATTCCTTGGCAACTTGGGTTACGCTGGTTCCTCAGACGCTTCGCTCATCCGGTGTGCCCCGAGAACGAGATATGTGCAGCTCCTATCGGGATTTGTCGGCACATCCGGCGGCTTTGCTGGTTTTGTTTTATTGTCGCCGAAATGTCTTGTAGCCGGATTCCGAGACTGATCGGGTCTTCCCGGGAGAAGGAATATCCTTCGTTGATTGCGTAGAGCTTATCATGGGTTGTTGGGACACCCTTGCAGGGTATAAACTTTCGAGAGCCGTGCCAGCGGTTATGTGGCGAGATGGGAATTTGTTAATATCCGGTTGTAGTAAACTTGAAGCAAACTCTTCTAAAATACACCAACCGTGTGCGTAACCGTGAGTCTCTTTTCGGGGTTGATCGAGAGGAGAACACGGTTTCTGGTTTATGTCTGACGTAAGTAGGAGTTCAGGATCACTTCTTGATCGTTACTAGTTGACGACCGTTCCTTTGTTTCTCTTCTCGCTCTCATTTGCGTATGTTAGCCACCATACATGCTTAGTCGCCGCTGCAACCTCACCACTTTACCCTTTCCTTTCCCTTTAAGCTTTGCTAGTCTTGATACCCATGGTAATGGGATTGCTGAGTCCTCGCTCACAGATTACTACACCACCAGTTGCAGGTACAGGTTTTGCGATGATCATGACTCGAGAGCGATGTTTGCTTGTTTGGAGTTCTTCTTCTGCTTCTTCTTCGATCAGGGGATAGGTTCCAGGTCGGCAGCCTGGGCTAGCAGGGCGGATGTCGTTTGAGCTTCTGTTTATGTTTCATCTGTAGTCGGATGTTGATCTTGTATATGATGTTGATGTATTCTTGTGGCATTTGTGCCTTATGTATGTATCCCCATCTATTATGTAATGTTGATGTAATATCCACCTTGCAAAAGCGTTTCAATATGCGGGTCTATCCTTGGTGGGACCGTCGAGTTCCTTTTGGATAGGGTCGCATATTGGGCGTGACAATGATTTTCGCTCAAAGTCCTCGAAGGATGGGATGCTCTCAATTGACAAGTGTCAGTTTTTCTCGGAGCAGCCAACCAGCTAGTGGTTGTAGGGGGCGGCTATTTATAGCCTAGGGAGCAGCCCAACATGATAAGACATAAATGCCCTTCAATGATATGACCGTCAGGTGGGAAGATATTTTGGGACAGCTGGCGCGTAGCACAACAACGGTCGAAAATTTGACTATCAAATTCCTCAGGGCTACCATGTTCCTCACTTGTAGGCAATCCGCACTAGCGAATTCCTAACTCCTCAGTCAGAACAAATTCCTCAGAGACCAGAAGAACTTCGTCTCTGTCACTGAAGAAATTTGACTGAACTGTACGAGATTTCCAATGGCTTCACTCGAAGGGATTGGTAGGTGTAGGATTTTGAGTTGAGCATCACTTGGAAACTTTTCCTTAGTATTTCCTCGACCCCCTTTAACAGTATGGTGTTTCCTATGACTCAAGAAAGAGAAATTGAAACTACGAAAACAAAAGTCTTCACACTTCATGTTCCTCGAATGAATACCAAGTCTTCACGGTCACACCTGATGAAGTCATGTACCTGGGGTAGGGTCATAGACCTGCCCAAAGGTACCCTCCACAAGGACACTCGCAAGAGAAGCGGCCTTCCAGTCGACCTGGTAGGTTTTCACTCGACAGATTCAAAGACACTCGACCATGAAGACCCACTCGACCACTAGGAGTCCAAGAGCCACTCGGTGCCCAAACAATGCAGAGTTAAATAGTCTTTATGATCATAATGACACTTTATGTAAGGCGTTACCAGTAACGCCTAGCCTTAACGCACCTTAAACCCTCTGCTATGTGGGCTGGCTGGGGTCCTGGCGCACTCTATATAAGCCACCCCCCTCCACAAGTAGAGAGGTTCGCACCCCTGTAACACATACGCATATAATCCAGTCGACCACCTCCGGGCTCTGAGACGTAGGGCTAGTACTTCCTCTAAGAAGGGCCTGAACTCGTAAATCCCTTGCGTATACAACTACTCCATAGCTAGGATCTTGCCTCTCCATACCTACCCCCATTCTACTGTCAGACTTAGAACCACGACAGTTGGCGCCCACCGTGGGGTCGGCGTTCTAGCGATTTATTGGAGAAGTTGGGATTCTTTCGATCTCCTACATCATGGTTTCAGGTGGAGTTCTGGTTGACGGCCACGAGATCCGTCTCGGTGCGCTCACATTCGTCGCCGACGACTCCGCTTAGCTTCAGGAGGCTCCACTCAACGTGGACGCGCTCCCGTCCATGGGCGACGCACTTGCTGCAGATGTCCGCAAGGCGTCCTCCTCAAGGCAACCGTCGACCCAAGATGGGTCGGCCTCAGGCCGCCTTTCGCTTCCCGGCCTCCCACCGGAGCAAGCTGTTCGGCCGGTCGAGGCTTCAGCCAGGTGAGGCATGCGGTGGCCCGCCACGGCCACCCCCCTCAAGTCGCGCGATCGAGCCCGACGAATCTCTCTACAAATTGCTCGACCGGGCTCGCAGAAATCTGCGTCGAATGCGATAGCAGTGACCCGGCGGCAGAGGTTCTGATGGTCGATGGACCATGCAGTCCCACCGGATTCACCCGCACCAACGGAGGTGATGGTGGAGGCGATCCGGAGCAAGCCCACGAAGAGTACCTGCCCGAGCCCCTCACTTCGCTCCAGAGGGAGGAGCTTCGCCGTCGGAATATGGATGCACTTCACACTCCTATCGTTGGAGAAACCCCCAAGGCTCGTGCCTTGGAGGATGCGCGCTTGGCCAACCTGACTAAGCGCACTCGACTGGAGAACCTTCAGCGAGTACTCGGCCAGCTGCCGACCAAGGGTTCCAGAATCCAATGACGCCCTCTTTCAACCGCCAACTCAGGTATATCGAATTCCGATTCAGAATTCAGCAATGCCGCCCAGATAGCGTAGTCAATTCAGCCTTCCCAACAGAGGCGGGTAGAGGTTTGCTGCAAATCGTAGATCTGCTCCGGGCGGCAGGAGATCAAAACTCGGTTGTATCACGCCATGGAACAGATTCACAGCCGATCCGTCATTGCGAATTCAGTCGATCGGCCCATAGTCCGAGATCGCCCCGAGGCGTGAGGAACGTAATGACGTGATGATCAAGATAAGGGCTGCGAAAAGATGAGCACCGATTCGATCGCAACGATCAACGCCGAGTGCCCACTCCTCCCCAAGGGGTGGATCATACGCCTTCGGCAGCAGGACGACAGACGCCAAAGACAAAGTGTTGGGCGAAGAGTTCCAATCGACCCGTGGAACCGTGCTTTGATGCGAGATCTATTATCGCTCAAGGTTTGGTCGACAGAACAGAGCTCACCGAGACGGCCATGATAGAGATGTTCCTCCAGAAGCAGAGTTCATGTCTCGGGACCAGAGTGTTTCAGCAGAGCCATCAGAGCCGCGGTGATTCCTCCCAACTTCAAGTTGGCGACTGGAGTCAGTAAGTTCACTGGTGAATCCGAGCCTGACACTTGGCTTGAAGATTACCGAGTGGCTGTTCAGATCGGCGGTGGCAACGATGAGGTAGCCCTGAAACATTTGCCTCTTATGTTGGAGGGTTCAGCTGTATGGTTGAATCGATTAGCACCCAAAGAAAGATTTACACTTGGGAAGATCTTGCCCGAGTGTTTGTCAGACATTTGAAGGAACTTACAAACGACCAAAGCAGGATTGACGGAGTTGCGCCGTGTGTGCAAAAGTCGAGTGAAACTTTGAGAGATTATATCCAGAGGTGGATCACTTTGCACCACACAATCGAGAATGTATCCGATCACCGAGGCGCCTGTGCCTTCAAAGAAGGTGTCAAGAACATAGAGTTGAGTTCGAAATTTGGTCGAACCGGAGATATGACCCTGAGTCGGATGATGGAGATTGCCACCAAGTATGCAAATGGTGAAGAAGAGGATCGGCTCCGGAGTGGTAAAAACAAATCGGCCGCCAATGAGGCCGGCAGAGGAAATTCCAATGGAAGCGTAATCAAGAAGCCGAGCCAGCCGCTTCCCGGAGAGGCCTTGGTCATGACCCTGTGAAAGTTCAAGGAAACCCAAGGGTCCTTGGAACCCCAAGAAGGTGAAAGACCGGGATGGAAACGACATGTTGGATTTGCCATGTCATATTCATACAAAGAAAGATGAAGAGGGTAAACTCATTTACCCGAAACATACCACTCGACAAAGTGTCGCCTCTTGATTCAGCAGCCCAAGGGAAACAACTCAAGGATAAGGATAAGGAAATGTACAAAGTTCAGGACAAAGATGACAAGGATGATGGATATCCCTGTGTCAATTCCACTCGATGATTTTTGGCCGACGCCGAAAGCAAAAGTCGGTTGAAGGTTATCAATCGGGAGTGAACTTGGTTGCTCACGACTCCCAATTATCTGAAATGGTCCTGCATCGCCATCACATTCGACCAGTCTTATCACCAGACGCACATAGCCACCCCTGCGAGGCAAGCATTGGTGGTCGACCCAGTTGTTGAGGGCACACGACTGACCAAAGTCCCGAAGGATCGTGGTAGTGGCTTTAACATAAAGTACGCGGAGACGTTGAAAGGAATGGGCATTCCGATGTCCGCACTCGATCAAAGAATATGAGCTTCCACGGAGTCATTCCTGGAAAGAAGGTTGAGTCACTCGCCAAATTGCTCTTGATGTAGTTTTTGGTGATTCAAGCATTTCGAAAGAAAAGTTGACCTTTGAGGTCGTGGATTTCAGAGCGCTTATCACGCTATTCGGAAGGCCGACTTATGCACGCTTTCATGGCCCGACCATGTTACGTGTATCTTAAATCAAGATGCTGGTCCCAAGGGCGTGATCACCGTTACGGCAACCGGAAGAAGGCGGAAGAGTGCTTCTAGAAAGGCTCTAAGATCGCCGATGCTCGGTTGGCGGTGGTAGAGCTACAAGAGTATCGAAACTGCAGATCCGAAAGTGATTTGTTGCGAGCTAAGAACCTCGCTATAGAGTCAGCATTTCACCGACCGGTGAGACGTAAACAGGTTCACATTCACCCGATCGATCCCAATGCTGCTCCGACCAACATCTCAACAACACTCGACTCAAAATAGGAAGAAGCGCTCATCCGGTTCCTCCGTGAGAATCGGGACATCTTTGCATGGAAGCTCACGACATGCCGGGTGTTCCTGTGGAGCTGGCTGAGCATCGCCACGAAGTCGGCCCAAAATTCAAACCGGTTAAAGAATATCTTCGGGTCCGCCGTCGTAAGAGAAAGGCCATTGGCGAGGAGGTGGCTCGGCTCTTAGCGGCAGAGTTCATCCGAGAGATCTACCACTCCGAGTGGCTCGCCAATGTCGTCATGGTCCCCAAGAAGGACAAGTCATTGCGCATGTGCATCGATTTCAAGCATATCAATCGGGCCTGCCCGAAAGATCATTTCCCTCTTCCTCGCATTGACCAAATAGTCGACTCAACTGCGGGATGTGAGAGGTTGTCTTTTTTAGACGCCTATTCCGGGTACCATCAGATCCGCTTGTATGGACCCGATGAGATTAAAACAACGCTCATCACTCCATTCGGGTGCTTCGTTATGTCACCATGCCATTCGGTCTCAAGAATGACGGAGCCACATTCATGAGGATGATTCGTAAGTGTTTGCTCACTCAAATCACCGGAATGTGGAAGCGTACATGGATGATATAGTGGTCAAGTCACGAAAGGGTTCCGACCTGTTGACCGACCTTGCTGAAACATTTGCCAATCTCGGGAGGTATGATATCAAGCTTAACCCATCAAAGTGTACATTTGGAGTTCCCGTGAAAAGTTACTCGGTTTTCTCGTTTCGGGCGAGGAATCGATGCTAACCCGAAAAGGTTGGCACCATACTCGAATGAAGCGCCACGTATGCGGTGCACGATGTCCAGAAACTTACTGGATGCTTGGCCGCTTTAAGTCGATTCATCTCTCGCCTCGGTGAAAAGGCATTGCCTCTTTACCGACTGATGAAGAAGTCAGACAAGTTCGAGTGGACTCTAGAAGCTGATGCAGTGTTTGCAGAGCTCAAAGCTCTGCTTTCCACCCAGCCGGTGCTTGCTGCCCCAATCAGCAAAGAGCCTTTGTTGCTTTACATTGCAGCCACTGGACAAGTTGTCGATCGTGCATTTACGGTCGAAAGTGGGAAGAAGAAGGAAAAGCCTTCAAAGTTCAACGCCCAGCTTTATTATCTTTCAAGTGTCAATTCCATCAAAGCAAAGATACCCTCACTATCGTAAGCTTGTTTATGGGATCTATATGACCACAAAGAAGGTTGCTCATTATTTCTCCGATCATTCCATTACAGCTGCCGCCGACGCCCCATTGTCGGAAATTCTTCATAACAGAGATGCAACTGGTCGAGTGGCAAAATGGGCGATTGAACTCCTTCCCTTGATATCAAATTCGAGGCAAAGAAAGCCATCAAGTCCCAAGCAATAGCAGACTTCCTCGCCGAAAGTGGATCAATAGCAGCTTCCGACTCAAGTTCACTCGAGCACCTTTGGACTATGTTTTTCAACGGTTCCAAGATGCTGAACGGTTCAGTGCAGGGTTGTATTGGTTTCCCCGAGGAGATAGGCTCAAATATGTTCTCCAGATTCACTTTGATTCTTCCAACAACGAAGGTAATATGAAGCACTCCTGTATAGGTTGCGCATGGCCATTTCACTCGGCGTCCGTCGCCTTATGGTCTACGGCGACTTGGATCTGGTTGTTAATCAAGTGATGAAGGAGTGGGATGTCAGAAGCCCAGCTATGACAGGTTATTGTAATGCAGTGAGAAAGCTGGAGAAGAAATTCAAGGGGTTAGAGCTTCATCATATACCCGATCAAAAAATCAAGTCATGGATGATTTGGCGAAGGTAGGATCCAAGAGGGAAGCCATTCCTAGTAATGTATTTTTGGAGCACATTCATGCACCATCAGTGCAGGAGGATCCTTTCACAGAAGAAGCCCCGCAGCAAAAGAGTGCCAATGATCCAACTGAAGTTGAGGTCCCAGCCGTGGTCGACCTAATTATGGAAGTTGTGGTCATCACTCCCGACTGGACGGTGCCATACATCGCATATATCCTAAGGAAAGAGCTCCCAGAGAATGAAGAAGAGGCTCGACAGATCGTCCGACGATCCAAGGCCTTTACAGTGATCAAGGGACAGTTGTTCAGAGAAAGCGTGACTGGAGTAGGCCAGAAGTGTATCACGCCAGAAGAAGGTCAGATAATTCTTGAGGATATCCACTCGGGGACCTGTGGCCATCATGCGTCCTCTCGGACCATTGTGGCTAAAGCATACCGAGCGGGATTTTACTGGCCGAAAGCAAATGAAATGGCAAAAGAAATAGTTGACAAGTGTGAAGGATGTCAGTTCTATTCCAACATATCGCACAAGCCCGCCTCAGCCTTGAAGACCATTCCACTCGTCTGGCCCTTCGCTGTTTGGGGATTGGACATGATTGGACCGTTGAGAATCGCGTAAGCGGCTTCACTCATTTGCTAGTAGCAATCGACAAGTTCACCAAGTGGATCGGGCCAAGCCTATCAAGAACCTCGATGCATGCATCGCTATCGCTTCATCGGAGAGTTGATATTCAGATATGGAGTTCCGCATAGCATCATCACCGACAATGGGTCAAACTTCGATAATGACAAGTTCAAAGCCTTCTGCGCCTCTCAAGGCACGCTGGTCGACTATGCTTCATGGCTCATCCTCACCGAATGGACAAGCGTAACATGCAAACGGCCTCATTCTCAAAGGGCTGAAACCACTACCGATGCGTGATCTCAAACACGCAGCAGAGCTTGGGTCGACGAACTTCCATCAGTTCTCACGGGATTGAGGACCACTCCTAATCGGTCGACCGGGAGAACTCCATTCTTCCTGGTTTATGGAGCTGAAGCAGTTCGCCAAGTGACCTGCTTCACAATGCGCCTCAGTCGAACTATACTCGAAGAAGAAGCGGAACAAGCCCGACAAGATGCAACGACCTCTTGGAAGAGGAGAGAGAAATGGCCCCGATCCGCCGACTATCTATCAGCAAGACTTGCGTCGATTCCATGCCGTAAATGTGAAGAGTCGAGCCTTCCAAGAGGGAGATTTGGTCCTCCGAGTGGATCAACAGAAACCACACAAGCTCGCCTCCCACTTGGGAAGGTCCCTTCATCGTCACAAGAGTTCTCCACAACGGGTGTATCATCTCTACAATGTTGATCGCCGGATCGACGAGCCTCGAGCTTGGAACGCGGAGCTGCTCCGCCTTTTACACTTAATACTCACTCGGTTGAGATGTAATAAAAGTACTTTTGTAGTTTGTTTATCTAAGACAAGAATTTTATAATTTTCCCAGTGATTGTTATTACATTTTGTTGAAATTTCCCCCAGTGGGTGGCTTAGTTGCGAATCCGGTTCGCCTAAGTTTGTAAAAAAATCCTTTCCGAGTGGCGAGCCAGTCTCTCACTCGGGGCTTAGCTGCGAATCCTCTTCGCCTAAGTATTCAAAATCCTACCGAGTGGTGAGCCGGACTCCCACTCGGGGGCTTAGCTGCAGTCCAAGTACTCGCCTAAGTATTCAAAATCCTACCGAGTGGTGAGCCGGCCTCCCACTCGGAGGCTTAGCTGCAGTCCAAGTACTCGCCTAAGTATTCAAAATCCTACCGAGTGGTGAGCCGGCCTCCCACTCGGAGGCTTAGCTGCAGTCCAAGTACTCGCCTAAGTATTCAAAATCCTACCGAGTGGTGAGCCGGCCTCCCGCTCGGAGGCTTAGTTGCAGTCCAAGTACTCGCCTAAGTATTCAAAATCCTACCGAGTGATGAGCCAGCCTCCCACTCGGAGGCTTAGCTGCAGTCCAAGTACTCGCCTAAGTATTCAAAATCCTACCGAGTGGCGAGCCAGCCTCCCACTCGGAGGCTTAGCTGCAGTCCAAGTACTCGCCTAAGTATTCAAAATCCTACCGAGTGGCGAGCCAGCCTCCCACTCGGAGGCTTAGCTACAGGCCAAGTACTCGCCTAAGAATTCAAATCCTACCGAGTGGTGAGCCAGCCTCCCACTCGGGGCTTGCAACAGCCCAAGGATTCGCCTTAACATCCAAAATAATGAAAATCGCAAGGACTGACGAGGTGCAGGTCGACTGCTACCTTCTCCTTCAAAGCTACGCCATCAAAATCCTGCAGAGTGGAGAGCAAACCTCCCACTCGGGGGCTTAGCTGCAGCCCAGTGCTCGCCTAAGTAATAGAAATCCTCCGAGTGGAGAGCAAACCTCCCACTCGGGGCTTAGCTGCAGCCAGTAGCCGCCTAAGTAATAGAAATCCTACCGAGTGGAGAGCAAACCTCCCACTCAGAGGCTTAGCCGCAGCCCAAAGTGCTCGCCTAAGTAATAAAATCCCTCTGGGGAGAGCAAACCTCCCACTCGGGGCTTAGCTAGATCCAGTGCTCGCCTAAGTAATAGAAATCCTACCGAGTGGAGAGCAAACCTCCCACTCGGGGCTTAGCTGCAGCCCAGGCGCTCGCCTAAGTAATAGAAATCCTACCAAGTGGAGAGCAAACCTCCCACTCGGAGGCTTAGCTGCAGCCAGTGCTCGCCTAAGTAATAAAATCCTACCGAGTGGAGAGCAAACCTCCCACTGGAGGCTTAGCCGCAGCCCAAGACTCGCCTAAGTAATAAAACCCTACCGAGTGGAGAGAAAACCTCCCACTCGGGAGCTTAGCTGCGTCCAAGGCTCGCCTAAGTAAGGAATTCATCCCAATCCGCAAGGACGACGAGGTGCAGGTCGACTGCTACCTTCTCCTTAGGAGCTTCGCCACAAGTACAACGTGCGGTCCATCCCAATCCGCAAGGACGACCAGGTGCAGGTCGATTGCTACATAATCCTTCGGAGCATCGCCACAAGTACAACGCGGTTCATCCCAATCCGCAAGGACGACGAGGTCACATACCTCAGGTTCCATCTCTACCGCAGGATAGATGAAGCACAAGTCGACCGGAGTTTCAAAGGAATATCTTCCGAATGAGGAACAAAGTTCTCTCAAGGCAAACAAAGCATGTTAAAGGATAAATCAAGTTCGGATAAACGTCCCCACGGATCCAAAGGTGCTCAGCGTTAAGCCCGTTAAAGTTTATCGGTTACAAAAACCACTCGGCATTCCGAGGCAAATTTAAGGTGGGACTTAGAAGTTTTTACTCCTCCGTGAGGACCTGGAAGGTGCAACAAATCGGTCGAGGTTGATTCCGTCGGCAATACGGGTAGCAAGAGCGATGAAAGTCTCCATGAAAGATCTGAAGTCGTGCTTCCCGGTGTTGGCAACCTTGAGAGACACCAGCTTGTCCTCTTGCGCTTCTTTGCAAGTGGACACGAACCGTAGATAGAGCAACATCGGCCACACACTGGCGTAAGACTTTTTCCATTCTTGCACTCGACTTGGAATCTCATTCGGCCGAGTCATCGTGATTCAAGGTCATTCAAGCGTCGATCCGGCGGAGAGTCGAGTCGATCCGCAACACTGCAACTTTCAGTCGAGCAAGATAATCCACCACACTAGCAACGCGAGACTCTAGTCGGAGCACATTCATAGCAGCTTCATCCTTCACAGGAGAGTTGATGGGGTCCAAACAGGTTTCCACTCGACTGGTTTCTTCTTCGAAGTTTTGACAGAATTCTGAAAACACAGCTCAGACTCAAAATAACGATCATGTGATGAGTCGGTGATAGCAAGACACTCGGGTAAAAGAGTTTACCTTCAAGCATGAGAAACAGCTTCTTGGCGAGCCCTCCAAGATAAATCTCCAGGTCATTTCGCTTCCCCGCCAGTTGGCCAGCCTTGTCAGACAGAGCAATCTTGTCGCTCTTCAATGACTAACTTCCTTGTTAGTCACACAAGAGCGGCTTTCAGCTTGGCATTTTCATCTTCAAGTTTGTCGACCGAGGCAAGCTTTTCTTCAATGAGCTTTGTTTTCTCCAAAGCCGCCTTTGTGTGCCTCTGCAAGGTCAAGGTCCTTCTTCTTCAAAGTCTCTTCCAGCTTTATCTGCAAAGCAACAATGAGAACAGAGTTGAGAATGAACAGAAAAACAAAGGCAGTCGTCAAAAGTTCTCACCAGCCATACCTTTTGCTTCATCCTTTGCCTTCTGCAAATTCTCCTGAGCAAGCTTCAAATCGAGGTTGAGATGGATCTTTTTGTTCTCTAACTTAGTATAGCGAGCCACAAGCTCGCAAGATTTCTACAAAGAGTCAACCAACGAAAGACATCAAAGACAGATCACTTCCGAGTGATTAAGCATTTCTAAGACTACAGTCAAATCAAAACATTCGACAGTAGTCTCGGGGACTACACCCAGCGGGTGCACTCAGCGTGCCCCCACTGGTTTTACCAATTTGGTTCGACCAGTCGACCAAAAGAGGCAAAAAGGTTATGTGTCAGCGGTCACCGCGAGAAAAAACAACACACAGTTCTTTAGACTATAGTCGACTGCATGTAGTCGTCCATAGTCTCGGGGACTACACCCAGTGGGTGCACTCAGCGTGCCCCCACCGGTTTTACGGTTCCATTCGACTTGGTCCGTCCAGGTCGAGTGAACAAGTTCATAAAGATAAAGATTATAGACGATCGCACGCAATGACCATAGTCTCGGGATTACACTCCGGTGGGTGCACTCAGCGTGCCCCACAAAAAATTAATCGACACACCCACCCGGTGGGTGTACAGATATGGAAATCTCCGTAAGGAAGCGGTTTCGGTAGCATATCCTAACAAAGCAAGCAACGATCGACTTACTTGGACATTGCTCGAGAGCTGAACTAGCATCATCGGCCGCTGGCTAGCCTCTCGGACCGCTTTCACTTGCTCCATCATGATCCCCGCCTCGCGTATGGCCTCCTTAGTAGCACTCACTTGGTCTTCCGGACGTGGTGTATAGCAAAGAGAGATGGTGGATCAGCAGTTGTGAAGTGGGTCGGGCACTTGTCGGTACAACGAAGACACGAAGCCCGAGTGGGGTTGCCTCCTCGGAAACCAGCGTCTCGTGAATCGCCATGATCGGAGCAGCCTTGCCAAAGAGCACTCTCTTGTTCTTCCTCTTCCTCAATGGCGCTTCCTCGTCATCGTCGGGGAGATCAATGACGTGAGGCGGAACTACAAGAAAGATTCAAAAGTAAATATGGAAGTCCAATCGACTAAAAGCTCCAGTCGACTAAAAGAGAAACCTCGGAGATCATACCAAGGTTGGAGGTGGCAGCATCCTCCATTTCCTGATCTTCGTGCTTGGCTGAAGTCTCGGAGGTAGCGGCAATCAGAGATTTCAAGAATCGGCTGATCACCATCAAGTCGACCAAAAGTTCACTCATGTTGAATAAGGAAATACAAGGTTCATTGGTTACCCGGAGATGGTGGGGATGACCATCTGCATCTTGGGCAGAGCCTTCACGGCTTTGACGATGTTGCTCGAGGTTGCTTGGCGGTTTCTCACCGGGCGCAGGGAAGTTGTCCTAGGTCGCTTGGCCGACCGCCCAAAGGCACAACAGCTTTATCACCGCCACCGGGTCATCGTCAACTTGGACCTTCCCTCCGAGCGAGGAGGATCGACGCCTTCCTCCTCTTCCTCCTCCTCCTCCTCTTCATCGTAGCTGTCATCCCCTCATCCTCCTCGCCGTTGAACTCCCATTCCTCCCGACTTTCACCTCCACTTCCTTCTTCTTCTTCGACTATTTCCTGCGCCCGTTGGGCATCGAGTACATCTCAAGGTGACCTAGAAGACAACAAAACAAGGCGAAAGTCAACACGAATTGACATCTAAATGTAATGAATGCAGCCGAATCACAAATGAAGATAAGTGGTTGTACCTTGTCTACTTCAGAAGTCCGGTCGAGTGGTGGAATCCTCCTAGCTCCACGAGGGTTATCTTTGTTTCTGTGATGGCAGTCATCCACTTCTCCAAATAAGGGCGTCATCGACCTCCTCCGGATGGACCCGAGTGGTATCATCCGTGCGAGTACATCCACATCGGATGACCTCGGTATTGGAGTGGCTGAATACGCCGTCGGAGGAAAACCTCCAGAGATCCATGCCGGTCACCACATCGCGTATAAGCTGGACTACACTCCCCATCAAAAACTTTACTTGGTCCTTCTCCTCTGGTAAAACCTTCTTGGAAGATGGATTGTTCATTCGACTCATGGAGAAATGAGGGAGCCCAGTCGACTGCCCCGACGTCGGCTGGTCTTGGCAGTAGAATCAGTCGATCGCCACCCTCTAACCGAGTCAGGGAGAGTCATAGCCGGAAAGGCGCTCTTCCCCCTCATCTGGGCCCCGAGTCCCCCACACATCTGGATTACTTGGGTTCTCTCGTCATTCAGGTTCGTTTTCTTCACCGTCTAAGAGCGATAGGTGAATATGTGCTTGAAGAGACCCCAGTGCGGTCGACAACCCAAGAAGTTTTCGCATAACGAAATGAAAGCAGCAAGGTAGACAATGGAGTTGGGAGTTAAATGATGGAGTTGCGCTCCTAAAAAGTTCTGTAACCCCGGAAAAAAAGGATTCGTGGCGTAGAAAATCCCCGATCTACGTGGGTGGCCGGGAGAACGTGACTCACCCTCTTCAGCTGCGGTTGCCACTCCGTTCCGGAAGCCTCGCCGACCCATGGGGATCAGTCCTTCATTGGCCAGATCGGTGAGGTCCTTCTCGGTGATGGTCGAGCGGATCCAATCTCCTTGGACCCAGCCTTGCGGCAGTTTGGACCGCTGAAGAGGATCCGCCTGACCGGCGCTCTCCCTTAGCCTTCGCCGCCGCCTTCTTCACCTGCTCTGTGGCTGCGGTCTTCTCCTTCACCATGGTCGCCGTGAAGCAAGTCGAAAGCTGCGGCTGGACAGGCTAAGAGCGCAGCGAGAAGGTTTGGAGGCGGAGGGAGGAGAAGATTGAGGTTGCACTGTTCAAAATACCCTGTTCGACGCTTTATATGGGGCCGCTTCCGAGTGGCTGACCGGTAGGCCCAGGCAATCCCGTCAAATCCCGCAACAGGCACGCACGCGATACATGGCGAAAAAGGCGGCGTGAAGATCGAGGCGTCATCGTCTTATCCCATCCGAGTGCCGCAGTTTTCTCCGCTTCGCGCGCTTCCCAAAATTCAGATCCCGCGAAATCCGCTAACCGTGGAGCAACCCGTCAGATAGCAGATTTCCTCCGATCCGTCGCTCGAAAATCCTCAAGTTCACAGAGTTCACTCGATAAAACGTGAAGAATGGATCAAGGCGACTGAAAGAGAAGTTGATTCCATCACTAGAAGGTCGTTGATCCAGAGTAAGACACACTCGCAACACTAAGAATAGGTCGGAAAGATTATCAACTCCTTCCTCACTCAAACCTCGATCCATTCGGGGGCTAATGATGAAGTCATGTACAGGGTAGGGTCATAGACCTGCCCAAAGGTACCCTCCACAAGGACACTCGCAAGAGAAGTGGCCTTCCAGTCGACCTGGTAGGTTTCCACTCGACAGATTCAAAGACACTCGACCATGAAGACCCACTCGACCACTAGGAGTCCAAGAGCAACGGTCTGTAGTTAAATAGTCTTTATGATCATAATGACACTTTATGTAAGGCGTTACCAGTAACACCTAGCCTTAACGCACCTTAAACCCTCTGCTACATGGGCTGGCTGGGGTCCTGGCGCACTCTATATAAGCCACCCTCCTCCACAGGTAGAGGGGTTCGCACCCCTGTAACACATACACATATAATCCAGTCGACCGCCTCCGGGCTCCGAGACGTAGGGCTATTACTTCCTCTGAGAAGGGCCTGAACTCGTAAATCCCTTGCGTATACAACTACTCCATAGCTAGGATCTTGCCTCTCCATACCTACCCCCATTCTACTGTCAGACTTAGAACCACGACAACACCAATTTCTTCACTTTCAAAGTCTTCAGAAATCCAAAGTCTTCAATCGAAGAACTTCATTTTTAGGGGTCGACTTTCTCTGTAAATATCAAACTCCTCATAGACTTATAGACCTGTGTACACTCACAAACGCATCAGTCCCTTAACTTATAAGTCTTCAATACACCAAAATCACTAAGGGGCACTAGATGCACTTACAGTTTATGATTATGGGGCTTCTAGAAGACAACATCCACGCCTCTGTGGAAGAGCAAATTGTCATGTATCTTCATGTTGTAGGTCATAATCAGATGTTCAGGGTTATTCACAACATGTTCATAAGATCAGTTGAGGCAATTTTCTGATATTTCAAACAAGTCTTGTATGCTATTCGGGAGCTCGGATGGGAGATGATCAAGGCATCAACTGGGCAAACTCCTAGCAAGATTTGCAACAACTCAAGATGGTATCTATATTTCAAGGTGAGCACTACTCATAGTTCATGCCTTGACATGCTTGTATTGTGCTAATACAACCATAACACCATGTTTCCATGCCATCACAAGAGTGCATGGTGCAATAGATGATACTCACATGACTGTTAGAGTGCTGAAGTCACAGGCTGCAACATACAAGGGTAGAAAGCACTACACAAGTCAGAATGTGCTTCATATTGTTGACTTTGATATGAAGTTTTTGTATGTGTTGGTTGGAAAGGATCAGACCATGATGCTGACATTCTTGTTGACAACATAGCTTGACCTAATGAGGTCAATATCTCTGATGGCAAGTTCTACCTAGGAGATGATGGTTATGCATGTTGGCATGATGTTCTTCCATCCTTCAGGAAAACAGGTACCATTTGAACGAGTTCCCTTTTGTGAATTATCTTAGGACTGCACATGAACTCTTCAATCTTAGATACTATAATCTTAGAGTTACGACTGAGAGGGCATATGGAGCTCTGAAGACAAATTTAAGCTCTTGGATCAAAAGCCATTTCACCCTTTCACCACCTCGGCTTGGCTTGCTCTTGCATGCTACATCCTCCGTAACTAGATCCTAAAATAGGGTTGTGGTGAAATTGTGCTGGGGAGGAAGATATGATGGCTGGTGATGTGGTACCTCCGGCTATGGTGTGGACGATTTCACAATGAAACTTGAAAGAGCACAAAGTTGAAATGACTGAGGCAATGTGAAAAAACAAGATTAGACAAGGATCCGAAGAAGAAGAGTAGAAGCAAAGGAAGCAACAGCAGCAGAGAAGCATCAACAACTGGAAAAAGAAGAGACTGGACTTTTCCTAGTTTGGCACCGGGGAACTTTTTGAACCATATAAGTATTAATTTGTACTGAAATTTGTTAGTAGTTAGAATGAGCTATTGTATGTTTACTAGTTAGGATTAAAACAATGTTTATTTCGAACTTTATATGTGAGGTAATGGCACCACAAGTCTTACAACTTGCACAAAATGTAATGATTTAGTCCAAAACTTGCAAAAACCCACTCCACCGTCCTACAACTTGCACCATATGTGACAATTTAGTCCTAAGCCAATGACAGAGCAACAAGTGGCCATCGCAGCACTTTTGCAGACCCCTCAACTGTATTCATTATTGAACCTGGAGGACATCCTGATCTGCACTTCCACAATTTTTTCAGGAACTTCATATTTTCGACCAAGACAACAACTAGCCAGCTTTTTTGCGGTCGTTTTACTTTTGCACATCAATGGATGGATTGCGCTCGTCAATATTCCTTCTCCCAATTATGCAAAGCACATGCGCACAGTTGACTAGCGTTCAGCCTACACAAGTACATGACTAAAGTCTAAACACTCTGCCTGCATGCGCATGTGTTTGTACTACGTCTTCCCATTCATATTCATATTTTCAAACTGACATACTCCCTCCGTTCGGTGAAAATGTATATATAAATTTTTTAGGACAAATTATGGAGTGAAGTAAAAAATGCAATGGAAAGGTGCAAGTCACCATCTCTCTCCTCTTTAATTATCCAACCCGCAATGAGTTAAGGGCATGTAAAAATTAGGAAGACCATATGTAGAATGTTATTGGTCTTGATTAATGTGTGATAAGAGATATATATTTTTCTACTTTAAAGTGCATTGGAAAGATAAAAATACATTTTTTATGAACAAATTTTAAAACCAAATATACACTCTTCACAGGATGAAACATGTACAGTTAACCATCCATACAAAGTAGCTGTAAAAAGTCTTCGCATAATGATTTGAAAGAGTACCCTTCTTTTGTACTCCCTCCATTTCAAAATAGATGACTCAACTTTGTACTAACTTTATACTAAAGTTAGTACAAAATTGGATCATCTATTTTGGAACGGAGGGAGTATGTCAGTACATGGGTGCCGAGGGTACTTCTGGGGTAATCCTCTCCACAAAGGCGCAGACCCCTCTCCTCCCTGGGCCAATTTTTAATGGAGTAAGAAGCATTGACCCCAGAAGTGTAGATATATATATCAGTATTTGTAAGGGAGTAGCAGACGATTGTATGGGCCAATTTTCAGGCAACTGTATCTGTCATGAGAGCACGTCAGGAGGTCAAAAAACCTTTTGTACTACAATGTCTTATCTGAGTGGCTTCTAGCAATGGATGCGTCAAATCTCTATTCCTAATGAAGCGGTTGGTAAAATTGAGTTCAGGTCTTTTTCGTCCCACTACTTTCGTCGGGTTTTTCCCGACTGAATTTTTCTCGTCCCCTCCCCACCCAACTGGTTTAGTTTCGCGTCACCCTCTCACACAAAGAAAAAAAATTGAACGGATCAGAACTTTATATTCTGGCGAAAATTATTTAGTAATGTCTTTATGTGAAAGAATCAATCACGATCAGTGTTTAAAGATCAAATCTAAATTAATTAACCTTAACTTAAATCGCTCAATCACATTAATTAGGAAACAAAATAACCGATTTTAAGAAAATTAATGTGTAAATCATATAACAAAGAAATCTCTACTATTTAAGAAACACGTAAGATTCCTTTTCTTGCCAATGACCGCGTCCTGTCCTCCCTTCAGCGACCCACCCCCATGATCGGTTCTTTCCCCCCTCGCCCCCATGTCGATAGCCCCTTGTGAAAAAACACTCCAAGAAAAATAGGATCCCTCCCGATCCAACTTTCTCTCGCTGACCAAGCCCTATCCCCATCCCAATATGGTCGCCGCCATGATTGTCAATGTCGCTCCTCCATCTTCTCACGAGCGTCGGGACATGGATGTCCTCCAGCAACGCACCACCCACCCACCGACGCTGCACACCTACGACGATGATGTACCGCCTGCGGCCCATCGACTCGATGTGAAGCCCCGAGCTACTTCTCCAATGGTGTCCGCCTTTCGTCGGCTTCGTCCTGGTCTTCAAGCTCCTCTCATCTCTCTAGCGTGGCAACGGCATTGGATCGAGAGCAACGGCGGCCAGACCTAGGCCAGCTCCGGCAGCGACCCAGGTTTTTTTTACGAAGCACATCACTATGTACTGCATATATTAATATTTACAGAAGGAAAAGAAAAACTAGATCTAGAGTATGTATAGGAAAGAACCTATAGGCTATACAAAATTGTCTACCCATGCCTGGTTACAACAGCGTATTAGGCTAAGATTGTTCCTTGCAGGAATGTAAATAAGCGTTATGTGTTGGTCATGGCAGAAAATAACAAGTAAGACTAAGACCAAATAATCCTCCTACTAGGTTTTCATTCGGGTTAGAAGATAAAGTTGTGTGTATTGTTTCAGACAAACCGTGAAGTAGCAGGTATGTGAAGCAACAGGTCTAGCAACCCTTAATGTCTTCTTTGCATTTGTAAACACTTAGCCTGATTGTTTTTAAAGATTGTTGGGTTTCTCATGGTCTAAATGCTCCAGCAGCCAAGGATGATCAACTCATGATGAAAAGGTTTCTTCAGAGAGACCTTTAGAGCAATGATCCATTGACTGGTAGAAGACAAATTGGTTTGTGATCAAGGGTGGGGCATAAATATCCCTAGCAAAGCTTTCCAAACGGCAACTCATGTATTGTTCATGTGGGTATTCAAAGTGAAATTAGTTGGCTTGATTTGATTCTTCTGGAAAATTAATTAGTCTAAATGAAGAAAGTTGAAGTGATATATGGTGGTTAGAGCATCTATAGCCGGGCACCTTAAACCCGTCTCATATGCTCGGGTGGGCTGCCCGGTCACTGTTCGGTCACTATTTTTTTGACCCAGACGACCCCCTCAAATGACCCTCAAACGCCCGGGTTGACCGACACCCCTCATATCCAGCCCAAATATGGGGCGGATATGGGGCACCCGGGCACGCCCGCCACGTCGGACCCGGCCCACGCTGGCCCACCCAACCTCACATAAATTTCTCCCCATCTGCTCGCCGGACCAAACCCTAGCCACTTCACTCCCCTCACCTCCACTCCCCTCCGCCACCCAAGCTCATCTCCGGCTCCTTTTGCCCGTCTCCGGCATGGCATGCAGCGGATTCGAGTCCTTCACCTCCAGATTCGTCGACCCCGAGCTCATCCCACGCGGTCCCGAGGAGGAGATGGTTGTCCGGCTTGCGCTCCGCCGTGCTCGGGAGGATGCCCGTGCACGGCTGTGCTCGGACTGCATCCATCAGGAATCCATTGCGTCCGCCCAATGGCGCATGGATCCGGCCCTAGGCCAGCAGTAGATGCCTCGCTGGACATCGGGCGGTCTGTCTGGCATTCGAAAGCGCTGGCGGACGCGTGATACGTCTCCAATGTATCTATAATTTTTTTTATTCCATGCTATTATATTATCTGTTTTGGATTTTTTATATGCATTAATATGCTATTTTATATTATTTTTGGGACTAACCTATTAACCTAGAGCCCAGTGCCAGTTTCTGTTTTTCCTTGTTTTTGATCTTCGCAGAAAAGGAATACCAAACGGAATAAAACCCCACGATTACTTTTATTGGTCCAGAAGACACTCGGGAGACTTGGAGTTCAAGTCAGAAGAGCCACAAGGCGACCACAAGGGTGGAGGGCGCGCCCCCTGCCTTGTGGGCCCCTCGCTGACCCCCTGACCTAGCTCTGCCTCCTATATATTCACATATATTCCCAAACCACCAGAGGCATCCACGAAAACACTTTTCCACCGCCGCAACCTTCTGTACCCGTGACATCCCATCTTGGGGCCTTTTTCGGCATCCTTCTAGAGGGGGGTTCGATCACAGAGGGCATCTACATCATTCTATCGCCCTTCAGATGAAGCGTTAGTAGTTTACCTCAGACCTACGGGTCCATAACTAGTAGCTAGATGGCTTCTTCTCTCTCTTTGATTCTCAATACCATGTTCTCCTCGATGTTCTTGGAGATCTATCCGATGTAATCTTCTTTTGCAGTGTATTTGCCGAGATACAATGAATTGTGGATTTATGAGCAGTTTATCTATGAATATTATTTGAATCTTCTCTGAATTCTTATATGCATGATTTGATAACTTTGTATTTCTCTTTGAACTATCGGTTTGGTTTGGCCAACTAGATTGGTTTTTCTTGCAATGGGAGAGGTGCTTAGCTTTGGGTTCAATCTTGTGGTGTCCTCACCCAGTGACAAAGTAGGGGTAGCAAGGCACATATTGTATTGTTGCCATCGAGGATAAAAGATGGGGTTTACATCATATTGCTTGAGTTTATTCCTCTACATAATATCATCTTACTTAAGGCGTTACTCCATTCTTTATGAACTTAATATTCTAGATGCATGTTGGATAGCGGTCGATGTGTGGAGTAATAGTAGTAGATGCAGGCAAGAGTCGTTCTACTTGACATGGACGTGATGCCTATATTACATAATCATTGCCTTGGATATCGTCATAACTTTGCGCTTTTCTATCAATTGCTCGACAGTAATTTGTTCATCCACCGTATTATTTGCCTTCAAGAGAGAAGCCTCTAATGAAACCTATGGCCCCCGGGTCTATTTTCCATCATATTAGTTTCCGATCTACTATTTTGCAATCTTTACTTTCAGATCTATACACCAAAAAACCCAAAAATATTTTATCTTTTGTTTACTTTTATTTATCTATCTCTATCAGATCTCACCTTTGCAAGTGACCTGAAGGGATTGGCAATCCCTTTATTGCATTGGGTGCAAGTGTTTGATTGTTTGTGCAGGTATTGGTGATTTGTGCGTTCTTCTCCTACTGGATTGATACCTTGGTTCTTAACTGAGGGAAATACTTATCTCTACTTTGCTGCATCACCCTTTCCTCTTCAAGGGAAAAACCAACGCAAGCTCAAGAAGTAGCAACGCGCAACCCCTTCGTTGACACGCCGAGCATCGGGGCGCACCATGGGCCTCGTCCTACGAGGCCATGGCACGGCATGCCCGCCGTGCAAGGCACCGGGTGAGGTAGGCGGCAGCAGCCCTCATGGCGGTGGACGTCGGCGAGGCGGAGTCGCATTCTCCGGTGCCCCGTATGACGCAATGCTATTTCTTGAGCTTGCGTTGGTTTTTCCCTTGAAGAGGAAAGGGTGATGCAACAAAGTAGATATAAGTATTTCCCTCAGTTTGAGAACCAAGGTATCAATCCAGTAGGATACAACACACAAATCATCGAATACCTGCACAGACAATCAAACAGCTTGCACCCAACGCGATAAAGGGGTTGTCAATCCTTTCACGGTTACTTGCAAAAGTGAGATCTGATAGAGATAGATAAATGATAAGGTAAATATTTTTTGGTATTTTTGGTTTATAGATCGAAAAGTAAAAGATTGCAAAATAGTAGATCGAAAACTTATATGATGGAAAATAGACTCAGGGGCCATAGGTTTCACTAGAGGCTTCTCTCAAGATAGAAAAAAATACGGCGGGTGAACAAATTACTGCCGAGCAATTGATAGAAAAGCGCAAAGCTATGACAATATCTAAGGCAATGATCATGAATATAGGCATCACGTCCATGTCAAGTAGACCGAAATGATTCTGCATCTACTACTATTACTCCACACGTCGACCGCTATCCAGCATGCATCTAGAGTATTAAGTTCATAAAGAACGGAGTAACGCATTAAGTAAGATGACATGATGTAGAGGAATTAACTCAAGCGATATGATGAAAACCCCATATTTTTATCCTCGATGGCAACAATACAATACGTGCCTTGTTGCCCATACTATTGATACGTCTCAGTCTTATCTATAATTTATGATTGTTTCATGCCAATATTATACAACTTTCACATACTTTGGAGAATGCGATCAGGGGAACGCGAAACAGAAGAGAACAAAGAGGGAGATCCAATCTGGGAGGGGCTCCCGCCCCTCCACCGCCATGGAGACCATGGACCAGAGGGGAAACCCTCCTCCCATCTAGGGGGAGGCCAAGGAAGAAGAAGAAGGAGTGGGGCTCTCTCCCCCTCGCTTCCGGTGGCGCCGGAGTGCCACCTAGGCAATGATCGGGATGACGATCTTGAAGGAAATATGCCCTAGAGGCAATACTAAAGTTGTTATTTATATTTCCTTATATCATGATAAATGTTTATTATTCATGCTAGAATTGTATTAACCGGAAATTTAGTACATGTGTGAATACATAGACAAACAGAGTGTCCCTAGTATGCCTCTACTTGACTAGCTTGTTAATCAAAGATGGTTAAGTTTCCTAGACATAGACATGTGTTGTCATTTGATGAACGGGATCACATCATTAGAGAATGATGTGATGGACAAGACCCATCCGTTAGCATAATGATCATTTAGTTTTATTTCTATTGCTTTCTTCATGACTTATACATGCTCCTCAGACTATGAGATTATGCAACTCCCGAATACTGGAGGAACACCTTGTGTGCTATCAAATGTCACAATGTAATTGGGTGATTATAAAGATGCTCTACAGGTGTCTCTGATGGTGTTTGTTGAGTTGGCATAGATCGAGATTAGGATTTGTCACTCCGTGTATCGGAGAGGTATCTCTAGGCCCTCTCGGTAATGCACATCACTATGAGCCTTGCAAGCAATGTGACTAATGAGTTAGTTACGGGATGATGCATTACGGAACGAGTAAAGAGACTTGCTGGTGATGAGATTGAACTAGGTATGATGATACCGACGATCGAATCTCGGGCAAGTAACATACCGATGACAAAGGAAACAACATATGTTGTTATGCGGTTTGACCGATAAAGATCTTCATAGAATTGTAGGAGCCAATATGAGCATCCAGGTTCTGCTATTGGTTATTGCCCGGAGATATGTCTTGGTCATGTCTACATAGTTCTCGAACCCGTAGGGTCCGCATGCTTAACGTTCGATGACGATTTGTATTATGAGTTATGTGATTTGATGACCGAAGTTTACTTGGAGTCCCGGATGAGATCACAGACATGACGAGGAGTCCCGAAATGGTCGAGAGGTAAATATTCATATATTGAAAGGTTACATTCAGACATCGGAATGGTTCAGGTCGTTTCGGATGAGCTTCGGAGTATCGGGGGTTACCGGACCCCCCCCCCTTCCCGGGAAGTTTATGGGCCTTCATGGGCCATAGTGGAAAGGAGAGAAGGGCCACAAGGGAGGCCGCCCCCATGGCTAGTCCGAATTGGACTAGGGAGTGGGGAGGCTCCCTCTTTCCTTCTCCCTCTTCCTCCTTCCCTCTCTCTCCCTCTCTTGGAAGGAAGGGGACTCCAACTAGGATTGGGAATCCTAGTTGGACTGCCCATGGCGCGTGCCCCCCTTGGGACGGCCACCTCTCCTCCCCCCATTATATACGTGGGAGGGGGGCACCCCAAAGGCACACCAAGTCTTCTCTTAGACGTGTGCGGTGCCCCCACCCACAGTTACACACCTCGGTCATATCATCGTAGTGCTTAGGCGAAGCCCTGCGTCGGTAACTTCATCATCACTGTCGCCACACCGTCGGGCTGACGGAACTCTCCCTCGGCCTCAACTGAATCAAGAGTTCGAGGGACATCATCGAGCTGAACGTGTGCTAAACGCGGAGGTGCCGTAGGTTTGGTGCTTGGATCCGTTGGATCGCGAAGACATTCGACTACATCAACCGCGTTACTAAACGCTTCCGCTTTCGGTCTACGAGGGTACATGGACACACTCTCCCTGCTCGTTTCTATGCATCTCCTAGATAGATCTTGTGTGATCGTAGGTAAATTTTTTGAAATACTGTGTTCCCCAACAGTGGCATCCGAGCCAGGTCTATGCGTAGATGTTATATGCATGAGTAGAACACAAAGAGTTGTGGGCGATAATAGTCATACTGCTTACCACCAACGTCTTACTTTGATTCGGCGGTATTGTTGGATGAAGTAGCCTGGACCGACATTACATGACCGCGTTCATGAGACTGGTTCTACCGACGTGCTTCGCACACAGGTGGCTAGCGGGTGTCTGTTTCTCCAACTTTAGTTGAATCGAGTTTGACTACGCACGGTCCTTGTTGAAGGTTAAAACAGCACACTTGACGAAAAATTGTTGTGGTTTTGATGCGTAGGTAAGAACGGTTCTTGCTAGAAGCCCGTAGCAGCCACGTAAAACTTGCAACAACAAAGTAGAGGACGTCAAACTTGTTTTTGCAGGGCTTGTTGTGATGTGATATGGTCAAGACATGATGCTAAATTTTATTGCATGAGATGATCATGTTTTGTAACAGAGTTATCGGCAATCGCGTGAGCCATATGGTTGTTGCTTTATTGTATGAAATGCAATCGCCATGTAATTGCTTTATTTTATCACTAAGCGGTAGCGATAGTCGTAGAAGCAATAGTTGGCGAGACGACAACGATGCTACGATGAAGATCAAGGTGTCAAGCCGGTGACGATGGTGATCATGACGGTGCTTTGGAGATGGAGATCAAAGGCACAAGATGATGATGGCCATATCATATCACTTATTTTGATTGCATGTGATGTCTATCCTTTATGCATCTTATTTCCTTTAGCACGGCGGTAGCATTATAAGATGATCCCTCACTAAATTTCAAGGTACAAGTGTTCTCCCTGACTATGCACCGTTGATACAGTTCGTCGTGCCGAGACACCACGTGATGATCGGGTGTGATAAGCTCTACGTTCACATACAATGGGTGCAAGCCAGTTTTGCACATGCAGAATACTCAGGTTAAACTTGACGAGCCTAGCATATGCAGATATGGCCTCGGAACCTTTGAGGACCGAAAAGGTCGAGCGTGAATCATATAGTATATATGATCAACATAGTGATGTTCACCATTGAAAGCTACTCCATCTCACGTGATGATCAGACATGGTTTAGTGGATATGGATCACGTGATCATTTAGATGACTAGAGGGATGTCTATCTAAGTGGGAGTTCTTAAGTAATATGATTAATTGAACTTTAATTTATCATGAACTTAGTACCTGATAGTATTTTGCATGTCTATGTTGTTGTAGATCGATGGCCCGTGCTACCGTTCCTTTAAATTTTAATGCGTTCCTAGAGAAAGCTAAGTTGAAAGAAGATGGTAGAAACTACACGGACTGGGTCCATAACTCGAGGATTATCCTCATTGCTGCACAGAACAATTACGTCCTGGAAGCACCGTTAGGTGCAAGACCCGCTGCAGGAGCAACTCCAGATGTTATGAACGTTTGGCAGAGCAAAGCTGATGACTACTCGATAGTTCAGTGTGCCATGCTTTGCGGCTTAGAATCGGGACTTCAACGACGTTTTGAACGTCATGGAGCATATGAGATGTTCCAGGAGTTGAAGTTAATATTTCAAGCAAATGCCTGGATTGAGAGACATGAAGTCTCCAATAAGTACTATAGCTGCAAGATGGAGGAGAATAGTTACGTCGGTGAACATATACTCGTAATGTCTGGGTACCACAACCACTTGACTCAACTGGGAGTTAATCTTCCTGATGATAGTGTCATTGATAGAGTTCTTCAATCACTGCCACCAAGCTACAAAAGCTTCGTGATGAACTATAATATGCAAGGGATGGCTAAGACAATTCCCGAGCTCTTCGCGATGCTAAAGGCTGTGGAGGTAGAAATCAAGAAGGAGCATCAAGTGTTGATGGTTAACAAGACCACTAGTTTCAAGAAGGGCAAAGGGAAGAAGGGGAACTTCAAGAAGAACGACAAGCAAGTTGCTGCTCAAGTGAAGAAGCCCAAGTCTGGACCTAAGCCTGAGACTGAGTGCTTCTACTGCAAAGGGACTGGTCACTGGAAGCGGAATTGCTCCAAGTATTTGGCGGATAAGAAGGATGGCAAAGTGAAAGGTATATTTGATATATATGTTATTGATGTGTACCTTCCTAATGCTCGTAGTAGCGCGTGGGTATTTGATACTGGTTCTGTTGCTCATATTTGCAACTCGAAACAGGGCCTACGGATTAAGTGAAGATTGGCTAAGGACGAGGTGACGATGCGTGTGGGAAATGGTTATAAAGTCGATGTGATCGCAGTCGGCACACTACCTCTACATCTACCTTCGGGATTAGTTTTAGACCTAAATAAATGTTATTTGGTGCCAGCATTAAGCATCATCATTATATCTGGATCTTGTTTGATGCGAGACGGTTATTCATTTAAATCGGAGAATAATGGTTGTTATATTAATATGAGTAATATCTTTTATGGTCATGCACCCTTGATGAGTGGTCTATATTTGTTGAATCTCGATAGTAGTGATACACATATTCATAGTATTGAAGCCAAAAGATACAAGTTTAATAATGATAGTGCAACTTATTTTTGGCACTTCCATTTATGTCATATTGGTGTAAAGCGCATGAAGAAACTCAATGCTGATGGGATTTTGGAATCACTTGATTATGAATCACTTGATGCTTGCGAACCATGCCTCATGGGCAAGATGACTAAGACTCCGTTCTCCGGAACAATGGTGCGAGCAACAGACTTATTGGAAATAATACATACTGATGTATGCGGTCCAATGAGTGTTGAGGCTCGCGGCGGGTATTGTTATTTTCTGACCTTCATAGATGATTTGAGCAGATATGGGTATATCTACTTGATGAAACATAAGTCTAAAACATTTGAGAAGTTCAAAGAATTTCAGAGTGAAATGGAAAATCATCGTAACAAAAAAAATAAAGTTTCTACGATCTGATCGTGGAGGTGAATATTTGAGTTATGCGTTTGGTCTTCATTTGAAACAATGCGGAATAGTTTCACAACTCACGCCACCTGGAACACCACCGTGTAATGGTGTGTCCAGATGTCATAACCGCACTTTATTAGATATGGTGCGATCTATGATGTCTCTTACTGATTTACCGCTATCGTTTTGGGGTTATGCTTTAGAGATGGCTGCATTCACGTTAAATAGGGCACCATCTAAATCCGTTAAGAATGACACCATATGAACTGTGTTCTGGCAAGAAACCCAAGTTGTCATTTCTTAAAGTTTGGGGATGTGATGCTTATGTGAAAAAGCTTCAAGCTGATAAGCCCGAACCCAAATCGGAGAAATGTCTCTTCATAGGATACCCAAAGGAAACTCTGTACTCCTTCTATCACAGATCCGAAGGCAAGATATTTATTGCTAAGAATGGATCCTTTCTAGAGAAGGAGTTTCTCTCGAAAGAAGTGAGTGGGAGGAAAGTAGAACTTGATGAGGTAATTGTACCTTCTCCCGAATTGGAAAGTAGTCCATCACGTAAATTAGTTCCAATTATTCCTACACCAATTAGTGAGGAAGCTAATGATGATGATCATGAAACTTCTGATCAAGTTACTACCGAACCTTGTAGGTCAACCAGAGTAAGATCCGCACTAGAGTGGTACGGTAATCCTGTTCTGGAGGTCATGTTACTTGACCATGATGAACCTACGAACTATGAGGAAGCGATGATGAGCCTAGATTTCGCGAAATGGCTTGAGGCCATGAAATCTGAGATGGGATCCATGTATGAGAACAAAGTGTGGACTTTGGTTGACTTTCCCGATGATCGGCAAGCCATAGAGAATAAATGGATCTTCAAGAAGAAGAGTGACGTTGACGGTAATGTTACTGTCTACAAAGCTCAACTTGTTGCTAAATGTTTTCGACAAGTTCAAGGAGTTGACTACGATGAGACCTTCTCACCCGTAGCGATGCTTAAGTCTGTCCGAATCATGTTAGCAATTGCCGCATTTTATGATTATGAAATTTGGCAAATGGATGTCAAAACTGCATTCCTTAATGGATATCTTAAAGAAGAGTTGTATATGATACAACCAGAAGGTTTTGTCGATCCAAAAGGTGCTAACAAAGTGTGCAAGCTCCAACGATCCATTTATGGACTGGTGCAAGCCTCTCAGAGTTGGAATGTACGCTTTTATAGTGTGACCAAAGCATATGGTTTTTATACAGACTTTTGGAGAAGCCTATATTTACAAGAAAGTAAGTGGGAGCTCTGTAGCATTTCTGATATTATATGTGGATATCATATTGTTGATTGGAAATGATACTGAATTTCTGAACAACATAAAAGGATACTTGAATACGAATTTTTCAATGAAACACCTCGGTGAAGCTGCTTATATATTGGGCATCAAGATCTATAGAGATATATAGATCAAGACGCTTAATTGGACTTACACAAAGCACGTACCTTGATAAAGTTTTGAAGAAGTTCAAAATGGATCAGTCAAAGAAAGGGTTCTTGCCTGTGTTGCAAGGTGGGAAGTTGAGTCAGACTCAATGCCCGACCACTGCAGAAGATAGAGAGAAAATGAAAGTCATTCCCTACGCCTCAGCCATAGGTTCTATCATGTATGCAATGCTGTGTACCAGACCTGATGTGTGCCTTGCTATTAGTTTAGTAGGGAGGTACCAAAGTAATGCAAGAGTGGATCACTGGACAGCAGACAAGAACATCCTGAAATACCTGAAAAGGACTAAGGATATGTTTCTCGTTTATGGAGGTGACAAAGAGCTCATCGTAAATGGTTACGTCGATGCAAGCTTTGACATTGATCCGGATGACTCTAAGTCACAAACCGGATACATATTTATATTGAATGGTGGAGCTGTCAGTTGGTGCAGTTCTAAGCAGAGCATCGTGGCGGGATCTACGTGTGAAGCGGAGTACATAGCTGCTTCGAAAGCAGCAAATGAAGGAGTCTGGATGAAGGAGTTCATATCCGATCTAGGTGTAATACCTAGTGCATCGGGTCCAATGAAAATCTTTTGTGACAATACTGGTGCAATTGCCTTGGCAAAGGAATCCAGATTTCACAAGAGAACCAAGCACATCAAGAGACACTTCAATTCCATCCGCGATCAAGTCAAGGAGGGAGACATAGAGATTTGCAAAATACATACGGATCTGATTATTGCAGACCCGTTGACTAAGCCTCTCTCATGAGCAAAACATGATCAGCACCAAGACTCCATGGGTGTTTGAATCATTACTATGTAATCTAGATTGTTGACTCTAGTGCAAGTGGGAGACTGTAGGGAATATGCCATAGAGGCAATAATAAATTAGTTATTTATATTTCCTTATATCATGATAAATGTTTATTATTCATGCTAGAATTGTATTAACCGGAAACTTAGTACATGTGTGAATATATAGACAAACAGAGTGTCCCTAGTATGCCTCTACTTGACTAGCTCGTTAATCATAGATGGTTAAGTTTCCTAGCAATAGACATGTGTTGTCTTTTGATGAACGGGATCACATCATTAGCATAATGATCGTTTAGTTTTATTACTATTGCTTTCTTCATGACTTATACATGTTCCTCAGACTATGATATTATGCAACTCCCGAATACCGGAGGAACACATTGTGTGCTATCAAACGTCACAACGTAACTGGGTGATTATAAAGATGCTATACAAGTGTCTCTGATGGTGTTTGTTGAGTTGGCATAGATTGAGATTAGGATTTTTCACTCCGTGTATCAGAGAGGTATCTCTAGGTCCTCTCGGTAATGCACATCACTATGAGCCTTGCAAGAAATGTGACTAATGAGTTAATTACGGGATGATGCATTACGGAACGAGTAAAGATACTTCCCGGTGACGAGATTGAACTAGGTATGATGATACCGATGATCGAATCTCGGGCAAGTAACATACCAATGACAACGGGAACAACGTATGTTGTTATGCGGTTTGACCGATAAAGATCTTCGTAGAATATGTAGGAGCCAATATGAGCATCCAGGTTCCGTTATTGGTTATTGACCAGAGATATGTCTCGGTCATGTCTACATAGTTCTCGAACCCGTAGGGTCCGCACGCTTAACGTTCGATGATGATTCGTATTATGTTATGTGATTTGATGACCGAAGTTTTTTCGGAGTCCCGGATGAGATCACGGACATGACGAGGAGTCTCGAAATGGTCGAGAGGTAAAGAGTCATATATTAGAAGGTTACATTCGGACACCAGAATGGTTCAGGTCGTTTCGGATGAGTTTTGGAATACCGGGGGTTACCGGAACCCCCTCCCCCCCGAAAATTTATGGGCCTTCATGGGCCATAGTGGAAAGGAGAGAAGGGCCACAAGGGAGGCCGCCCCGCATGGCCAGTCCGAATTGGACTAGGGAGGGGGGCAGCGCCCCCTCTTTCCTTCTCCCCTCTTCCTCCTTCCCTCTCTCTCCCTCTCTTGGAAGGAAGGGGACTCCAACTAGGATTGGGAATCCTAGTTGGACTCCCCATGGCGCGCGCCCCGCTTGGGCCGGCCACCTCTCAACCGCCCTTTATATACGTGGGAGGGGGCACCGCAAAGGCACACCAAGTCTTCTCTTAGCCGTGTGTGGTGCCCCCTCCATAGTTACACACCTCGGTCTTATCATCGTAGTGCTTAGGCGAAGCCCTGCGCCAGTAACTTTATCATCATCATCGCCACACCGTCGTGATGACGGAAATCTCCCTCGGCTTCAACTGGATCAAGAGTTCGAGGGACATCATCGAGCTGAACGTGTGCTAAACGCGGAGGTGCCGTACATTTGGTGCTTGGACCGCGAAGACGTTCGACTACATCAACCGCGTTACTAAACGCTTCCGCTTTCGGTCTACGAGGGTACGTGGACACACTCTCCCCGCTCGTTGCTATGCATCTCCTAGATAGATCTTGTGTGATCCTAGGTAAATTTTTTGAAATAATGCGTTACCCAACAGATCTACATCAACAATCTTGCTACCGTCAACACCAACTCTCTCCCCTCTATGCAGCGGTGTAAGACCCCTTCTCCCTACTGTAATCTCTACTTAAACATGGTGCTCAACTCCATATATTATTTCCCAATGATATTTGGCTATCCTACGATGTTTGAGTAGATCCGTTTTGTCTTATGGGTTAATCCTGATCTTGGTTGGTATGATTGTATATTTTATTTATGGTACTGTCCTACGCTGCCCTCCTTTCTCGTGCAAATGTGAGGGGCCCCCGCTGTAGGGTGTTGCAATATGTTCATGGTTCGCTTATGGTGGGTTGCGAGAGTGAGAGAAGCTTAAACCCGAGTAAGTGGGGTATGACGTATGGGAGTAAAGAGGACTTGATACTTAATGCTATGGTTGGGTTTCACGACCTTAATGATCTTTAGTAGTTTCGGATGCTTGCTAGGGGTCCAATCATAAGTGCATATGATCCAAGTAGAGAAAGTATGTTAGCTCATGCCTCTCCCTCATATAAAATTACAAGAATGATTACCGGTACTTGTTATCAATTGCCTAGGGACAAATAACTTTCTTGTTGACACAAACCCTTTTACACACCCAACTTTTATTATCTTGCAAAGTACTTCTAGTTTTATTCTTGCAAAGTGGTTCTAGCATCACTCCTACAAACTAGTTTCATACTTGTTTTGGGTAAAGCAGACGTCAAGTGTGTGTAGAGTTGTATCGGTGGTTGATAGAACTTGAGGGAATATTTGTTCTACCTTTAGCTCCTCGTTGGGTTCGACACTCTTATTTATCGAAAAAGGCTACAAACGATCCCCTATACTTGTGGGTTATCAAGAACTTTTTCTGGCGCCATTGCCGGGGAGTTATAGTGTGGGGTGAATATTCTCGTGTGTGCTTGTTTGCTTTATCACCAAGTAGTTTTTATTTCCTGTTCTAAGTTGTTCTCTATCTTTAGTTATGGATAAACATGAAACACCAAAAAAATAGTTGTACTTGCTACTCATGGAGATGGGGAACCTCCTAAAACCCTCGATGCTCATTATGTGAAAGATATTATGCATTACTTTGATAATCCTGAGAAAACCCCATTCAACTATATAATGGGAGTAATGTTGTATCAACGTGAATACTTTAGGGATTATCGCTTGACACAAAGATGGAAACTGTTATGGGATCAAATTCATATATTGAAGTGGTATGCTTGGAATCTATGCTCTAGATATGATTATACTTGTTGCTCTAGGATGAATGCTCCACATCTTCCCTTTTCATGCAAATTTAATGATAATGAAACATTAGCTTCTTATGCTAATGGTATATATGATTATTATGATGTGGAACGAATAGAAGAATTTGTTGCTTTTAAGGGTGCACATGGAATTGAATCTTTGTTTGAAAAGTTTGAAGATTTTGATGATTCAGTTTATAGACTTGAAAATTTTGCTATCCTTAAATATTGCTATGATAATTTTAAATACAATTGAGATATTGATGTATTTATTGAGAACAACTCTGCTGTCCAAGAAGAGACTAATATTTTGCAGGAGTCTATGGAAGAAGAAATTGATGAAACTGTGAGCTCATTGGATGAAAAAGATGATGAGGAGAGCGAAGAACAAAAGGAGGAAGAGCGGATTAGCTACCCGTGCCCACCTTCTAATGAGAGTAACTCTTCAACTCATACATTAAACCCGAGTAAGTGGGGTATGACATATGGGAGTAAAGAGGACTTGATACTTAATGCTCTCGTTGGGTTTCACGACCTTAATGATCTTTAGTAGTTGCGAATGCTTGCTAGGGGTCCAATCATAAGTGCATATGATCCAAGTAGAGAAAGTATGTTAGCTCATGCCTCTCCCTCATATAAAATTACAAGAATGATTACCGGTACTTGTTATTGATTGCCTAGGGACAAATAACTTTCTTGTTGACACAAACCCTTTTACAAAACACTTAACTGTTATTATCTTGCAAAGTACTTCTAGTTTTATTCTTGCAAAGTAGTTCTAGCATCACTCCTACAAACTAGTTTCATACTTGTTTTCGGTAAAGCAGATGTCAAGTGTGCGCAGAGTCATTGTATCGGTGGTCGATAGAACTTGAGGCAATATTTGTTCTACCTTTAGCTCCTCGTTGGGTTCGACACTCTTATTTATCGAAAAAGGCTACAAACGATCCCCTATACTTGTGGGTTATCAACTATCACTGGGAAAGGACACCGCAAGATTGAACCCAAAGCTAAGAACTTCTCCCATTGCAAGAAAAACCAATCTAGTTGGCCAAACCAAACCAATAGTTCAAAGAGAATTACAAAGATATCAAATCATGCATATAAGAATTGAGGGAAGATTCAAATAATATTCATAGATAAGCTGATCATAAATCCACAATTTGTCGGTGTACAAAAAGAGGGGTACACTTTTTGTACCCCTATAACTGTGCACGGGCAGTCTGAGCCGCGGGCACCACCGCACTGAGCAAGGCAAGGGAGGTGAGCCGAGGTAAGGCCGAAGCTCGAAAGGAGCAGAACGACGCCAAGACCAAGACCACGAAGAGCAAAGGGGACGAAGCGGACTCTCCCGGCAAGATCCTTGCCGGGAGGTGGTTTTAGCAAACCCGACAAGACCCTTGCCGTGGCAGCTCGCCCCACACCTACGGAGCGAATCACCCTTGAGTCCACTACCCCCATGGGGCAAGGATTCGGGAGACATCCCCGTGGTGGCATGCAGATCTTTGTGAAGACATTCAAGATCAGATACACACTATAGAAGATGACAACCCTTGGCGGGATCCCAGCCAAGGAGGACCACCAGGCCCCCGACAAGAGCCTTGTCGGGGATGACAGCAGGTGCCACGGCAAGACCCTTGCCGGGGCTACGGCGAGGCCCTCGCCAAGAACACCCGTAGGTCCACCATCATGCCCACGCCAATCAAACCTCCACCGCTGTCAGATGCGGCTGCCGACCCAACCAGTTGGGCGGTGCACTGCGTGGCGGCAAGCTTAATCTTCGTGGAGACCCACCATCGCGCCACCTCACCTGCCGCTTGCCTACATGGCACCACGGGCACCGCTGGCTGTATGCCGTGTCGACACGAAAGGGAGCGGCGACGGACGAGATAGGGCTCTCCCCCGTCCCCGATAAAGCAAGGACACCTAAGCAAGACGCATTAAAGGCGCCTTGTCATGTAATGCGAGGGATAAACTCACATCACTGTACCCTTTCCACCTCCTGTGTGCCATTGTAGCAACCCCTTTCCCTATAAAAGGAGGCCCAAGGCGACCAGGAGGAGGATTCGCTTTTGGAGCTCCTCACGCCCCATTGCTAGTTCAAGAACACATATAAACAAACCACCAAAGCAGGAGTAGGGTTTTACGCATCCTCGCGTCTAACCTGGATAAAGAAACCGCGTGCTATCTGTTTGATCCACTCTTCTCACGACCCCGCGACCCGCAACCGTAGTAGGGATTCTTGTGATCCCATAGGTGTCGTTCCCACCGACATCTTTGGCGCGCCAGGTACGGGGCGCAGTTGTGAGAATCAGTTCTAGCAGTTAGTTCGACGCTTCTTCATCGTCATGGCGCCCAAGAAGAAGATGACGGTGGCGGTTGGCCCGTCGGAAGCTGGACATCCCGTCCCGACGCGGGCGAGCAGCGGACCGGTCGCAGAAAGGACCCGGGGCGCCGCTTGCGAACACCAACACCGTCCCATCAGCCGCAGTTTGGGAGGCGGCAATGTTCGTGCGCCTGGTAACGGGCCGCACGCCGCCAAATCCAAAGACGGAGCCAGGCCCTCCGCAGGTGGCGCGGGGCCTTCCAAGATCGCTGCCACCCCGCCGCAGCGGCGCGAGGGCTTCCAAGACTCCCACGCTGGCGTCGACGGGCGCTTTTCTCAAGCGGGCGCGATTTAACGGGCGTAATCACGCCGAGGACCCCGGCGCCGCCGCTGAAAGAGCTCCGGCGCCACTCCCGGATTTAGAAGACCTGCCCGCCGCCGAGGCGCCGTGAAGATGGCATGCGATCGCTGGTCGTGATAGAGCTCCTTCCGACATGGTCAAGTCGGCCGCCGCGATCCGTGCAGGTTTCGCTGCCACCAACGCCAGCCAGGTTCTCGGCGCCAAGACGTTAGCTGTTCGATTTTCCTCCCACTATGGGGAAACTCGACGAATGGAGAGCCACTATCCGAAGCCTTGTTGCGGTGGCCAACAAAGACGAACCGAGTCCGGTGGAGCCCCTGGGTCGACGCTCCGACGGAGTCCCACACACCAGTGGCAGGAAAGCCGGCGGCGCCGCGACCACGATGCACTCGCCTCCTCCTCGCTTGGTACCGCGGACGCCAGCCCGTCGCGACATTACGGGTGAAGAAATCTCCGTAGCATCGTCCGACCCGCGGGCCCATTGTGACCAGCGCCAAGTTCTTCGGGAACGAGAACATGAAGACGCTCGAACCACTATTGAGCGTCGGCGCGGAGCGCGCCACCAATCAGACAGGCGAGTAGGGCCTGCTGTGAGCCACCCGACACCGGGAAGCCCTAGAGGCCGACCTTACGAGGTAGGCTGTCCGGCTTTTACCCATGAGCTGCGACAGTTCCAGTGGCCCACTCACCGCACCTTCAAACCCGACGTGGGTGAAAAGTACAGTGGCAAGACCCACCCGTCCGAGTTCCTCAGCATCTACACCATCGCGATGCAAGCTGCCGGAGCCCGCGAAGATAAGGTGCTTGTGAATTACTTTCCGTTGGCTCTTAAACCCAATGCCATGTCATGGTTGATGCAGTTGCCGGTAGACTCTATTTCCTCCTGGTCGGATTTGTGCCATGAGTTCGTGGGTGCCTTTACTGGAGGCCACCAAGCCCATGGCCAAGCAAGCGACCTGCACGTCATTCCCCGTAAGGGAGGCGAGAGTCTCCGCAAGTATATACAGAGGTTCAGCCGGTGCAGATAATATCCCTGATGTTCACCCTGCCGCCATCATCGGTAGCGTTCCATCAGAACGTGCGTAACCGCAAGATGCGCGAAGAGCTGGCAATGAACAAGGTGAGAGATGTAGCAGAACTCTATGTTCTTGCTGACAGATGTGCCTGAGCTGAAGAGGGAAGGAAATACCCCGGCGAAGATGCCGGCATGGAAACTGACTCCTCCGATGAGGATATTGCCGCCCCGGCGAAGAAAGGTCGGCGCCACAACAGGAAGCGCAAAGGAAAAGCCGTGCTTGCCGTCGAGGGATCTGATGACGCCGGCTCCACCAAGAAAACCAAGGCAGATGACCCCAACAAGGAAGTTGTCGGATGTGTCGCCTGCCGGGCCTTGGCGGCTGACGAGAAGCCAGGGAACTCCGACAAGCGATACTGCAAGATCCAACACACCAAAGGCCATGCTCTCCAAGACTGCCGACGGGTTGAGCTCCTCGCTGAGAAGCAGAGGGCTGAGTATGAGAGGCGGGACAAGGAGAAGGGCCCAGACGGTGCTGAGGGGTCCGTCGCGGCAAGGATAAACAACAGGAGAGGCCCGCCCGGGGCCGTGACAGAAAGCCAGAAGACGACGATCACGAAGAGGACGCATTTAATCCGCGACCAAGAGTTTCGAGCTACAGAGGTCATAAGGCGTCGGACGGCGGCGCCTCGCTGCATACTTCTCACCGCCAGCTTAAACAAGCGCGAGAGATTACAGCCGCAGAGCCGCTGCTTGATGCCCAAAGGCCGCTGAAGTGGTCCAGCAGACCTATCATTTTTGACACTGAGGATCACCCTGATCGCACTACTGTGGTTGGGTGCTTGCCATTGTTGGTTTCACCAACAATACGCAACCTCAAGGTGACGAAGATGCTAGTCGATGGTGGGGCCGGTCTGAACTTAATCTCGCCTGCCGTGATCGAGAAACTGCAGATTCCTGATGGAGACCTCGAAGAGACGGGCATGTTTCAGGGGGTCAACCCGGGAAGAAGCCAACCCAAGGGAAAGGTCACGCTGCCCGTGACTTTTGGAAGCGGCCTTTGAACTACAGGACGGAGAGGATCGTGTTTGATGTTGCCAAGATCCCCTTGCCCTACAACGGGATCCTTGGCCGCCCAAATAGCCAAGTTCATGGCGGCGCCACACTACGCCTACAACACCTCAAGATGCCAGACCTGTGACGATCATCACCATCCCTCCGATAAGAAAGATGTGCTGATTTGCGCCGACCAACTATACCAAAGAAGGGCAGCAAAGCTGCCGCCACTAGGGCACTTGCTCCCGCCACCGGGACCCCGGGAGGGAAGAAGAAGAAGAAGACCGGTGAGACCTCGGACACCCACTCCGGCAAGCGCACCTCTTCGGAGTGTAGCGCTACCGTCGAGGACGTGCCAGAGAGCTCCACTGGCGGAAACAAGAAGCCCAGGGCCATACCGCCGGGAACCCAGAAGGTTTCTGTCAATGAGAACGGCACGGGAGGAGCTTTTACCATAAGCTCCACCCTTGACGACAAATAGGAAGACGCGCTCATCACCTTCCCGCGCGAATGTCGATGTGTTTGCATGGCAAGCTTCCGACATCCCCGTGTTCCTGTGGAGGTGATTGAGCACCACCTTGCTGTCTTCCCTCATGCGCGACCCGTCAAGCAGAAGGACAGAAAGAAAGCTTTGGAACGACAAGAGTTCATCATAGAAGAGATCCGGAAACTGGAAGCAGCGGGTTTGGTAAGAGGAGTGCTCCATCCAACGTGGTTGGCCAATCCGGTCGTAGTGCGCAAGGCAAATGGGAAGTGGAGACTGTGTATTGATTACACAGATATCAATAAGGCTTGCCCTAAAGACCCCTTCCCGTTGCCGCCAGACGACCAGATTGTTGACTCCACGGCCGGTGTGATCTGTTGTCATTCCTCGACGCCTACTCCGGCTACCACCAGATCTTCATGACAAGAGAAGACGAAGAGAAAACAACATTCATCACCCCATGCGGTACGTATTGTTTCATGCGGATGCCTTCGGGTTGAAGAGTGCTGGTTCGACGCTTGCAAAAGGCGGTCCAGATTGGTTTTGAACCCCAGCTCCATAGAAATATGGAAGCTTATATGGATGACATAGTGGTCAAAACCAAGGACAGGGCAACCCTCATACCAGATTTGCAAGAAACATTTGCAAACCTGCGCAAGATCAATCTCAAGCTGAACCCTGAGAAGTGCGTCTTTGGCATCCCGTCTGGCAAGCTTCTCGGGTTCTTGGTGTCACAGCATGGGATAGAGGCCAATCTGGACAAAATCAAAGCAATAGAGCAGATTGAAGCACCCAAGCGAATCAAGGATGTGTGTCGGCTTGCTGGTTGCGTTGCCGCCATGGGCAGGTTCATTTCCAAGTCTGCCGAGCGCGCCCTTCCCTTTTTCAAGATCCTGAAAAAGGCGGGCCCGATGGAGTGGACGCCAGAAGCCGAAGCAGCATTGCAAGATTTGAAGAAGTACCTCTCCTCCGCGCCAATACTAGTTGTGCCTAGGCCACGAGGAGCCGCCGTCATATACTGGCGGCAATGGACCAGGTGGTCAGTGCCGCACTAGTGGCGTAGAGAGGGGTTAACGGCGAGGTAATGGCAGCGGCAGAGCCCGACACCACCAATGCAGAGATGACACAGCCAGTTGAAGTGCCGCCGAAGAAGAAAATGATGCAGCACCCGGTCTACTTTGTTAGTTCCCTCCTGCAGGGGGCTAGATCAAGGTACTCCGGCGTCAGTAAACTGCTCTTGACCTTCTTATGGCCTCGAGGAAGCTGCGTCACTACTTCCAGGCACACGAGATCACTGTCGTCACTCGCTTCCCTCTGCAACGGATATTGCACAATCCGGATGCAACGGGAAGAATTGTGGAATGGGCACTGGAGCTGTCCAACTTTGGCCTCAAGTTTGAAAGTACTTCGACGATTCAGAGCCGAGTCCTAGCGGAGTTCATTGCAGAATGGACCGCAACGCCTGATGAAGAAGCCCAAGAGACTGCTCTCCCCGGCAAGGAGGCAAGTTGTGATTGGATCATGTACTTTGATGGAGCTTTATCCTTACAAGGCGTCGGGGCTGGCGTACTGCTTGTCGTGCCCATCGGAGAGCACCTCAAGTACGTGATCCAGATGCACTTCCCCCAGGGAGGTGTCAACAAACAATACGGTAGAGTATGAAGGGCTGCTTGCCGGTCTTAGGATCACGGCGGACCTAGAAATCAAGAAACTCATCGTCAGGGGGGACTCGTAGCTTGTCGTCAAGCAAGTCAACAAGGATTACCAGAGCCCGTTGATGAAGGCCTACGTCGATGAAGTGAGAAAGTTGGAAGAGCGTTTCGACGGTATACAGGCTGAACACGTTCCCGGCGGAGAACGATATCGCTGATTACTGTCAAAACACGCTGCCCTCAAGTTACCTGTGGAACCCGGTACCTTTGTGCTTCAATTAAATCAGCCATCCGCTGATCCATCAACAGAAAGCGAATAAGAGGAGGAAATCAGGGCCCGGCAAGTACTTTCCGCCGAGCTCCCGGAGCCGCCCGGCAAGGATGTTGCCGGGATACCGAGCCCGCCACGGACGACCAGCTCGGCGGGCGTCAAGCTCTTCTTTGTCGAGGCAGCCGCTTCCTACAGCTGAGGAAATGCCTTTAGTCCTCGCCGTCGAGCCCCGTGCCCCAGCGTGGGCACAACATACCGTCCGATTCCTCCAACAGGGAACTTCCCGAGGAGCGGGAAGAAGCGGAAAAAAGTAGCCCGTCGCTCTACCATGTACCAGTTCGTCGATGACGCCCTGTATGTAAAGAGGCCGAACGGTGTGAAATTGAAGTGTATCCCTCGGGAGGAAGGACTGGAGCTGTTGGCGGAGATACACGGGGCATATGTGGATCCCACATTGGGTCAAGGGCCCCTTGCCGCAAGGCATTCCGTTAAGGCTTCTTCCGCCCAGCCCTCCAGATGCGATGACACTAGTCACCGTGTGAAGCGTGTCGGCCCATTCAAAGAAGCTTCATCACCAGCTCAAGCCCTTCAAACCATTCCTCTCTCTGGCCCTTCTCGGTGCTGGGGCTCGACATATCGGGCCCTTTCCCCAGCTGTCGGGGGCTTTGAGTACTTGTACGTTGCAATCGACAAGTTCACAAAGTGGCCGGAGGTGGAGGTAGTGAGGAAGGTCACAGCTCAGTCAGCCGTCAAGTTCTTCAAGGGACTAGTGTGCCGTTTTGGTGTACCCAACAGGGTTATCACTGACAATGGCACACAGTTCACAAGCCGCACCTTCATGCAATATACCCAAGACCTCGGCAAAGAAAGTCTGCTTTCGCCTGCTGCTCACCCGCGAAGCAATGGTCAAGCTGAGAGGGCAAATGCTGAAGTACTGCGAGGCTTAAGGACCAAGACCTTTGGCAGGCTGCACAAGAGTGGAAGGCGCTGGATTGATGAGTTGCCGGCGGTTCTTTGGTCGATCAGGACGACGCCAAATCGAGCCACCGGCTAGACACCTTTTGCCCTGGTATACGGGGCAGAAGCAGTTCTCCCCACTGAACTCATATACGGGTCACCTTGAGTGCTCGCTTATGACGAGCTTGAGCAAGAGAAACTGCGGCAAGATGACGCAATGCTCCTTCAGGAAGATCGTCTTCGGGCGGCTGTGAGGGCAGCATGCTACCAGCAAGCCTTGCGCCGCTACCATAGCCGCATGGTTCATGCCCGAAGCCTTGAGGAAGGCGACCTTGTCCTTCGGTGCGTTCAATCGGCCAAGAATTCCAACAAGTTGACGCCAAAGTGGGAAGACCCTTATCGGGTAATACGAGTCACCAGGCCTGGCGCAGTCTGCCTGGAGACCGAAGATGTTGTTCCGGTGAGTAACTCCTGGAACATTGAGCATCTTTGCAAGTTTTACCCGTGAGGCGCGGCTTGCCGCCCCCCCCGGCAAGCCACCTTTTGTACAAGCATTGCCGATGATGCATGTAACCCTTTGTACAAAGCCAGGCGCAAACCCTGAGCATAAATAAATGAAACGCTGGCGCCCTAAGTTATAGCATGCATGCTAGGTCGCGTCTCGTCCTTGGTTAGGGTTGATAGTGCTTAGCAGCGACTAACCCCTAGCTTAGAGGTCGGGTGTGCGTCTCTTTGCCGTTCTTTTGTCTTCTTTGGTTCGCAGGACTCACAGATATCCTTGCTGGATCACTTGAGGACAAAAAAGAAAAGAAGGACAGACCGGCATCTAGACCCCGACAAGCCAGTATTGCCGGGGGCTGCAAGTGCAAAGATTCACCCACGGCAAACCAGAGTTGCCAGGGGGCTACAGCTTCAGATAAGTTCTTCATCCCTTATCATGCATTTCCTTATGGACTGAGGTATGTGAAACCTCGTTTTTTCCCAAAGCTACCGTGCTCCCCTAAAAGCTCTAGGCCATAGGGCTCGTTCCTGGGGCCAGGTTTGGTCGTAGTCGCGGCAGCAAAGGATGAAACGAGGAGTTCAACTCCACCTCATCCCTGCCTCCGCCAAAAGCGTGAGAAAGGTCGGCGAAGTGGGAAGACGGGCAGGGCCTGTTCGGGCGAGGAAATGTTTATCTTAGGGATATCAAGGATTTACTCCTTGTCGTGGGTTCTACCCGCAAAAAAATGACCCGCAAGCATCCCTTTTTCACTAAAAACATTCCGCTCAGGTACAACCCATGGGGAATGAAAAACATGAATGATGGGATTACAAGTTTTAAATTCAACCAAGGCCCAAAGGCTTACAAGCTAAAAAGAGATAAGGTGCCCATAACCCCTTTCTTGTCCCTCTCCTCAGGAGACAGGTCAAGGAGGCGAAAAGGGCAAAAGTGGCGCCTAGGCGAGCTACGAGTGGCAGGAGACACCAAGAGAACATCTCGATGGCCGTCCGAAGGCTAGATGGTTATGGCGGCGCCGGAAGCAGAGCTCGAAGACGAGGCGGCGGCAGACGCCAAGACGCGTCAAGGCGTTGGTGCCCGCAGACTCGATTTGACGGCCTTGCCGCCCGCCCTCTTCCTCTTCCGCAGCCTCCCAACGCCAGCCGCCCAAGGAGACGACCCCGAGAAGTTCAGGAAGCCGGCGACACGGATGATGGGGTCGCCGGTGCCGCACGGAGCGGCCCGACACCTAGTCGGACCTGTCATCCTGCAGCCCGCTACCCTCGTCGTCGCTGTCGCTGTCCTCCTCGCCACTCCCGCCCGAGGAGGAGTCTTCGTTATCAGAAGAGCTCTCCACGCAGCACCTTGCCCGAGTCCTGAAGCACCCGAAGACCTTGACGGAGAGGAGGCCGCCCTCCATCAGCTTGAAATGGAGAGTGAGCCCCTCATCAGCGGTGGATGTGAGCGAACGTCTTCCATCCTCGACGAAGATACATCACGTGAGGGGCTGGGAAGTCGACGCCAACTCACGCATCACCGATCCAACAGCCCCTCATGTGCAGCCGCAATGACTCCGTGGATCCAGCTCCATCTCTCGCACGAATGGAGTCGGAGAGGCGAAAGGCGGCGGTGAGGCGGCCGGGCAACTGACGAAGAACTTCGCAAGGGTCATCCCCAACATGGCTCTCCATGGGGGAGGAACCATGGCGGAGGCGAGACCGGCGTGCCACCCGTCCCCTCTTCCCGAGCGCCTCGGCCTCGCCTGACTCGCCCCTCCCCCTTCCCTCGCGGCTGGCTCTGCCACCGCAGGTGCAGGAGAAGGAAGGACACGTTGTCGAGCGGCGACCCTCGCCGCCACCATTGAAGGGCAAGGATCCCCTCTCTCCATGGCGGATGGAGGGGGGAGCAGAAGCTGAAGGAAGGAGGAGATGGAAGAATGCGGGACACCATCCCCCTCCCGCTCTTTATAAAGGAATGGGGTGGGGGCTCGGCCGCCCCACTCGACCAATCAAGAGGCGGAAGGCGCAGGGAACTAGGACCAACCCGCTGTCCCAGCCCGCGACGACCCGGTTTCCACCATTCGCCACCCCAAGCGCATGAGAACCACGTTGCAGGCATGCGGGACCAAGGCGACGGGTGAGGCGACCTCTCCCCACCCCGTGATCGTGGGGAGTGGACGCCTAGAAGACCATGCCTCGGCCCCGTTTAGTAAATGGGCCGCGCCTCCACGCCTCCCTCCGTTTATGGGGAAGGCGCGAACCGCCCCCTTTACTACGACGTGACGCATGCGCGCAGAGCTCAGCCCCACGCATGCCGCCCATCGCCACGCAGGCCTCCCCACGCCGAGCCACGCTGGAGGCATGGGAAGCGCATTGATCGTGAAGAGACTTACCATGGTAAAACCACCCCGCCTGCCCGCCAAGACTGCTTTTTGGGCCTAGCCCAACGACGCTGAAAGGCGCTTACGTGTGGCCCAGGCCCGGGGCTCTGTCGGTTTACAAAAATAGGGGTACACTTTTTGTACCCCAAAAAATGTGCACGGACAGTCTGAGCCGCGGGCACCACCACACTGAGCAAGGCAAGGGAGGTGAGCCGAGGTAAGGCCGAAGCTCGAAAGGAGCAGAACGACGCCAAGATCAAGACCACGAAGAGCAAAGGGGACGAAGCGAGGACTCCCCCGGCAAGATCCTTGCCGGGAGGCGGTTTTAGCAAACCCGGCAAGACCCTTGCCATGGCAGCTCGCCCCACACCTACGGAGCGAATCGCCCTTGAGTCCACTACCCCCATGGGGCAAGGATTCGGGAGACATCCCCGTGGTGGCATGCAGATCTTTGTGAAGACATTCAAGATCAGATACACACTATAGAAGATGACAACCCTTGGCGGGATCCCAGCCAAGGAGGACCACAAGGCCCCCGGCAAGAGCCTTGCCGGGGATGACAGCAGGCGCCACGGCAAGACCCTTGCCGGCGCCCCGGCAAGACCCTTGCCAGGGCTATGGCGAGGCCCTCGCCAAGAACACCCGTAGGGCTACCATCAGGCCCACGCCAATCAAACCTCCACCGCCGTTCGCATGCGGCTGCCGACCCAACCAGTTGGGCAGGCACCTGCGTGGCAGCAAGCGGATCTTCGTGGAGACCCACCACTGCGCCACCTTAGCTGCCTGCCTGCCTACATGGCACCACGGGCACCGCTGGCCAAGGCGCGCGTGTATTATCGAAGGGAGCGGCGACGATTTGAGACAGGCTCTCCCCCGTCCCCGATAAAGCGAGGACACCTAAGCAAGACGCATTAAAGGTGCCTTGTCATGTAATGCGAGGGATAAACTCGCATCATTGTACCCTTTCCACCTCCTGTGTGCCACTGTAGCAACCCCTTTCCCTATAAAAGGAGGCCCAAGGAGACCAGGAGGAGGATTCGGCTTTTTGGAGCTCCTCACGCCCCATTGCTAGTTCAAGAAGACAGATAAACAAACCACCAAAGCAGGAGTAGGGTTTTACGCATCCTCGTGGCCCGAACCTGGATAAAGAAACCGCATGCTATGTGTTTGATCCGCTTCTCACGATCCCCCGCCCCGCGACCGTAGTAGGGATTCTTGTGATCCCATAGGTGTCGTTCCCACCGACACAATTCATCGGATCTCGGCAAACACACCGCAAAAAAGTATTACATCGAATAGATCTCCAAGAACATCGAGGAGAACATGGTATTGAGAATCAAAGAGGGAGAAGAAGCCATCTAGCTACTAGCTATGGACCCATAGGTCTGTGGTAAACTACTCACGCTTCATCGGAAGGGCAATAGATTTGATGTAGAAGCCCTCCGTGATCGAACCCCCTTCCGACAGGGTGCCGTAAAAGGTCCCTATATGGGATCTCACGGGTACAGAAGGTTGCGGCGGTGGAAAAGTGTTTTTGTGGATGCCTCTGGTGGTTTGGGATATATGTGAATATATAGGCGAAAGAATTAGGTCAGGAGGTGCACGAGGGGCCCACAAGGGTGGTGGCGCGCCCTAACCCTCTGGGCGTGCCCTCCGTCCTTGTGGCCACCTCGTGGCTCCTCCGACTTCATCTCCTAGTCTCCTGGTTGTCTTCTGGTCCAAGAAAAATCATCGCGGAGGTTTTATTCCGTTTGGTATTCCTTTTCTTTGAAACTCAAAAACAGGAAAAAAAATAGGAACTGACACTGGGCTCTAGGTTAATAGGTTAGTTCCAAAAATAAAATAAAATAGCATATTAATGCATGTAAAACATCCAAAGTAGATAATATAATAGCATGGAACAATAAAAAATTATAGATACGTTAGAGACGTATCAAGCATCCCCAAGCTTAATTCCTGCTCGTCCTCGAGTAGGTAAATGATAAAAACAAAATTTTTGATGTGGAATGCTAGCTAACATATTTATTCATGTAATTTTCTTTTTTGTGGCATGAATGTTCAGACTCGTAAGATTCAAAACAAAAGTTTAATATTGACATAAAAACAATAATACTTCAAGCATACTAACAAGGCAATTATGTCTTCTTAAAGTAACATAGCCAAAGAAAATTATCCCTACAAAATCATATAGTCTAGTTATGCTCCATCTTCATCACATAAAATATTCAAATCATGCACAATCCCGATGACAAGCCAAGTAATTGTTTCATACTTCTGATGTTCTCAAACTTTTTCAACTTTCACGCAATACACGAGCGCGAGCCATGTACATAGCACTATAGGTGGAATAGAGGGTGGTTGTGGAGAAGAAAAAGAAGAAGGAGATAGTCTCACATCAACTAGGCGTATTAACGGGCTATGGAGATGCCCATCAATAGATATCAATATGAGTGAGTAGGGATTGCCATGCAACGGATGCACTAGAGCTATAAGTTTATGAAAGCTCAAAATAAAACTAAGTGGGTGTGCATCCAACTTGCTTGCTCATGAAGACCTAGCACAATTTGAGGAAGCCCATCGTTGGAATATACAATCCAAGTTCTATAATGAAAAATTCCCACTAGTATATGACAGTGATAATATAGGAGACTCTCTATCATGAAGATCATGGTGCTACTTTGAAGCACAAGTGTGATAAAAGGATAGTAACATTGCCCCTTCTGTCTTTTTCCCTCATTTTTTCTTTCTTTTTTCTTTTCCTTTTTTGGGCCTTCTCTCCTTTTTTATTTCCTCACATGGGACAATGCTCTGATAATGAAGATCATCACACTTTTATTTACTTACAACTCAAGAAATTACAACTCGATACTAGAACAAAATACGACTCTATATGAATGCCTCCGGCGGTGTACCGGGATGTGCAATTTATCAAGAGTGACATGTATGAAAGAATTATGAATGGTGGCTTTTCCACAAATACGATGTCAACTACATGATCATGCAAAACAATATGACAATGATGGAACATGTCATAATAAACGGAACGGTGGAAAGTTGTATGGCAATATATCTCGGAATGGCTATGGAAATGCCATAATAGGTAGGTATGGTGGCTGTTTTGAGGAAGGTATATGGTGGGTTTATGGTACCGGTGAAAGTTACGCGATACTAGAGAGGCTAGCAATGGTGGAAGGGTGAGAGTGCGTATAATCCATGGACTCAACATTAGTCATAAAGAACTCACATACTTATTGCAAAAATCTATTAGTTATCGAAACGAAGTACTACGCGAATGCTCCTAGGGGATAGATTGGTAGGAAAAGACCATCGCTCGTCCCCGACCGCCACTCATAAGGAAGAAAATCAGTAAATAAATCATGCTCCGACTTCATCACATAACGGTTCACCATACGTGCATGCTACGGGAATCAAAAACTTTAACAACAACATTTCTCCAATTCACAATTATTTACTAGCATGACTCTAATATCACCATTTTCATATCTCAAAACAATCATAAGGAATCAAACTTCTCATAGTATTCAGTGCACTTTATATGAACTTTTTTAATATATCCCTCTTGGATGCCTATCATATTAGGACTAAATTTATAACCAAAGCAAATTACCATGCTGTTTAAAGACTCCCAAAATAATATAAGTGAAGCATGAGAGTTCATCAATTTGTATAAAATAAAACCACCGCCATGCTCTAAAAAGATATAAGTTAAGCACTAGAGCAAAATTGCCTAGCTCAAAAGAAATAAGTGAAGCACATAGAGTATTCCAATAAATCACGATTCACGCGTGTCCCTCTCAAAAGGTGTGTACAACAAGGATGATTGTGTCAAACTAAAAAGCAAAGACTCAAATCATACAAGACGCTCCAAGCAGAACACATATCATGTGGTGAATAAAAATGTAGCCTCAAGTAAAGTTAGCGATAGACGAAGACGAAAGAGGGGATGCCTTCCGGGGCATCCCCAAGCTTAGGCTCTTGGTTGTCCTTGAATATTACCTTGGGGGTGCCTTGGTCATCCCCAAGATTAGACTCTTGCCACTCCTTATTCCATAGTCCATCAAATCCTTACCCAACACTTGAAAACTTCACAACACAAAACTCAACAGAAAATCTCATAAGCTCCATTAGTATAAGAAAATAAATCACCACTTTTGATACTGTTGTGAACTCATTCTTTATTTTTATTGGTGTAATATCTATTGTATTCCAACTTTTCCATGGTTCATACACCCCGATATTATCCATAGATTCATCAAAATAAGCAAACAACACATAGAAAACAGAATCAGTCAAGAACAGAACAGTCTGTAGTAATCTGGCTAGTTTGAATACTTCTGTAACTCCAAAAATTCTGAAAAATTAGGACAAAAGGGGTAATTTGTATATAAATCTTGTGTACAAAATTCAGAACTTTATCACACTTATGCGATTTTTAAAAATTCTGGACTGAGAGCAAAATTTCTGTTTTTTAGCAAGATCAAATCAACTATCACCGTAAGCTATCCCAAAGGTCTTACTTGTCACAAAAACTAATTAAAATACAAAACCACATCTAAACAGAGGCTAGATGAATTATTTATTGCAACCTAAAAAGCAAAAACAAAAATAAAATTGGGTTGCCTCCCAACAAGCGCTTAGCTAGGCATAAAACATGAATAGATCTAGGTATTGCCATCTTCCCTCTTGTGAAAGCAAAGAGAAAATTTTTCTTATCCATGGCATTTATCTTTCTATTTTGTGAAAGCGCATGGACATTAATAGTAGAAGAAAGATTAAGCATGTTACGAAAATTTGCATCTAAACTAGCCTTCATGTCTTTGATTATTTCATTTTGATAAAAGCACATAAGAGCAATTGATTCAACATTTTCTCCTTTGGGGTGCCCAAATATGGTTTTCATCTTTTCATAAGTATCGATGGCATCCCCTCCAAGAAAACTGTTTTCAAATATAGAATCCAAAACTTGCTTAAAAGAAGGAGGTAAACCAACATAAGAGCTTTTCAAGTATATCTCAATCTCATATTGGGGCACATAGATAGCTCGAATCCTCAACAGCCTATCCCAAGCATCTTTCAAAGATTCATCAAGCAAATAACTAAAAATTCCAGGATCGTCTTCATCAAAATTGTTAAAATTTCCTTAAAACCCCCAGTAAGTCTTTTCGTAGCATCATTATTTATGAGCTTAGAAAGGAGGGAGGGGCTGTCCGAAGCATTAAAACTCGGGAAAAAACCCTTAACCCTTTTAGAGTCGGCCATAGCGATAGAAAGGTGAACTTAAGCAAACACTGGAATAGCAAGAGGAAAGGCAAATCTTTTTGAAATTCATTTTAGAAATGGGGGAGAGGAAAACGAGAGGCGAATGGCGAATAATGTAATGCAAGAGATGAGAGTTCATGATGGGTACTTGGTATGTCTGGACTTGGCGTAGATCTCCCTGGCAACGACGCCATAAATTGGCAAGTTGACGGGAGACGAGTCTTTTCTATTGACTTGGCGTAAATCGCCCCGACAACGGCACCAGAAATTCTTCCTGCTACTTCTTGATCTTGCGTTGGTTTTTCCATTGAAAAGAAAAGGGTGATTCAGCAAAGTAGAGATAAATATTTCCCTCAGTTTGAGAACCAAGATATCAATCCAGTAGGAGACAACACACAAATCACCGAATACCTGCACAAACAATCAAACAACTAGGACCCAACCCGATAAAGGGGTTGTCAATCCCTTCACGGTTACTTGCAAAATTGAGATCTACTAGAGATAGATAAACGATAAGGTAAATATTTTTGGTATATTTGGTTTATAGATCGGAAAATAAAAGATTGCAAAATAGTAGATCGGAAACTTATCTGATGGAAAATAGACTCGGGGGCCATAGGTTTCAAGAGGCTTCTCTCAAGATAGAAATAATACGGTGAGTGAACAAATTACTGCCGAGCAATTGATAGAAAAGCGCAAAGCTATGACGATATCTAAGGCAATGATCATGAATATAGGCATCACGTCTGTGTCAAGTAGACCGAAACGATTCTGGATCTACTACTATTACTCCACACATCGACTGCTGAAAGTGCTAGTTGTCGACTAGAGGGGGGGGGGGTGAATAGGCGATTTTTAGGAAAGTCTTCAAAACATGGATGTTTCAAAGACAAACAATAGAAATAACCTAATTCATATGCAGCGGAAGATAAACTACAACAAGCAAACCATAGTCAAGTATGCAATAACGTGAAAGTACAAGACTAATAACAGCTTGGTAGTAAGGATCAAGATGGAAGATAGTGAGAGGCCAATCAACAAAAGTAGTCAAGCAATGAAGTCAGACAGGTATGAAAAATAGGCAATGACTTCACGAAGACAAACTCTAAGTAAGGAGAGGGAGAAGATAGAACCACCACTTGTTGAATACACATGATTTGTTGGACCAGTTCGCTTGTCGTGACAACTGTACATATGGTTAGGAGGCTGAGATTCAACTCAAGACCGCGTCTTCACCTTATTCCCTTGAGCTAAGGACACACGGTCCTCGCCCAATCACTCTGTAAGTCTTCAAGGTAGACTTCCGAACCTTCACAGATCAAGCGTTCACCGGCAATCCACAATGACTCTTGGATGCTCAGAACGCGACGCCTAACCGGCCGGAGGATTCACAGTCCTCAAGTGTAATAAGTCTTCAGTCACACGCATGTAAAGACTTCAAAGGATGCCTAACACTCTTTGGCTCTGGGTGTTTGGGCTTTGTCCTCGCAAGGATTTCTCTCTCAAAGTCTTCGAGGTGGGTTGCTCTCAAACGACAAAAGCCGTGCACTAACTCTGAGCAGCCACCAATTTATGGTGTAGGGGTGGGCTATTTATAGCCACTAGGCAACCCGACCTGTTATGTCCGAAATGACCCTGGTCACTAAGGAACCCGACACATGTTCCAACGGTCAGATTTCAAACACACACGACAACTTTACTTGGGCTACAAGCAAAGCTGACTCATCCAGCTCCGGATAAGTTTTGCTCTCATTGTCTTCGCTCGAAGACATATGATTTGGGTTGAGAATCACTTCGGTCATTCTGACTTTGATCACTTGGACCCCACTTAACAGTACGGTGGTTCCTATGACTCAACAAAGAAGAAAAGGAAACAACGAAACGACACGCCTTCAAGGCCCATAGTCTTCACTCAATGTCTTCTCATGTCATAGACTTCAATATGAATATCTTCACATACCACCATTGTCGCCAATGTCTTCATACATTTTAGGGGTCATCTCCGGTAGGTAAACCGAATCAATGGGGGACACTACTGCGTTATCCCGCAATTCTCACAAACGCATTAGTCCCTCAACCACATTTGTCGTCAATACTCCAAAACCAACTAGGGGTGGCACTAGATGCACTTACAATCTCCCCCTTTTTGGTGATTGATGACAAACTGGTTGAAGTTTTCAACGGGGATAAAGTATGTGAAATTGTAAAGGATAGGGAATTGTCTTCATAAGTGGCAAAGGCTCCCCCTGAAAATGTGCATACAAGTAGTTTGCTTTTGGAATGAAAATGCACATGGCAGGTTGTATTTGTGGAGATCCTCTTCAACTTATGAAGTTAATTCATCCTGCATGAAATGATATAACTAAGAGAATGACATGCATAATGAAAAATGGACGTCTGCAGAATGATCTAAGTGCGGCAGTTATCATCACACATGCGGAATTTATCATCGCACCACAGTAAAGCAAATAAGTAGCAGACGACCATCGAGTTTAAGTGTTACAACTCAAAGACCCAAATATATCAAAAGCGAGAGTTGTAAACACTTAGGCAAAATATTATGCAACCGCCCTTATAAACCCGCATGAAGACTATCAAACTCATATGCTTCTCCCCCTTTTGTCAGTAAGGACCAAAAAGGTTTGAAGATATAGAGCGTCTACTCGTTTTCATCAGGAGAAGGTGAAGTAGCAGGGTTGTCGTGGTTGTTTGGCGGTGCAGACGAACTTGGTGCAGTGTCGGCGCGCGTAAGTAGGGGCGGTGAAGTAGCATCGGCTTCATCATCGATCACTCGGCATTCACCGTTGCAGCGGAGGAAGAATAGTCAGAGTCTTCAAGTGATGGAGTTCGTCGTAGGATTGCATTCCATGGAGGAGTGGAGTCAAACTTGAAGCGTTCAGTGAAGCCATCATCTTGAAGATCTGCTTCTGCACTGAGCAGTGTCAAACTCTTCCATGATCGCCGACAGGTCTCATGAGTGACAAAAGCATTCTTGGTGGCAAGATTTCGAATGCGATTGACGTCCACCAAGAGGCTTTGCATCTGTCGCTTGAGCCAGGAGTGATGCTTATCTTGTTTCTGATGCAGTGCCACAAGAAGTTCTCGGTTATTTAGGACGCGAGAGCGCTTCCGAGGCCTTTGTGCAATAGAGCTCTCAAGAGCTTCGGCTTATGCGGTGAGGCGTACGAGTATTCCCAGCCAGAGGATAGACACGAGTTACCGCTGGACGCCTTCCATGGGTTGAGTGAAGCTATGGTGATCCGCATTTTGAAGACAAAGAGGCTTCTTGGCAGGCCTGTGGTATATGGCTTCAACTGACATATCAACCTCTGGTAGAAAGATCAGATGATTGCGAGCAGAGGGCTGATAGTTGATAGTAGAGTGCATCTTGATGAGGCGCATAACCCACGGAGCATAAAATTTCAGACCAAAAAGATCAGATTCAGACGCAAACAATTGCCGGATGAAGAATTCTTGCGTATTGAAGCTGATGCCATTGAGGATGTAAAAGACCAATGTCTTCATGGCTCCTTCAAGTTTTGCAGATGATGAATGCCCTTTGATAGGCCATAGGGTTCGCTCAATGATGTGATATATTGTACGAGGCAGATACTCAAGGTCATCAACAAAGAATTCCTGAGGGTATTCAGCGTCATGTGGCAGAGGCTTCATCTTGCTCAACATCTGACTCATGTTGGGCTCTGGCTTATGAAAGATGCTCTCCAGTGCATTGCGGTGGAGTTGACAACCAGGTTCAAACAACTCTCCGGGAGTGGGTAGGCCTGTGAGCTCAATGACGTCAAGAGCTTTGGCTTCATGACGAACATTTCCTGTCATCCACTCGAGAACCCATATCTTTGTATCTCCGTAGTAGCCGCGGATGTGGAGGGTAGCATAGAATTGAAGCATAAGTTCTTCATTCCAATGTTCTTTTGTCCGTCACAAAGCCTAAAGGTATCAAAGATCACGAAAAGCAATCAAGTGCTTCCTCTAAGGTGGAAGTCCAAAGAATGGCTTCAGTGTCGAGGCGCATATGAGGGAAAATGCGCCCTTGATCATACAGAACGCAGGAGTAATAGCTTCGTTGCTGATAGCTCCAGAAACGGTCAGATGATATCCTTGGCCTTGTGTAGGGGTTCTTTGCTCTGTCAAACAAAGTGTTGTGGGCTTTGAAGCCATTTGCATTGAAAGACCCTGTAGAGGTGGCAGTGCCTGGAAACCTTGGCAGTCGTGGCTTTGGTTTCTGGACCAGAGGCCTATGCCCAACATGATATTCAAACTGAGGACCAGAGGCATGAGGCGGAGGGACCAGAACGGGCCATCTTACTGTGATTAGCTGACCATAGTTGTATGCTTGCTCAATTGTGTAGGGCCTTGGTGGCGGAACTAGAGCAGTGGCAACAATCGAGGCTTCAGGCTGCTCGCCAGATGCTTCAGAGCAGCTTGCCTCATTGGCTTGTGCACATTTGGTGCAGGCTCCACATTTGCTTCAAATGCATGACCGTGTCATTGGCTTCAATGGAGTTGGAGGTGCCAGCCACATTTTTTTCAACCTCCACTTGAGGAGATTGAGGGTCGGGCACTGTCACGATCATATCTCTAATAACTAGTTCAATTACATGGGGTGTAGGGACACGTTCTTCTTCTTCTTGGGTGTCTTCACCGATGCAAGCGGATTGTCTTCAAGAGCTTTGGCTTCGCACTTCGGAGACATTCACAGTTGGAGTGGCTTCTGAAAACACTTGACGTGCAACAGGTTGGTGGTGCACTTCTCCTTCTGGAACGCTCGAGAAAGGTACTTGAGGCTTTTGACCTTTGCGAAGCCTGCGTAATGCCGGCGACGCCTTTGGAGGTGGAGTTGGCTGGGCCTCAAAGTCTTCCTCTTTTTCTTGTTGTTGTTGTTGGGGAGTGACTTGTTATTGGGGAGTACTAGGGGAGTCTTCTGGTTGTGGGTGATCAGCCCATGATGCATCCTGAGCAATTGGTGTCACAGGACGACCAATGCTGATGAGTTCGCTGTTCGTGAGAACAGGCGATGATACCGGGTTTGGTTCGATCTGAGAAACAACTTCATCATCTTCAACATTGTCATGATGACCAATGTCTTCAGAAGCGGTGGGATCAACTGCTGGAATGTCTTCAGCTTCATGAGCCTATGTGGAAGCAGGCTCATGAACTATCATCCATCTTTCTTGGATTTCAGATGCATGGCGAATCACAGAAATAGGTTCAACAACCAAGGGCTCTGTGGGAGCAGCCTGATTCTTCTTGCTTTTGAGTTTCTTCTTGGAGGGAGCACCATCAGAGGCTTCAGGATTTTTCCTTTTTCTGGCTTCAGCCTCAGCAGCCCTCGTCTTCTTCTGTTCAGAAGCGGTTGACCTGACCTTTGGCTTCGAGCCACCATGCTTCTTGGGAAGACTATGCGGGTTCTTCCCGCCTTGAAGGTGCAGCTTGGTCAGTTGAAGGCTTCTTTTTCTTTGCAGCCATTCTGGGGTCAATGCCAGGACGGCCAAGAGCCTTGCGCTTCTCAGCCTCATTGTAGGCTAGCACACACTTGTCAGCCAGACTCTTCATGTGCTCACGAGAGCCTCTGGCTTCTTCGCGCTTCTTGAGAAAGGCTTCTTTGAGGTCGTGCAAAGATGACCTTGAAGTTTTTGACATCTTGCACGCTTGAGTGCAGCCATATGCTTCTTGAACCGAGCTTTTTCATAGTCGATTTTGTTCTTCGCTCAACGATGTACCGAAAGCAAGAGCGAGCTCAGAAGCAATGGCTCCATTGAAGGAGACACTGAGGCCAATAGGAAGTTGCAGATCTTCAAAGCTGATGTTTGGGGTGTCAAAGCACTCATCAATGAAGTGATGGATGATTTCCACATCAAAGAGAGGCAAATTGTTTAAAATTTCTGCTTCTTCCTTGCTCTTGATTAGTTGCTCAAGTGCATCATCTGCAAGATCTTCATTGTCGGGATGATCAATGTGCTCTTTGCGCAAAATGGCAGCAGGAGTCGGTCGTGTCAAGATTCTTGACAATTTTCTTTTTCTTCTCCGTCCTCTTGGAGATACGTGATTGATCTTCGGATCACGACCGGCTTCGTGGAGGTGCAGTGGCTAGTGGCTTCACTGCGTGAAGCTTTTGGAGGAGCGGTGACTTTGAAGCCTTAGCCTTCTTTGGCTTCAACGACTTTGGGGAGGAGCTGGGGCTTCATCGATTGTCGTAATCATCATCTGAATGATCCACTTGGGCACCTTGGACCGCAATGTGAGTGATGAGGCCATCAAGGTTGTAGAAGGGACCGATGGCATTGGGTTCAGCATCACGTGAGCCGTCAACACGGGGAGCAGAGGGACCAGGGTTGAAGTCTAATCCCAATGACTTCTTGTTTTCCTTGGCTGAAGCCTTTGCGTGCTGGAAGTTGCGCTTGAAGAGATTATCGTCAGGACACCAGAGCAATGGCGTTGGGTCGGCATTCTCAGGCTGAGGTCCACGGACCATACAAGGATAGAAACCCTATGCAATAGCTTCAGCCAGATTTCTTGGGTGGAAGGCCTCGAAAGAGAATATCACCCCAAGGGCTTTTGATAGCATTCTTCTCGGCGTATTCCTGGGTCACGAACTTGTACTTGAATCATTGTTCAGCCCAATATCGACGAATCCATTGGATTCGTGTCTTGCGCTGATAGTAATTCTCTTCGGGATCTGTCTTGTAAAGCTCTGCGAGGTCATCAGGCAGATCTTTTGAGGTTCCCCCACGATGTTGTCTGCCGCCCTTCCTAACTGATTTATCTGCAGCCATGAATTTCAAACTGAATGGCTTCAATATGTTCAGAGGCTTCAAAGGCTTGCGTTCTTTGGACAAACAGAACTGGCTTCGGAGAGTTAAGTTGATGTCGTAAGAATTCTGCAAACGAATGCGCACTATGAGAAACAAGGGATTCTCCCACGGACATGTACCGTGATGAGCATTAGAGATGCGAGGGAAGGGAAGAGGTCATATGCATTCTCGTAAGATTTTGAAGATAAATCGGTTTGAAGACATTGACCTCATGATGCGAGGACATTCACTTATACCGAGAGTTGGTTCCATTTGTATGAATCCGTGAATAAGTACAAGTGAGGAATCTAACTAGTTGTGAAGCTTAAGTGAATATACTAGGCAAAGATGAGATGCAGACAGAATAGATCTAACATTGTATAGGCAGAAACCAATTTTGGTAAGAAGGATGAATCTTTGAGGATCAAAAAGATGGTAAAAATAGAGTTATATTTACCACTCGAAGAACTGCTAGACGGGAAGAAAAGGAGACCGAGCAGTTCAATCCACCGTGCCCTAACTTGGCGACGGAGGACACCTACGGCGGCGGCGGAGAGGACGATGTTCGCGGCCGGCGTGAGGACGGCGTCGGAGAAGTCGCGGCAGCTAAGCGCTTCGTCGCCGGCATCGTCGAGAGCTAGCGGTGGCGCTAGGGTTTTGACGAGGTGGAGAGGTGGAAGAAGGTTTTCTTAACCGCACGGGACATGTATTTATAAGGAGGTGTGCGGCACAGTGCAATTACGCAGGTGCCCCTGGCGGTTCACATCTGACGGGCACGTGGCAAGCATGCAACATACTCTGAGTTGTCCCACGTTCCCACGCCCGCCAGGTTTGTCGGATGGTCGTTCCGGCTTCTCCGACTTTCAACAATAAGGATGAATCATTTAAAACAGACTTAAAGTTTGTCTCTGTGTCTTCTGCTGACAAGGACGCAGAGAAGACATTCGACAGTTTCAATAGAATGCATATGATTTGGACAGATAGAGTTTGAGATAGAAAGCATAGAGAGATTAGGGTCCCATCACATTCACTTAGTTCAAAAGATTCAACTTGGAAGACATAGCTATAAGTGAATGCTTTGTCAGAGACAGAACAATATATATATATCGACTGAACCAAATCAACATAGTGAAGAAAATCATGAAGATAGGTTGAAGTTGAAGACAAATCAAATGCGAAGATATTGCAGAAATAACGCCATGAGTGAAACACTTCAAACAGAGAAATTTGGTGGTGGCGTTACTCACCGTATAGGAAGTAGTAGACCGGCATACGGCGCACAATTATCGTGGCGCTCCAAGTAAAATTCCACGTTAATGTATTCACACTCAGAATGTAAGTCTTCATTGATTGAAGATATACTTTACTTCGTGTGTTGCACATCTAAGTCATCAACATGCATAAGTATTAGGATGTGTGCTTGATCACAGGACATTTGAGGATTCCAAGATATTTAGCTCACACCGTACCTTGCAAAACCTTTTCTCATACAAGGGCTTTGTGAAGATATCTGCCAATTGCTCTTCAGTGTTGACGTGAATGATGTCAATATCTTTCTTCATGACATGATCCCTGAGAAAATGATGATGAATTTCAATGTGCTTTGTCTTCGAGTGCTGGACTGGATTGTTGGCAATCTTGAAGGCGCTTTCGTTGTCGCAGAAGAGAGGTACTTGTTTCAGATTGATGCCGTAGTCCTTGAGAGTTTGCTTCATCCATAGAAGCTGAGCACAAGAAGATCTAGCAAGAATGTATTCAGATTCAGCAGCTTGAGAGTGATACAGTTACGCTTCTTTGAAGACCAACAGACAAGTGATCGTCCCGTAAAGTGACATGTGCCCGATGTAGACTTGCGATCCACCTTGTCACCAAAGATAATCGGCATCCGAAAATCCAACCAAATCAAATTTTGAGCCCTTTGGATACCATAATCCGGGTGTTGGGGTGTGAGCCAAATATCGAAGAATTCGCTTCACGCCTAAGTGATGCGATTCCTTTGGTGCCGCTTGGAATCGAGCACACATGCAAACACTAAGCATAATATCTGGCCTAGATGCACATAGGTAAAGTAAAGGAACCAATCATGGAGCGGTATACCTTTTGATCAAACACTTTACCATTGTCGTCGGGACCCGTGATGGTGTTTAGGTGGCATTGGCGTCGTGTATCCTTTGCAATCTTGCATTCCAAACTTCTTCGCATAATCTTGGAGGTATTTTTCTTGAGATATAAAGATGCCATTCCTGTGCTGACGAATTTGAAGACGAAGGAAGAACTTGAGCTCTCCCATCATGGACATCTGATATTGTTCTTGCATCATGTATGCAAATTCATCACTATACTTATGGTTGGTGCAGCCGAAGATAATGTCATCCACATATATTTGGCACACAAACAGTTCACCATCATATGTCTTCGTGAAGAGTGTGGGATCAAGGGATCCAGGTTTGAAGCCTTTGCTCTTCAGGAAGTCTTTGATCGTATCATACCAGGAGCGAGGAGCTTGTTTGAGGCCATACAAAGGCTTTATTTAGCTTGTACACCTTATCAGGATGTTTTGGATCTTCAAATCAATTTTTTTGATCGACTTATACTTCTTCTTCAATCTTGCCGTTGAGAAATGCACTCTTCACATCCATTTGATATAGCAAGATGTTGTGGTGGTTAGCATAGGCTAGTAGTCTGCGAATAGCTTCAAGCCTAGCTACAGGAGCAAATGTTTCATCGAAGTCAATTCCTTCAACTTGAGTATATCCTTGAGCCACAAGACGTGCTTTGTTTCTAACGGCTTGACCATGCTCATCTTGCTTGTTTCAATATATCCATTTGGTGCCAATAATGTTATGCTTGCGAGGGTCAGGACGCTTGACAAGTTCCCAAACATTGTTCAGCTTGAACTGCTGAAGTTCTTCTTGCATAGCTTGTATCCATTCTCGTTCCATAAAGGCTTCAAGAACTTTCTTGGGTTACGATATTGACACAAAAGAAAAGTGCCCACGTAAATTTGCTCATTTGTGTTGCTCTTGAGCGAGTAAGCGGACCAGTGCATTGATGCTATCGATTATCTTCTCAATCTGTACTTCATTTGCAACTCGAGGATGAATCGGACGAAGACTTTGCTCATGCCGATCATTGTCATCATTGGGAGGATTGTCTTCAGCCGAGCATTGTCTTACTGTTGGTTAGGTGCGTAAATGATAAGTTCCTCTTCGTGATGTGCTTGAAGGCATGATTTCACCAGCCCCATCGGCTTGATAGATTCGCCGGTGGAGCTTCGTCTAGTGTACTTGGCAGCAGCTCTCTTTGTGAACCATTGGTTTCATCAAATCGCACGTCCACAGCTTCGGACGATTTTGTAGTGATAGAGGTTGAAGACTCAGAGGAGTGCGAGTCCTTTCAGAATCGAGCATGAAGCCTTCGTGAGCCTTCGGTTCAAATTTTGACTTGTGATGGGGATCCTTGATCCAAAGACTTAGCCCCAAATACTCAAGTAGCCGACATTTGGCTTCTTTCCAAAGAAGGAGCTCATAGGATGTTTTGTTCAAGCTTATGGATGTAAACACGGTTGATGACGTAACATGTCAGTATTAATAGCTTCAGCCGTAACTTTCTTGGTGTCTTGTACTCGTCGAGCATTGTTCGAGCCATCTCAATGAGGGTTCGTTTCTTGCGCTCCACGATGCCATTTTGCTGAGGTGTGTATGGAGCAGAGAACTCATGAGTGATTCCCATGGTATCCAGATAAAGATCAAGTCTGGTGTTCTTGAATTCAGTGCCGTTGTCACTTCTGATATGCTTGATCTTGACGCCATAATTGTTCATTGCTCGATTGGCGAACTGTCTGAAGACATCTTGCACTTCAGTCTTGTAGAGAATTATGTGCACCCATGTGTATCTTGAGTAGTCATCAACAATGACGAAGCCATAGAGACAAGCAGTTGTTGTGAGGGTAGAGTAGTGAGTAGGGCCAAACAAATCCATGTGTAACAGCTCGAAGGGTTGAGATGTCGTCATGATTGTCTTCGAGGGGTGCTTTTCCCTAGTCATCTTTCCAGCTTCGCAGGCACCACACAAATGATCCTTCTTGAACTTGACACCTTCGATGCCTATGACATGCTTCTTCTTGGCGAGTGTGTGTAAGTTCCTCATGCCAAGATGCCCCTCCGATGCCAGAGCCAAAGATTCAAGCTTTTGCAAGAAGACATACGACAAGTCGTGGACCTGCTAAGAAATGTACCATGTATAGATCATCTTCCTATACCCTTCAAAGACTAGAGACTTGTCAGATTCCATTAGTACAAGGCAACGATATTTTCCGAATATCACAATCATGTTCAAGTCACAAAGCATTGAGACAGACATCAAGTTGAAACCAAGGGATTCAACAAACATCACTTTATCCATGTGTTGATCCTTTGAGATTGCAACTCTACCTAGACCCAATACCTTGCTTTTACCGGTGTCAAGAATATGATGTGACTCTTGTCTGATGGACGTAAGGTTGAGTCCATGAGAAGACTTCGATCACCAGTCATATGATTAGTGTATCCGCTGTCCATAATCCATTCTGAAGCATGAGGTGTCATACCATAGTGAGATCATTTGGGCATTTGATCTTGCGTCCAACAAGATGTTTTAGGTCCCCAAAGAATAGCATCGACGCCTTTGATTTTCGGCTGGAGACCCTTTCCTGCAAAAGAGAGTTAATTCTTCTTAACCACCCACATCTTTAGGGGTGGCTTAGAAGCAATGAGTCTAAGTGCAGCATCTGAGAACTTTGGCTTTGGAGCCCTAGAAAATAGCCTTGCAGGAGATGAATGATAGTCATATGAATAAGCAGAAAAGTTCTTAGTTCTATGAACATAGCGGTTTGAAGACACATGCTCATATTCATAAATTTGAGTACGGTTTCCCTGCAAAACATTGGCGTTAGGGTGACTGAGGTGAGTCCTCTGTCTATATGAAGCCTTTGGACCATATGACGCCTTAGGTCTGGGGTTTATCTTCTTCCCAGGTGGTATCATGATGACATTCACAGGAAGATTCTCAAGACAGCTTTTGGGAACCCAGATCTTCTTCATAGGTGGTCCATTCCTCAGCTTAGTACCAATATACCGCAAGCACTTCACCATTCTGATTCTTGAACAACTTATAGTTTGCATCAAAGGATTCATCAATGATAATAGGGTTAGCACAGTAAAGCCAGATAAGGTGGATGGATCCACTGAAGGTCCCTTGCAAAGAACCCATGTGGTTTTGGGATACCGCCAAAGCTTCCAAAGAGGAACCATCAACATTCATTTTCCTCTCGAACCCAACACCCTCTTTCCTAGGGTTTCGTTCGAATCCGCTTTTGAGGACATCGCAGTGTCTCGATGCCCTTTCGCACTTTTATACATCCCTGTTTCAAGCAATGTCTTCAACCTAGCATTTTCATCAGCAATAGCAGTGGTATCCTCCGCAGAGGGGTTAGTTACCACATTAGTAGTTGAAGACAATGCAACAGTAGCAGCAGTTGAACATTCAGCAACAGAGGTAGCGATATCACGCTTGTAAGTGCATCTAGTGCCACCCCTAGTTGGTTTTGGAGTATTGACGACAAATGTAGTTGAGGGACTAATGCGTTTGTGAGAATTGCAGGATAACGCAAGTAGTGTCCCCCATTGATTCGGTTTACCTACCGGAGATGACCCCTAAGAATGTATGAAGACATTGACGACAATGGTGGTATGTGAAGATATTCACATTGAAGACTATGACATGAGAAAACAAAGTGAGTGAAGACTATGGAGCGCTTGAAGACCGTGTCGTTTCGTTGTTTCCCTTTTCTTCTTTGTTGAGTCATAGGAACCACCATACCGTTAAGTGGGTCCAAGTGATCAAAGTCGAGAATGGTAGTGATGCTCAACCCAAATCCTATGTCTTCGAGCGAAGACAATGAGAGCAAAGCTTATCCAGAGCTGGATGATTCAGCTTTGCTTGTAGCCCAAGTAAAGTTGCCTTGTGTGTTTGAAATCTGACCATTGGAACACGTGTCAGTTCCTTAGTGACCCAGGGTCATTTCGGACATAACAGGTCGGGTTGCCTAGTGGCTATAAATAGCCCACCCCTACACCATAAATTGGTGGCTGCTCAGATTTAGTGCACGGCTTTTTGTCGCTCGAGAGCAACCCACCTCGAAGCCTTTGAGAGAGAGAAATCCTTGCGAGGACAAAGCCCAAACACCCGAGCCAAAGAGTGTTAGGCATCACCAAATCTTTCTGCATGTGACACGAAGACTTATTACACTTGAGGACTGTGGAATCCTCCAGCCGGTTAGGCTTCGTTACGAGCATCCAAGATTCATTGTGGATTGTCGGTGAACGCATGTGAAGAAGGTTCGTAAGTCTACCTTGAAGACTTACCAGAGTGATTGGGCGAGGACCGTGTGTCCTTAGCTCAAGGGAATAAGGTGAAGACGCGGTCTTCCTGAGTTGAATCTCAGCCTCCCTAACCGGATGTACAGTTGTCACAAAGAATCGAACTGGTCCAACAAATCCTGTGTCTTCTACAAGTGACTGGTTCTATCTTCTCCTTCTCCTTACTTAGAGTTTGTCTTCGTGAAGTCTTTGCCTACTTGTCATACCTGTTTGACTTCATTGCTTGACTACTTTTGTTGATTGGCTTCTCACTATCTTCCATCTTGATCCTACTACCAAGCTGCTATTAGTCTTGTACTTTCACGTTATTGCATACTTGACTATGGTTTGCTTGTTGTAGTTTATCTTCCGCTGCATATCAATTAGGTCATTTATATTGGTTGTCTTTGAAACATCCGTGTTTTGAGGACTTTCCTAAAAATCGCCTATTCACCCCCCTCTAGTCGATAACTAGCACTTTCAATTGGTATCAGAGCAAGGTACTCCTTGTTACGTGTGATTCGTTTAACCACCTGGAGTTTTAGCTATGTCGACTGCAGGGATAATCAAAGTCTCTGCTGCTTGCCCCATGTTCGATGGAACTGACTATCCCTACTGGAAGAATAAGATGCGCATGCATCTTGAAGCCATTGATGTCGACCTCTGGTATGTCGTCGAGAACGACGTTCCCAAATCTGGTGAAGGTGTCACCCCTGCTGATGTCAAGAAGTTCATTCAACTGGACTCTACTGCAAAGAACATCATCTGTGGTCATCTGACCAAAGGACAATATGGCCGTGTGAGTGCTCTGGAAACGTCGAAGCTAGTCTGGATCGCTATCCAAGGTCAACGAAGGCGTCTCAACCCAGAGAGATCAAAGGATCAGTGTTCTTCACAACCTCTTCAACCACTTCAAGAGAAACGACAATGAAAATGTCCAGCTCACGTTTGATCGCCTCATTGACATCACAAATGAGCTTCATGCTCTCGGTGCCACTGAGATCACCAAGCATGAAATCGTCAAGACACTCTTGAGATCACTTGACAGCTCTTTTGACACCCTTGCCCTCATGATACAAGAACGCCCGACTTCAAGACACTCGATCCGTCGGATATACTTGAGAGGCTCAACACACATGAGTTCCAAATTTTACGAGAAAAGAGATATCTATGGTCCCAACTATGGCCAAACTCGCGCTTTGAAGGCAAAAGTTGTTTCCTCATCCAAGAAGAATCTGACAAATGTTACGATGATCCGAAGACATTGGAAAGGAACTTGCTATGCTTGTGAAGAAGTTCCAAGTTCACTAGGAAGAAAGGCTTCAGAAAGTCTTCACGATCCAGCTCAAGAAATGATGAAGCTTCCACTCATGACTACAAGAAGAGAACATGTCACAAGTGAAAGAAAAATGGACACTATATCTCTGAGTGTCCATAGTGGGACAATGAGAAGAAGAAGAAGAAGAGCAAGGAATATGATTCTGATGACAAGAAAAAGAAGAAATCTTCAAAGTCTTCTTCCAAGTCCTCATCTAAGTCTTCGTCTCATAAGAACAGCTCATCTGGCAAGGCTCGTGCTTTTGTTGGCAAGGAAATGGATTCAGAGGAGGAGTCTGCTTCTGAGGAGGTGGAGGTAGAGTCTGAAGAGGAGTCCGACCCTGGCGTTGCAAGTCCGCTTTAGCCACGACCTATCTTGCCAAGGCCATCTTCAACATCAAGACAATGACTTCCACACCAACGCCAAGCTGATGACAAGGACGACCACTGCTCCCACTCTTGCCTCATGGCACGTGGTGCCAAGGTAAAATCACGTGATGCTTACTTTCAAACATCAAGTGAAGATGACTCTGATTGTGAATCCAAACCCAGCTACAAAACACTTGCCAAACAACAAAGAGCTATGGAACATACTCAAAAACTGTTAGACAAAAGTGATGACCTGTTGGACACAGAAATGACACATTCACAGTCCTTAGTTGAAGACATTAAAAATCTTCATGCTAAGTACCAAGAACTTGAAAGTCGTCATGAAACGCTCTCAACTACTCATGAAAATCTCTCCTATGATTATCTTCAAAGGAAGCAAGAGCTTGAGAAATTGAGAGCGGCTCATGAAGATCTTCAAAAAGAGAATGAGTCACTTCGCGCTCAACAGATCAGTTCCGCTAAGGATGGATTTGAACCACCATGTCTAAAATGTCTTGAGCGTTGAAAGTGCTAGTTATCGACTAGAGGGGGGGTGAATAGGCGATTTTTAGGAAAGTCTTCAAAACACGGATGTTTCAAAGACAACCAATAGAAATGAGCTAATTGATATGCAGCGGAAGATAAACTACAACAAGCAAACCATAGTCAAGTATGCAATAACGTGAAAGTACAAGACTAATAGCAGCTTGGTAGTAGGATCAAGATGGAAGATAGTGAGAAGCCAATCAACAAAAGTAGTCAAGCAATGAAGTCAAACAGGTATGACAAGTAGGCAAAGACTTCACGAAGACAAACTCTAAGTAAGGAGAAGGAGAAGATAGAACCACCACTTGTAGAAGACACGAGATTTGTTGGACCCGGCCCATTCTTTGTGACAACTGTACATCTGGTTAGGGAGGCTAAGATTCAACTCAGAAGACCGCTTCTTCACCTTATTCCCCTTGAGCTAAGGACACACAGTCCTCGCCCAATCACTCTGGTAAGTCTTCAAGGTAGACTTCCGAACCTTCACAGATCAAGGCTCACCGCAATCCACAATGACTCTTGGATGCTCAGAACGCGACGCCTAACCGGCCGGAGGATTCCACAGTCCTCAAGTGTAATAAGTCTTCGTGTCACACGCATGTAAAGACTTCAATGATGCCTAACACTCTTTGGCTTGGGTGTTTGGGCTTTGTCCTCGCAAGGATTTCTCTCTCTCAAAGGCTTCGAGGTGGGTTGCTCTCAAACGACAAAAGCCGTGCACTAACTCTGAGCAGCCACCAATTTATGGTGTAGGGGTGGGCTATTTATAGCCACTAGGCAACCTGACCGATATGTCCAAAATGACCTGGTCACTAAGGAACCGACACGTGTTCCAATGGTCAGATTTCAAACACACACGGCAACTTTACTTGGGCTACAAGCAAAGCTGACTCATCCAGCTCTGGATAAGTTTTGCTCTCATTGTCTTCGCTCGAAGACATAGGATTTGGGTTGAGCATCACTTCAGTCATTCTGACTTTGATCACTTGGACCCCACTTAATAGTACGGTGGTTCCTATGACTCAACAAAGAAGAAAAGGAAACAACGAAACGACACAGTCTTCGCGCTCCATAGTCTTCACTCACTGTCTTCTCATGTCATAGTCTTCAATGTGAATATCTTCACATACCACCATTGTCGTCAATGTCTTCATACATTTTTAGGGGTCATCTCCGTAGGTAAACCGAATCAATGGGGACACTACTTGCGTTATCCTGCCAATTCTCACAAACGCATTAGTCCCTCAACCACATTTGTCGTCAATACTCCAAAACCAACTAGGGGTGGCACTAGATGCACTTACAATCTCCCCCTTTTTGGTGATTGATGACAAACTGGTTGAAGTTTTCAACGGGGATAAAGTATGTGAAATTGTAAAGGATATGGAATTGTCTTCATAAGTGGCAAAGGCTCCCCCTGAAGATGTGCATATAAGTAGTTTGCCTTTGGAATGCAAATTCACATGGAAGGTTGTACTTGTGGAGATCCTCTTCAACTTATGAAGATAATTCATCATGCATGAAACGATATAACTAAGAGAATGACATGCATAATGGAAAATGGACGTCTGCAGAATGATCTAAGTGCGGCAGTTATCATTGCACATGGGGAATTTATCATCGCACCACAGTAAAGCAAATAAGTAGCATACGACCATCGAGTTTAAGTGTTACAACTCAAAGAACCAAATGTATCAAAAGCGAGAGTTGTAAACACTAGGCAAAATATTATGCAACCGCCCTTATGAACCCGCTTGAAGACTATCAAACTCATATGCTTCTCCCCTTTTGTCAAGAAGGACCAAAAGGTTTGAATACATAGAGCGCCTACTCGTCCTCTTCAAGTAGATGATGCAGCAGGTTGTCGTTGTTGGTTGGCGGTGCGCAGCGAACTTGGTGCGATGTTGATCACGAGCGAAGTAGGGCGGTGATGTAGCATCGGCTTCATCATCGATCACTCGGCATTCACCGCTGTCGCTGGAGGAACAATAGTCGAGTCTTCAAGTGATGGAGTTCGTCGTAGGACTGCATTCCGTGGAGGAGTGGAGTCAAACTTGAAGCGTTCAAAGGAAGCCATCGTCTCAAGATCTGCTTCAAAGATCGAAAGGTGGTCAAACTCTTCCAAGATCGCCGACAGGTCTCGTGAGTGACAAAAGCATTCTTGGTGGCAAGGTTTCGAATGCGATTGACGTCCACCAAGAGGCTTTGCATTTGTCGCTTCAGCCAGGAGTGATGATTATCTTGTTTCTGATGCAGTGCCACGAGAAGTTCTCGATCATTGAGGACGCGAGAGCGCTTCCGAGGCCTTTGTGCAATAGTGCTCTCAGTGGCTTCAGTCCTCGCATGGTGAGGCAGACGTGTGTTCCCAGCCAGAGGATAGACACGAGATACTGCTTGGACGCCTTCCATGGGTTGAGAGAAGCTATGGTGATCTGCATTCTGATGACAAAGTGGCGTTTTGGCGGGGCTCAGGGTATATGGCTTCAACTGACATATCAACCTCTAGTAGAAAGATCAGATGATTGCGAGCAGAGGGCTGATAGTTGATAGCAGAGTGCATCTTGATGAGGCGCATAACCCATGGAACATAAAATTTTAGACCAAAAAGATCAGATCCAGATGCAGCCAATTGCCGGATGAAGAGTTCTTGCGTATTGAAGCTCATGCCATTGAGGAAGTAAATGACCAATGTCTTCATGGCTCCTTCAAGTTTTGCAGATGATGAATGCCCTTTGATAGGCCATAGAGTACGCCTGATGATGTGATATATTGTACGAGGCAGATACTCATGGTCATCAACAAAGAATTCCTGAGGGTATTCAGCGTCCGGCAGAGGCTTCATCATGCTCAACATCTGACTCATGTTGGGCTCTGGCTTATGGAAGATGCTCTCTAGTGCATCGCGGTGGAGTTGACAACCAGGTTCAAACAGCTCTCCGGGAGTGGGTAGGCCTGTGAGCTCAATGACGTCAAGAGCTTTGGCTTCATGATGAACATTTCCTGTCATCCACTCGAGAACCCATGTCTTCGTATTCTCTGTAGTAGCCATGGATGTGGAGGGTAGCATAGAATTGAAGCAAAAGTTCTTCATTCCAGTTGTTCTTTTGTCTGCTCTGAAGCCCAGCGCACTGCATCTCGAAAGCAGTCAAGTGCTTCTTCTAAGCACGGCAGTCCGGTAATGGCTTCAGTGTCGAGGCGCATATGAGGGAAAATGCGCCCTTGATCATACATAACGCAGGAGTAATAGCTTTGTTGCTGATAGCTCGAAGCTTGATCGATGATATCCTTGGCCTTGTGTAGGGGTTCTTTGCTCTGTCAAAGAAAGTGTTGTGGGCTTTGAAGCCATTTGCATTGAAAGACCTTGCAGAGGTGGCAGTGCCTGGAAACCTTGGCAGTCTTGGCTTTGGCTTCTAGACCTGAGGCCTATGTGCAATATGATAGTCGAACTGAGGACCAGAGGCATGAGGCGGAGGGACCAGAACGGGCCATCTTACTGTGATTAGCTGACCATAGTTGTATGCTTGCTCAATTGTGTAGGGCCTTGGTGGCGGAATCGAGCAAAGGCAACAAATCGAGGCTTCAGTCGCCTGAGATGCTTCAGGAGCGATTGCCTCAATGGCTTCAGGTACATTTGGTGCAGGCTCCACATTTGCTTCAGCCATGACTGTGTCATTGGCTTCATTGGTGTTGGAGGTGGCAGCCTCAATGTTTTCAACCTCCACTTGAGGAGCTGGAGGGTCGGGCACTGGCACGTTGATATCAGGAATAACTTCTTCAATGACAGGGGTTGTAGGGACACGTTCTTCTTCTTCTTGGGTGTCTTCGGCTGATGCAGCCGGATTGTCTTCAGCAGCTTTGGCTTTAGACTCGGAGACATTCACAGTTGGAGTGGCTTCTGAAAACACTTGACGTGCAACAGGTTGGTGGTGCACTTCTTCTGGAATGCTCGAGAGAGGCACTTGAGGCCTTTGACCTTTGCAAAGCCTGCGAAATGCTGGCGACGCCTTTGGAGATGGGGTTGCCTGGGCCTCAAAGTCTTCCTCTTCTTGTTGTTGTTGTTGTTGGGGAGTGACTTGTTGTTGGGGAGTACTGGGGGAGTCTTTTTGTTGTGGGCGATCAGCCCAAGAAGCATCTTGAGCAATTGGCGTCAGAGGACGACCAATGCTGATGATTTCGCTGTTCGTACGAACAGGCGATGATACCACATTGTATTCAATTTGAGGAAGAACTTCATCATCTTCAACATTGTCATGGTGACCAATGTCTTCAGCAGTGATGGGATCAACTGCTGGAATCTCTTCAGCTTCATGAGCCTCTGTGGAAGCAGGCTCATGAATAGTCATGCATAGTTCTTGGGTTGCAGATGCAGGACGAACCACTGAGATGGGTTCAACAACAAGGGGCTCTGTGGGAGCAGCCCGATTCTTCCTGGTCTTGAGCTTCTTCTTGGAGGGAGCAGCATCAGAGGCTTCAGGATGTTTACTTTTTCTGGCTTCAAATTTCAGCCCTCGCCTTCTTCCTGCTCGTAAGCGGTTGACTGACTTTTGGCTTCGAGCTACCATGCTTCTTGGGAAGACTATGCGGGTTCTTCCTGCCTTGAAGGTGCAGCTTGGTCAGTTGAAGACTTCTTTTTCTTTGCAGCCATTCTGGGGTCAATGCCAGGACGGCCAAGAGCCTTGCGCTTCTCAGCCTCATTGTAGGCTAGTACACACTTGTCAGCCAGACTTTTCATGCGCTCACGAGAACCTCTAGCTTCTTCACGCTTCTTGAGAAAGGCTTCTTTGAGCTCATGCAGCATGATCTTGAAGTTTTTGACATCTTGCACGCTGAGCGCAGCCATATGCTTCTTGAACTGAGCCTTGTCATAGTCAATTTTATGCTTCAGTTCAACAATGCGCTGAGCAAGAGCTAGCTCAGAAGCAATGGTGCCATTGAAAGAGACGCTGAGGCCAATAGGAAGTTGCAGATCTTCAAAGCTGATGTTTGGGGTGTCAAACCACTCATCAATGAAGTGATGGATGATTGCCACATCAAAGAGAGGCAAATTGTTGAAAATTTCCGCTTATTCTTTGCTCTTGATAAGTTGCTCAAGGGCATCATCTGCAAGATCTTCATCACTCGACAGATCAATGTGCTCTTCACGCAGAATGGCAGCTGGAGTCAGTGTGAGGTCAATATTCTTGACAATTTTCTTTTTATTCTCCGTCTTCTTGGAGATACGGGATTGATCTTCAGACTATGCACAGGCTTCAGGAGGTGCAGTGGCCAGTGGCATCACACGTGAAGCTTTTGGAGGAGCAGCTGACTTTGAAGCCTTGACTTTCTTTTGCTTCTGCGGCTTTGGAGCAGGAGCAGGAGCAGGAGCTGGGACTTCATTAGAGTCGAGATCGCCATCGAGTGATCCACTTTGGCACCTTGGACCAAGATGTAAGTGATGAGGCCATCAAGGTTTGAAAAGGGGCCGATGACATTGGGTTCAACATCACATGAGCCGTCAGCACGGGGAGCAAAGGGACCAGGGTTGAAGTCTAATCCCAATGACTTCTTGTTTTCCTTGGTCAAGCCTTTGCATGCCGGAAGTTGCGCTTGAAGAGATTATCGCCACGACACCGAGCAATGACGTTGGGTCGGCATTCTCAGCCGAGGTCCAAGGACCATACAAGGAAAGAAACCCTATGCAATAGCTTCACCTGTTCTTGGGTGGAAGGCCTCGAAGAGAATATCACCCCAAGGGCTTCGATAGCATTCTTCTCAACAGTATTCTGGGTCACAAAATTGTACTTGAACCATTGTTCAGCCCAATATCGACGAATCCATTGGATTCGCCTTCATGCGCTGATTGTAATTCTCTTAAGGATATGTCTTGTAAAGCTCTGCGAGGTCATCAGGCAGAGCTTTTGAGGTTCCCCCACGATGATGTCTGCCGCCCTTCCTAACTGATTTATCTGCAGCCATGAACTTCAAATTGAATGGCTTCAATACATTCAGTGGCTTCAAAGGCTTGTGTTTGCTGGACAAACAGGAACTGGCTTCGGGAGAGTTAATTTGATGTTGTAAGAATTCTGCAAACGAATGCAGACTATGAGAACCAGGGGATTCTCCCACGAACATGTACTGTGACAAAGATTAGAGATGCGAGGGAAGGGGAAGAGGTCATATGCATTCTCAGAAGATTTTGAAGATAAATCGGTTTGAAGACATTGACGTCATGATGCGAAGACATTCACTTATACGCTGAGAGTTGGTTCTAGATTTGTACGAATCCATGAATAAGTACAAGTGAGGAATCTAACTAGTTGTGAAGCTTAAGTGAATATACTAGGCAGTATGAGATGCGGACAGAATAGATCTAACATTGTATAGGCAGAAACCAATTTTGGTAAGAAGGATGAATCTTTGAGGATCAAAAAGATGGTAAAAATAGAGTATATTTACCACTCGAAGAACTGCTAGACGGGAAGAAAAGGAGGCCGAGCAGTTCAATCCACCGTGCCCTAACTTGGCGACGGAGGACACCTACGGCGGCGGCGGAGAGGACGATGTTCTCGGCCGGCGTGAGGACGGCGTCGGAGAAGTCGCGACAGCTAAGCGCTTCGTCGCCGGCGTCGTCGAGAGCTAGCGGTGGCGCTAGGGTTTTGACGAGGTGGAGAGGTGGAAGAAGGTTTTCTTTACCGTAGGGGACATGTATTTATAAGGAGGTGTGCGACACAACGCAATTACGCAGGTGCCCCTGGCGGTTCACATCTGAGGGGCACGTGGCAAGCATGCAACATACTCTGAGTTGTCCCACGTTCCCACGCCCGCCAGGTTTGTCGGATGGTCGTTCCGGCTTCTCCGGATTTCAACAACAAGGATGAATCATTTAAAACAGACTTAAAGTTTGTCTCGTGTCTTCTCTCACGACAAGGACGAGAGAAGACATTCGGCGCTTTCAATAGAATGCATATGATTTGGACAGATAGAGTTTGAGATAGAAAGCATAGAGAGATTAGGGTCCCATCACATTCACTTAGTTCAAAAGATTCAACTTGGAAGACATAGCTATAAGTGAATGATGTAGAGGATGAATAATATATATATATATATATATATATATATATATATATATATATATATCAAAAAGCAATCAAATCAACATAGTGAAGAAAATCATGAAGATAGGTTGAAGTTGAAGACAAATCAAATGCGAAGATATTGCAGAAATAACGCCATGAGTGAAACACTTCAAACAGAGAAATTTGGTGGTGGCGTTACCCAATCAGATAGGAAGTATTAGACCTGCATACACAAGCACAATTATCGTGGCGCCCAAAGTCAAATTCCACGTTAATGTATTCACACTCGTAATGTAAGTCTTCATTGATTGAAGATATACTTTACTTCGTGTGTTGCACATCTAAGTCATCAACATGCATAAGTGTTAGGATGTGTGCTTGATCACGTGACATTTGAGGATTCCAAGATATTTAGCTCACACCGTAATTTGCAAAACCTTTTCTCATCCAAGGGCTTTGTGAAGATATCGCCATCCGCTTCTTCGGTGTTGACGTGAATGATGTCAATATCTTTCTTCATGACATGATCCCCGAGAAAATGATGACGAATTTCAATGTGCTTTGTCTTCGAAAGTGCCGGACTGGATTGTTGGCAATCTTGATGTATGCCGTTTTCGTTGTATGGAAGAGAGGTACTTGTTTCATATTGATGCCATAGTCCTTGAGAGTTTGCTTCATCCATAGAAGCCGAGCACAAGAAGATCCAAAGAGCAATGTATTCAGATTCAGCAGCTTGAGAGTGATACAGTTACGCTTCTTTGAAGACCAATGCACAAGTGATCGTCTCGTAAAGTGACATGTGCCTGATGTAGACTTGCGATCCACCTTGTCACCAAAGATAATCAAGCATCCGAAAATCCAACCAAGTCAAATTTTGAGCCCTTTGGATACCATAATCCGAAAGTGTTGGGGTGTGAGCCAAATATCGAAGAATCCGCTTCACGCTTAAGTGATGCGATTCCTTTGGTGCCGCTGGAATCAAGCACATGCAAACACTAAGCATAATATCCGCCTAGATGCACATAGGTAAAGTAAGGAACCAATCATGGAGCGGTATACCTTTTGATCGAACTCTTTACCATTGTCGTCGGGACCCGTATGGTGTTTGGTCGGCATTGGCGTCGTGTAACCTTTGCAATCTTGCATTCCAAACTACTTCGCATAATCTTGGAGGTATTTTTCTTGAGATATAAAGATGCCATTCCTTTGTCGATTTAATTTGAAGACCAAGGAAGAACTTGAGCTCTCCCATCATGGACATCTCGATATTGTTCTTGCATCATGTATCCAAATTCATCACTATACTTGGTTGGTGCAGCCAAGATAATGTCATCCACATATATTTGGCATACAAATAGTTCACCATCATATGTCTTCGTGAAGAGTGTGGGATCAAGGGATCCAGGTTTGAAGCCTTTGCTCTTCGTGAAGTCTTTGATCGTATCATACCGGCGCGAGGAACTTGTTTGAGGCCATACAGTGCTTTATTTAGCTTGTACACCATATCAGGATGTTTTGGATCTTCAAAGCCAGGTGGTTGAGCGACATATACTTCTTCTTCAATCTTGCCGTTGAGAAATGCACTCTTCACATCGATTTGATATAGCAAGATGTTGTGGTGGTTAGCATAGGCTAGTAGTATGCAAATAGCTTCAAGCCTAGCTACAGGAGCAAATGTTTCATCAAGTCAATTCCTTCAACTTGAGTATATCCTTGAGCCACAAGACGTGCTTTTTTTCCTCGACGACTTGACCATGCTCATCTTGCTTGTTTCGATATATCCATTTGGTGCCAATAATGTTATGCTTGCAAGGGTCAGGACGCTTGACAAGATCCCAAACATTGTTCAGCTTGAACTGTTGAAGTTCTTCTTGCATAGCTTGTATCCATTCTGGTTCCATAAAGGCTTCAACAACTTTCTTGGGTTCTGATATTGACACAAAAGAAAAGTGCCCACGGAAATTTGCTAGCTGTGTTGCTCTTGAGCGCAGTAAGCGGACCAGTGCATTGATGCTATCGATTATCTTCTCAATTTGTACTTCATTTGCAACTCGAGGATGAACTGGACGAAGACTTTGCTCTTGCTGATCATTGTCATCATTGGGAGGATTGTCTTCAGACTAAGCATTGTCTTCAAGTTGGTTAGGTGCAGAAATGATAAGTTCTTCTTCAGGCTGTGCTTCAGAAGGCATGATTTCACAAGTTCCCATCAGCTTGATAGATTTGCTGGGCGGAGCTTCGTCTAGTGTACTTGGCAGGAACTCTCTTTGTGAACCATTGGTTTCATCAAATCGCACGTCCACAGTTTCGACGATTTTGTAGATATAAAAATTGAAGACTCTGTAGGAGTGCGAGTCCTTTCCAGAATCGGAGCATGAAGCCTTCGTGAGCTTTGGGTTCAAATTTTGACTTGTGATGGGGATCCTTGATCCAAAGCACTTAGCCCCAAATACTCAAGTAGCCGACATTTGGCTTCTTGCCAAGAAGGAGCTCATAGGATGTTTTGTTCGTAAGCTTATGGATGTAAACACGGTTGATGACGTGACATGTCAGATCAATAGCTTCAGCCGTAACTTTCTCGGTGTCTTGTATTCGCCGAGCATTGTTCGAGCCATCTCAATGAGGGTTCTGCTTTGCGCCTCCACGATGCCATTTTGCTGAGGTGTGTATGGAGCAGAGAACTCATGAGTGATTCCCATGGTATCCAGATAAAGATCAAGTCCGCTGTTCTTGAATTCAAAGGTCGTTGTCACTTCGATATGCTTGATCTTGACGCCATAATTGTTCATTGCTCGACATGGTTAAGCGTCCAAGACATCTTGCACTTTAGTCTTGTAGAGAATTATGTGCACCCATGTGTATCTTGAGTAGTCATCAACAATGACGAAGCCATAGAGACAAGCAGTTGTTGTGAGGGTAGAGTAGTGAGTAGGGCCAAACAAATCCATGTGTAACAGCTCGAAGGGTTGAGATGTCGTCATGATTGTCTTCAAGGGGTGCTTTGCCCTAGTCATCTTTCCAGCTTTGCACGCACCACACAAATGATCCTTCTTGAACTTGACACCCTCGATGCCTATGACATGCTTCTTCTTGGCGAGTGTGTGTAAGTTCCTCATGCCAGCATGCCCCAGCCTCCGATGCCAGAGCCAGCATTCTGAAGCTTTTGCAAGGATATATACGACAAGCGATGGACCTGCTGAGAAATCTACCATGTATAGATCATCTTTCCTATACCCTTCAAAGACTAGAGACTTGTCAGATTCCATTAGTACAAGGCAACGATATTTTCCGAATATCACAATCATGTTCAAGTCACAAAGCATTGAGACAGACATCAAGTTGAAACCAAGGATTCAACAAGCATCACTTTATCCATATGTTGATCCTTTGAGATTGCAACTCTACCTAGACCCAATACCTTGCTTTTACCAAAGGTCAAGAAATGTGATGTGACTCTTGTCCGATGGACGTAAGGTTGAGTCCATCAAGACTTCGATCACCACCATATGATTAGTGCATCCACTATCCATAATCCATTCAAGCATGAGGTGTCATACCCTACAAAGACAAGTTAGGGGGATAGGCTTCACCAAGAGCATTGTGAAGCATAAACATTTGACGGGCAAGTGGATTATTGAAGCTTAAATCAAGATTAGGACCTAAAGGATGAATGGCAAACAGTTCAGAACAAAATACATAGTGAGACCATTTGGGCATTTGATCTTGTGCCCTACAAGATGTTTTAGGTCCCCAAAGAATAGCATCAGACGCCTTTGATTTTTCGGCCGAGACCCTTTCCTACAAAAGAGAGTTAATTCTTCTTAACCACCCACATCTTCGTGGGGTGGCTTAGAAGCAATGAGTCTAAGTGCAACATCTGAGAACTTCGGCTTTGGAGCCCTAGCAAATAACCTTGCAGGAGATGAATGATACTCATATGAATAAGCAGAAAAGTTCTTAGTTCTATGAACATAACGGTTTGAAGACACATGCTCATATTCATAGATTTGAGTACGGTTTCCCTGCAAAACTTTGGCGTTAGGGTGACTCAGGTGAGTCCTTTGTCTGTATGAAGCCTTTGGACCATATGACGCCTTAGGTCTGGGGTTTGTCTTCTTCCTGTGTGGTGTCATGATGACATTCACCGGAAGATTCTCAAGACAGCTTTTGGGAACCCAGATCTTCTTCATAGGTGGTCCATTCCTGCAGTTAGTACCAATATACCGTGCAAACACTTCACCATTCTCGATTCTTGAACAACTTATAGTTTGCATCAAAGGATTCATCAATGATAATAGGGTTAGCACAGTAAAGCCAGATAAGGTGGATGGATCCACTGAAGGTCCCTTTGCGCAACCCATGTGGTTTTGGGATACCGCTTCAGCTTCCAAAGAGGGAACCATCAACATTCATTTTCCTCTCGAACCCAACACCCTCTTTCCTAGGGTTTCGGTTCAAAATCTGCTTTGAGGACATCGCAGTGTCTCGATGCCCTTTCGCACTTTTATACATCCCTCGCTTCAAGCAATGTCTTCAACCTAGCATTTTCATCAGCAATAGCAGGTGGTATCCTCCGCAGAGGGGTTAGTTACCACATTAGTAGTTGAAGACAATGCAACAAGAGTAGCAGTTTAACATTCAGCAACAGAGGTAGCGATATCACGCTCAAGACATTTTAGACATGGTGGTTCAAATCCATCCCGAGCGGAACTGATCTGTTGAGCGCGAAGTGACTCATTCTCTTTTTGAAGATCTTCATGAGCCGCTCTCAATTTCTCAAGCTCTTGCTTCCTTTGAAGATAATAATAGGAGAGCTTTTCATGAGTAGTTGAGAGCGTTTCATGACGACTTTCAAGTTCTTGGTACTTAGCATGAAGATTTTTAATGTCTTCAACTAAGGACTGTGAACGTGTCATTTCCGTGTCCAACATGTCATCGCTTTTGTCTAACAGTTCTTGAGTATGTTCCATAGCTCTTTGTTGTTCGGTTGCAATTTTAGCAAGTGTTTTGTAGCTGGGTTTGGATTCACAATCAGAGTCATCTTCACTTGATGTTTGAAAGTAAGCATCACGTGATTTTACCTTGGCACCACGTGCCATGAAGCAAGAGGGTGGGAGCAGGGTCGTCCTTGTCATCGCCTTCACACGTTGGTGTGGAAGTCATTGTCTTGAGTGTTTTAGATGGGCTTGGCAACATAGGCTGTGGCTAAAGCCAGACTTGCAACGCCAGGGTCAGACTCCTCTTCAGACTCCACCTCCACCTCCTCGTATGCACTCCTCCTCTGAATCCATTTCCTTGCCAACAAAAGCACGAGCCTTGCCAGATGAGCTGTTCTTATGAGATGAAGACTTAGATGAGGACTTGGAAGAAGACTTTGAAGATTTCTTCTTTTTCTTGTCATCAGAATCATATTCCTTGCTCTTCTTCTTCTTCTTCTCATTGTCCCACTATGGACACTCAGAGATATAGTGTCCATTTTTCTTTCACTTGTGACATGTTCTCTTCTTGTAGTCATGAGTGGAAGCTTCATCATTTCTTGAGCTGGATCGTGAAGACTTTCTGAAGCCTTTCTTCCTAGTGAACTTCTGGAACTTCTTCACAAGCATAGCAAGTTCCTTTCCAATGTCTTCGTGGATCATCGTAACCGCAATGATTCTTCTTCAGATGAGGAAACAACTTTTGCCTTCAAAGCGCGAAGTTTGGCCATAGTTGGGACCATATATATCTCTTTTCTCGTAAAGTCGGAACTCATGTGTGTTGAGCCTCTCAAGTATATCGACGGATCGAGTGTCTTGAAGTCGTGGTGTTCTTGTATCATGAGGGCAAGGGTGTCAAAAGAGCTGTCAAGTGATCTCAAGAGTGTCTTGACAATTTCATGCTTGGTGATCTCGGTGGCGCCCGAGAGCATGAAGCTCATTTGTGATGTCGTTGAGGCGATCAAACGTGAGTCGGACATTTTCATTGTCGCTTTCTCTTGAAGCGTTAAAGAGGTTGCGAAGAACACCGATCCTTTGATCTCTCTCGGGTTGAGACGCCTTTCGTTGACCTTGGATAGCCGGGCCCGATCGGCTTCGGCGCTTCAGAGCACTCACACGGCCATACCGTCCTTTGGTTAGATGACCACAGATGATGTTCTTTGCAAGAGAGTCCAGCTTGAATGAACTTCTTGACATCAGCAGGGTGACACCTTCACCGCTTTTGGGAACGCCGTTTGACGACATACCGTAGGTCAACATCATCGGCTTCAAGATGCATGCGCATCTTATTCTTCCAAAGAGGGATAGTCGGCCCATCAAACACGGGCAAGCAGCAGAGACTTTGATTATCCCCGCAAATGACATAGCTAAAACTCCAGGTGGTTAAACCAAATCACACATAACAAGGGAGTACCTTGCTCTGATACCAATTGAAAGTGCTAGTTATCGACTAGAGGGGGGGGTGAATAGGCGATTTTTAGGAAAGTCTTCAAAACATGGATGTTTCGAACACAATCAATAAAAATAACCTAATTGATATGCAGCGGAAGATAAACTACAACAAGCAAACCATAGTCAAGTATGCAATAACGTGAAAGTACAAGACTAATAGCAGCTTGGTAGTAAGGATCAAGATGGAAGATAGTGAGAAGCCAATCAACAAAAGTAGTCAAGCAATGAAGTCGACATGTATGACAAATAGGCAATGACTTCAATGAAGACAAACTCTAAGTAAGGAGAGGGAGAAGATAGAAGCGCCACTTGTTGAAGACACATGATTTGTTGGACCAGCCCAGCTTGTCGTGACAACTGTGACATCCGTTAGGGAGGCTGAGATTCAACTCAAGACCGCGTCTTCACCTTATTCCCCTTGAGCTAAGGACACAGTCCTCGCCCAATCACTCTGGTAAGTCTTCAAGGTAGACTTCCGAACCTTCACAGATCGCGCTCACCGCAATCCACAATGACTCTTGGATGCTTAGAACGCGACGCCTAACCGGCCGGAGGATTCACAGTCCTCAAGTGTAATAAGTCTTCGTGTCACACAGACAAAAGACTTCAAGGATGCCTAACACTCTTTGGCTCTGGGTGTTTGGGCTTTGTCCTCGCAAGGATTTCTCTCTCTCAAAGGCTTCAAGGCGGGTTGCTCTCAAACGACAAAAGCCGTGCACTAACTCCGAAAGCAGCCACCAATTTATGGTGTAGGGGTGGGCTATTTATAGCCACTAGGCAACCCGACCTGTTATGTCCGAAATGACCCTCGGTCACTAAGGAACCGACACGTGTTCCAACGGTCGATTTCAAACACACACGGCAACTTTACTTGGGCTACAAGGAAAGCCGACTCATCCAGCTCGATAAGTTTTGCTCTCATTGTCTTCGTCGAAGACATAGGATTTGGGTTGAGCAGCACTTCACCATTCCGACTTTGATCACTTGGACCCCACTTAACAAAGACGGTGGTTCCTATGACTCAACAAAGAAGAAAAGGAAACAACGAAACGACATACTTCAAGGCCCATAGTCTTCACTCAATGTCTTCTCATGTCATAGACTTCAATATGAATATCTTCACATACCACCATTGTCGCCAATGTCTTCATACATTTTTAGGGTCATCTCCGTAGGTAAACCGAATCAATGGGGGACACTACCTGCGTTATCCTGCAATTCTCACAAACGCATTAGTCCCTCAACCACATTTGTCATCAATACTCCAAAACCAACTAGGGGTGGCACTAGATGCACTTACAACTGCTATCCAACATGCATCTAGAGTACTAAGTTCATAAAGAACCGAGTGACGCATTAAGTAAGATGACATGATGTAGAGGAATTAACTCAAGCAGTATGATGAAGACCCCCATCTTTTTATCCTCGATGGCAACAATACAATACGTGCCTTGCTGCCCCTACTGTCACTGGAAAAGGACATCGCAAGATTATACCCAAAGGTAAGCACTTCTCCCATTGCAAGAAAAACCAATCTAGTTAGCCTAACCAAACCGATAGTTCGAAGAGAACTACAAAGATATCAAATCATGCATATAAGAATTTAGAGAATATTCAAATAATATTCATAGATAAGATGATCATAAATCCACAATTCATCATATCTCGGCAAACACACCGAAAAAAAGTATTACATGGAATAGATCTCCAAGAACATCAAGGAGAACATCGTATTGAGAATCGAAGAGAGAGAAGAAGCCATCTAGGTACTAGCTATGGACCCGTAGGTCTGTGGTAAACTACTCACGCTTCATTGGAAGCGCAATAGAGTTGATGTAGAAGCCCTCCGTGATCGAATCCCCCTCCGGCAGGGTGCCGGAAAAGGTCCCTAGATGGGATCTCATGGGTACAGAAGGTTGCGGCGGTGGAAAAGTGTTTTTGTGGATGCCTCTGGTGGTTTGGGATATATGGGAATATATAGGTGATATGTCTCCAACGTATCTACTTTTCCTAACGCTTTTCCTCTTGTTTTGGACTCTAATTTGCATGATTTGAATGAAACTAACCCCGGACTGACGTTGTTTTCAGCATAACTACCATGGTATTGTTTTTGTGCAGAAATAAAAGTTCTCGGAATGGAACAAAACTGTGCGAGGATTTTTTATACAATAAAAGAGAATTTCTGGAGCCAAGAGTTAACTGAGGGCACTGGTGGCCACAACCCACTGTATGCGTGCCTCCCCTCAGCGCCGCCTGTGGGTTGTCCCCACATGGTGGCCCCGCAGACCCTGAAATAGACGCTATAAAATCCTATTTTCAGAGAAAAAATCAGGGAGAAAGAATTACCGAGCTCCACGAGACGGAGCCTCTCTCACCTCCTGTCCTTCATCGGGAGGCCAGATCTGGCGTCCGTTTGGGGCTCCAGAGAGGGGGATCTTCGTTCTTCGTCATCACCAACCTTTCTCCATCGCTAATTCCATGATGCTCGCCACCGGGAGTGAGTAATTCCTTCGTAGGCTCGCTGGTCGGTGAGGAGTTGGATGAGATTCATCATGTAATCTAGTTAGTTTTGTTAGGGCTTGATCCCTAGTATCCACTATGTTCTGAGATTGATTTTGCTATGACTTTGCCATGCTTAATGCTTGTCACATTGGGCTCGGGTGCCATGATTTCAGATCTGAACCGTTTATGTTATCACCATTGTATTCATGTTCTAGATCCAATCTTGCAAGTTATAGTCACCTACTACGTGTTATGATCCGGCAACCCCGGAGTGACAATAGTCGGGACCACTCCCGGTGATGACCGTAGTTTGAGGAGTTCATGTATACACCGCGTGTTAATGCTTTGTTCCAGTTCTCTATTAAAAGAAGGCCTTAATATACCTTAGTTTCCAATAGGACCCTGTCGGCGTTCTGGGAACGGGGGTACCCAGACTTGTTCGCCTGCTGCTCAAGGGCGTGGCTCAAGGTGGCCCAAGACGGCCCATCTTCACAAGACAAGCTCAAGACCCTCGCGAGGCCAAGCCTCGTGGGGCGGACGATAGGAAGCTTCTCGTGCACGGCCTCATCAGCTGGCTCGCGAGGAGGCGGAGAGATCAAGGCGGGTACCTCACGAGGTGCCCATGACGCAAGCCATGATGACCAAGGCGTCGGTGGCGCCCACCAGCAGTTGTCCTCATTTCCTCTTTGGTGCAAAGGAGGCAAGCGCAGGTGAGAGCATCAAGCAAAGGCAACCCTTTCGGTGCAACGAGACCAAGACCAACACAACGGCAGGAAGGAGGTCATCGTGGAGCCCAAGCCAAGGCTATCGCTGTGAGCCTTTGGCAGGCGAGGACCAACTTTAGTCAGGATAAGTGTATTAGATGTTCCCCTTCAAAATGGCCAATTGTTGGCGCCCTTCCTGCTCAATATTTGGGAAGAGGCCCAGGGCCTCTGCCTATAAATAGGACTAGCCACCCATAGGGTAGAGAGAATCTTGAATAGAGCCAGATCAATCTCGAATCCAGAGAGAGAGAAGCGACCGAACTCCCACAATCAGTTCGTCGCACCGGCCAAGAACAGACCCTCGCGAGGCTGTTCTTCCTTGTACTGTTCATCATCAGCCCCTGAGGCAATCCACCACACCACACACTGGAGTAGGGTATTACACCACAATGGTGGCCCGAACCAAGATAAACCTTGTGTCCCTTGTGTTGCTCTTTTGTGTAGTTTAGATCCTTGCGAGGCGACGAGGTATAGGTAGGTTGGAGGTGAGATCTCCGCGTGCACCCCTGTAGTTCGAACCTAGAGGGTCCGCCAAACCCGAAATCCGACATTTGGCCCGCCAGTAGGGGTGCACCGAATCCGCCTTCCACCGCCTGTTCTTTCGCCGCCAGATCCATGTCGACGCCTGTCGGGCTCGCTACTGAAGCGCCGCCGCTTCGCATTGCTCGCTACCCAGACGTTCTGCCGGGCGGCCGCCCCGCCGCTCTCGTCACTCGCCAACGCCGCCACCGCCTCGGCGGGAACGAAAGCAGAAGCGCCGTCCCAAGATTCATCCGTGAGGCGAGACGGCCGCACCGCTACTCCTTCGCCGCCCAGCTGGTTCTTCATCCCGCGCTCCTGCTGCCTACCATGGAGGCTTGAGCTGCGCCATCGCGGCAAACGAAGCCATACATCGCTTCTGGCCGACGACGTTTACGAGGAGTGGCTTCGTCTGCCGCTGAAGCTTCGTTCAAGGCCATGGGGCTCTCAAGCTGCCCTTCTCACAGACCGCACCCGCCTTGCGCTGGCGATGAAGCTCGGGCGCCTTAGCCGCCTCCCCCTCAAGAAGGTGCCTTGGCCCCAAAGGCGCGTGGGCCCTGGGCGGAACCCACTCCGTCCCGCACCAACAAGCAAGAGCAGAGCTGCCAAGAGGTCCTCGCCCCAAGAAGCTGCCCGAGTGCTCCTCGCACCGGCTCACACGACCGCACTGCCCACGCTTCCAAAGACGCTAAGACCTCACAGCAGCTCCCAGCGGCAGCGCACGGGGACCCGCAAGATCAAGCCCTCGGTCACCAAAAGCCTCCCGTGGCCACTGCAGGCTGCCGCACCTTCACCACCAAGCTATGCAGCATCGCATGGCCCGACAAGTTCAAGCCAGACCTGCCTCCTCGCTATGATGACACGGCCGACCCTGCGGAGTTCCTCCAGCTCTACGAGCTAGGCATCGAAGCCGCCAACGGGGACGAGAAGGTCATGGAAAAACTGGTTTCCCATGGCGCTCAAGGACGGTGCCCGCACCTGGCTCCTGAACCTGGCTCCTAGCACGATCTCCTCCTGGGACGAGATGCGCACCCGCTTCATCGCCAACTTCCAAGGCACTCGCGACCAGCCTCCTGCCGTGAGCGACATGCGCCGCATTAAGCAGCAGCCAGGAGAGACCCTGCAGAAGTACATCCATCGCTTTTCAACTTGGCAACGATGAAGATGAAGGAGGAGCTGGCGATGCATGAAGACCTGTGCACATCCCTGGAGCTGTTCAACTTGGCGACCAAGTGTGCCAGGGCTGAGGAAGGACGCCTTTCCCTCCTCGAGCTGCCGGGCCGCCGACCCCAAGAGAAGAAGCCCAAGGTCAAGGACGTGAAGCGCAAGGGGCTGCCGTGCCATGCGTAACCGACACCAAGCGAGGCAGGATCAGCCCGAAGTCTTCCAAGGGCAGCCGCATCTGCGTGGTACCACGACCTCCACACCCACAACACCAACGAATGCCAAGATCTCAGGGTCGTGTGAGAAGGGTGAATCGGTCGACGCCCCAACCGCAATGATCGAGGCTACGGCCGAGGAGGAGGAAGAAGCACAGGACGTTGGGAAGACCGTGGCCCTCGCCAAGGGTGGCGTGACCGACCTCGCAAGGACTGCTGGCAGGACCAGCCTCTCGAGGGAGGTTGGAGGGACCCGCCTTGCGAGGGAGGCTGGAGGGATCAGCCTCGTGAGGATCGCCCACAAGGCAACGCAGGCCTCCCTCCTTTACCACCGCCGCCAAGGAGAATGAAGACCATCATCAGACGAGGGAGCTGGGGGCTTCCAGGAGCCGTGCGCAATCGCTTGCATCCTGGGCGGAGCTCAAGCCCCAACCTCTCAGCGCATCTTCAAGCAGTTCGCCTGCAAAGTGAATGCAGTCCTCCCCAAGCTCGAAGCCACGCGCCCTCTCAGGTGGTCAGCATGCGCCATCACGCTCAGCTCAGCGGATCAACTCAAGTGCACAGCCACAGTACCGGAGTCCTCCCGATGCTTTGTTCCCCAATCATCAAGAACGGTAAGTCACCAGACCCTCATCGATGGCGGAGCAGGCTCAATGTCCCGTCCGTCGAGACATTCAACAATCTCCAAGTGCCGTACAATCGCCTTCAGCCAACCAAGCCTTTCTCCGGAGTCACTGATGGCTCCACAGTTCCGATAGGGAAGGTCCGCCTCCCTGTCACCTTCGGGGCGCGCGACAACTACCACACCGAGCTCATTGACTTCGACATCGCCCACATTCGCCTGCCATACAATGCCATCCTCGGGTACCCAGCTCTGGCCAAATTCGTGGCCGTGACTCATCATGGCTACAACGTCCTCAAGATGCCAGGAAGCGGTGGAGTCATCACGGTGCCTGGTGAAGAGAGAGACGCAGGTGTGTTCCCCTGGAGCGTGCTTTTCAAGCCGCACAATTGAAGACCAGGATCACAGGAGCGGGAGGCCCCCGTGGCTGCTCCTAAGAAGAAGAAGACATCGCCTGCCCGACCCTCGGGAGGCAGCCCCTCAGATCTGCGCTGTTTAGGGGCACCTCCTTCTGTCGTGACAGGAAGGCGCGCCTGGTGCCCTCCTCGAGCAAGGCTCGGGGCTCTCTCTGGAGGGCCACCGACATTGTTAAGATCACGAGGGAGGCGCCGGGCACCACTTGGAGGCGATTTCAAAGCCGCTGCTTCCCTCGTGAAGGAGCGAGGCAAGGAGGGCCAAACCCTCGTGGAGTTCGTCTGCAAGATCATTCAGAGCTGCAGGAGTCAAGAGTCATGAGTGGCAGCCGCCGCTACTCCGCCAGAGCTCCCCATCCAGCGAGGATGGTGGGTTGCGCGCCTACATCGACATACCAGGCTCAACCAAGCCGCCTCTCAGAGCGCCCTGCCCTCACGCGTGCGCCAGAAGGTCCACCCCCACGCCCACGTTCGCATGCCTTACGGCTTGCCGAACGCGGCTGCCACGCTGGCCGCCTCATGAGGAGCATCTTGAGGCTCAAGTGGCCAGCGCTCGCAGCCCCGGCGGGATGGAGATGGTTTTCAAGGAGCCACCAGCGCCTCCCGGAGCCCCCCGAGGCTCCCGGCACTGGGGCTCGTGGAAGATCGGCTTCCGCAGCTGCACGACGTCCGCTACTTCGCATCCCTTCATCTTCAACATTATCGTGTGACATCCTTTGAGTTTCATTTTCAGCCGAGCGCCTCTGTGGCTGCATCATTCCCAGTGCCCGTGGGTCCGCCTCACGGCATGTATCCCTTGATTCATGTTTCTAGTTTACTTTATTGGGGCGCCTCTCGGGCTGCATCATCCCCAAGTCGCCGGGCTGCACTCCAACACGCCCCGCCTTCCCTGCACCTATCTAAATGAACTTGCTCCTTCGTGATTAACGTGTTTGACCTAGTCGCCCGCTCGATTGACACCAACTGATGGAGCTGCTCCCTAACGGCACGACGCTTGCGCATGGGCGCATCCCTGCAACACCGACAAACCTGAATGGCTGAGCTCTGGCCACGACAGCCCCGCATGGCGCCACCTCGTCTGCCTTCAAAGGCTCGTCACCCTCTAGAGCAACCAACGGCTGACTGTCGATTGTCATGGCGAACTCTTGTTCTTCTTGTGATGAGCCTGCATGATCTCTTCAAGGAGCAGCGTCAGGCGAGGCCCTCACGACGTCTTCTTCACTCTCGTCCGCATGAACCACTTGCGCGTTAAAGAGGGGGGTACCTGAGCATCGCGACTCATGGGCTCCTACTGGCTCTCCAGCCCTCACCCTCTGGCCTTGTCCACGGCATCGCGACTTGGCATACCAGTGACGGCTGAGCTCGCTCGAGGGCCGGGACCCAAGGACGTAGAGCAGAAAGGGGAGTAAAGGCAAGAGGGAAGAGGCACGCGGGGACCTCGCCAGGCAACTCCTCCTCTGCCGGTGCGCGGACCTAACGCCGCACCAAGAAGCGGTTCCTGACCCCCGAGATAAGTCCTTCTCCAGAAATACTAGCTATCGCAGCACCGACCTCGCACCTAAGGAAATCCTGTGTTAGCAACGTCGCGCTCCTTTCTCACCGAACGATGGCTGCTTGAGCGCTAAAGGGGACCTCCTGAGCATCGCGACTCAGGGGGTCTTATCGACCCGGCCGCCACCTCCTGGCCTTGGCCACGGCATCGCGACCAGCATACCGGCGGTGAAGCCTGCCTTTGGGACCGGACCTGTCACAGAGCATCAAGCCCTCGTGAGGTTTGAAAGGAGGAACTAAGCTAAGATTGGATGAGCATCTCGCGCCACTTCACGACAAGGATCATATTAACAAACAGAACCACAAGCACCTTACAAGCCCCCACGGGGCGCGTTTTTCGATTCCTCGCAGGGAACAAAGGGAGCAGATCCTAAAGAACGCTAACTACACGCCGCCTCGCAAAAGACGCCATCATCAATAAGTGGGCTGTCAGCACCGGGCGCCAACCCCATCCAGATCGCTGGCGGCGCGGCTCGACGAGCCCGCTTGCTCCGAGAGCGACGCAAGCTCGGGGCTCAGAGCTGCTGCCGCCGTCTCCGGGTCGCCAAGAGCTTGGCGGAGTCGCTGGATCCTCTCGACGCCTTTCGGCCACCGAGGAGCTGCTGGGGAGCGGTCGGCGAGCCTAGTCCTCGCCAAGGCAGGGCCCCGACCACCTCTCTGTGGCAGCACTCCAGCCAAGCGCCCTTCTCAGCCAAAGACCTTGAAGAACATCACGGAAGCGCCGTCAGCCTCTGTGTGGATCGCGAGGGCGCCCCTCGTCCTGCAGACCCGGGTGATCTCGCCCCAGCCTCGAGTCATGAAGACCTTGCCCGGAGCGATGACCGCAACCTCCGCTCCGGTCGCAAGGGTGCTGCAGCCGGCGTGTTGCAACCAGAGCTCCAGAGATCCCCTCTGCGGAATCACGAAGGCTAAGGAGGGAGGAAGGCGAATCCAAGACTGAGGAGGCATGGCGGCGTGGAGCGCAAACTCTCGAGAGGAGCCCTCGGCATGGACTCCAGGAGGAACAATGCGCACCGCCATGACCCGCCGGTGCCGACGGCGGCGTCGTCCATGGCGCTCGGCGCCGACTCGCTTCAGGCCCTCAATGCGCGGGCGTGCATAAGGGCAGCGGAACCTGGCGGTGGACGCTCGTATTGTGGCCTCGACACCTCCTGCCGGGCGCCCTCATCTCGACGGCAGAGGGCTAGCCGTTTCTTCGGCGGAAGCAGATCGGGACCCTCTCGGGGGGCCTTTCTTTTCCCTTCTGCGGAGAACCGGTGGATCGGAGCCATCGCCGCAATGTGGAGCAAGGGCAAGGATGGAGAAGAAGGAGAAGCAAGAAGAGATGGACTGGAAGGGCATGTGCGGTTCCGTGCTTATAGCCGGGGAAGGCCAACCGTCGACCTCCACGATTACAGGTAATCATGACCCGCTTTGCATGTAGGGACTTGTCCATTCGTGCAGTTGCCGAGGCGCCGTGGGGAAATGGAGACGCCCACGTCCAATCAACCACCACGCGGCGCCCAATGCCGCAGGCTGTTAGGGCCCGTGGTGCTTCGCCCTTGCCCTTCCGCTTCTCTGCTAAGCCAAGTCCAGACGCGCCTTGGGCCCGGGGGCTACTGTCGGCGTTCCGGGAACGGGGGTACCCAGACTTGCCTGCCTGCGGCCTGCGGCGTGGCTCAAGGGGTGGCCCAGCACGACCCATCTTCATCAACACAAGCTCAAGACCCTCGCGAGGGGCTGAGCCTCATGGGCGGACGAGAAGCTTCCTTAGGCACGGCCTCGTCAGTGGCTCGCGAGGAGGCAGAGAGATCAAGGCGGGTACCTCACGAGGTGCCCATGACGCAAGCCATGATTTACCAAGGGCGCCAGGGAGCGCCACCAAGCGCAGTTGTCCTCATTTCCTCTTTGGTGTAAAGGAGGCAAGCGCAAAGTAGAGCATCAAGCAAAGGCAACCATTTTGGTGCAATGACACCAAGACCAACACAACGGCAGGAAGGAGGTCATCGTGGAGCCCAAGCCAAGGCGTCATCGTGAGAGCCTTTGGCAAAGCGAGGACCAACTTTAGTCAGGATAAGTGTACTAGATGTTCCCCTTCAAAATGGCCAATTGTTGGCGCCCTTCCTGCTCAATATTTGGGAAGAGGCCCAGGGCCTCTACCTATAAATAGGACTAGCCACCCACAGGGTAGTGGGAATATTGAATAGAGCCAGAGATCAATCTCGAATCCAGAGAGAGAGAGAGAGAGAGAGAGAGAGAGAGAGAGAAGCGACCGAACTCCCCCAATCAGTTCGTCGCACCAGCCAAGAATGTACCCTCATGAGGCTGTTCTTCCTTGTACTGTTCATCATCCGCCCCTGAGGCAATCCACCACACCACAAACTGGAGTAGGGTATTACACCACAATGGTGGCCCGAACCAGTATAAACCTTGTGTCCCTTGTGTTGCTCTTTGTGTAGTTTAGATCCTTGCGAGGCGACAAGGTGTAGGTAGATTGGAGGTGAGATCTCCGCGTGCACCCCATAGTTCAAACCTAGAGGGTCTGTCGGAACCCGAAATCCGACAGACCCCGCTGCCAAGGGAGGGTAGGACAAAAGATGTCATGCAAGTTCTTTCCATAAGCATGTATGACTATTTACGGAATACATGCCTACATTATATTTATGAACTGGAGCTAGTGCCGTATCGCCATAGGTTATGACTGTCACATGATGAATATAGCCTAATAAATTACCAATCCAATGCCTGCGAATTTATCTTATATTGTTTCTGCTAAGTTACTACTGCTGATGTCGCTGTTGCGCTTGCTACAAAATTACTGCTATCACTATTACTCTTACAATTGCTGCTACTACTATTATCAAAACTAGCATACTACTTTGATACTGATCACTTTGCTGCAGATAATTAATCTCTAGGTGTGGTTGAATTGACAACTTAGCTGCTAATACTTACAAATATTCTTTGGCTCCACTTGTGTCGAATCTATAAATTTGGGTTGAATACTCTACCCTCGAAAACTATTGCGATCCCATATACTTGTGGGTTATCAAGACCATTTTCTGGCGCCGTTGCCGGGGAGCATAGCTATATTTGTTGAGTCACTTGGGATTATTATCAATTTATCACTATGAGGAATCTGAAGGATGCTAAGACTAAGCTTTATCCCTCTAAGACGAGGGGAGGTAAGGAACTGCCATCCAGTTCTGCTTTAGATTCACCTTCTGTTATAAGTAAAATTGCAACACCACCACATGCTATTAATCCTGATATGTCACAAGTTATTGATGATGCTACTTCTACTATGAATGATGCTTATGATGATGCTAGTACCTTGCTTGATGATGATGATGTGCCACTTGGTGACTTTCTTGATGAACAAATTGCTAGAGTAATACAACATGATGTTGTTGAATCTGATGATGAGCTTGAAACTAAAAATATTGAAACACCTGCTAGAACTAGCTTTCCTAGATATGAATTGCCTAAGGTACCGGAAGGTTATGTATGAATGAGGAGACAACTATAGATATTCTTGCTTGTAAAGATAGATATGATCTAGAGAAATTATTATGCAAGTATAAAGAAAAATCTCTGAATGCTAGAATGCAATATGATCCTAAGTTCACTACCTCACCTATCTTTATTGATGATAAGTATTATGAATTCTCTGTCGACCCAGAGTTAATTACTTTGGTTGAATCTGATCCTTTCCATGGTTATGAAACTGAAACTGTTGTGGCACATCCTACTAAGTTGAATGACATAGCCACCCTTTTTACTCATGATGAGAAAACTCGCTATTACTATATTCTCAAATTATTTCCGTTCTCATTAAAGGGTGATGCTAAAGCTTGGTATAATACTCTTGCTCCTGGTTGTGTGCGTAGTCCCCAGGATATGATTTATTACTTCTATGACAAATATTTTCCTGCTCATAAGAAACAAGCTGCCTTACAGGAAATATTTGACTTTGTGCAAACTAAAGAAGAGAGTCTCCCACAATCTTGGGGGAGGCTTTCTCAATTACTTAATGCTTTGCCTGATCATCCTCTTAAGAAAAATGAAATACTTGATATCTTCTATTGAAGAAATACATAGGCTAATACACCACCACTGCCTAAGGTGGTAGAGGTAAATTCTCTAATGAAATTCAATGATAATGATAATCCTCACAATATGCACCCTAGCCAATGCCTTTATGAGTTTGAAAACTACATTAGGAAACAAGATCACTTCAATGCAAATGTTATGAAACAATTGAAATACAATTATGATATGATTGCTCGCTTGAGTGACTTGTTATTTAGAATCTCCAATGATGTTAGAGGTGCGGGAAAGCATGCTTCTATGGTTCAAAATCAGTGCTAAATCACAAAGAGAATTGCTTGATGAAATGAATAACAACATACATGACTTTGCTATTAGAGTTGCAACTAGAGGAGGTAAAATGACTCAGGAACGTACCACTTTATCTTGAGGGATACCCAAAAGGAATTGAACATGATTCACAAAGGAACAACACCACTGCACCTAGTCCTTCTAAATATAAGAAGAAAAATAAAAAATGATAGGACTTTGCATGCTTCTAGTGAACCTGAAGTAGAAAAACCTCCTGATAATGATAATGATGTTTCTATTTCTGATGCTAAAACTCAATTTGGTAATGAACATTCACCTAGTGATAATGAAAAAGATAATGCTGATGTTCATGAAGATACTCAACCAAACAATGAAAAAGAACCGGATAATGATGTTGAGATAGAACCTGCAGTTGATCTTGATAACCCACAACCCAAGAATACACGGGATGACAAAAGAGACTTTATTGCTAGAAAACACGGTAAAGAAAGAGATCCGTGGGTTCAAAAACCTATGCCTTTTCAACCCAAGTCAACTAAAAAGAAAGATGATGAAGAATTTGAACGCTTTGCTGAAATGTTGAGGCCAGTCTTTTTGCGTACTCGCTTGACTGATATCTTGAAAATACCTCCTTATGCAAAGTATATGAAAGACATCATCACCAATAAGAGAAAAATACCGGAAGCTGAAATCTCCACCATGCTTTCTAATTATACTTTTAAGGATGGAGTGCCTAAAAAACTTGGAGATCCGAGAATACCCACTATACCTTGCTCCATCAAAAGAAATTATGTGAAAACTGCTTTATGTGATTTAGGAGCTGGTGCAAGTGTTATGCCTTTGTCTTTATATAAAAGACTTGACTTGAATAAACTCACACCTACTGAAGTATCTTTGCAAATGGCTGACAAATCAACTTCCATACCTATCAGTATTTGTGAGGATGTGGCCGTTGTCGTTGCTAATGTGAGGATGTGGCCGTTGAGATGCCTGAGGACGACAACAGATCGATTATCATTGGTAGACCCTTCTTGAACACTTCAGGGGCTATAATTGATTGCAATAAAAGCAAGGTCACTTTTCATATCAATGGTAATGAGCATACGGTGCATTTTTCAAAGAAACAATTCCAAGTGAATGGTATTAATGTTATTGAAAAGTCTTCGACAATCACTATTGGAAGTTTTCAACTACCTCTACCTACTGTTAAAAAGAAATATGAAATGCTTATTGTTGGGGACATTCATATTCCTGCTGAGGTAACTTAGTGATTTACGGAAATTCTTCGGTTTCATGCTAATCGAAAGTGGTTGTTAATAAGACTTGATCAACCTTATTAATGGATCATTTTTGAGAGGTATGAATTTGATGGATTTAGTAAGCACTACCTTCTGTTCCTACCTTTTATTTACTGTTTTCATTAGTTAAATAAAATAAAATGCCATGTTTTGTCTGTTTTTTGAATTTCCCGTGCAATAAAAATGACCTAAAATAAAAGTGTTGGGTTCTACGGTAGGATGCGTCGACTACAAATTAAAATTTCCTACGCGCAGAACAACCAAGAACATGCTACAGGAGATGGATCACAGTTCGTTACCACTAGACGCGCAATCGTGCAGCGGAAGAAGAGTTGGGGCAGCGCGTCTGCGTGGATTTTCTCCTCCTCGTCCGATCTCCCTTGAACAGCCGGTCGTCGGTTCCCACGTATAGGTTCGCCGGAGTGGCGCAAGTGCACCGCCTCTAACGGTATCCGCGCGTGCAGGAGGAACGTCGTGTGGCGGACTGCTAGGTCCGATCACACAATCGGCGGCGAGTGGAGCTGGCTGTTCTCAACTCATGCAAACCCTAGTGACAAATACCAAGCGATCAACCGCATGAGTGTGCCGTACCCCACATTATATAGGCATCCGTCACGGGCTCAATACTTGGGCCTCGCACAGACCCTAAAGCCCATAAGTCTACTCGGCCACAATCCGAATACAGCTCGGATCACATCCGACCAGTGTCCTCGGATCCGACCTCGTAGGTTCCTTCCCTTAAGCGCTGCTGACCCCTTAGGTTCAAGTCGGCTGGTCGCAGTTCGGATCACCTCCGAACTGCACACGGTTAAGCGGCCTCTAGCAAGGCATGCCAAACACCAAGCAGACTATGAAGTCGTTAGCTTAACCCGTACATCATACTTCCATTCCTTTTGCCACACGATATATATTGTCGGGCTCAAGGCGAGTCTGTCATCCTTGTACTAGCCCGACCTCTTTCGCTCCAAAGGATGTCCGACCACAAACCGGATTATCTCATAATCCTTGTCGCATGGCCATGCTTATCCTGGTTGGATCACACGAGGGTCCTAGCGTATATCTCTCCTCATCGGAGGGGAAAATCCCATCTTGCTCGACCATGCCTCGCGGCATGGGTCTGGACAAGCCTGAAACCTACCTTTGTAACTACCCAGTCACGGAGTAGCGTTTGGTCGGCCCAAATCAGGTTTGTCACCATCCCGAGTACATGTGCCAGCTCAGGTCTTAGGACATAGAACGTATGTTGTACTAGAGACTCACAGATGACATATCGCTGTGTCTCATAGTTGGGTCTGTCCGACTCGGACCTTATCTCGACTCGGATCCGACTACGTCGAATCCGACCAGATCCTTCCAAGTCCATATTATCCGGTTAGCATCTAATGCTCCATGGCTAGTGAGACCAAGCCATCGACCGTGTCATATGCTAGTCTAGTCGGTTGCGTGTCCACATAGCCCTTTCGACTAGGGACCTCTTTAGGACAGTCATCATACAAGGCATAGTCCCACAAACAAGTCACGTACTTGCTGATACACATCATTGATAATGTCCAAAGACTATCTTTATTCATAAATACATAGGAAATATCATCATACATGATTGCCTCTAGGGCTGGAGGAACTCCGCAGGGTTGGCTGTGCCGTCGTAGCGAGGAGGCAGGTCTGGCTTGAACTTGCCGGGCCACGCGACGCTGCGCAGCTTGGTGGTGAAGGCGCGGCAGCCTGCTATGGCCACGGGAGGCCTTTGGTGACGAAGAGTCTGGTCTTGCGGGTCCCCATGCGCTGCCGCTGGGAGCAGCGCGGGGTCTTGGTATGCTGGAGAAGGAGCGCGGTCGTGACGAGCTGGTGTAGGGAGCACTCGGGCAGCTTCTTGGGGGCAAGGGACCTCTTGACAGCTCTGCTCTTGCTGCGCTGGCGCCGGACGGAGCGGGTTCTGCCCAGCGGCCACGCGCCTTGGGGCCAAGGCGCCTTCTTGAGGGGGAGGCGGCTGAGGCGCCCCTGGAGCTTCATCGCCCATGCAGGGCGGGGCGCGGTGCAGCGAGAAGGATGGCGCGGGGGAGCCCCCTGCGGCGCGGACGATCTCGGCGACGCGGTCGAGCCACTCTTCGTAGACGTCATCGACAGGGCGGTAGCGCAGGAGCTCGCTTGTCGCTGGCGAGCGCAGCTCGAGCCTCCATGGCGCTGCGGAGCGCGCGAGACGAAGAACCAGCCGGCGCGAGCGAAGGAGTAGCGGTACGGCCTTCTCGCCTTACGGACGGATGCTGGGACGATGCTTGCTGCTCGTTCCCCGCCGGGCCGGTGGCGGCGTTGACGGCAGGCGACTGGGAACGATGGGGGCGGCCGCCGACGGGCCGCCTCGAGCGACGCTGGTAGCGAGAGCGGCTCGGCGCTACGCTGGCTCGACGAAGGCCCGACATGGATGATGGCGGCGAAGAACAGGCGGCGGAAGACGGATTCCGGTGCACCTACCGGGCGCGCCAAATGTCGGATTTCGGGTTCCGGCTGCACCTCTAGGTTCGAACTCGGGTGCACGCGGAGATCCCACCCCACCTACCTGCACCTCATCGCCTTGCTAGGATCTAAACTACCAAAAGAACAACACAAGAGACACAAGGTTTATAATCGGTTCACTACCATTGTAGTGTAACACCCTACTCCAGTGTGTGGTGTGGTGGATTGCCTCTTGGGCTGATGATGAACAGTACAAGGAAGAACAACCTCGCGAGGGTGAGGTGTTCTTGTAGCTAGGCTCTCGATCGGATCTGATCAAGCTAAGATGAGGCGAGATGTATGGATCTCTCTAAGATGCCTCTCCCTTCGATCTCTCCGATCTCCCCGATCTCTCTGATCCCTCCCTACCCTGTGGGTGGCTAGTCCTATTTATAGGCAGAGGCCCTGGGCCTCTTCCCAAATATTGAGCGGGAAGGGCGCCAACAATTGGCCATTTTGAAGGGGAACATCTAGTACACTTATCCCGACTAAAGTTGGTCCTCGCCTGTCAAAGGCTGGTGGTGACGCCGGCTTGGGCTCCACGATGACTTCCTTCCTGCCGTTGCGACGGTCTTGGTCTTGTTGCACCGAAACGGGTGCCTTTGCTTGATGCTCTCGCCTGCGCTTGCCCCCTTTGCACCAAAGAGGAAACGAGGACACTGCGCGGGCTGGCGCCCGCCTGGCGCCCTTGGTCGTCATGGCTTGCGTCATGGGCACCTCGTGAGGTACCCCGCCTTGATCTCTCCGCCTCCTCGCGAGCCAGCCTGACGAGGCCGTGCATGAGAAAGCTTCACGTCAGTCCGCCCATGAGGCTTGGCCCCTCGCGAGGGTCTTTAGCTTGTGCTGATGAAGATGGGCCGTGCTGGGCCACCCCTTGAGCCACGCCGCAGGCCGCATGCAGGCAAGTCTGGGTACCCCCGTTCCCAGAACGCCGACAACTTTCTAGCAACAATACATCACACACTCTGCGCAATCTTTCTGACCTCCATGGTTCTGGTGCCGCTTCCACTACGGGTTCCCTGGCTGACTCCGGTATGATCTCAACACCAGCCGAGCCGTCCCCGAGTGGTCATCGAATTTCTTCGAGTCGGACCGTCCTCCCACTGGCCTCCGACTGAGAAACTCTTTCTCAAGGAAAACCCCATTCCGAGCAACAAACACTTTGTTCTCTTCCCGGTTGTAGAAGCTATATCCCAAGGTTTCCCTCGGATATCCCACGAATATGCATTTATCCGACTTGGGTGTAAGCTTGTCTGACATAAGTCGCTTGACAAATGCTTCACAGCCCAAATCTTTAGAAAAGACAAACTGGGACTCCTCCCAGTCCACATCTCATGTGGTGTCTTGTCTATGGATTTTGATGGTACCCTGTTAAGTGTGAAAGCTGTAGTTTCTAGAGCGTATGCCCGGAATGACAAGGGTAAATCCGATTTGCTCATCATAGACCGGACCATGTCCAACAAGGTCCTATTCCTCCATTCCGACACGCAGTTTCTCTATGGCGTGCGTGAGGTGTGAGCTGAGGTACTATACCTCGGCTTTTCAGATGATCATCAAACTCCTGGCTCATGTACTCACCTCCACGATCAGATCGTAGAAGCTTTATAGTCTTGCTGAGTTGATTCTCAACCTCATTCTGAAACTCTTTGAACTTTTCAAAAGTTTTCGACTTGTGCCTCATCAAATAGATATATCCATATCTACTCAAGTCGTCAGTGAAAGTCACGAAGTACTGATAGCCACCTCTGGCAGTTGTGCTCATTGGACCACATACATCACTATGTATAAGATCCAACAACTCAGACTCCCTCTCGCAACTCTTTGCGAAAGGAGACTTAGTCATCTTGCCGAGCAAGCATGATTCACATGTCTCGAACGACCCGAAGTTGGACGAAGTTAGGAGCCCATCATCATGGAGCTTCTTCATGCGTTTGCATTAATGTGTCCAAGACGGCAATGCCGTAAGTATGTCGATTTATCTCATTAGGCTTATGCCTCTTGACATTCACGTTATAGACCGGTTCCTGTTCTAGATTCAATATAAATAGCCCATCAACAATGGGCGCATAGCCGTGGAACATACCATTCAAATAAAATGAACAACCATTGTCCTTTAAATTGAACTCATAACCCTCACTCATCACACATGAGGCAGAAATAATGTTCCAACTAAGTGCAGGAATGTAATAACAATTATTCAATTCCAAAATAAATCCAGAAGGAAGCTGGAGCTGCATCATGCCGACCTCCAACGCAGGAACTCTTGCTTTGTTGCCGACCCTGATGTCAATCTCCCCTCGTGCCACATGCCTAGTTCTTACCAGCCCCTGCATCGAGTTGCGAATATGAACAACCGATCCGGCATCAAATACCCAAGAGTTACTAGGTATGTCAGCAAGGTAAATGTCTATAACATATGCAACAAGTGTACCTTTGCCTGAAGCAGCATTCCCGGCCTTCTTGCCATGCTCTGCAAGCCACTTGCTACAGTTCCTCTTCCAGTGACCAGTTTCCTTGCAATGATAGCAAATGGTCTTTGAGTCCGGTCCAGACTTCGGCGCAGCGGCGGAGGTTACCATCTCCGTGCCCTTTGCCTTAGCCTTCTTCTTAGACCAACTCTTCTTGAACTTAGCCGATTTCTGCACCATCGACACTTGATGCGTGACTTTCTTAATATCCTGCTCTGCCACTTTGAGAATCCCATGCAATTCAGTGAGCTTCTTATCCATGCCATGCATATGATAGTTCAAGATGAACGTCCCATAGTCAAGCGTAAGAGAACCCAGAATCGCATCAAGAGCTAGCTCATCCAAGAGCGGGAAGCCCAACCGATCCAAAGCTTGCACATATCCGATCATCTTGATCACATGTGGGCTCAGTGGATCACCTTCCTTCAGCTTGCAATCCATCAAGGATCGCCAGACGTTGAACCTTTCGGTCCGACCCTGTGTCTGAAACATGCTCTTGATACTTTCGATCATATCGTAAGCCTCAACATTTCCAAAATGCTGTTGCAAATCGGGCTCCATACAAGCCAAAGATCGACAATGATCTCCGCTGATTCATCAACGAAGTTTCTAGTAGGCATTCTTAGTTGTGGTATTAGCATTATCGGCAGGTTCCTCCGAAGTGGATCCTCTAGAACATGTTCCTTTTATCATGCTTGAGAACAATTCTCAGATTTCTATACCAGGTGGTAAAGTTTGTTCCATTCAGTTTATCCTTTTCCGTAATTGATTTCAAGTGCAAAGTTGGGTTGAGCAAGTGGTGCCATTGATCTACAACAGAAAAATATGCAATCACTAAGCAATGTGTTTATGTAGAGTAATTCTAGCCTTAAACAGAAATACTCCCACTGAAGTCAGCATCCCTCTGCAAACTCTCAGTGATTCAGGATCCGACTAGCACATGTGACTAGTGAGCTTTAGCACCACCGCTAGACAACATGTCTATCTGGTAAGCAACTCCTTGCTAATCATATCTCTATACGACTCCTGTCGGTCGGGTAAGTATCCTATACCCCGGCTCCCGACCTCCTTTGCCACAAGGCCCAAAACCGTTTTGATAGCCTTGTCAAGTTAACCTGATGCAGTGCATGTCCGTGTCCGACACGAACCCTTCAGTTCAAGGACACCTAGCAGCACCCCAATTTTATGAGCCCACTACTAGACGTACTTGACGTGCGAAGGTGCAACATCGGGGATGGCAATTCGCTTGATATTCATGAGGGATCTTTCTACCATTCTAACATGCATAGAAACAAGGAAGCATAACAATGACAAATAAACACATATTGTGAAATAGTATGGCTCCTTCATGGATGTTCTTCTAGGTCGGCTCCGACTCCGATGACCATCTAGGAACTCCATCTTGTTTATTACACCGGGGCGCCAAGCCACCAACCTGATCTCTATTATCCAACTACTACAACTAGTAATGAATTTTACATAGAGTCACAAGTCGACATGCAGGTCGTTATACAATATAATGACAGCATTTGGCTCCTGCTGGCTGACAAACATGACACGCACGCCATGTATAATTTACACACATGCATCACATACACATGAGCCATACTATCCACATCAAACCCTGCAAAATAAAGTTATGCATAGAATAACATTCTACCGGTTTGAGTGATCGTGTACGAAATACAAGGCGCTACGCTCACGGCGGTCCCACTAGCTGGTTAGCGGGCAGGGTTCGAAGGGGCAGCGCCCCACATTTTCGAAAATCACAGATCACATCTGCACTTTGATCACGCCGAATTTTCTGATCTGACCAATCTTATCGATCATCGCGAGTCTGATTCGGATTTGTGTTTCGCTGTTAACCCCGATGGCGGATACCGACCGGTAGGGGTAAGTTGTGTCATGACCTCATTGACTCCGATCATCAGAAAACATAGCCACATCTATCCCCATGTGCAGTTGATCTCATCAACCGTGCACACAGCCGATCTCATCAACGACAACAATTCTCATCTGCCGTCTCCACATATCTAATATGCATACGATCTGAATCCAAATCCTATAGTAGAGGCTCTGATACCACTATTGGGTTCTACGGTATGGTGAGTCGACTGCAAATTAAAATTTCCTACGCGCAAAACAACCAAGAACATGCTACGGGAGATGGATCACAGTTCGTTACCACTAGACGCGTAATCGTGCAGCGGAAGAAGAGTTGGGGCAGCGCGTCTGCGTGGATCGTCTCCTCCTCGTCCGATCTCCCTTGAACAGCCGGTCGTCGGTTCCCACGTATAGGTTCGCCGGAGTGGCGCAAGTGCACCGCCTCTAACGGTATCCGCGCGTGCAGGAGGAACATCGTGCGACGGACTGCTAGGTCCGATCACACAATCGGTGACGAGTGGAGGTGGCTATTTGCAACACATGCAAACCCTAGTGACAGCGCCGAAGCGATCAACCGCATGAGTGTGCCGTACCCCACTTTATATAGGCATCCGTCGCGGGCTCAATACTTGGGCCTCGCACGGACCCTAAAGCCCATAAGTCTACTCGGCCACAATCCGAATACAGCTCGGATCACATCCGACCAGTGTCCTCGGATCCGACCTCGTAGGTTCCTTCCCTTAAGCGCGCGACCCCTTAGGTTCAAGCCGGCTTGGTCGCAGTTCGGATCACCTCCGAACTGCACAGTTGGTAGCGGCCTCTAGCAAGGCATGCCAAACACCAAGCAGACTATGAAGCTGGTTAGCGAACCTGTACATCATACTTCCATTCCTTTTGCCACACGATATATATTGTCGGGCTCAAGGCGAGTCTGTCATCCTTGTACTAGCCCGACCTCTTTCTCGTTCCAGTGATGCCGACCACAAACCGGATTATCTCATAATCCTTGTCGCATGGCCATGCTTATCCTGGTTGGATCACACGAGGGTCCTAGCGTATATCTCTCCTCATCGGAGGGGAAAATCCCATCTTGCTCGACCATGTCTCGCGGCATGGGTCTGGACAAGCCTGAAACCTACCGTTGTAACTACCCAGTCATGGAGTAGTGTTTGGTCGGCCCAAAGCAGGTCTGTCACCATCCCAAGTACATGTGCCAGCTCAGGCCTTAGGACATAGAACGTATGTTGTACTAGAGACTCACAGATGACATACCACTGCATCTCATAGTTGGGTCTGTCCGACTCGGACCTTATCTCGACTCGGATCCGACTACGTCGAATCCGACCAGATCCTTCCAAGTCCATATTATCCGGTTAGCATCCAATGATCCATGGTAGTGAGACCAAGCCATCGACCGTGTCATATGCTAGTCTAGTCGGTTGCCTGTCCACACAACCCTTTCGACTAGGGACATTTTTAGGACAATCATCATACAAGGCATTGTCCCACAAACAAGTCACGTACTTGCTGATACACATCATTGATAATGTCCAAAGACTATCTTTATTCATAAACACATAGGAAATATCATCATACATGATTGCCTCTAGGGAATATCTCCAACAAAAATTTCTCAAAATGCTCTGAATTTTAATACAATTTTTTCTGAATATTTAAGAATTTCTGGTGCAAATAATACCAGAGGGAGGTGCACCAGGTGGGTACAACCCACCTGGGCGCGCCAGGAGCCCCAGGCGCGCCCTGGTGGGCTGTGGTCCCCACGTGGCCCCCTCACTTATCCCTTTACACCACATCATCACCTACCTCGAGAAAAAAATCACCATTGCTCTCTCTCTCTCTCTCTAGTGTTCTTGCTCTCAAACCCGCGGATTTCGATCTGTTTACGCAAAGCTCTGTTTCCGAAACTGTTTCGGGGTTTGTTGCTTGCTATGTGACTCCTCCGTTTGTCCAATTAGTTTTTGTTTTAGTGGTTTATATTTTGAATAATTAGCTACTCTTGGTGTTGCTATAGAGCTTGCATGTTGAATTCTTAAGAGTTCTAAGTAGTTTGAATGCTTGCTTTGGCCTCTATGTATCCCTATGAGTAGTTACTATCAATTTTGTACAATTTTTGTCGTGGAATTGTCACGGCAGATGTCCTAGTGAAAGGACTTAGTTGTGGAGCCATGGCGATGAGGTTAGCTTAAAGGGGTTAAACGGGACAAAGGACACGAGGAGTTTATACTGGTTCGGCCCCCTTGCGGTGAAGGTAAAGGCCTAATCCAGTTTGAGGGTTTCGATTACTAGGGAGCGAATACCTTTTGCCCGGCTTTCAATCTGTTGTTTATTGCCCTAAGCCGCTGTCGGGTCATCCCCTTATATACATGGGTTGACGCCCTGCGGCCTACAGAGTCCTGGCGGCTCATACAAACGTGTCCAGCCCAGTGACTTATCTTACATGCCTTACAATACAAGTTACATATACATGGCGGTTTACACTTACGGGCCTTAAGCCGCCTTCGGGCTTGGGCCTTTTAATAAGCCTGTTATGAACCGCCATCTTCAATATACTCTTGGGCTTCATTTAGATGAACCGCCATTGGGATAACACAACCCCTCCTGGGCGGGTCATATCCAATAGTCATATCCCCAACATTAGGCCCCAGGTTGATTTGAACTTGCTCATGTCAATCTTCAACACTTAGAAAAAATCCTCCTTCATTTTCCTGTGTTATTTGTAACCCGCCATGACGTCATCTCCTGAAATTGCGGCAACCCGCCGTGACGTCACCTGTCATTAATGTTAGATACGGCCCAAGTCTCAACTTTTCCTTTACTGAACCTCCGGAAATCAAGGCTTCCGCGTCGTCCCATATCCATTTTCCTGTCTCCTTGATTCTCGTGCATGCCACTTATCCATCCAACCTTATAAATAGGGCCACGAGGCCTCTTTTCACTCTCCCCCTTTTCCTTCTCGCCTTGTTCTTCCTTCTCCCAACGCCTCCAAAGACGCTTAGAAACTCCGCCGGCCGCCGACTTCGCTTCGACTCAGGACTCACTGCATCACCCTAAACGGATCAGAACACCGCGGCACTCCTCCGCTGTCTATCAGCGTCAGTAAATCTTCCCCTTTCATCTTCATAGATCTGTCTTTAGGGTTTCTCTGTTCATCGGTGTTCATCACTGTTCTTCCCTTTCTTTCTTAGATTGCATAATTTTGATCTGAAGACGATACAAACCTTGCGCGGTAGCAGTTTTAGCACTTGTTTTGCAATAGTAAAGTATATCCTCATAGCAACAAATCTTATCTAGGCATCCCATTGCTCTGCTGCCGCCACCTTAGATTTAGATTTTATTCCATTTTTTTCAATAGCTGCAGATCCAATCTTATAACTTCAATCTACGAAACCTGTTTGTCCCAACACTTAGTAAAATTTTGCTCCTTGTCAGATCTTGAATACCAGTGTTGGTCATGGCGGCTTACATCACTGATTTATAATCACTCATATATCATTAGTCCCCGTTTAAGCCGCCATTCTGAACATATACTGTAGCTTTTTAATTTGCACTTAATGAACCAATTTGAACCGGCAAAATTTTTATTTCCTTTAGGGTTCTCTCTTTATAATGCCGCCAAAGACAGTCACTTCGTGTAACTGGGTTCCCTCCATTGTCACTGAGAACACCTTCAAAGACTTTGTCAAAATCGGGTACTTGCCAGCAAAGAGTGCCATGCATTATCGCGCCCCTGATCCAGGCGAAGAAAGACCTCAGCCAAAGGATGACAAAGTCATTGTTTTTACTGACCACATGAATCGGGGCTTCTCACTGCCCGGCTCTAAATGTTTCCGAGACCTTCTGCACTTTTTTCAACTCCATCCTCAAGACATCGGACCCAATTTCGTGTCAAATATCTGCAACTTTCAAGTCTTCTGTGAAGTATACCTTCAAGAGGAGCCCAGTGTCGAACTTTCAGGGAATTTTTCTATTTGAACCGCCAAAATGAATTCACGAACGGGCCCAACTTAGAACTTGGCGTAATGTCAATTCAACGCAGAAGAGATGCCATCTTCCCTTATGCGTGCCTGTCGAGTCACCCCAAGGACTGGGAGCAGACATGGTTTTACTGCAAGGATACCTCCGGCTGACGAGAATCCATTGCCGGGTTATCGTGTTGAACGCCTTGACCCGAAGCATAACCTTCCAGAAAAGCTTTCAGCCACTGAATGTAGAAAACTTGTACCCACCATTGCAAAGGTTAAGGCTTTGCTGGGAAACGGATTAACTGACATTATTTAGTCCGGTGCTGGGTCTCATGGCGGATCATACCATTGAGCTGCTGGCCCGGCTTAATGTGTGCCTACACAGGCGGTACCAAAGATCCATTACGCCACAACCCCTTTCGTTGACTGATGACGCAATTACCGATATGGTTAAAACTCTTCTGAAGATTCCGAAGACTGCAGCAAAGTGGGTCTGAACCCTTTCTGCAAACTTAATCCGCCGCCAGATGTAAGTCTCTAATTTACTTTACCTTTATCTCATTATTCAAATATTGTGTTAACTCAACCTTGCTGACTTCCACAGGCTAAGTCAAATTTTTGGAAGGCAAAATATGACCATGAAGCTGCCAAAAAATCTAGGGCTGCTAAGAAAGCCGCCAAGAAAACCACCAGGAAGCACAAGAAGAAACCAAGCGCCTCTGAACTGCTTGATCTACATGACACCTCTGGGTCGAAGGTAGCCCTTGAATCCCTTGGCTCCTTTTTCAATTATCTTATTGACATTGATTACTCTCAGGATAACACGGGGGCCAGCCAAGCAGTTGAAGAAGAGGTAACATTATTCCCTCTGGCTCATCACATTTGCCAAGGCAGAAAATTCGACGAGTAACCCGGAAAGTAAGCTTTTCACACTCCTTAGCTCATTTGGATCCTCACTTTCTTTTGAAGCAACAGCAGCACGAGAGACGGCGCCAGACTCGGAACAGCGGAGGTGAAGAATTGTCCTCTGGCTTACCGAACACTCCAGTTCCACGGAAACGCCAAAAATGGGGTCCTTCCAAACTTAACTTCTTTTTATCCGCTGGCGGGTCTCTTTCGCCGGCCACTAAATTCCTCTGGTTCAAACTACCAGGAAGTTTCTCGTTCTTCTTCTGGCGATTCATCACAGACCCAGCTGCCAGCTTTCAAGACTGCGCCTGGGTAATAATAATTAACTTTACTTTGTACCTCTTTATAATCTTATGATTATGACGACTTATCCCAACCCGTGCAGTGGAAAGCAAAGCCTAATAAGAAGGCAAAGGTGACCAAGCCAACTGAGGTACCTAAAGTTGTTGAACCGGAGCAACAAGTCTCTGCTCCTGAAGTTTCTGAAAAACAGCCAGAGGAACCTGTCTCTGACGCTCCACCTGAAATTCCTGACCTCTCCGTTGATCAGACCAATATTGACTCTTTCAACACTGAACCATCCGGCTCACTTAAGCCATCAGAGACTCATGCTAATGACGTTCTGATCACTGGCATCGATTTTACAGAACCGGGAAATCCAATAGTCTTGGCCAAGCACTCCGTCAAGCAAGAGGTTATTAAGAGGCGGAAAGTGAGGTTTGATGTTTCCCACTATGCACAATTAAGCAGCAGTGAAATTCTGTCTGGCTACCTCAACCAAGTACACTCCAGCCGCGAACTTGAAATCGACATGGTGAAGCAGATGCATCAAAAGTATGAGGTATGACTTCCGGCTTTGAATAAGTTATATGCATCCTGCCAACCCCTAAGTCTACTGGTTATGATAAGATTGAATAGGCTGTAGACTTAGAATAATCCATAAGCTTTTGTAGTAGAATCCCTCCAAGGCCAGTTCTCATAGTTAAAATTAAACCAGATGTTTAAACAATTTAGCATTGCATCCATAGTCCCCCAATGCAAGGGTCGGTTTAATCAACATGAATGAGTCGGTCCTGTTTACCATTGTTTAAGAAAGGAGAGCTTATCTGTGTAGCCCCCATGAGTCAGCTGTGATTGTTTACAACACACGATCATCATAAAGAAGAGACAAGCGATATGCATTAGCCCCCAAGTGCCAAGTAGTCTTGCTTGCAAAGTGCTTGGGACTTTATTCATAAGAGCCGTTTACTTGAAGAAGTTCTTTGACAGACATTATCCCCCAAGTGCCAAGTGTTGTTGCTTGCAAAATACTTGGGACTTATATTCTTGTAATCCTAACACTACAAAAAAAAAGACACATCCGTGACATTTTGGGCCGAACGAATTTTTTTCTGTCATAGATATGACACTTCTATGACGATAATTGTGACAAAACCCGGTATCATCATAGATGTGGTGGGCTCCTACTTCTATGACAAAAAATCATGACAGAAAATGGGCTTTTCATTCCGGCGGGCCGGAGACGCAGCTGCATGACATTCTTTGGGCCGTCCATGATGGAAAAAACTATGGTAGAAGCGAGGGCGAGGAAAATATCAGGGAGTTCCCGGTTACGGTGGGTGGTGGGGGGCCGAGCGATGCGTTGCTTTCTCTCGTGACACGTGACGCGTATGTGCAAGGCGTTATTCTAACTAAACCCGAGCAAGGCATTGGGCTCTAATCAACCCGAGCAATTGCAATCGCAGTTACGACATCGAACCCGAGCGATCGATCGATGGCTGTTAATCGAACCCGATCGGCGATTCTTCGCCATCGCCGCTAATCAAACCGATCGATGATGCATCTGGGATGAACAAAGTGAGCGCTATGGGGGGTTGGATGAGCGAGGAGCGGTGGCGTTGCCTCTGGATGAACAGGACCCGTGGTGTGGAGGGTCGATGAACGAGTAGACGATGGAGGGTGCCCGTGGAGGGTGGTTGAACAGGACCCGTGGTGTGGAGGGCTGGATGAATAGTGAGACGGTGGAGGGGTGGTTGAACAAGAGCTGTGGAGTAAGCGCGCGGTGGAGGCTGGATGAACAGGAGCCCGTGGAGGCTGGAGGAGGTCGTCGGTAGCCCGTGGAGGCTGGAGGAGGTGGACGGTAGCCCGTGGAGGCTGGTGGAGGTCGACGGTAGCCCGTGGAGGCTGGAGGAGGTCGACGGTGGAGATGAACAGTATCCCGTGGAGTCCCGTTTTGCGGTACGCCACGCCCTCCCGATCGCCAGGACCCCTGCCGACCGTAGGGAGGTCCGCTTTGCCTGCTTTTGCGGTACGCCACACCCCTCCCGATCAACAGGACCCCCGTTTCGATCGTAGGAGGTCCGTTTCATCCGTTTTGCGGTACGCCACACCCCTCCCGATCAACAGGACCCCCGTTTCGACCTTAGGAGGTCCGTTTCATCCGTTTTGCGGTACGCCACACCCCCCGATCAACAGGACCCCTGTTTCGATCGTAGGAGGTCCGTTTCCTCCATTTTGCGGTACGCCAGACCCCTCCCGATGAACAGGATCCTGTTTCGAACGTGGCCGGTCGAACACAAGGCCGTTTTCTCCGTTCTGCGGTACGCCAGGCCTCGTTTCCATCACCTGTTCCGTCCAAGCCCTCCCGATGAACACGACCACGCATTCCGTTCCGACCCAGCTGGTTGGCTCCCACGCGTTCTGTTGCCTCCCGGTGAACACGACGCATTCCGTTGCCTCCCCATGAACACGACGCATTCCGTTGCCTCCCCATGAACACGACGACGACGTTGTTTCTCCGTTCTGACCCAGCCATGTACACGAGCCCTGGCCGTACGTATGCGTGAGTAGGCGTTCGAGACCCCGCCCGTAAGTATACATATGTGGTCGTATTTTCTTTCTTGCACCCTGGCCGTTGTACGTACGTGTACATGCTACGTGCGTGCCTCTACTACGACACGTATGCGCCTCTACTATGACACACGGCGCCTACATCCACCGGTATATATGTACATACACGTCATGACCCGAATGACAATGCTACGTATGCTTCGACCACGTGGGTCCCGGTATCGTGCACTTCCTTACTCACGAAGATGTAGTGGTGGGTCCCGGCAATCGGGGTGAATTGTTTTTTGCCCGACGCACTTCCTTGTGTGCGAAGATGTAGCTGGTGGGTCCCAACAATGTGGGAAACGTTTTTTGAAATACAAAGGGTTCCGTCCGTGGGTCCCAAATTGTCGGTGGAGGAATCATTATTTTCCACAGAATAAGGAGGCACGTTTGTTGCAGCCGTGGACCCAGCTGTCAACCTCTCCACGCAGTCCACGCCCAATGGAAGTCGCTCTTGACCATGTTGACCACGCCACGAGAGCACCATGGCGGTGGACGACGGCGAGGCCTAGGAAGGGACGGTTGTGGAGCCGAGGAAGACGCGGCAAGGAAGCCCGTCGGAGAGGAGTACGAGGGTTCACCGGTTCGGCCGGTGTGAGGGTTGCCGACGCCGCAGGCCCGCCAGCGTGGGAATAGTAGGGCGGTGAGGCCTCCACGGCAGCACAGCCGGCCACGGGAGGCAGGAGCATGCGGCACGACCGACGCTGCTTTGTGCGGCTGGAGCAAGAAGACCAGAGGTTGAAGAAGCACTATGGTCGTTGGATGGACATCGTACGGTCACTAGAGCTAGAATCGTTCATATTGACTAAAGTTGACAAATGCCCCCGTCCCAGTCAACTTAGTAGGCCCACAAGTCAGCCTCCCACCAAGGTGGGTCCCAGCTAGCAGGGGGAGTATTCATTTTTTTGTGCGTAATAAGGAGGCAATTCAGGTGGGTCCGAGCTGACAGCGGGTGGAACGATTTTTTTCGTGAAATACGCTAGCCCGTCCGGTGGGTCCCAGCGGTCAGGGGGGAAAGGTTTTTTTTGCGAAATAAGGTGGCCCGTCTGATGGGTCCCTGCTGTCAGGTGGAGGAATAATTGTTTTGAGCGTAATAAGGAGGCACTTCCTTGCGGCCTCCTGGACCCAGTGATAGCCTCTCCACGCACAAAGATTTCTTCCGATGGAAGTCGGTCGTTGACCATGTTGACCACGCCGCGCCGAGAGCACCAGGGCGGTGGTCTGGACGACGGCGAGGCCTAGGAAGGGGACAACACGGAGCCGGGGAAGACGTAGCAGTGGAAGCCCGCACGGAGAGGAGTACGAGGTTCACTGGTTCGGCTGCGGTGTGAGGCTGCCGTCGCCGCAGAATAACAGGGGGTGTGGGTGAGTAGAGGGATGGCCTGGCCAGCGGTGGGAGTAGTATGGGGCGGTGAGGCCTCCGCGGCATCACAGCTGGCCACGGGAGGCAGGAGCACGCGACACGACCGACGCTGCTTTAGGCGGCTGGAGCAAGTAGACCAGAGGTTGAAGAAGCACTACGGCCGTTGGATGGACATCGTACGATCACTGCAGCTAGAATCGTTTATATTGACTAAGTTGACAAAGCCCTTGGTACGCGTCAACTTAGTAGGCCCACAGCTCGGATTTGGCAGAGAACATATAGCCCATTCGCGATTCGTAAGAATGTTCAACCCATTTTTTAATTCTAATGGAATTTACTACGGCCCATTTACAGTTTGTTAAAAGTACAGCCCAACTTCTAGCTCAGACAACGATTAATAATTTCAAACAACCGCTCAAAACAGAATTAAAAAAATTCCCACATTTTGATGGGATCCGAAATATTTTTATCCGAAATTTCTAGTCAAGTTAAATATAATTTCAAAATAAAGTTGTATTACGTTAAAATTCAATGAAATATTGCGCGCGCAATAAGTAATGAAATTAAAATTTTCAAATTCCAAAAACAATATATTTTTCAAACTAATTACGTGTTTGGTGCATAGTAACTGTCAAGTTATTATAATTACATCCCATTTATTATTTCTTAAAGTCCATTTTCTTGTTAAGCCTAATGCATACCTCCTAGGAAAGTATGCAGCCAAATGGGCGGAGAATAACAAGTTGACCTGGATATTGTGTACAACTGTCTCGCCAGCTTGCATTGTCGATGTTGAAAAAAAGGCCTGTGTAGTATAGTACAACCTAACATGGTTACTCAGCCCACATTCAGCTGACCTAAAAGGCCCAAACAAGGCTTCAGACAACTTTTTGAAGTCATCGAGCTCAATTAATAACTTAAGAAAAAAGCTAGATTACAGTGGAACCTAATTAAAAGCTGTCATGAGCAAATAAATAATTCAACGGGTCCCACTTGTGCGTGTGCGTGCGTGTGTGTGTGTGTGTGTGTGTGTGTGTGTGAGAGAGAGAGATAGAGATAGAGAGAGAGACCCAACCGTTGATGCTCGTAAATACATCTTTCAGCCATATGCATTGCTGATGCTCAGTAAAAACTTATATAGTTGACACAATCATATAGAACATCATAGCACACTGAACTTGCATACAAAAATTTCACGCATGCGGCACAATCAGGATGTAAGCAAAGGATCGCTACGAGAAGGGCTATGTTGAAACCAACGAAGTCGTACATAACGGTTCATCGCCTTTATCAATGACGGGAAATATCTTGAATGTTGTGCAAAGAAAACAGATGCATAACACAATAAGTTCTGCTAGCACATTAAGTTGACGTACAACCCTTTCTAAAAAAAAAAGTTCGTGTACAAAATTAGAACAGGTCACAATCAAATGTATCGCATATCGCTGCTTCACACCCATAGCTCGGATTTAACTAGTATCCGCAAGATTCGGTTGTTACCTCAAATTAGAGCACATCCAGCAGCCAGCCCTGCCTCTTCTCCCAAAGAAGCAAGTGGCCTCCACCGCTGCGATGGAGTAGGCCCTATGCCATCCATCGCTCCGAGCAGCACGGGAAAGTCCGATGTTGACTCCTGTAATGGACGCCGTCGATGCACTCGCACCAGCCGGGCGGCGGCAGGACTTCGATTGATGGATTGACCACTTCTTCGACATGCACGAACACTCGATACAGGTACATCCCTTACGTGGTCTGCGGCGGCCTTGGTGGCGACAAATAGTACAACCCCGGTTCCTGCACCGGTATCTCAACACCAATCGCCTTCGGTATGGTGGACGGCTTCTTCATCCATGCCATAACCGTCAGAGCCTAGCTGTCTGGAGGAACAAACATACTTACGAGCTCACATCCAAGGTCGTTGATAAGCTTGTTCATGGACTCGCTGTTCCAAGCACGTCGAGGCATGCCGTGGAAGGTAAGCTTTGTTAATAAGTCAAGCTCAGAGGGCACCGAGCCCCATCCTGGGTGCCACCGATCAAAGCTCACCAGCGCGCCATCGCAGAACAAACGCTGGGAAGATTCGAACATATGACTGTAGTCGAAAGTTGTCCGGAACCTGACGAAGAAATCAGCCGGTGGCGGATAGACTTCGACAAGCAAGTCACTTATTTCGATGTCGTGTGCAATGCCAAGAGCTTTGACAAGGTCGTCCGGCGAGACGGGAGGCCGGTCGCCGTTGATGGTTACTGTCGGTGTCAAAACCGGCGGATCTCGGGTAGGGGGTCCCGAACTGTGCGTCTAGGCGGATGGTAAAAGGAGACAAGGGACATGATGTTTTTACCCAGGTTCGGGCCCTCTCGATGGAGGTAATACCCTACTCCTGCTTGATTAATATTGATGATATGGGTAGTACAAGAGTAGATCTACCACGAGATCAGAGAGGCTAAGCCCTAGAAGCTAGCCTATGGTATGATTGTTGTTCGCCCCACGGACTAAAACCCTCCGGTTTATATAAACACCGGATAGGGTTAGGGTTACACGTAGTCGGTTACAATGGTAGGGGATCTAAATATCCAGACGCCAAGCTTGCCTTCCACGCCAAGAAAGTCCCATCCTGACATGGGACGTAAGTCTTCAATCTTGTATCTTCATAGTCTAGGAGTCCGCCAAAGATGATAGTTCGCTATCCGGACACCCCCTAGTCCAGACTCCTCAAGAGCCCTCGAACCAGCTTCAATGACGACGAGTCCGGCGCGCATGTTGTCTTCGGCATTGCAAGGCGGGTTCCTCCTCCGAATACTTCATAGAAGATTTTGAACACAAGGATAGTGTCCGCTCGCAAAACAAGTTCCACATACTACCGTGAGAGAGAATAACTTTTGCACAGATCTCGCCGACGATTCTCGCGACGTGACATCACACCACGACCAGGCCTTTATTCGAATCGCTTTTTACTGTCCACCTCATGCGTTTAGCGAGGCAGTTTCCTTGGCACGCTTTATCAAAGCGTAGATCATGCCCCTTATTCCGGGATTCTCATCAATACGGACGTGGGTAACTCCAACCGTGCCCGCTGGCACGCCTCCTCTATCGGCGAGTCCCAATCGACCACGGGAGGGCTCTCGGTATTCAACCTCTTTATAACGAGACCAAGGCCCTCTTCTTTTTACACCCTCCATCGAGTTCGCCAAGGCTTCGAAGTTCTAACACCCAAAGCTTCAGATTTAGGCGCGGACCTTCGACGATGTCCGCCTCGACCAGCTCGGCCGATGGATGTCTTCTTCCGTCACGTAAGAAGATGTGCTAAAGCTGCGAGACACCGTGTATCTAACCGCGAGATTTTGCATAGGCTGCCTGCCCAGGGCAGGTCATTCCCACTCCCGAGCCCGGCGAGAGCGTGGTGTTCGTGGTCTCACTTCCTTCGATTTAGGCTTCCCGACGGATCCCTTTGTGCGGGGGGCTCATGTTTTATTATGGGCTGGATTTCCATGACTTGAACTGGAGTCCATCCTCCATATCTCGTCATTCATTGTCGTATGTGAAGCCTTCCTCCATATTACCCCTCACTTTGGATTGTGGCTCAAGACCTTCAAGGTGGAGCCTAAGATGATCGAGGGGCAACAAGCAGAGTGCGGAGGGGCGGTCATAAGCAAGTGTGCTGATGCTCCATGGCCCGAGGGCTCTTTTCAAGAGGAGCTCGGTTTGTGGCAACTGGAGTGGTTTTATATCACCGCTCCCAGGGGCACCAAATGGGTGGCGCCACCCGCCTTCCGGGCCAGTCCACCACAGCGCTGGCATCATGGGTCAACCGAGGGCTCGACTGGGGCCGCCCAAGGACGTTCCTCTGTTGCAGGCCGTATTCGAGACCTCCAAGAAAGAGAGATCAATCTGGTCACAAAGGGCGAGGGTTATGTTGATTCGGGCGCCTTCGCTCAAGAAATGTCGCGCCTCCGCCTGTGGGAATTTAATCCAGAGGGACCACGAGCTCTCCAAAATTTTATGGGTACGACGCCCGTGGATATGTATAAACTGTTCTTCGGATCACAAGAGAAGTGTCCGGAACTGACTGAGGACGCAGGACTAAGCTGCAATCGCCCAGATACTCAAGTAAGTAGTCCTGCACTTGACAGCCGTCTGCTCATAAACTTGCCCTTAAAGGAGTTGTTTCTTGAACAGGAGTGGATAGCGAAGGCAAAGTTGATAAGGTGTCCGCTCCCCTCCCAGAGACCACGCCTGATCCCTGCGGCCGACCAAGATGTCAAGGCCGCGCTTTTGAAGAAGGCGAAGGGGGAGCAGGGAAGCAACTGCCTCCACGAAGGAGGCTTTCGAGGAAGGAGGGATCAAAAGTCCCACCCTCCAAGGAGAGAAGAGGACCGCTTCGGAAGATCCAGAGGTCAAGGCCTCAAAGAGGGGAAAGAAATCTTCGTCGGAGAGTCCGGCGCCGGGAAGTACCCCAACCGCACTATTTCCCCAAGGGGATCAGCCCTCCAGCGAGCCGTAAGTAAAAAGAAGAGGTCCTGTGAATAAAGAACATCCTCAGATTTATTTCAAGATAACCAAATTATACCTTGTAGTTCGGATCTCAGCCCTTCTCAGCAGAGCTCGCCTTCGGGGATCTTCTTCCGGAGATGATGGAGAGCCAACGCTTCCACCCGCCGTGATATTCATATGTAGGCGGACGCACCCCGAGGTGTCGCCGCGAGGGTTTCCCGAAGTCCGCGGGGCCGGAAGGTCCGGCGCCAACCGGGCGTAGCGGTCGGAGGAGTCAAGGATTCGCCGGGCGAAGCGGTTATCTCGTAAGATCACCGTGCGCTAATGGGTACGATGATTAAAGAATTGAACTACCGAGAGCGGATTGCATGAAGCCGCCGAAGCTTGCCGACGGGTTCGAGGTACGCAAAATGATGTACCTTCCGGCGCTTATGCATATAGAATGCACCTCAGATAGATAGTAGCCCCTGAGACTCGGTATGTTGTCAAAATTGACAGCGTGCCGAGGATTATAATCTCAGTTATAACATATCACCGCTCCTAAATAGGTGGCGGGGCGTCCGATGGCAAGCCGGACTGATGAATTTGCCGAACTAAAGCGGCAACTTGACAAGGCATATGCGGACATCGCGCTTGTTAATAAGCGGTTTGACGAGTCACAAGGTATGCGACTTCTTCGCGGACGCCTGGTAAGGGAGCTTGACGCCTGTACCTTACTACTTGTATGCTTAATGCAGGTGGTGCCGCTGCTGTGGAGGAGCTGCGGGCGGAACTTCGCCCGAGTCAAGAGCAAGCCAGAAATAGTAATGTGGCGCTTTAAGGCGGAAGAGCTAAAAGTCGAACGGGCTGCTCATCGCCAAGCAAAGAGGAAATGGCCGAAATGGTCATAAAGTTGAAGAATGCTACCGATCAACAAGCGGGTTCTTGAAAAAGAACATCAAGCGGAGCAAGAGGACCTGAAAAAGGCCACCACCAAAGCCAAGGATGCCCGCTCCGCAATGAGAGCTGCAAAGGAGGAGCTGCGTCGGGCTGTGGATGTTGCTGCTGGAAAGCCTTTTCTGCTGCGGAGGAAGTTCACGGATCCGAAGTATGCTCAGTTGGACCGGTTGTGGAGTTCGGAGGATGCTTATCTGGATTTAGCGGCGAGTGCCGCGGACGCGATCGAGAACTTCCGAGGCCAGAAGGGGCACAGAAGGGAAGAGCTGTTTTGGTCGCAGTTCCATAGTCCAGAGCATCCTCTTCCGTTAACCGATCGGTTGGCCGAATGGGCCGAGCTGAATCGATTGTCCGGACTTGCCATGAAGCATGTCGCGACTCATTTGTGGCCGGGGAAACCTCAGCCGAAGAGTTATTTTGGCTTAGTGCAGCAGTTCCTTGGTGTGGTACCGCATATCGACGCAATGAAGCGGTCGGCGTGCATTGAGGGTGCGCGGATGGCTCTTGCCCGTGTCAAGACATACTGGGCAGAAATGAAGGCCACCGATGTTGCGTCCCCAGATTCGGACGGAAACCGAGTACCGGCCGAGCGCTATTTTGAGGAAGTTCTTCCGCGCTCGTTTAATAGAGACGCGAGATCGAAGGATGTTATGTTTGAATGACATGTGTAACTTATGAAACAACATTTCAATATGATATAAGAGCTTTTTTATACTTGTGCGTTCAAGTAGTAAACTACTCCCTGTGCGGCCGTTGATGTATATGTATATATAACCTGAAAGATGGCAGTCTTCGGCTTCAGCCCCCACGCACATAGTACGGGGGTGTTTGCAAAGAAGGCACTTTTTCACACTTAATCCAAAGTCTTGGTCCTATTAAGGAGGTGGTAGCATAGCAAACTAGGCAACCGGGCTATAATGCTTTATCACTTTCACTTAGCCGTAGGAGTTCGAGGGTGGGGCTACTATATAGCCCCTGGGGGCACCGCACTCTCCCGAATTTGGGGTGCGTATGTGCCTGACCGAAAAATGGTCCTTCGTTAATGCGGAGGAATTCTAAACATTCCGGTGAGTCATCGAAAGTGGTTGACCAGTCTCTCGCTATATCATGACAGCCGGTTTTGACTTTCATCGAGGTCCTCGCCCGGCCGAACCGGGCACAATCGCAGAGTTCTCCGGTGCCGCGTTAACCGATTAAACGGAACGTAAGGCAGCAAATCACTGGAGCCGGGCAAACCCAACATTTGACCAAAGATATGATTCGGAGCTGTTGCATATAAGGCCTAACTCGAGACGACGAACACTCCCTAAGGTATTCGGTCTTTATAAAAATGGGCGTAATAATGCCCTAAGCCCCTGGTGTCCGTGCGTGCAAAAATTCTGGTGCGGCCGATGCCAACGCCAGCCTCCTCCTCGGTTATAGCTAGAAACCGGGGATGTGTATCAACAAGAGACAGTAAAAAGGTTTACGCAGGTCTTAATCTGAAAAGAATCCTTGCAACGGGTCCCTACTGCACGTCTGCGCCTGTGTCTCCGTTGTGCCGTATCCTGGACGGGTGTAGCACGTTGTTCATCTGTAAAAGAGAGGAACTTAGTTGAAAAGAAAAAAAAAAGATCATGCGAAAAATGTACTTTATATTAAATAAACAGAGTACGATTCGAAAAAGTGAATAAAATTGAGCTTTATTGTCTCTTGTTGTACATGCGTGCAACCCCTTGTACGGGGGTATGCCGCTAGTAGGCGCCGGTGTCAGGACCCCGATTCCAAGTCACATCGATCTAGCTGGTAACACCTCATATCACTTTGCGGCCTCACGCACGGTATTCCCACGGGTGTCGCCTTACCAGGGCCCGGGACCGTTTATGCCTTTAGGCTCACGTATATGAAAGTCGCGCTAGCATCCATAAGACGGATAAACCCGGCCGACATGGATAGACGTGAACCCAAAGCGGCACTAACCCATGGGCACAGGCATACATGAATCAACATCGAGCATGTCGGTCAATAGCGTGTGAATCCGGGCAGAAAGACTTTGGGCTAAGAGGACTCCGGTAACCCGGGCTGTAGTAGGCTAGGCAGGACTCCGGATGTCACAGCGTGACATTTCCCAAGGGGATGTATACAGAACGGCGAAACACATGTCGACCAGTCAAGTGTCCAGAGCGGTAGTCTTTGGGCTAGCGTGACTCCTGTGAACCGGGTCAGAAGCGGACTACTATCGCCAGAAGCACTAGACTACATTTCCCCATAAGAGAGGCTGCCAAGGATAAACAACTAGATTGTCGGATCCCACACATACCAAGCATTTCAAACATACACACAATATGCTCAATATGTGTAAATACAACATGGCATCACAACATAACTCTACGACTCAAAGTATTTATTCATTAGACTCCGAGGAGCGAGATATTACAAACATGGGTCTCACGACCCAACATTCAGAGCATACAAGTCAAGCACAAGCGGAAGCTTAACATGTCTGAGTACAGACATCTACAAATGAAAAAGACTTAGAAGCCTAACTATCTACTAGATCCTGCCGAGGGCACAAGATCGTAGCTGAGGTAACAAGCTAAATGTCGAAGTCCACGCGGAACTACTAGCGAGACTGACGTCTCTCTGCAAAACATAAAATAAGCAAACGTGAGTACAAATGTACTCAACAAGACTTACATCAGAACTAACTACATATGCATCATTATCAACAAAGGGGGTGGTGGAGTTTAACTGCAGCAAGCCAGCTTTGACTCGGTGGCTATCCTAACTACGACTGCAAGTAACTCTTTTGAGGTGGCGCACACGAGTCCACATATTCACCATATCAATACACCACTATGGATCCGCTCCCGTCTCCCTACGAGAACGCCATCCATAGCACTCACGCTTATCTTGCGAGTTTTAGAGTATCCACTTTCACTTGTCTATGAACTATGCAAGGGGTCCAAGTTTCCATATCTGAGGAATCCGGCTATTCGAATAGATAATGATAACCCTGCAGGGGTGTACTTCTTCACACACGCTCTCGCCACTTATCGCCTCAGCACATCATGTACCTCGGCAACCTTCAAGCGGAAGCCGGGCGAGGGAGTCGGCCACGACCTGACTAACCACACAAGTCTCTCGTCCAGGTTTATCGCCTATTCGGGGTCCATCCGCAAGGAGATCCGGCCGGGGTGTCGCTCACGGCCCCACGGCCCCAAACGATGTGAGCAGGGTTTCCAAGCCCACCAACCGGGTGCCACTTGGTACACCGTACATCAGGTTTAGTTTGTCCCAAGCCCACCTGTACCGGGTGCCACTTGGTAGACTACTAACACTACTACAAACACCAGAAACTAGTTGCAACTCCTGGACAGAGATCAATTTGATTAATAAGTCGAGAGTGGTTGAGTTACCGGAACCCAATGTGTGGTAGTAAGTGTTCATGGATCACAAACACAGAACTCAGTTCCTGAGGACGGCTACAATGAGACAACCCACCATGTACTCCTACATGGCCTCTCACCGCTACCTTTACCAAATCGTGTTCACACACTTAGCTCACACACGTGAGGAGATGTTCCCCACTTTCCAATTCATCCCCGATGAATCAGACCGACACAACTCTAAGCAATAGCAGGCATGACAAACAAGCATGAATGAGTAGGCACATCAGGGCTCAAACAACTCCTACTCATGCTAGTGGGTTTCATCTATTTACTGTGGCAATGACAGGTCATGCAGAGGAAAGGGTTCAGCTACCGCAGCATGTAACAGTTGAAACGTTGTTGTCCTAATGCAGTAAAAGAGAGCAGGAGCGAGAGAGTGGGATTGTATCGGAATGAACAAGGGGTTTTGCTTGCCTGGCACTTCTGAAGATAATATAGTTCTTCATCGGTGTCATCGAACTCATCGTCGGTACGTCGTTTACTGAGAGGGGACAAACACCGGCAAACAAGGAAGAACACAATCAATGCAATGCACAATATGATGCATGATCATGACATGGCAATATGCTGTGATTTGAGCTAATGCAACTAGCAACAAATTAAATGAAGTTGGTTTGAATACAAGATTCAAATTCAAACTCCATATGTGATTATTCAAATGCCATTTACTTGATTTGACCTAAACAGTGAACAAAAGTTGTTCTAACATGCATGAAAATGGTACAGATGGATAGATTGGATTTTTCTGATCATTTTTCATATATAAATTATTTCATTTGGAGTTACGGTTGATTTTATATGATTTTTAGAAGTTTATAACATTTTCTGAAATAAATAAACCATTTAAGATTTATTTAAATTCTAGGAGAGTTACTGCGTCAGCATGACGTCGCTGTGATGTCAGCGGTCAACAGAGACGGTCCAGGTCAAACCTGACCTATGGGACCCATATGTCAGTGTCTCAGGCTGGTTTGTGTGGCTGACAGTGTGGATCGGTCAACGGCCACGCCAATGAGTCAATGCCGACGGGTGGGTCTCAAAGTGTGATGGGGCCAGTCAAACCGACCAGGGTCAATGGGGGGGGTTAGTTTTATTTAAACAGGAACAAACCCGGCTTAATTAGGCAGTGGGGCCCGTCTGTAAGTGGCTCTAGGGTTAATTAGCAGTGTCATTAGTGGCTAATGATGGGCCACGTAGACATCGCCGGAGTTCCGCCGGCGGCGACCAAAACCAACGACGGAGACGCTGCGGGAAGGCGCTACATGGGACGGTTTCGAGCATGGTTCGCAGCTATGAGTTGCTGGCAGTGCGGCGCATCCTGTGGTGGCTGTGTGGTGTGCTGGGAGTGTGTAGCAATGGCGGCGACGACGAGCGTGCCGCCGGAGTTCGGGTTTCGACCGAAACCACGCCACGTAGCACGGAGGAGCAGAAGCTATGCTTTGAGCTCCTTCGACGCACCGAGCGTTGGCGGACTCATATGCAAGCGGCGACGGTTGTGGCCGCGACGGCGACGGCGCCATGGCCGGCGGCGAGGGATTCTCGGGCAAGGTGGTGGGGGCTAGCTAGAGTGCGCAAACAGCAAAAGGATGAGAAGGGGGAGATGCGGTAGCTCACAGGGAAGCCGGAGAGCGGTTCAGCGGGCTCGGGGACGCGTCGGAGACGGCAAATCGGCGCGTGCGGCTTCCGGCGCCCGAGGAGGAAGAAGACGAAGTAGCCGGCGATGCAGGCCGTCCCAACGCTCGGGGACAGGGTCGGGCAGAGCGGCGGACGATGGCGGAGATCGTGGACATCGCAGGAAGGCGAGGGGAGCTCGGTGGCCGTGGCAAACGGCGTCAGCAACGACGAGCTCCGCTCGGGTGTGCTCGTGAGAGAAAGCAGAGAAGAGGGAAGGGGTCGGGAGAGAGCAGAGAGAGACGGGAGAGGCAGAGGGGCTGCATGCCTCGAGCGGATCCACGGGCGCAAGATGAGGCGCAGGAGGCGCCGACAACAAGCAGGAGGTGGCATCGCTGCTCGGCGGCGGTAAGGCCTGTCTCTCCTCCGCCACCGGGCAAAGGGAGGTGGTGACTGGCATGGGCCAGGTGGGCCGGCCCAGTCCAGGTAAGTGGCCTGGGGCCTCTTCTCTCTCTCTCTTTTAATTGTTTTTGTTTTCTAATTTTCTGTAAACTTTGTGGCTTTACTATAAATACTAAAACAGATCCAAAAATCATAAAACTGCTCAATGCCACTGTTTGGAATATAACAAACAGCAACCATTTTAGTTTATGATTATTTGAGCATTTAAACTATTTATCAGCATTAAATGCCCAAATGCAAATACTTTATGAATTAATCCAAAGGACCAAATATGTCATGAAAAATGTGCACCACCTCTGGTTATGGTTTATAGCATTTTTCCAGAAATGATGAACATTTTCTAAAGCCATTTGGATTCACGGAAAAATATTTTTGGTTGAACCTATTTGAATTCCTTTAATGCTAGGGTTTAGGCAATCCCCGTCTCAAAATTCCTTTGAAATCAAACATGATGCATGGATGCAGATGCCACTAATTACAACCAATTCTAGGGCTGTGACAGCCGGACTCGTCTAGCCGTATCCGGGGTTCGAATGACCTATTCAGGTGCTTTGGTTAGCGGAGCCGGATTGGTGTGGGGCTGTCAAGGCAGCCTCGCATTCTTCCGTGCTCGAGTAACACTTAAAACTCCCTTTTAATGAGATGATGCCGCTGTGGACCGGCATTTTAAGTGTAAGAGATGCATAATGCGGTATTATGCTAAAGCGGGCGAAAGCTTCAAGGCCCCAATAGTGCTTGATGGCTACTTTTAAATGGGGCGACATGGAAGACTAACTTTTCAAGCGACGGAAGTTGTCGGATGAACCGAACATAACTTCTAATTTTAGGGAGCCCGCATAATGGGCATATGTGCTCGGCATTATTCCTTTAAAGGAAGTGTTGCTATGGCTAATTTTTGTTGGGTCTATCCCCATCCTCAGATTGTGCCTCGATATATCAGGTTTATGTCATCGCCGCCATTCATGAGGACTTGTGTAAATTGGAATCCGTCAACTATGGGATCCAATATCAAGGCAGTCCATCCTGCGTTCCAGATACTTTCGGAGTAGTCCTGATGGTCGAAGGTGATTGGTTTTGACAACCAGTGTTGGGACTCCGCTGGGGTAGATTGTGCGGCGCGTAATTCAATGGGTGCCGCCTGCTTTCCCCTTTGTTACTTGAAGTAAGTTTACTGTTTTGACCTCTTGTGGGAAATTCTTTTGTTTTCTGGGCTCGCTTGTGGTGCTCGTCATCATCCTCACTTGGTGTGTCGAGCCCCTTGTGTTCGGGCGTTGAGTCTCACGGATCGCTTGAAGACCCAACAATCTCTGTGGGTATGGTTTGCGTGCTTCCCGAGTATCGTGGATTTGGCATCTTGTCCAAGATTTTGTTTGTTGGATAGCTCATCCTATTGTCCTTAAGGGCAGTTTTTATTGTTCTGCCGTGAGCTTTTGAATCCGGCGTTGACCGTCAGGTTTTTTACTGCTCCTTAATCCGCGCCGGGTCCTTGCTGCGTCGTGGTTTCCCATTTCCATCCCTTACTTCGGATGTACTTGGATCGCTGGTACTGCATCTTGCCAGCCAACTATCCTCTCCCGCGCAAAAGCGGGTCATGAGGCTTGTTAATGCAGCCATGGTCCTCGGCTTCTCCCCGGCCGAGGTGTCTCTGGGCGAGCCATTCGCCCTTCGGACGTTGTGTTTGAAAGCTGCTAAGGCTTCGCGTCTGGACAATGACTATTTGGTTCTTTTTGGTGAGGAACCTGTTCCAGAATTTATGGGCTGACTCTCCGGTTTGTTGAGTTATATGACTTAAATCGCCTGCATCCGGAGGATGCATATAAGTCCCTTGAAAATTTGCCCAAAAGCATCCTCGAGCTCTTCCCAACTTCCAATGGCATTTTCAGGAGGCTTTTGAGCCAATGCCGGGCTGGCCCTTTGAGCTTAAGGGTAAGTATTTTATGGCGTGGAGATCATCTCCTCTAGCCATGTGTATGTGGAGGATGTAATCCTCAATCCGCACTCTGTGGTCTGTTGTTCCGCCATATGCCTCTATGTTTACGGGTTTGAATCTCACCGAATTCGTGATCCAAAGACCTCATCGGTGAAACACAGGGGGTGTGTGGCACCCCTATATTTGGGTGTGCCGTGATGTTCGGATATTTGGCGTGTTGCATTGCTTTGAAGAGCTTGCTTTCTAGGCCCATAGATGGACCTAACGGGGCCATCCTTTTGATGCGAATCCTTATGCGGATCGCGTACCGGCTTGTGTGCCGCGCCGTTTGCCGCTCTCTGTTTGCCGTGGGGTCGTCCATCCGACCGGGTGGCCTTCTTTCTATTTGATTGTGGGGGCTCTACGGCCTCCTCATCAAATTCGGGCAGTAGTTTTTTCTTTGGGTAGCTCTTTGTTCGGCGACTGTCGCCGTATTTGTCTGCAGTGTTGAGTAATTTACTCCATCTCATTCCGAGTGCATCTTCCGCTGTTTTGAGCTTCCTCTTCTGCTTTTTCAGGCTACACGAAGTGGCGATGAGCCTTTTGTGGAGGTTCTTCTGCTCCAACAATTTGTCCGGCGTGAGATCGTCCGATCGTTATCTTCGCCGGGACGGGTTGTTTATCCAAGTTGTCCGTTTCGGACGGTTGCTCGATAGCATGTTCGCTGTTCACCGGTTCACCCTGCTCTATGGCTGGGTGTTTATCGAGGCGGACTTAGTGTGGCGCGACGCTGCCGCTTTGACTGCCGAGGGATTTATCCTTCGCAGCGCCCTCGTTGTTCCTCGTCATCACTTCCTTTAGGTGTATCCACCATGTATACATCATGGGATGAGGTGGTTGTCCAAGATCCTCGTAGGTGCTGGTTCATGGTTGTCTCCTACATCGCCGCCCATACCGCCGATGTCTTCGAGTCGAAATCGAGCACGCCGCTTAAGCTTTCGATAGTGGCTACAAAGTGGGTGGTGGGTGGGCGTTGAATTTCTTCGTCAGTCCGCATCCCAACCTTCCTGAACGTAGTCCGCCGTGGCTCTCCGACAAAGAGAGAGACTTTAATGAGTTCAGGATATCGCCAAAGGGCGAAAAGTGCCGAAGATGTCCGCGGCGGTGAACTCCATAATCGCGCCTACCGGATTCGACTGACAAGGACGCGGGAGTTTCGGAGTCCGGAAAGGAGTCCGGCACCTGGGAGTCACGAGCTTTGCAAAGGACAGGGATGGTGTTCGGCTCAATCACCGTAGAGATTTCAGCCCCCAAGGTGGTGTCCAACCAACCATCCTCGATCGACGAGATCGGCTCCGAATCAATGGTCGGAGCGGACACTAGTGCGCCCTCCAGGACACTGTTCGGCGGTAGAGTTAGATCATGCCCATCGAGATAGTGCGTCGCGCTTGGCTGCGGCTCGAATCCGTCGAAGATCGAGTCTCCACGGATGTCGGCCGTGTAGTTTAAACTTCCAAACCTGACCTGATGGCCAGGGGCGAAGCTGATTCGCTTCCGGATGGCCTAGCGAATTGGCCCGTAGTGCAAAGCCGCCAATACGAAGATCTGTCTGGGAGAAAAGTCTCACCGGACTGCGCCATTGTTGACGATCGAAGGAGCCATCGGGCCTATAGGTGACGCATACGTAGGAACTCTCAATGAAAGCACCAATGTCGGTGTCAAACCGCGGATCTCGGTAGGGGGTCCCGAATCGTGCGCCTAGGCGGATGGTAACGGGAGACAAGGGACACTATGTTTTTACCTGTGTTCGCCCTCTCGATGGAGGTAATACCCTACCCCGCTTGATTAATATTGATGATATGGGTATTACAAGAGTAGATCTACCACGAGATCGAGAGGCTAAACCCTAGAAGCTAGCCTATGGTATGATTGTTGTTCGCCCCACGGACTAAAACCCTCCGGTTTATATAGACACCGGATAGGGTTAGGGTTACACAGAGTCGGTTACAATGGTAGGAGATCTACATATCCATATCACCAAGCTTGCCTTCCATGCCAAGGAAAGTCCCATCCGGACACGAGACGAAGTCTTCAATCTTGTATCTTCATAGTCTAGGAGTCCGGCCAAAGATGATAGTTCGGCTATCCGGACACCCCCTAGTCCAGGACTCCCTCAGTTACCATCAGCACTTTGCCGGCAAACTGGTCGTCAAGCGCCGCCATGCCACTGTTGAGCGACAGCACGCAGTGACCAAAGGCATGACGGACTCGTGATCTCCGCCGGAGATCCGCGCTGACCGGCGACATGATAGTGCGCTGGAGCATGTGGAGTACAGGAGGGGATTTGGGAATCGGAGTAGGAATCGAGATTCCAGAGGTGGGGGAGGGCGGAGACTGGGATGAAAAGGTAGCATGAATTTCGAGCACGCACTAATATGTTTCTCGGCGCCGCAAGCGCACGAAAACACCGGTGGCGCCCTACATGTCGGCCTAAGAGTCCTTATTCTTTCTTTTTGGAGAGCCCGCCCTTTTTTTCCATGATCTTTTGAGAGCCCGCCCGAGAGTCATAATTGACCTGCTTGGCATTATGCTACTACTCGGCTCATATTCAACGACACCTCACCGCCCAAACAAGTGTACATCATCGAAAAAGACATCGAGCTCAAATTATATAACTTGAAAAAGGAGATATACTCAACATCGGAGAATGGTGATGCCCTCATTTAGCCCACCAAAGAGTTGGAGACAATAAACAATGCGAAACAACGATATATACAACATTCAAAGACCGACTAGTGACTACTATCGACATAAACAAAGCAAGACATGATAGTTCATAAGAAGTCTTGCTACACCACCAAAACGCACTCCATCTCAGAAGGCCGCACTCTCGTGATCCGCATTTAGAATGACATTTTAAAATGTACAACTATTACATAGTAAGAGTGACATAGACAAGGATGACCAAATAACAAGGAATATGCATAACAAAAGAAAGAACTACCCATCCAGAACCAGCAGCAAAGACAACAAAGTCATTTGAAGAGATGATCCAACACCATCATAATTTGCAGCCCCGCTTCAGCGAGTGATCCGGAGACACCAGTACTCCACCTGAGGGAGTCCCGGACTAGGGGGTGTCCGGATAGCCGGACTGTCGTCACGACCGGACTCCAAGATTATGAAGATACAAGAATGAAGACTTCGTCTCGTGTCCGGATGGGACTTTCCTTGGCGTGGAAGGCAAGCTTGGCGATACGGATATGTAGATCTCCTACCATTGTAACCGACTCTGTAACCCTAACCTATCCGTGTCTATATAAACCGGAGGGTTTTAGTCCATAGGACTAACAACAATCATACCATAGGCTAGCTTCTAGGGTTTAGCCTCCTTGATCTCGTGGTAGATCTACTCTTGTACTACCCATATCATCAATATTAATCAAGCAGAGTAGGGTATTACCTCCATCGAGAGGGCCCGAACCTGGGTAAAAACATCGTGTCCCTTGTCTCATGTTACCATCTGCCTAGACGCACAGTTCGGGACCCCCTACCCGAGATCCGCCGGTTTTGACACCGACACCACCCTTTCGATGCAACAACCCAATTACCTATCAACCTGAAGGCTTGAACCACATCACTGCCCGTCGTAATTGAGACATCCAAGGATCAAAGTTAATCCGGATGCCTTTGTCATTCTCACCTTCTTTTGGCTGCAGTCATATCGTTGACAATCGTGGAGTTTGCTCCCGAACTCCTAGGGCTCGCCGTAGACACAGTTTTCCATAGCAAACAGAGCCTCTCTGCCATCAAGGTCCTTGCCAACGGTGATCTCCGGGTTAATCGGATAATTGAGTCCGAGAAACAGAGAGTGTGAACCAAGGCTGTTTACCCGCCTCCAACTAAAAAATCCTAAAGGGCCCAACAAGCTGGTATCCTTCTCATAGACGTAACAGCCATTGTCCGGATACTCACGTATTACACGGTGCTTATATACAGTGGGGTTTTCGCAATATAACTTTTTCGGCTCATGTGTTCGAATGATCATCAGTCTTTTGTCGTCGTCTGATCGAGCGAGGAACCAGTTGTGCTTCCCTGTTTTTGGCTAAGGTGGTGTGATTACAAAGGGCAGTAAATGTAGGGACACTGCATCATATCAAAAGGACAGGCATTGTTAATGTAAGATCAGCATTGTTCAGAGTATGAGTAGGATAATGCAAGAAACAACATTGATATGTCCTCGTTGGAACCGGAGGAAAATACAGGGAAATGTATACTGGGTTCGAAATATAGAAGTGCCATGCATGGTTATACTCATGTTATCTCGCAATCGATTTTTCACAGGAAACTACCATGTCATGCATGTTAGTAATCATGTTCTGTCCTCACAAACAAATTCTTCAAGGTAACTAACATACCATGCATTGTTATATACTCGTGTTCTGTGCGCAAATTTTTTGTGAGGATATTATTCTAGCCATTGATTGCTGAAGGGCTTAATATAGGTATGTACACATGGTAAGTATTGCAGATTTCACTACTTCCAAATATAGAGTTCTCCATATGCACATTTACTTCCCTAATGTATGGTTAGATGAAACCAACAAAGGTGGTGCATGTTTCTACATCATGAAAATGAGGAAACTAATATGGCCATTGGTACACACTCATATTTAGTAGTAGTAGTATATAGATTATCGTAAAATAAGGATAATATCCATATATTCCTAACCGTTTGATTATTCAGGGTACAAATTGGCTGTAATGACATGGTCACAATCGCATGAATTAACTCATTCCAAATATAGCTAATTTACGGTGTCTCTAATACATTGCCATAGTTCTACTCAAATTCTGCTCAAACAGGGATATGCCAATCATCACAAAAAGTTCAAACAAAGGTCATGGCGTCATCATTAACATGAGAAGGAAACAACTTACACGCTACCGTCTCCAAGAATACATGGTGCCATCTTCTTTGTCGATCACAGAGATGATGCCATTGTGTTCAATAGCATCACGTAAGTGTGTATCAGCTTTGACGATGATCCATCATGAGCCGAGTTGTTCTCCAGCTAAAGAAGGCACCGACGTAAAGATAGGCGAGTCCGCGGTCGAACAAGGCAATTAGCTTGAAGTCTGCAATTCGCATGTCGTGGTGGGCACTTGGCGATTAAAATCTTCTACAAAACAAGGTCCGGCCCAACCGACATAGTAATCTAGATGACTTGGACCGTGATGGTAATACTCTATATAATCCAACGGAGGAAGGATAATCTCATGGGAGGTCCGGAAGTTCACGAGCACCAACTTTTTACCGCCTTCTCTCAAGGCAGCCATCCAATGGGAGTTCATGCCGACCCAAAGACATACTTGCCAAGAAGTTTCGGCGATGGTGATCGGATCGATGTCGAGGGAAATGATGTACGACGCACCCACTACATACCCGCAAAGAAGTTTCGCTAATGGAGATCGGATTGAAGTCGAGGGGCATCATGCACGCCTCAGATCATGTGAGCCAATCTCGCAAGACCAGATAGCAGCAAGCAGGGTGTCTTGAAAATCTTAGGCCTCGCTCGACGATGGCCGTGTGCATGTACCTCGAAAGCATGCAGCCACCGCAGGGCGCCAACATATCCATACACGAACAATGTGAGGTCGAGGATGTCATCGGGGATATTGCTCCAATCATGCTCATATGGATGCCGCGCGGTTCGTGTTCGCCATGGTGGGAGATTAGAAGGGGCTTGATTTACGGGGAGAAGGATGTCGGTGCCGGAGCGGCTAGCGAGGGAATAGTGGTACTGGGGAGGCATGTGAGGCGCACGGCACACGGGGCACAAAGTGAGATGGAGACGGAGACGGAGACGGAGAAGAAGATGGAGATGGAGTGGTGCTATGGGAGCGGAGAGGAGACGAGACGAGGCGCCAATGTGTCAGTACAACGGTGGTGACAGATCGCACAAAGGCATGTGGTGAGGCTGACTTTGGTAACTCCTAACACGCCGCCGGACTAGTTTCAGCGCAGGTGTTGTCACTTCACCGTGAGGACCGGATGAATAGTATTTTGACCATCAAGTGTAGCATGCTTGTACTACTACTACTACTACTACTACTACTACTTCTACTGCTACTGCTACTACTACTACTACTACTACTACTACTCCTACTACTACTACTACTAGTAGTAGTAGTGGTAGGAACATGAGTACTCCAAAGATTGTATAGCGGAAATAGGTCTCCCGTGCTAGCATGCCTGCTCACTTCATCATTCAGTATCATCCATATTGTTAGCGTAACCAAATTCTCGCAGTATGCCCAATCAACGCCTCTACCGCTGATGCATGCAAAGTGGTCGCTTTTGGTGCATCAAGGACGGCATGCAGATCGCTCCACACTTGAGAAGAGGAAAATGGAAAGGTAGAACGCGACAAAGAGAGGAAGAGAACGCCGCTAACGAGGCTGGGAGGGGATCGAGCAGGAAGTTAATGCTCCACGCCTAAAGGTTTTGGGAAAACCTGATTTTCATAAGGTGACTTATACTCACCTAAACGGAGGGAGTATTCTTTAACCAGAGAATGTTGTGTTTCCCACTCATGCGCTCAAAAAAAACTATGACACATTTTTATCTGTTTGCATAGTCCCACCTATCGTGAAGGATGGGCACGACATCTAACAGGTACGACTCATCGCCTACCCGCATAGCCTTTTCGCTTAGTCTACCTAGCCGCCTAATCAATCGCTCGCATGCCACTTCTCCCATTTACTTCCATCGGGAAACGATTCTCCTCGGCTTCTTCACCTCCCCTTCGCCTTCATTTGCATCCAAACCCCACAAAGCGTTTCACATTGTTTTAACCTCTTTAAATAATCATCTACTACTTCAGTTAGACTAGCCATCTAATCCTAATTCTCCAAACCATAGCCCTTTGTTCCAGCGGTTCCAAATGGCGAAAGAGATCGAGATGCAGGTTTTTAGCGTCCAACATGTCCTCGTCAAGGCTCGATGCGCATAGTTGCCACTGCTACCGCCCACCCAAGGGTTATTCGGGCAAAGGATCAACAATGTATCCAACTCCTCAAGAGGTAGAGACGAGGGTCATCGGTCTCGACGCAGAGTACACGGAGCGTGCCTCGAAGATCCAAAGCGCCATTGCCCTTCACCGTGCTCTCAAGATGATGTTTTGGTGTACCACATCATACACTCGCCATTCATACCAGTGAGCTTCATGATTTCTTGTCTCGAGGACGATACTGTGGGGCAGCCATCGAAGGGGACAAACAGAAGCTGGAGCCGTACAACCTTGATTCGAAAAGCATTGCTGACCTATAAAACAGAATCAAAATTCCTGTAGAAGATTGTGATAAACAGACACCATCCCTATTCGACGTAGCAAATTTTGTGCTCGGTACAGATCTTCAGAAAGGCGACGAGACGGTGGCATTAAGGTCGTCTGGATGGGAGAATTATCCCTTGACGTACGAGCGGATAAAATATGCTGCCCTCGATGCCCGTGGTGAGTTTCGAGATAGCCGCAAGGTCCAAAGAGCTTGTTGCGAAGCCGCCTCCCACAGAGAATGAGAAGAAGAAGAAGAAGAAGAAGAAGAAGAAGAAGAAGAAGAAGAAGAAGAAGAAGAAGAAGAAGAAGAAGAAGAAGAAGAAGAAGAAGAAGAAGAAGAAGAAGAAGAAGAAGAAGAAGAAGAAGAAGAAGAAGAAGAAGAAGAAGAAGAAGAAGAAGAAGAAGAAGAAGAAGAAGAAGAAGAAGAAGAAGAAGAAGAAGAAGAAGAAGAAGAAGAAGAAGAGGAAGAGGAAGAGGAAGAAGAAGAAGAAGAAGAAGAAGAAGAAGAAGAAGAAGAAGAAGAAGAAGAAGAAGAAGAAGAAGAAGAAGAAGAAGAAGAAGAAGAAGAAGAAGAAGAAGAAGAAGAAGAAGAAGAAGAAGAAGAAGAAGAAGAAGAAGAAGAAGAAGAAGAAGAAGAAGAAGAAGAAGAAGAAGAAGAAGAAGAAGAAGAAGAAGAAGAAGAAGAAGAAGAAGAAGAAGAAGAAGAAGAAGAAGAAGAAGAAGAAGAAGAAGAAGAAGAAGAAGAAGAAGAAGAAGAAGAAGAAGAAGAAGAAGAAGAAGAAGAAGAAGAAGAAGAAGAAGAAGAAGAAGAAGAAGAAGAAGAAGAAGAAGAAGAAGAAGAAGAAGAAGAAGAAGAAGAAGAAGAAGAAGAAGAAGAAGAAGAAGAAGAAGAAGAAGAAGAAGAAGAAGAAGAAGAAGAAGAAGAAGAAGAAGAAGAAGAAGAAGAAGAAGAAGAAGAAGAAGAAGAAGAAGAAGAAGAAGAAGAAGAAGAAGAAGAAGAAGAAGAAGAAGAAGAAGAAGAAGAAGAAGAAGAAGAAGAAGAAGAAGAAGAAGAAGAAGAAGAAGAAGAAGAAGAAGAAGAAGAAGAAGAAGAAGAAGAAGAAGAAGAAGAAGAAGAAGAAGAAGAAGAAGAAGAAGAAGAAGAAGAAGAAGAAGAAGAAGAAGAAGAAGAAGAAGAAGAAGAAGAAGAAGAAGAAGAAGAAGAAGAAGAAGAAGAAGAAGAAGAAGAAGAAGAAGAAGAAGAAGAAGAAGAAGAAGAAGAAGAAGAAGAAGAAGAAGAAGAAGAAGAAGAAGAAGAAGAAGAAGAAGAAGAAGAAGAAGAAGAAGAAGAAGAAGAAGAAGAAGAAGAAGAAGAAGAAGAAGAAGAAGAAGAAGAAGAAGAAGAAGAAGAAGAAGAAGAAGAAGAAGAAGAAGAAGAAGAAGAAGAAGAAGAAGAAGAAGAAGAAGAAGAAGAAGAAGAAGAAGAAGAAGAAGAAGAAGAAGAAGAAGAAGAAGAAGAAGAAGAAGAAGAAGAAGAAGAAGAAGAAGAAGAAGAAGAAGAAGAAGAAGAAGAAGAAGAAGAAGAAGAAGAAGAAGAAGAAGAAGAAGAAGAAGAAGAAGAAGAAGAAGAAGAAGAAGAAGAAGAAGAAGAAGAAGAAGAAGAAGAAGAAGAAGAAGAAGAAGAAGAAGAAGAAGAAGAAGAAGAAGAAGAAGAAGAAGAAGAAGAAGAAGAAGAAGAAGAAGAAGAAGAAGAAGAAGAAGAAGAAGAAGAAGAAGAAGAAGAAGAAGAAGAAGAAGAAGAAGAAGAAGAAGAAGAAGAAGAAGAAGAAGAAGAAGAAGAAGAAGAAGAAGAAGAAGAAGAAGAAGAAGAAGAAGAAGAAGAAGAAGAAGAAGAAGAAGAAGAAGAAGAAGAAGAAGAAGAAGAAGAAGAAGAAGAAGAAGAAGAAGAAGAAGAAGAAGAAGAAGAAGAAGAAGAAGAAGAAGAAGAAGAAGAAGAAGAAGAAGAAGAAGAAGAAGAAGAAGAAGAAGAAGAAGAAGAAGAAGAAGAAGAAGAAGAAGAAGAAGAAGAAGAAGAAGAAGAAGAAGAAGAAGAAGAAGAAGAAGAAGAAGAAGAAGAAGAAGAAGAAGAAGAAGAAGAAGAAGAAGAAGAAGAAGAAGAAGAAGAAGAAGAAGAAGAAGAAAAGGCTGCACCAACAGGAGGGCATTATGGATGGATGAACTATTTCCTCCCTTGTAAAAAAATTATTCCCTCTCGGTGTATATTAATATAGATGGACTATTTCGATGGTGTGCATGTCTTTGGAACAGAGTAGTAGCGTGGGTCCGCTTGACTATAAGGAAATATTTATCCGCATATATAGCTTTCTCTCGCTACTCCTTCCAAAGGATTGGTATGCAAAGGTATGTGTCCGTGAGACATGACAGCTTGTCCATGGAAGTTTAACTACGGCAACCATCACGCTTCATCTCGCGATTTCCATGACACCTCTCCAACCCACGGCACCACGCCTCGACGCAGTGCCTCACCCTCTCGGCCGCACCACTGCTTTTGTGTGCATGACATGTGGGCCACCTAAAATGCGGCGAGCATCAAGTTTCTACCACAGCCACCATGATTCCCATGACGCCGCCGAACCCATGAAACCACATCGCCCCCGACCTGCGGCTCACCCTCTTGGCCCCACCGCCTTCCGCTTACGGGCATTACATGTGGACCACCACCTATTGGGTCCACATGTTATTAACTCTAAGGTAGGTGTAGTATATACAATCTCACTCCCGACGGCCCCGAGAGGGAAATGTAAGTCCCAAGGCCAGGCTTGTGGTGCTCCCCGCAAAGACGAACTCGTACAAACTCAAGATTTGTTTCTTTACTATACATGCACGCAACGATTTAGTGGACATTGTAATCTCAACATGTGATGGGGAGCTCTAAATTTGAATTTGAAACTTATAAAACGAAAAGATTCAAAACAAATAAACAGGGAGAGAGGGAGTATATCGTAGGATCTGTCCCATACAAAATAAGTCCCCTGGTTTGTCACCACGAAGATGCGGTTAGAAAGGAGCACAACGTCTTCATACTCGTACGGCGAAAAATTGGCCGCAGACAGCATGGTCCGCCTTTGTAATATCCCAAATTTGTTATACACAGGTCATCCATGCATATCATATTTTATTGCATTCTCATTTGCTATCCTCGAAATCCTAAGCAACTCAAGGACCCTCGGAGAGAGTTGGGGATTTTCCGATTTTCATATTTGAATTTTATCAAATAATGAAAGACGAGGATTATTGATTTTAGTATTTTTCTCTTCGGAAAATATTTCATGTTTTAAAAAAAATAAACGAGAGGAGATAATATGACTTCTCCAAAAATAATTGAAATACCGGAGGAAAATGTTAAAATCATTATCTGGGATTTTATTCTATTTATTTGGAATTTTTATTTGCCTAGAGAAAAATTTGCATATATTTAAAATTTCATTTTAGGGCCAAGAAAAGTTCATCTTGTTCTAAATATTTTATTTAGGCAAAGAAAACTTGTTTTGGCATTTTTAGATTTTTATTTATTTTTCTAGGATTTTTATAAATTTCATGAATGTTTTTTTTTAAAGGAATCATACTCGATCGGGCTAACGGCCCACCCGAAAGGTCGGCCCAAGTCGCCGCCTCACAGCCACACACACGGACATGGAGTCCGAGCGATTCTCCTCCCGCCGCCTTGCCCCTCCTCCAAGCCACCTCTCCCTCTTTATATATACCGCCTCTCCCTTAGCCACCACCACCGCCACTGGCCGCCTGACCCGGGAGGAGCCCGAGCCCGAGCCGCCCGCCTCCCGCCTGTCGCCCCCGCCCGCCACTGCCGGGACGACCTCGCCGGAGGTAGCCCCGTCGCCGGTTTTTTTAAATAACCCTTCGGTTTTTTTTTTGAGAAAAACCCTAGCCCGTTTTTTTATATTAGATCGGTTTTATTTCCCGGTTTAGTTATTTTGAGAACGTTCACCCGTTCGTATGTTTTTACGAACCGATCGTCGTTTAGCTTCCGCTAACGAACGCTCGCTCGCTTAGACGCTCGCCGTTTTCTTTTATCGGTTTTATTCCGCGATTATTCTCTGATTTCGATTTCAACCAATGTTCAAATTAGTATAACTTTTCGCCATTTATCGGAATCAAAGTATTCAAGCGCTGAGTTTCATCTCGAAACCCTCTTTCTGAATAGCCAACTTAAACCAGTTTTTGTCTTTGTAAAATTTGACTCTAGTTCAGATTAGTAAACGGACCTTGTTTCTCGCCGTTAGAGTTTCGTTGTTCCGTTTGGTTTGATTCTTTTTGCAAACCGGAGTTCTTAAGTTGAAATCTCCGGTCAACCTCTTTCAGTTGAAGTTTCGTTTGTACATCTTTTTTTGTTGCTTATGTAGGTATTGTTTGCTTGCGATAGAATTCCCGGAGTGCGAAGCGTGTTACTACGAGTCTCTAGGATTCACGGATCGTCAGCAAGGCAAGTAACACTTGATCATACCTTTCGTACCCAGTTTTTATGCATTAGCTCAATCCTCAAACATTGCATGATTGGGATGTCATTAATTTGTGGGTTGGGAAGTAGATGATGAAGTAGGAACCTATTGCCCTGTTACTATCAAACCCTTGGGAGTTACTTCTACGTGTTGCTTATATTGCTATGCTATGCTCAGAGACGTGGTTTGGGTTTGAGAGATATTCACGATGTATGTGAGATTGTTAATTAATGGTTTACTTTAAGGTGGCAACTTAAATACACATCTGGGTGGATTGAGGCACCGGGGAACCCAAAGGTTGTCTGCATTTTATTTTTGGAAATCCTGCATCCGTGGTGATCTTCCTAAGGACCGCCACCCGTGCTCAAAGGGAACTGAGATTATTCATGCTAGAAACTTCCGTGTGCAGCCACAAGCTATTATGGGCTCTAGCATAGTTGAGTAAGTTATGTGAAGCTCTCAAGAGGTAGATCAGCAGGTAGTGGGTTTTATAGGTTTGGTATGATCTATCCGAGTAGAGAGTTAATGTTTCGAAAGATCAGTCTCGGTCATCCGTTTCTCAAACACCATGTAGTGCGAGAAACCAACGGAGGCGATCGAGTCTTGTGGGGAAAAGTGCGCAAACTTCTGCAGAGTGTGCAATCTAATCATGGTTAGCCGTGTCCCCGGCTATGGACAATTCTGAGTATCTAGTACTTGAGTATTCACATGTATCTCATCACTCTAAATTAATATTGTTGGGTTGTTAATCACTTTAATTGGGATTGAGTTGGGGTTATACCTACTCAATGATGTTTCAACCACCATGATAGTTAAAATAAAATTTATTCCTTTGATATAGGGAAAAATTGGCTTTATGCAAATCAGCAACTATAGAGCTATTCCACCAGCCATATATGCATGTAGTATAGCTTATTCTTTCATTACTCTCGATGTGTTACATTGCCAAAGATATTCCATGTGTCAATTTATTTTCGGCTGCAACATATTATGTTGCGCACTTTTCAGACGAGGAGTAAGGATTGGTAGGTCGTTGCCGTGCAACCCGCTTATGCTACCGGAGTTGATGGACTCACTTTATCTTCCAAGCCTTCCGCTGTTATCGCATTAGATGGCCTTAAGCCATATTATTGTAATAAGTTAACTTTTGAGACATTCGATGTAATAAGTGTGTGATTGCTACTCTGTCATAAATCCTTCGAGTACTGTGTGTGTCAGCATTACCGGTCCAGGGATGACATGTATACGTAGACTTGACCATCTCGAGGTCGGGTCGCTACATGCCTTTCGACCGCCATGTGCAAGGTTAGTGCTATCTTATTCAATCTCACCGTGGTTCCATCGCATTGCCAATTCATGCGGTGGCCCGTTGCATGGCTGATCCCAATGTTGGACAAAGGTTCTACGGAACGGTGTCACCGCTGTAAATGCTGTGCAAATTGATGTTGGTACCCTCCCGCACATATGCAAGCCAATCTCCACTGCACCGAGCCTAACCTATGAAATAGTGGGTGGGGAGAATTAGGAAATGGACATGGAAGTAGTCTTTAGAATGCATTTACTACGTGATCAAACTCATCTTACCTGCTCATCGTTGGAAATCCAAGTGCCCCTCAACGTCGGCATCTCAAGGGGTGTCAACTTGCAACTACGGCCACGCCACGCTGGAGAGACCCCCAAGGAAACATCCTCGTGCGTTCCATGGAACATCAAGATGCATTTGTATGAGTAGTTTATCTTGTGAGAGAAAAGGATGAACGAGGGAAGGCCTCTAGAGATAGAGATGGACACTACTACTACCAATGTTCTGCCCGTATGCTGTAAATGGATCCAAAGTAGTAGAATAATACTTGTTCACGTGCTTGAAATATAAACACTCTAGTTTTGATATACATGTGTCAGCAGACATGACAGCTTTTGTCCATTGAAGTTGAACCACGGCGACCGTCACGTTTCTTGTTTCTACCACTGCCACACCCACACGCGATTCCCACGACGCCGCTCCAACCCACGGCACGACGTCCCCCGACGTGGACATGGATCCTCTGACGTGGCTATCACTACCTTGCCCTGCCTTTCCTTTGATGACAGGTGGGACCCATGCTTATGGGTCCCACATGTCGCTGATGTAATGGTAGGATTGTTCAAGGCCGGGGATCCTCATCCCCGACGTGCTCCCTCATCCCTCTCGCCCCACCGCCTCCTCCGCCTTTGTGTGCATGACATGTGGGCCACCGAATCATGCGGCGACCATCAACTTTCTACCACGTACACACCGATTGGACGCGGTTTGCTCGCTCCGCCAGGTTTTCGATCTGCAGACTCCGCATCATTGAATTTTCATCCAGCTGTGACATATTTTGTCCCGGCATCAATCCTCAGTCGGAGTACTTTTGTACTACAGGTAGTACCTACCGGTGTGGCCATCTACGCCTCGTAACGCCCCGACGCCCAGCTGTGGCACCCTCGCCACGGCCACGCCACCACCAGCCGGTTCATCTCGAACGAGTGAGTCGCGAACCACGCCACCACCATGAGAATGACATGTGGGCCAGCCGCATTTAAGGTCCGCATGTCATTGACTCATAGGCCGGGCACTAAGCCACTGAAGTTCGGTCCCGTGGGCCCCGAGAGGGAAATGTAACTCCGCGGGCAGCCTTGTGGTGCTCCCGCAAAGACGAGCTCGTACAAAACTAGAATTTGTTTCTTACTACTACCAACTAGTACTAGTAAGGTACACGTGCACTGCACGCATGAGATGCTGGTGGTTTGTGCATTATGCTTCTACATGTGGAGTGATACGTCTCCAACGTATCTATAATTTTTGATTGCTCCATGCTATATTATCTATTGTTTTGGACTACATCGGGCTTTATTTTCCACTTTTATATTACTTTTGGGACTAACCTATTAACCAGAGGCCCAGCCCAGAATTGCTGTTTTTTTTGCCTATTTCAGTGTTTCGAAGAAACGGAATATCAAACGAAGTCCAAACGGAAAGAATCTTCGGGAACGTGATTTTCTCATCAGATAAGATCCAGGAGACTTGGACCCTCCGTCAAGAAAGCCACGAGGTGGCCACGAGGGTGGAGGGCGCCCCCCCTAGGGCGCGCCCCCTGCCTCGTGGGCCCCTCGAAGCTCCACTGACGTACTCCTTCCTCCTATATATATGCCTACGCACTTCAATGATCAGACACGGAGCCAAAAACCTAATTCCACCGCCGCAACTTTCTCAGATCCACGAGATCCCGCCATGGGGCCTGTTCGAGCTCACGGGAAGGGGATTCCACCACGGAGAGCTACTACATCATCATCAGAGCCTCTCCGATGAAGTGTGAGTAGTTTACCTCAGACCTTCGGGTCCATAGTTAGTAGCTAGATGGCTTCTTCTCTCTTTTGGATCTCAATACAATGTTCTCCCCCTCTCTCGTGGAGATCTATTTGATGTAATCTTCTTTTTGCGGTGTGTTTGTTGAGACCGATGAATTGTGGGTTTATGATCAATATTATCTATGAGCAATATTTGAATCTTTTTTGAATTATTTTATGTATGATTGGTTATCTTTGCAAGTCTCTTCGAATTATCCGTTTGGTTTGGCCAACTATATTGGTAGTTCATGCAATGGGAGAAGTGTTTAGCTTTGGGTTCAATCTTGCGGTGTCCTTACCTAGTGACAGAAAGGGTTGCAAGGCACGTATTGTATTGTTGCCATCGAGGATAACAAGATGGGGTATTTATCATATTGCATGAATTTATTCCTCTACATCATGTCATCTTGCTTAAGGCGTTACTCTGTTTTCATTAACTTAATACTCTAGATGCATGCTGGATAGCGGTCGACGAGTGGAGTAATAGTAGTAGATGCAGGCAGGAGTTGGTCTACTTGTCTCGGACGTGATGCCTATACACATGATCATACCTAGATATTCTCATAACTATGCTCAATTCTGTCAATTGCTCAACACTAATTCGTTCACCCACCGTAAAATACATATGCTCTTGAGAGAAGCCACTAGTGAAATCTATGGCCCCCGGGTCTATTCTCATCATATTAATCTTCCTATGCTTTATTATTGCTTTGCTTTTTTATTTTACTTTGCATCTTTACACCAAAAATACCAAAAATATTATCTATCATCTCTATTAGATCTCACTCTCGTAAGTGACCGTGAAGGGATTGACAACCTCTATTCGTGTTGGTTGCGAGGAGCTATTTGTTTTATGTAGGTACAAGGGACTTGCGCGTGGCCTCCTACTGGATTGATACCTTGGTTCTCAAAAACTGAGGGAAATACTTATGCTACTCTGCTGCATCATCCTCTCCTCTTCGGGGAAAACCAACGCAAGCTCAAGACATAGCAAGAAGGATTTCTGGCGCCGTTGCCGGGGAGTCTACGCAAAAGTCAACATACCAAGTACCCATCACAATCCCTTATCTCTCGCATTACATTATTTGCCACTTTCATCTCGTTTTCCTCTCCCCCACTTCACCCTTGCCGTTTTATTCGCCCTCTCTTTCCCAATCTCCTCCTCTCTTTTCGCTTGCCTTTTTCTGTTTTCTTGTGTGTTAGTTTGCTTGCTTGTCGTTATGTCTGAAATTGGGGAAATTATTGCCGATATGGACAATAATAATAACATGGAAAATTCTGATGCTCCGGCTGAAGAACTCCCTACCTTGCATACAAAAAGATTTCGAATTGGTAGTGGTAATATTATTGGAAAAGGAGTTATTCAATATTTCTTTACTTGTGTCGGTGCTTTGCCTTATATGGGCAGTTCTATTCTCCATAGAACTATTAGTCTTGCGGATGCTATTGCCATGCTTATAGTTGAACCTGGAAGGCAATTTATGCATATGCATCCTTCCATAAAAAAGATTTTCCTAGAATTTTGTAATATCGAGCATTCCTCTGTTAAGCGTGCCGCTACAATCTTTTTGACTCATGAATTCAGATTTATAATAAAATAGGCCAAAGAAATTTTTGCGCATTATAGGGTGGACGCTGGCCGTCCTCCCATAGAATCTATCCTCTTTGATCAAGAAGAAATAATGCGGTTTCAATCTATTGAATATGTTGCTTTCAATGAGAAAAAAGGTGCCTACTAATATTTTAATTGATATAATCTCTTAACTTAACGATGATTTGGCTAAGCTAGGATACTCTCTTGAGTATAGGCTCACAAGGTTCTGTCAAAAGAATGCTTATAATGATGAATTGGTTGTGCAATACGAAGGGCCGAAAGAGGAACCTATACCTCCTAATATTGATCTTGGGGATTTTTGCCCTATTAAATTTAGCCCTTTTGATTACTTTTGCTTGCCTCAAAGAAAACTTGCCGCTGAACGTAGGGAGTATGAAATGACTTTCACCGATCTATCTTATTACTACGGCACAACCTAGATCTACCCTTGCTTTTATGCCTAGCTAGGGGCCTTAAACGATAGCGCTTGTTGGGAGGCAACCCAATTTTATTTTTAGTTTTTTTGTTTTTGTTTCTGTTTAGGAATAAATAATCCATCTACCTTCTGTTTAGATGTGGTTTTATGTTTTAATTAGTGTTTGTGCCAAATTAAACCTATAGGATCTTCTTGGATAATAGTTATTTGATCTTGCTGTAATTTCCAGAAACTTTCGGTTCATGAAAACAATTGTTAAAAATCACCAGAACGTGATAAAATAGTGATTCCAATTGCTGCTGATCAATAAAAAAATTGCCTAGGTCTTACAATTTTTTCTAAATTTTTGGAGTTCCAGAAGTTTGCGTTAGTTGCAGATTACTACAGACTGTTCTGTTTTTGACAGATTCTGTTTTTCGTGTGTTGTTTGCTTATTTTGATGAATCTATGGCTATTAAAATAGTTTATGATCCATAGAGAAGTTGGAATACAGTAGGTCTAACACCAATATAAATAAAGAATGATTTCATTACAGTACCTTGAAGTGGTCTTTTGTTTTCTTTCGCTAACGGAGCTTACGAGATTTCTGTTGAGTTTTGTGCTGTGAAGTTTTCAAGTTTTGGGTGAAATCTTTTGATGGATTATGGAACAAGGAGTGGCAAGAGACTAAGCTTGGGGATTCCCATGGAACCCCCAAGATAATCCAAGGACACCAAAAAGTCAAAGCTTGTTGATGCCCCAGAAGGCATCCCCTCTTTCGTCCACTTATCGGTAACTTTACATGGAGCTATATTTTTATTCACCACATGATATGTGTTTTGCTTGGAGCATCCTGTATTATTTGCGTCTTGCTTGTTAGTTTACCACAATCATCCTTGCTGTACACACCTTTTGAGAGAGCCATAAATGAATTGGAATTTGTTAGAATACTCTACGTGCTTCACTTATATCTTTTGAGCTTGATAGTTTTGCTCTATGTGCTTCACTTATATCTTTTGAGCTTGATAGTTTTGCTCTAGTACTTCACCTATATCTTTTAGAGCATGGTGGTGGATTTGTTTTAAAGAAACTATTAATCTCTCATGCTTCACTTAGATTATTTTGAGAGTCTTAAATAGCATGGTAATTTGCTTAAATTAATAATATGTTTGGTATTCAAGATTTGTAAAACTTTCTTTTGAGTGTGTTGAATACTAAGAAAATTTTGATGCTTGATAATTGTTTTGAGATATGAAGGTGGTAATATTAGAGTCATGCTAGTTGAGTAGTTGTGAATTTGAGAAATACTTGTATTAAAGTTTGTGATTCCCGTAGCATGCACGTATGGTGAACCGTTATGTGATGAACTCGGAGCATGATTTATTTATTGATTGTCTTCCTTATGAGTGGCGGTCGTGACGAGCGATGGTCTTTTCCTACCAATCTATCCCCCTAGGAGCATGCGCGTAATACTTTGCTTTGATAACTTGTAGATTTTGCAATAAGTATATGCGTTCTTTATGACTAATGTTGAGTCCATGGATTATACGCATTCTTCTCACCCTTCCACCATTGCTAGCCTCTCTAATACCGCGCACTTTTCGCCGGTATAATACACCCACCATAAACCTTCCTCAAAACAGCCACCATACCTACCTATCATGGCATTTCCATAGCCATTCCGAGATATATTGCCATGCAACTTTCCACCGCTTGCTTATTATGACATGCTCCATCATTGTCATATTGCTTAGCATGATCATTTAGTTGACATTGTATTTGTGGCAAAGCCACCGCTCATAATTCTTTCATACATGTCACTTATGAATCATTGCATAACCCGTACATCACGAGGCATTCACATAGAGTCATATTTTGTTCTAAGTATTGAGTTGTAATTGTTGAGTTGTAAGAAAAATAAAAGTGTGATGATCATCATTTTTAGAGCATTGTCCCAAGTGAGGAAAGGATGATGGAGACTATGATTCCCCCACAAGTCGGGATGAGACTCCGGACGAAAAATAATAATAAAAAAAGAGGCCATAAAAAAAAGAAAAGGCCCAAATAAAAAAATGAGAGAAAAAGAGAGAAGGGACAATGTTACTATCCTTTTACCACACTTGTGCTTCAAAGTAGCACCATGATTTTTATAATAGAGAGTCTCTCGTTTTATCACTTGTGGGAATTTTTTTCATTATAGAACTTGGCTTGTATATTGTAATGATGGGCTTCCTCAAATTGCCCTAGGTCTTCGTGAGCAAGCGAGTTGGATGCACACCCACTTAGTTTCATTTGTTGAGCTTTCATATACTTATAGCTCTAGTGCATCCGTTGCATGGCAATCCCTACTCACTCACATTGATATCTATTGATGGGCATCTCCATAGCCCGTTGATATGCCTAGTTGATGTGAGACTATCTTCCCTCTTTTTGTCTTCTCCACAACCACCATTCTATTCCACATATAATGCTATATCCATGGCTCACGCTCATGTATTGCGTGAATATTGAAAAAGTTTTGAGAATGTCAAAAGTATGAAACAATTGCTTGGCTTGTCATCGGGGTTGTGCATGATTTAAATATTTTGTGTGGTGAAGATAGAGCATAACCAGACTATATGATTTTGTAGGGATAACTTTCTTTGGCCATGTTATTTTGAGAAGACATAATTGCTTAGTTAGTATGCTTGAACTATTATCATTTTTATGTCAATATGAACTTTTGTCTTGAATCTTTCGGATTTGAATATTCATACCACAATTAAGAAGAGTTACATTGAAATTATGCCAAGTAGCACTCCGCATAAAAAATTCTGTTTTTATCATTTACCTACTCGAGGACGAAAGGAATTAAGCTTGGATGCCCGATACGTCTCCAACGTATCTATAATTTTTGATTGCTCCATGCTATATTATCTATTGTTTTGGACTATATTGGGCTTTATTTTCCACTTTTATATTACTTTTGGGACTAACCTATTAATCGGAGGCCCAAAGATGTAATTGCTGTTTTTTGCCTATTTCAAGGTTTCAAGAAATGTAATATCAAACGGAGTCCAAACGGAATGAAATCTTCGGGAACGTGATTTTCTCATCAGATAAGATCCAGGAGACTTGGACCCTCCGTCAAGAAAGCCACGAGGTGGCCACAAGGGTGGAGGGCGCGCCCCCTGCCTCGTGGGCCCCTTGAAGCTCCACCTACGTACTCGTTCCTCCTATATATACCTACGTACCCCCAACAGATCAGATATGGTGCCAAAAACCTAATTCCACCGCCGCAACTTTCTGTATCCACGAGATCCCATCTTGGGGCCTGTTCCGGAGTTCGCCTAAGGGTTTTCACCATGGAGGGCTTCTACATCATCATCATAGCCTCTCCGATGAAGTGTGAGTAGTTTACCTCAGATCTTCGGGTCCATAGTTAGTAGCTAGATGGCTTCTTCTCTCTTTTTGGATCTCAATACAATGTTCTCCCCCTCGTGGAGATCTATTTGATGTAATCTTCTTTTTTGCGGTGTGTTTGTTGAGACCGATGAATTGTGGGTTTATGATCAAGATTATCTATGAGCAATATTTGAATCTTTTTGAATTATTTTATGTATGATTGGTTATCTTTGCAAGTCTCTTCAATTATCCGCTTGGTTTGGCCAACTAGATTGGTAGTTCTTGCAATGGGAGAAGTGTTTAGCTTTGGGTTCAATCTTGCGGTGTCCTTACCCAAAGGATGTAAAGGGTTGCAAGGCACGATTGTATTGTTGCCATCGAGGATAACAAGATGGGGTATTTATCATATTGCATGAATTTATTCCTCTACATCATGTCATCTTGCTTAAGGCGTTACTCTGTTTGCATTAACTTAATACTCTAGATGCATGCTGGATAGCGGTCGATGAGTGGAGTAATAGTAGTGCAGGCAGGAGTCGGTCTACTTGTCCCGGACGTGATGCCCATATACATGATCATACCTAGATATTCTCATAACTATGCTCAATTCTGTTAATTGCTCAACAGTAATTCGTTCACCCACCGTAAAATACATATGCTCTTGAGAGAAGCGACTAGTGAAATCTATGCCCCCCGGGTCTATTCTCATGATATTAATCTTCCTACGCTTTGTTATTGCTTTGCTTTTTTACTTTGATTTTTATTTTACTTTGCATCTTTATACCAAAAATACCAAAAATATTATCTATCATCTCTATTAGATCTCACTCTCGTAAGTGACCGTGAAGGGATTGACAACCCCTATTCGCGTTGGTTGTGAGGAGCTATTTGTTTGCGTAGGTACGAGGGACTTGCGTGTGGCCTCCTACTGGATTGATACCTTGGTTCTCAAAAACCGAGGGAAATACTTATGCTACTCTGCTGCATCACCCTCTCCTCTTCGGGGAAAACCAACGCAAGCTCAAGACGTAGCATGGAGCTTTCTGGATTCTAACATGTGGCAAAATTTGGTGGAATGTAAGGTTAGGCAAGTTTGATTAACTTAGGTGAGTGTTTGGTTCTAGCCACACCTTAGGCAAGCCACACTAAGGCCCCACATGACATACACACAAAAAATGTGGCAAAATTCCCTTAGGCTTGCCAACTTGTGGCTCTCATTTTGAAGAACTAATAACTTTGCCTAAGCTTAGTTGTGGCAAAGTTAGTCATGAATTAAGTTCAACCATGGAGTCTTCTAGATTATACATGCGGCAGAATCTGGTGGATGATATCCAACGGCCAGTAGTGCTCGGATTTGCCATCTTTGTACCGTCGGATTGGCTTCATCCAACAACCAACTTTCAAAGTTTTTCAGACACTATATAGGGGGTATAGATATAGATGTGCCGGTCCGTTGCAATGGATCCAAAGTATATCTATTTAGTGGAGTGCACTCTAAACACATTATCTATTTATTTTTCTCTAACCTTCCGTAGCCATGCAACCAAGCCACATAAGCTTCATGGGTGCCCCCACATCATATTATTCATACTACGTTGATTGAAAAAAAAGATAAATCACCCAAAACAAGATCTTCCTGTTTTTTGTTCCTACGATGTTGTGCCGTGCACGTACCTACTAGTTGTATAGTGGTAGTACTAGTAATATAGTATTAGGAGTACAAACTTGTTACTAGTAGGAGTAGTACTAGTACGAATGCTCCTACTCTATCAACGAGCCCCGTCTGACACCAAATTTCTTGGCTTCCGTGCTACAGCTAGATCTTCCCCTCGTTTATGTTTTCCAACCCGGCGGCGGGTGGGGTGTCGGTTTGCTCAATGATGGTCCCACATGAAAGTGAAAATGCTAGGCAACACGCCTTCCCTAAGCTATGTGTCTTGCCGGACGGGCCGTGTTGTACTCCCGATTCCCGGGCGTGTGGGGGTGCGACGCGAACGCGGCAGGCCTTTTCCTTTTACCAGCAATGTGCCCGTGCGTTGCGACAGATCCAAAGTAGTAGAATAGTAGTATTTGTTCACAAACTTGAAAGAAATCACTATTGTTTTGATATACTCCTAATATATTACTCCCTCCATACCTAAATATTTGTCTTTTTTGAGATTCAAATGGACTATCACATACGGATTATATAGACATATTCTAGTGTTTTCTAGCAAGATGCCCGCGCGTTGCACGAAGTTGATGGAAAAGGTAAGCGCAACTTATAAATTGACGGATGGAGTACTAGTTACAATGATGCATATAATTAAGCAAAGCGATCGCACATGTCGGTATTGACTGGAACGAGAATGCAACAACACAATAAGAATTAAGGCCACGATGATGCGATCGCAGTGGTGGTTACAGAAGGCAAGAAGAAAGATGGATCCACGAATGTACGACCTCCTCCCCCTCAACTTAGTGCGCCGGGCCACCGACCAGCGGCTAAGGAGAGGCGGCTTTTGTGGCGACGTTGAGGTACTTCTCAGCAAAGGCATCCAAGGCTTCCAGCCGGTTGAGGAAGGCCAACGTCGTAGCGTCCTCACTGGCCTTGTAGATACCTATGTACACGATTTGCTCATACACGTGGATGTGTAGGTCGACGAATTCTTGCAGGGCGAGGCGCCTCACGGCGAGCGCGACCTCCAAGTGGACATTCTTCACGGCGTCGGCGGGCAGTCGCAGGGCCACCAGTGCTTGAAAGAGGTTCCGGCCATGGAGGCCGATTAGGGTGGCAGCCAATGAGGAGCCCGGGCGTGCGGGCGGGAGGAGTACGGCGATGTCGTCCACGAGCTTCTTGAGGACGGTGAACTTGTTGCTAGTGGAAATGATCATCTGGTCCAACTGAGAGTCGTAGTTGGTGTCGACGGTGGCCATCCACCAGCCGGTCTCCAACACCGTCTGGAGACGATCCTCGGCGCCATGCCGCAGGCCGGCGTCGTGGACCATCTGGTGCAACCGCTGGCCGCTCACGCATATCGCCGCCATGGGTCTGGAGTGAGCTTTTTTGCACTTAGTGTAGGTGCTTAGGCAAATGCTTAGGTGCGTACGATGTGGTAGATGCATTGGAATGGAGGGGCGCTTTTATATGAGGGCAATGATGGCAAACTGCGTTGCATTCACATCGTGCAGCCTCTTTTCCCGGACCTCCTCCCATTACTTCCCTCATGCATTAATTGAAGGAGGATGCATTGGCCGTTCAACATATCAGGAACCGCTACTCCCTCCTTCGTCTGCATTCAAGGCGGATCGGGAACTGCGCCGCCCACTGTCAAATCGAATACTCCCTCCGTCTAGGTGAGTATTAAGTCATCTTACGAAAACCAAATAGTAAACACATAGGCGTGGTGCATTAACTCTCACGTTGTTTCTTATTTTTTGACATAAATAGAGGAATCAACCAAGAAGAGATGTGGGGCTTGTATGCTTTTAATGACTTGAGACTATCAAACATGACATGCAGTGGTCAGTTCGTTGCACAAGAACAAATACAACCCACGTAAGCACGCACGCATCTTATATAGCATCACATCCAATGGCTATAAAATATGAATGAGACCAAATTATATCTCATTTAGATGAGTTCTAGCAAAACCGTATTAATAATACTTAGTACTCCTGCGCCATGTATCATATATTAGTATCATGTAGTACTTTATTTATTGCCATGTATGACACATAGTACTCAACTCTCTCTCTTTCTTCATTTAATTATATGACACCTCATCAAAATTGCTAATGCTAGTACCATTACAACCAGCCTTAGAAAATACTAAACATTAAGTTCTCTCGTTTTCCTCTCCACCTTGGTCACCTAGACGGAGGGAGTATCTTGTCTTGGCTTTTCTGCTTGGCAGGCGAAGCGATTACGCCTAGTCGGCCTTCGACAGAGATGCGAGAAGATGAGGGAGTAGGCTGCTACAAACGTAGGGCTGTGTGATTTGATGATGAGTTATCTTTGGACAGGTGGGGCCCCGTGATTTGACTTGCCATTATCATTTTAATCATGATTACGACCGGCTTGAGTCTCCCAATTCCTGACCACCTCCATACATGTGCCTCTCCCAATGCTCCACCATGTAGTAGAGGCTGGCTCTTGCACGAGAGCCCACTTCTCCACTTTTTCCTTGCCTCTCTTTCCTCCACATATGCAAAAATGCCATGTAAAGCGCACTATTGTACTTGCTCCTACATGTGCTTAAGCTTGCCACATATGCATAAAGTCCGATGTGGCAAGTTAATCAAGAAGAGAGAGACTAGTTTGGTGACCCAAGGAAGAAAGCGGTGCTAAGCGCGTGTACCTAGGGGTGAAAAGACAATTTTGAGTCTATAGCTAATTAAATGAAGCAAACTTAGCAACACCATTTGATTGGAAGAGGTCACTCCTTGGCAAATGCAATAAATACTAGTACTCCATGTGTCCCATAATATAAGAACGTTTTTGGCACTACACTAGTGTCAAAAACGTTCTTATATTATGGGACAGAGGGAGTACGAAGAAAGAGATAGAGAGAAGTAAAAAAAATACACTTATAGCCAAAACCTTGTTATAGTATGAGTGGCTAAGTGATGACTATGTATGACATGCCAACATCAGATAGCCTAACGCACCGTGTTAAGTCTCCAAGGGCGCGACCGCACGAGCAACGCGACTGTCGTGGTAGGCGCGGCCACGATACGGGCTGCTGGCAGCCCTTGGATCTGAGATCAAAGGGTCGCATGCTAAGTTGCTGAATATTTGCAGAATAACCCTCCACGATAGGATATTCACCCATAGGTCTAGAATCACGCCATGCAACCGTTCGATCTCAGATCCAAGGGCTCTCGGAAGCCCATATCATGGAGAATGGAAAGCCACTACCCTGCCGTTCGCACGCTGGCAATTCGCTCCTACTCGTCCCCGCACGTCCTTCAATACTACGGCGGTTCGCTCCTAGTCGTCCCGTCCATTAACATTACGGCAGTTCCACTAATCCTAACCCTCCTCCCAAATGCATGGCGTCCCAAATCTCCCCAATCGGCGGTGGGTACAAGATTAGAACCATCACCGGCGATATGTTCGACGTCATCTACACCCGTTCTTCCGCGACGGTGAAAGGATGCCTTTCTCGCTTCAGACGCATGTTCGAAGACTCAAATGATGAGTGGGTCGCTGGGCTAGATGTTGAGTACACCATAGTCCTGGGACGAGAGAAGGATCTAAAGGACGAAGAGAGGAAGAAGCCCGCCGTGATCCAGGTTTGCGTGCATGACTTATGCTTGGTATACCACATATGCCATGCCGATGTTGAGTGCCAGGATTTTAAGGACTTCGTCGAGAGCAACCTAGTCAAATTCATATCAGTAGACTTTGGTAACGACAAAGAAGTCCTGCGTCGGATAGGCCTCGTTGTAGGCAACACCTTCGACCTCCATAAGAATCGGCTAGTGTCCTCTCGTCAGCCTTCAATGCTGACCCTGGTAGGAGCCATGGTTCATCCTTCAGACGCAGAACCGGAGAAACCTCCATACACGTTTCATCGTCATGCATGGCAGCGGAATGTACTAGATATAGACCACATCCACTACGCTGCAATGGATGGCTACCTTTGCTTCAATATCTACAAGGGTTGGATGAAGACCAATAGCCAAGTGTGCGGTTCAAGCAAAGAAGTATCGGCCAAGAGGAAGAGGGACAAGGACGAAGTCGAGGACGTGGACGAGGACTCCGAGTAAGGTGGCAGCGTCGTTGCTCATGGTGGGTCTAATGCAGTGTCTACCGGAATAGTTGCAAAGTTTAATTTCAGGTGTGCTTAATTTAATTTGAGGGGTGTGTTGTGATGAGCCCCCAGCAGAACTATGTTATGTTTCTTCTTGTTACTTTAACTCTTCAGTACGTACATACTAGTATTTCTTACATTTCATCTTTTAGTTGCTATAGTACTACCACTTGTTTCTTCACATTATATACATACAATATATATGGCCAACATCATATACCCAGCAGTTTAGTTGTCAAAGAATTTCAGGGTGCTTAGTTTTGTCAAAGAATTCCAGGGTGCTTAGTTTTATTTGAGGGTGCGTTGTGCACTTGTGCTGGACACCATTATTGTGACAAGCCTTTTTAATAGTACTATATGCATAATTTGGCGACGAGCGCTCTCTATATGTACCACCTTTTTTTAATTTCAAGTTTTGCTCCATGGCGCAATCCATCGATACTACTACTGTAGAAAAGTGGAGTATATATATTTTTTTAAAGGCTAGAGGGCGGGGCAGTCTAGCTCGGTCGGTTTCACGAGAGGCGAGGGCCTTTGTGATTTGACGGCTCATTACTTTGTCACAAATCGAATAATCTTTACCGCCCGCCGCACGCCCGGGCGCCTCCATTAAACCCTCCGTTAAACCCGCATGCAAACCGAGAATCCTACTCCGCCACACGTCTGCTCATGAGCGGGCCAGAATTAAACGCAACACCGCCGAAGCTCCTCCCGTCCGCCTCGCTTAGACGAGGCGACGCCAGCCAAGCTCCTACCATCCGCCTCTATTTACATAAGGCCGTGACAGACGGGCAAGAATCGCACCCCTCCGCCGCTCCCCCATCTCCTCCTTCACCATTTTCTCCACTCTTCCGATGGCTTCCGATGAGCCGTTCTCCTGCATATTACTCGGCTGGGTGGCCCGCCGAGCCCTCCGGATACAGACGAGGCCGCTTGGTCCTTCACCAACCTCGCTTGGCCCGACGGAGCCAGTTGCCGCCCCAAGCAGGCGCGTGGTTCAGCAACTCGCCGCTCCAGTTCAGCTCGATGAGGAGTGGTGAGTTGCTCCACGCCGGCACGGTGGCGAGCACGCTGGTACGGGCGTCGTCGCTGCCGCGTTGTACCACGCCACCTGTGTCTGCGGTGGCCGCGCCTCCCATGTCTGTGGGCGCGCCTCCCGTGCCTGTGGCAGCGCCATGCAGGCAGAGACAGAAGCTGGGTGCATGGAGAGAGACGAGTCGGTGGCCAGCTTCTCCGTGTCCGCCGCCATCATCAAGGAGAAGTTAAACACGGGAGGCCGCCGCCAATTGGGACCCATGAAGGCCACCGCCGAGGCGACGACCGCAGATTCAGGTGGTTTCTTTGTCGCTTGCCTCTTCCGAGGACCTTCGTCGACCCGCAAGTGTCTCGACCGACATGAGGAAGACAAAGGGATCCGCAAGTGCCATTTAGAACTAAAATAAGTCTAGATACATCCATTTCTAGGAGAAGTATTTCTGGACGGAGGGAGTATTAATTATACAAGAGAGACGGATTGGCACCTCTTAGTTCATGTAAATGTAATGAAATCCATCATGTTTATATGAAGATCCGACTTTTTTATACGAAATCATTCATGCTTATATGAAATCAGTCCGTGTTTGCACAAATTTCATCTGGTTGGTTAGAGTTGTAAAAATGTATGCCGCTGGCATTTGATGTCGTACTCCGCTTAAGGAAGCGGGAGGAAATTTGCCGGATGCCGTTGGAGATGCTCTTTATGCTGGAAATAATAGAGCGACATCCAATCCATTTGAGTTAATTGCCTGTATGATTGTCCCTCTATAAAAAGTTAATTGCATGTACATTATACACGTGACTTGCAGGGTGGCTACAGCTTCGTACAGAAAGTTAAAAAGAAACAAGTCCATCCTTAATCTTGTATTCTAAGTACTCTGTGGGTTCCAATCACAAGACAAGAGTTTAAAGAAGTATATATTAAATAAGTAGAGTAATATATAATATAAAAATATAAAGTTAAAAGAGAGAATTTTAACTCATGTCATCGCGCTATGTAGCATCCGGCGCTAACCATCCCAACACATTTTTGTTGTAGACCATGCCGAGATATATCTCCATGTCTACTCTTATATATACTCCATTCGCTCCTAAATATTTGTCTTTTTCAGATTTCAAATGGACTACCACATACGGATGTGTATGTACACATATTTTAGAGTGTAGATTCACTCATTTTGCTCCGTATGTCTTTTCAGGAAGGGGTCAGATTTGTCCTTGATTTATTTATGAGGTATCCAGATGGCATTGCACCGCCAAGAAAAGAGGGTAACATCAAAATTATGGACTACTTTTTTGAGTATGTTGGTAAAGTCCGGTCATAGTCACTTGTTGAAATCTCTAAAGATAATATTTCTCCGTTCGAATACTTGTCATTAAAATGGATAAAAGGAAATGTATCTAGACGTATTTTAGTTTTAGATACATCTCTTTTTATCCATTTTGATGACAAGTATTTTCGGACGGAGGGAGTAGAAAACAGAGTTGGTGATGATGGTGTGTGTGCCATCCTGCAGTATAGGCCGCCGGATTTATATCTAATGGATAGGAAAGAAACTATGGCAATTTTGCAAAAATATACCCACACGTCTCTCCACGTTCGCAAAAAAGGCCTTCCCTCGTTCAACCTTTTCTCTAAACTACTCATACAAATGCATCTTGATGTTCCGTGCAACGCACGAGCAGCTAGCTAATTTCTTTTAAAATAGTTGTTGTGATAATTGGGTTGAAGTGATATATTTTATGTCCGCCTCAATGATTTCAGATTCACTAGTAGTAACAAAGAAAAGGTTGCCTTGTTAATTAATGTAAAACAGGTGAAAACTATCACATGAGGTCGGTAAAAACAAGGCACACCGGGTTCAAAGCATCATCTTCACTACAGCCAGCTTGTGCCGAGAAGTCTACATATCGAGGGGGCTACCGAGCGAGGCACCGAGACACAATGTTTGAGAGAGAAACCAATTGACAGATTATGATCAGATCGAGTTGTCACCCTTCTGCTGTCATTGTTGGGGGAGAGGGGGGAGGGAGAGAAAGACGTACCGAGAGTGTGCGCGGTAGGAACAGAGGCACAACTAGCGAGTGTATGTGTGTGTGTTTGAAAGAGGAGTAGATAGATTATCATCAAGATCGATGTGCCACCCTACTCCTTCGGTGCCGGGTAGTGTGTGTGTGTATGTTTGGGAGAGAAGCCAGTCGATAGATTAGTATCAAGATCGAGGTGTCACCCTACTCCTTCGGTGTTGGGAAGTGTGGGTGTGTGTGTGGGGGGGGGGCAGTGACACTCACATATCTCTACTCTTGCCTACAGAAAGGAAGGAAACTATGGCAATTTTGCAAAAAGATATCCACACCCCTCTCCGCATTTGCAAATAAGGCATTCCCTCGTTCATCCTTTTCTCCCACAAGATAAACTTCTCATACAAATGCATCTTGATGTTCCGTGCAACGCATGGGCATCTTGCTAGTAGGGAGAAGGAGTTTGTGTGACGATATCTAGCTATATTAAGGGATAGGTAGATAGCATATGTGTCGAGACATTATTATACTTTGAGACATTAGTGGCTGTGGGTGGGCGGAATTAAAGGGGTGGGCGTGTTAGACATAGAGAGCGTGTGTTTCGTGTGAGAGACTTGTAGGAAGTGGTAGAAAGATGAATTTAACTCGACGGAGGGAGAGAAATATACTGAAGTGCGCGTGTGTGATTCCGATGCCCATGTGGAAATGAGATATGTATGCGTGTGAGAGAGATTGCACAATTCATTCACGTATCACTATCTAGTGATCGTGGACGTGCATCGCTTGAACATAAGTCAATATCTACTTCAGATCGTGGCCAAAGGTACAATATCGATTCAACGCTATAAAGATTGGACACTCACATATCACATTTTTTTCTATTTAAATAAACCTTTTCAGTTGTGCACGCCAAATTTACAGTGATGTTTCTTCAAACAACCAATGTAGCTATCATGTATATGCACCATTGTTACTCTTTCATTCAAATTCATTAGTCTTGGATTATTTAAGTTTCTATTTTGAAGTAATATATGTAATATTCATATATGAATTCAAAGGGTACGCAATTTATGGAATGGAGGCTATGTAATCATATGAGGTAACACTTTTAAGTAGCTGACTACAATATCCATTTCTTTTTGTGCGCCTCTACACTAACACGTCAATGCATTATGTTTAAAGTAAATAACCAATGGCACTAAATTATCTATTTACACGAGAAATACATAGGCTGAGCTGTTTGATCCCTTTCTTTGTGAACGCGCCACTACACCGTCACGATTTGCCGCCTGTGTGAACGCCCAAGTTATCGGCGCATCATCCTGAGTTATTGTCTTTTTTCCTGGGTGGACCTCACACCGCTATTAACCATCGACGCGTGCCCGTGTACACAGCCTAGCATGACCTTCCTGCTAGCACGGTCCAAAATTAGTTGAAACTGGATACGAACGATCCATGCGGGCAAAATCTCCCGTCTCCTTCTAAAATTTCCGCCACCTTAGTCTTTAGCATGTGAAATCCCCTTTGTCCTTGGTGCACGGAGACCAACAGCCACAATACCGCCTCATCTACATGATAGGTCGGGCTGCTTTGGTAACTTCCGTTCCCCCCACCGCACGGCACCCCATTTCCTCTCCCTCCCGCAAAAACGACTAACTCCACAGCATCAAAGCATCTTACATCACGCCTGCATTTCATCGCCTCTTTCTCCCTCCCTCTCGAAACCCTAGACTGCTCATCCACCGCGTACCATAGCCCATTCATCGCCAACGGCGCCCACCTCACCAGATCTGCTTCGCGTCAAGTCGCATCTACCCTCCCACCTCCCCTAGAAACAAGTAGACTACTCATCCACCATCAGTACCATTAGCCCATTCAAGGCCGGCCTTGCCCACGGCACCGGATCTGCTTCACGGTACTCTCGTCAATCAAGCAAGATCTGCAGCGGCTCATTCAGATTCCCCACCGAGACGCTTCGTCACACCCCCGGAGCCGCCCCCACCGACGCCTTGGCCGACGGCCTCTGATCCTCTTCGCCGACACCTTCCTCAGCCCTACCGGAGCCGCTTCGCCGACACCTTCCTCAACCCTAGCGGAGCCGCTTCACCGACACCATCATCAACCCTACCGGAGTAGCTTCGCCTATACCATTCTCAACCCTACCGGGGCTGCTTTGCCAACTCACAAGTCCACGGCCTCAGATCCGCTTCCACGCACCCTCATCCAACCTACCGGAGCACCTTCTGACGCCCCGTCCACGGCCGCAGATCCGCATCGTCAACACCACCCTTAACCCAACCACCGGAGCAGCTTCTGACGCCCCATCCACGTCCGCAGATCCGCATCGTCGACACCATCCTTAACCCAACCACCAGAGCAGCTTCTGACGCCCCGTCCACGGCCGCAGATCCGCATCGTCGACACCATCCTTAACCCAACCACCGGAGCAGCCGACGCCCGCCCACGGCCACAGATCCGCTGCCGACACCATACTTAACCCAACCACCGGAGCAGCTTCACCCACGCCTCGCCCACGGCCACAGATCCGCTTCGCCCACACCGTAGTCCACCCTACCGAGCCGCTCCACAAACACCCTACTCGACGGTTCTAGATCTCCTTATCGGACCCGACAGCCAAATAAGTAGCGTCATCACCCTCGATGTTTCTAACATGATTCCCATCGTTCGAGAGATGCCAAGCACCCGCCACGACCTAGGTACTTGTCACCTTTAAACCCGGCCCAAAGATCACCGCCCGATGTACTTCAAATATACTAACCGTCATTTGTTACCTGTTATGCAGCTGGCAAAAACTACAAGGATGATGTTTCTTCCGATCTAACAGCTTGGCCAACCAAGATCCCGGACTAAGGCATTGCTATGATCTTGTAAGCGCCTCTCTCTCTTGTATTGTTCTCAGGCTCGCCAAAGATGCTTTGCTAGGATCTTCGACCAAGAATCCCTTTGTGCGCATAATGATTTCTACCACTGGCTGCTAAATTAGATATGTAGATGTCATACATGATACTACCTCGTACCTCCGTTCCTAAATATAAGTCTTTCTAGAGATTCCACTATAGGCTACATACGAAGAAAAATGAGTGAATCTACACTCGAAATGCATCTATATACATCTCAGTATGTGGTCCATAATCGAATCTCTACAAAGACATATATTTAGGAACAGGGCAGACATTACACAAAATCGTAGGTGGCATGTAGGAATTCCACCGCACTACATTAGGCTCCCTTAGAGTGCCCGCTAGTCCAGCAAAATGTAGTCATGGCTAGTTTATGGTACGCACACAATCGTTAATTGGTGGTTTAAATATGCAAGGGATATGCAATGTAGTATCATGTAGAGATGTCTGAAATTAGCCGTGTCAACTTGCGAGATAGGGTTACACAATGAAAAAGTACAAGATGTATGTGGCAATTTCATGGAACATCGCAAAAAAGGAGAGGCAGCGGTGAGCCTATACAAGAAGTGCTATGGTATGTCACTCCTCCATCGCAATCATCGTGACATGTTATTTGTATGCCTTCTATTAGCCAAGTTTCTTAGGGATGCTTATTACGAGTTATCCTAAGAAAATAAGCACCTGTGAATATAAGCTCCATGTAATAAGCCAACCAGTTCTTTTCATTGCGTTTTCAGCTTATCTTTGGTATGATCAGTTGAAAGTCTAGATTGCATTATATTTTTTCATTTTGCTGCCCATACAGAAATTAATTTGACTTGCAAACATCACAAATTGAACCCAGTGCAGTAATTAATATGATAGGAAAACAGACCATCACTATTTGCTCAAAATGCAAATACAAAGATGCCATCTACTTGGCACAATCTACTTTGGTCAATGTTTTCCATAGAGATCCCATTGCCTAATTTAAACGAAGAACGCATGACCCACATTTAAATGAAGAACAATTATTTATTGAAATTCGATGGACCAAGTGGCTGGTTATTATAGTATAGAAGCACCACCGAAAGCATCATATAGCAGCAGCAGCAGCTCATAGCAACTCATCATACAGCAGCAGCAAAGCAATTCATCATATACCAGCAGTAGCTCATAGCAATTCATCATATACCAGCAGCAGGAGCAGCTCATAGCAATTCATCATATAGCAGCAGCAGGAGCAGCTCATAGCAATTCATCATATAGCAGCAGCAGGAGCAGCTTGTAGCAACTCATCATATAGCAGCAGCAGCAGCAGCTCATAGCAATTCATCATATAGCAGCAGCAGCTCATAGCAACTCATCATACAGCAGCAGCAGCTCATAGCAATTCATCATATAGCAGCAGCAGGAGCAGCTCATAGCAATGCATCATATAGCAGCAGCAGAAGCAGCTCATAGCAATTCATCGTATAGTGGATCAGAATGAAAATTTGGCAAAAAATCAGAGGAGATCCTCACCTTGTTGGATGAGCTCATCCGTCCACAACACCTCAAGGCCATGGCCTGGGAGGAGGGGAGGGGGAATAAGGTGCCTTCACGCAAAGTGTGGCATCACCAGAAGTTGTGCAAAGGTTCACTGGAGTAGTGCGTTGGACGAACCACAGTGGAGCAGGTGCTGGAGACCATGAGAATGAGGGGCCGCGCCAGTGGGAGGAGCAACCAGGGATATTTGCCCCTACCCACCGACCATGTAGCCTAGCTGGACATAGCATCGTCGAGGACCAGGCTAGATGGGACCAGTGGCGACGGCTCGCTGGAGAAACCCTAGTGCTGCAGGTAGGGGATCGAGGTAGAGGGAAAGGGGAGAGGAGATGCAAGCGGGCAGGGCAATGAATACTTGCGTGTTTGTTTTTACTTGAGGGTCAAGTGTGACACGGGCGTCATCAGTTGCATTTTGAGTGTAATATAGGTAGACAACAGAGTCATTTCACTATTCCCCTTCCCTTCAATTTTTAGTGAGGTTCTACCCGAAACACCCCCTCCAAAGCGAAATTAGTTAAGCCCAAGCCCATAACTCAAAAATGACTTCTTTACATCTTTTATGGCTTATTTTGACAATATACCCTGAAAAGGCGGAATCGAACTGGCCCTTAACCTGCAATTCAATTGTGCGTGCAATGATGAATCACTCCTGCCTACTATCTGTACATTTAGGCATCATCATACATGGCATGACCTAATAAATGTGGATTCCATTGTAGAATCTGGAATATGCAATGTTTATGTTAGTTCATACGTTGCACATGATGTTTAAATGCCCCTTAAATCTGGTCAGCCAAGTGATGGTATTTAAGCCTCCTTCTTTGCTTCTTTTCTTGATATGTAAGATTTGCTCACACATCTGTTCACTTGCTTGTTTGCATCAGCCAGCCAGACTAGGACTGTTTGCTTTGATTACTTGTTGTTCTTGACCTAACACTCTAACAGAGCTTGTCAACGATTTAAACACTAAGGGCTGCTGTAATGGGGCCTTGCCTACTCATAGGTGACATAAAGGTTTGGCTGTACACTATAGTAGGCTCTCCAAGAGTACCTGGAGATCCAGTTCGAAGGTATGCCTAGTTTTTACATAATGCAGACATAGTAAATGCTCATTTCATTGTGCGCAAGTGCAAGAGATGCGGCATGTTTCATTATGTGGTGTTGTTTTGTTATAATCTCACCCTTTTGTGTTCACAGACTGGAAAGTATGCATATTTATCTTCCAAGGAGACGAGTAACTAGTTTATGTCACCTTGCAGAAGGGATGCAATGAAGATAAGATTGAGGATTTCCAAGTACAATATGTTAGGAAGGAGCCTTGCAAGAGAAGTAGGAGCTGCGCTGAGCCTCTTCAACCTGCTAAGGTAAGTCATTGTATGCAACTCAACAGTTCAATTCCTTGTTTGTTTCAGGCATAGTTAATTTTCTCTTTTCAATTGCTTTATTTGTCCTCAGTTAATGAGATGCCCAAATAATCATGCCTGATGTTCGGTACTTGTCGGTGTCAAAACCGGCGTATCTTGGGTAGGGGGTCCCGAACTGTGCGTCTAGGCGGATGGTAACAGGAGACAAGGGACACGATGTTTTTACCTGTGTTCGGCCCTCTCGATGGAGGTAATACCCTACTCCCGCTTGATTAATATTGATGATATGGGTAGTACAAGAGTAGATCTACCACGAGATCAAGGAGGCTAAACCCTAGAAGCTAGCCTATGGTATGATTGTTGTTCGTCCCCACGGACTAAAACCCTCCGGTTTATATAGACACCGGATAGGTTAGGGTTACACAGGTCGGGTTACAATGGTAGGAGATCTACATATCCGTATCACCAAGCTTGCCTTCCACGCCAAGGACAGTCCCATCCGGACACGGACGTAAGTCTTCAATCTTGTATCTTCATAGTCTTGGAGTCCGCCGTGATGATAGTTCGCTATCCTGACACCCCTAGTCCAGACTCCTCAAGAGTCTCTCGAACCAGGCTTCAATGACGATTTAGTCCGCGCGCATATTGTCTTCTTCGGCATTGCAAGGCGGGTTCCTCTTCCGAATACTTCATAGAAGATTTTGAACACAATGATAGTGTCCGGCTCTGAAAAACAAGTTCCACATACCACCGTAGAGAGAATAAATTTTGCACGGATCTGATGACGTATTACGCGGTGTGACATCACACCACTGCCAGGCCTTTATATGAATCGCTTTTATCGCTCCACCTTAGCACGCTTAGCGAGGCGGTTTCTTGGCACGCCTTATCAAAGCATAGATCGTGCCCCCTTATTCCGGGATTCTCATCAATACAGACGTAGTAACCCATCCGCGCCATTGATTACGGCGCTTGGGAGATAAGCGAGTTTTACCAGTGGTGGGGGACGATAGCTTCGTCCGTCCATATAAGGGGATAAGGATCCACCTTTTTCACCGCGCCTTCTTCCTCCTTTGCTCATCCATTTTCGCAATGAGCTCCAAATACCAAGTCCTCACACCCCACCTCAACCTTCTCCAACTATGTCCGGAGCGGGAGGCAGGTGGATGGCCTCCTCCGTCACGGAGGGGCACATCACAAGATCAAGGAGGCCGGATACTTGTCCGGCGACATCGCGCCTGAGCTGCCCGATGCGCGGGCAGCTCATTCCAACCCCTGTGCCCCATGAGAGGGTGGTGTTTCTCCCCACTTCCTCCATGGACTAGGTTTTCCACTTCACCCATTTGTCCGGGGGCTCATGTTCTACTACGGCCTGGACTTCCACGACCTGCCCCCAAATTTCATCCTCAACATCTCGGCGTTCATCATCGTGTGCGAGGCCTTCCTCTGCATCCAGCCCCACTTCGGCTTATGGCTGAAGATCTTCAATGTCAGGCCGAAGGTAGTGGGCGGCCGTCAAGCGGAGTGCGGAGGTGCCATGGTTGGCAAGATGGCCAAAGTCATATGGCTCGAGGGCTCCTTTGTGGAGACCATAAAGGGGTGGCAATCGGGGTGGTTCTACATCACCGAGCCGCGCGACTCCAAATGGGTGGCGGCCCCCGAATTCAGATCTGGCTTCCCCACACGACTCTCGTCATGGAAAGAGACGGGCCTGACGTGGGGGGATTCGGACGAACTATCTGGACTCCAAACATGCGTCCGAAACCTGGTGGACAAGAACCTCAGGCTTGTCAACATAATCCAGGTGATGCTCATCCGCCAGATTCTCCCATGCCAACAACGGGCCTTCAAATTGTGGGAGTTCGATCCGGCACAGCACCCAACCCTGACAAGGCTCTTCGACACTACGCATTTAAGATGCCCGAAGGTGGTGTTCTAGGGCGCCGAGGTTCTACATCCGCCATCAAGATCGCGGATTCAGCTCGCAGCGTCAAGCCAGCGAGGTGAGTTATTTTACCCTTTATGGGACTCTTTTTCATAGTTTGACTCTATGCGGATCTAAAACTCCCTAACCTTTAACAGATCGGGTCAAGACGTCCGGACAGGTTAACTGTCTGCCTTTGCTGTAAGACCCAGCCGGACGCCTGATTGACGGGCTGCTGGCTCCGTACCTCATGTGGTGTTAGAGAAGAAGGATAAGAAGGAGGCAACGGAACTCAAGGAGCTCCCGACGCTGGCCGCTTGTCGGTCTGAAATGTAATCTTCTCCCGAGAACGAGGAGGAGGAAAGAAGCCTCTCCCTAGCGGGGAGGAGAGGAAAAGGAAGGCCGCCTAACCGGGAGGCCGGAGGGTCCAAGAAGGAAAGAACCCTTCCTCCGGACTTCTCCACCAACGCCGACAATGACGAGGAGGATTGGCCGACAAGGGCCAAGCCTGGCGAGATCGTGGTGTCCGGATACCCATGGCTTTTTTATTGCATAGTGTTCTCTAATGCCGAACAATCATGCAGCCCGCCCAAGGGCGAGCTCGCCGCTTCGATGAGCGGGTCCCTGAGTTCGTCGGAAATGGAGAGTACTTCACTTCCGGCCACCTCCTCACCTCACGCTGCAGACGACGCCGAGGTGGGGCCCCGAGGGGGGCCTGGTCAAGAGGAGGTGGCGCCGCAAGGCGACCTCCTGGACTCCAGGCGCGTGGGGGGCGAGACCCCTAGGGGCTCTAAGCCCGACCCTCGTCCGGACTCCATGTCGGAACCTTCAGCGGTTCCGGAGTTCGGCAAGCGGTCCCTTCGTAAGAAGGGTAAGACGCCGGTGTCTTCCGTCCAACCGGAGGCACCGATAGCTTACTGGAGGCGCTTAACAGCGCCTCCATCGAGGAGGAGCACCACACTGTTATGAGTGCAGTGATCCGGACAGTTCAGACCGCCAAGAGCGGGCTGACCGAAGCCTGTACCAGCCTTCAAACAGGCTTTGAGGTAAGTTTAGAATATGTAAAAATATTACCGCATAGACAGTAGCCCCTGATGCTTAGTTCGCTGTTCGGAAAGAAAAGCCGGACTAAGGATCTAAAAAGATATACGGAGGAGTCTAATATAAGTATGTCAATATGGGAATGTAGGCTACGCTGCTGACCTCTGCCGCACTGACTGCGGAGGTCGATGCATTGAAGCAAAGTCTCGAGCGGTCCGAGAACGAGCTCGGCCTTGCCAAGAAGCAGCTCGAGGACAAGGAAGGTAAGTAATACCTTATTAAAGAAATACCTTATAGAAAGGTGTCGGTTGCAAAAAATAACAGGAATAACATGGGTACGGCAGGGGCCACGAACGAGGTGGCGACCCTGAGGGAAGCGGTGTCCGTGGCCGAAAACAAAGCGGCCGCGGAACGCACCGAGCGAGAGAAGGGGGAGGCGCAGCTGGCGGAGGTATGGCAAGAGCTCTAGGCTCTCGTGGAAAAACACGAGGGTTTGGAGCGTGACTCGAAGACCCGAGAGTCCGAGCTTGCTTCGGCTCTTGAGAGTGCCAAAGCTGCTAAGGCCGAGGCCCAAAAAGCCCTCCAAGAAATTGAATCATTAAAGAAGATAGCGGCGGTAAGGCATTCTTTATGCAAAGCAAGCATGTGAAAGTGAATTACCTATTACTTACCCGGATTCGGAGCTCTCCTGTATGCGTTCGCAGATCTGCCTCAGAGTGTATCGGATGTTGCCGCATTCTACCGTGCCAAGGAGGGAGCTCGACGGAGAAGGTGTTCGTCTCAAGATGCCGAGGCCGAACGTCCGTGCCTCGAGCGACTAGCTCAAGCAGCTGGTCGAGCTCCACAAGGTCGCCGAACAGGCCATGAAGGGCCTTATAGTTCGGTGGCCATTGGAAGCCATGCCCGAGCTACTTCGGCTTAGTGTAGCGGCCGTGGACGCCGCCCATGAATTGAAGTCATCAAGCGCTCCGTCTGCATTGAAGGTGTCCGTCGGGCCCTTGCCCGTGCTAAAGTGCACTGGGGCAAGCTGGATGTGGAGAAGCTTGTGATGGACGGGCCACCGAAGGGCAAGGAGCATCGCACACCCGAAATGTACTATGAGGGCCTCCTGAAGGGTGCCCGCCGAATATCGGATGAGTGCTCCAGAGATGTAATTTTTGAATAGACTCACATTTGTTATCATGTGCGCTGAAAACTTGTTCATATGCGCTAAGCAACGCTTGTTAATTTAAAATATTACCTTCTCAGGCGGCCGCTTATCAAATTTGAGAGATGGCAAGTCGTTGGCTTCAGCCCCCATGCCACGAAAGTCTTTGGGGTGTTCGGATAAACTTGAGCACTCTTGTTCCCATTCTTGGGTCCATCTAGGGAGGCGCCAATGCAACGTAACAAGGCAACCGGACTTATAATGCTTGAACACTCACTTAGCCATAGAATTCTATAATTTTAAATTTCGCGAAGCCCCTAGTATTCGAAGACCGAGTTCGGGCGCTATCCACGCCTTGGCCGGACAATTCCGGTTCCTCGCTCTAAGCGGCATAAGTCTTTAGGGACCCGAAAAACCTCTCGAACAGCGATCGGCTCTCGCCCTATCATGACGGTCAGTTTTAGCTTTCCATCGAGGTGCTCAACCCAGCTCAACTGGGGCACAATCGCAGTGGTTCTCCCGGTGCTACCTTAGCCGATATAACGGAACGTAAGGTACCAAAACACGGGAGCCGGGCAAACCCAACTATTGACCCAAGATATGATTCGGAGCCAATGCATATAATGCTATAAGTTCGGGGTGCCGCACTTGTGAAAGTGTTCGGACTTATCACACCATACTTTTGGGGTACTTAAGCCCCTGGTGTAGTGGCCGTACCAAAGTGTACGGGTGCAACATGTCATGAAATGAACATATATATAGATAAAGAAAGGACAATAATAGGCAAAAGCTATGTATTGTTTATTCAAAAAGGTACTGCAATGAAGGCAGAACGATACAAATAGTGCGATAAGCAAGGGATGGGACTATCTAACATGTCCCTCCGTGGGTAAGTCATGGATGGTATGTAAAACAGGTATAATGCTCGTAATAGAGACCACCTGAACACTCGACGTGGCTTTCTGCTTCCCTGGCTGTTGCATCGTGTGTTCGGCGATTCTAGAGCCGGACATGACGTCTGGAAAACGGAGTCCTGAAAGTAAGCAAAATGAAGAAAAAAGAAAAAAAGGAAAAGAATGACACAATCGGGAGCCCCTGGTGCGGTTGAGCCGCATTCTGGGCGTGCCGTGGTCGTGCCCCTCCCCTTATGCCCATGGTATCTCCAGAGTGTAGTTATGTACGCGTAGTAATGGCTTCGTAATTTCGCGAGGGCTGGGGTTAGCGGATTGCTACGCTGGCGATGCTTGAAACGTGCAGCGGTCTTGTTGTAGGTTACTCCGGCGCTTGGCGATGTTGTCCGGACGCTTAGTGGCCGGACTCGAGAATTGCTATGAGAGGCTGCTTTGCACCTCCGCCGCAAGGGCCGCCGTGTGCTCCTCCATTCGGAGAGAGCGTTCGGTGTTTCCATTGACCGTGATTACTCCTTGAGGGCCTGGCATCTTGAGCTTGAGGTATGCGTAGCGGCACCGCATTGAACTTTGCAATGCGATTCGTCCGAAAGCAGTGCATGATAGCCGCCATGAACGGGACTATGTCGAAGATTAACTCTTTGCTTCGGAAGTTATCCGGGATCCAAGACCACTTCGAGTGTAACTGAGCCTGTACGATTGGCCTCTACACCGGTATGACGCCTTTAAAGGTCGCCTTTGTAGGTTTAATCCTTGAGGGTCTATGCCCATTTTGTGCAATCAGTATCCCGATAAAGCAGGTTCAAAGGCTGCATCGCCCATCATCGGGACTCTGGTGAGGTGAAATCCACAATAATTGGGTCAAGAACCAATGCGGTGAAACCGCCATGACGAATGCTAGTGGGGGTGGTCCTTCGATCGAAGGTGATCGGGCAGGAAGACCATGGGTTGAACTTCGGGGCGACTGGCTCCATCGCGTATACGTCCCTTAGTGCGCGCTTCCGCTCCCTTTTGGGTATGTGGGTTGCGTATATCATGTTCACCATCCGCACTTGTGTGGGAAAGCCCTTCTGTCCTCTATTGTTCGGCGGCCGGGGCTCTTCCTCGTCATCGCTATGCAGCCCCTTGTCATTGAGTTCGACACTTAACTTGCCTACTTGCTTGAACACCCAACAATCCTTGTTGGTGTGATTGGCTGGTTTTCGCGGGTGCCATGTATCCGCATAAGCGATCGGTATTTGGTCCAAGTTGACGGGCCCGGGTATTTCGCTTGAATGGCTTCTTCCACGACCGGTTTAGAGCCTCCGAATCCGCATTGACGGCCGATCTTCAAAGATTATCGCCGTTAATGCGGCGCTTGTTCTTGTTGCGACGCGACCTGCCATTGTTGTCCTTGGTATCCAAACTATCAGGGTGTTTGGCCAAGTTGTTGCTTCGAGCTAGCCAGCTGTCCTCTCCCGCACAAAAGCGGGTCATGAGTGTTGTGAGGGCTGCCATGGATTTCGGATTTTCCTGTCCTAGGTGCCGGGCAAGCCATTCGTCGCGGATGTTATGTTTGAAGGCTGCAAGGGCCTCTGCATTTGGAAAGTCAACGATTTGATTTTTCTTTGTTAGGAACCGTGTCCGTAATTGTCCGCCGATTCTTCCGGCTGCTGAATTATATGGCTAAGGTCATCGGCGTCTGTGGTCGCATATGTGCCCCGAAGTTATCAAGGAATGCGGCTTCCGTGTCCTCCCAAAGAACCAATTGATTCTGGCGGCAAGTTGTTGAGCCAATGCCGAGCTGGTCCTTTAAGCTTGAGTGGGAGGTATTTGATGGCATGTAGATCATCATCGCGGGCCATGTGGATATGGAGGAGATAGTCCTCGATCCGCATCACAGGATCTGTGGTACCATCGTATGATTCGATGTTTACGGGTTTGAAGCCCTCGATTTGATGATCCATTACTTCATATGTGAAGCATAGTGGGTGTCTTGGCGCCTACTCAGATGGGCTATATCACGACGTAGCTCATATGAGCTTTGTCTACTGTGTTCGGCCCGGCCGGGTTTGCTGTATCAAGCGCGATGGTAATCATCCCGAGTCGTTGGGTGCCCACACGATCTGTAGATCGATCTTGTATGTTTTGCCTTATCCTCCAATATATCTCGCAAGTCCGGTGCATTTTCCCGTGCCTTGGTACTTTTTGAGCGGCATCGGGGTGTGGCTTGAGCGGAGGGCCGAGAGGCTTCTCTGTTGCGGCAACGGGGTGGCCGGTCTGCCATGTCGCGGCCGGTGACTTAGGGTGCTTCCTCCTCCGATCGAGGCAACGGCCTGCGCTTGGGGTAGCTTTTGAGGGCGTTCGAGTTCATACTCTTCGGCTGCAAGGACTTCAGTCCATCTGCCAGCTAGCAGGTCTTGGTCAGCTCTAAGCTGTTGCTGCTTTTTCTTGAGGCTGCTTGCCGTGGCTATAAGCTTGCGTTTGAAACGCTCCTGTTCGGCGGGATCCTCAGGCACGACAAATTCGTCATCGTCGAGGCTTGCCTCATCTTCGGAGGGAGGTGCATAATTATCGTCCTCGACCTCTCTTTCTGCGCAGACCGTCAGTGCGGACTTGCTTCTCCCTCCTCCCGCGCCGAGTCCCGCTAGAGGGGGTTGTCTTCGCACCGTCCGGTGTTATTATCTCCTGTGCCGGAATCACCGTTTTTGTTGTGGCGGGATTTAGAGCGGTGCCGCTGACGTCGGCGCTGCGGTTGCTTTTTGGAGGGGTCATCCTCCATTGTTCCATCGCTGCTCCCATCTTTTGGGATGTCCACCATGTATATGTCGATGACGAGGTGGCCTTCTAGTGCCCTCAGGCGCTGGTCTTGGTCGCCTCCGCATCGCCGTCCATACCGCCGATGTCTTCGAGTCAAAGTCGAGCATGTCGGTTAAATCATCGACAAGGGCTACAAAGTGGGTGGTGGTGGGCGTTAAATTTCTTCGCCGTCCGTGTCCCAACCTTCCCGTCCGTAGTTCGCCAGGCTCTCCGGATAAAGAGAGAGACTTTAGTGAATTCAGGACGCCGCCAAAGGGCGAAAAGTGCTGAAAGATGTCCGTGGCGTTGAACTCCATGACCGGGCGCCCAATCGGATTCGATTGGCGGGGCGCGGAGGGTTCGGAGTCCGTAGAGGAGTCCGCACTCGAGTCAAGGTCTTTGCAAAAGACAAGGATGGTGTTCGGCTCAATCGCCGCAGAGATCGTAGCCCCCAAGGCGGCGTCCAACCACTCGTCCTCGATCGGGGAATCCGGCTCTGGATTAAGGGTCGGAGCGGATGCTGGTGCGGCCTCCAGGGCAATCGCTCGCAGAGCTAGATCATACCCATCGAGACAAAGGCGGCACGCCGCTGTGGCTCGAATCCGTCAAGATCAAGTCTCTGCGGACATCGGCTGTATAGTTCAAACTTCCAAATCTGACCGATGGCAAGGCGAGATTTCGACCGCTCCAGATGGCTGCTTAATTGGCTCAAGAAGTGCAAAGCCGCCAAATACGTAAGATCTCGTCCGGGAGAAAAGTCTCACCTCGACCGCCATTGTTGATGATCGAAGGAGCCATCGGGCCTATCGGTGACGACTCAGAGGAACTCTCAATGAAAGCACCAATGTCGGTGTCAAAATCGGGGGATCTCGGGTAGGGGGTCCCGAACTGTGCGTCTAGGCGGATGGTAACAGGAGACAAGGGACACGATGTTTTTACCTGTGTTCGGGCCCTCTCAATGGAGGTAATACCCTACCCCGCTTGATTAATATTGATGATATGGGTAGTACAAGAGTAGAACTACCACGAGATCAAGGAGGCTAAACCCTAGAAGCTAGCCTATGGTATGATTGTTGTTCGCCCCACGGACTAAAACCCTCCGGTTTATATAGACACCGGATAGGTTATGGTTACACGTAGTCGGTTACAATGGTAGGAGATCTACATATCCGTATCGCCAAGCTTGCCTTCCACGCCAAGGAAAGTCCCAACCGGACACGGGACGAAGTCTTCAATCTTGTATCTTCATAGTCTTGGAGTCCGGCCGTGATGATAGTTCGGCTATCCGGACACCCCCTAGTCCAGGACTCCCTCAGTACTTGTATCACTATTAGTTGACATAATTAAAGGCCTTACCATTTAATTACTCTAGAGAAGTGTGCCTGAAGCTTTGAAGTCTATTAACCAACTATTATTGCATGAGGCTCACAATCTAGTTTATACTACGCTAATGATTGCATAGTTTTGCCTACTGTAGTATGTTTGTATGAAACCCTCTGCTGTTCATTATGCTCCCTAAGACTTTTGTTGAGGCACAGAATGGCCAACTGCTTGCTTACTTATACGCAATGTGTTGTCTAAATTTGTAACTTGTCTGTGTTTTCGATTGGGCCCCAACATCATGTTCCTCTGGTGAGCTAAGAGGGATTTCTGTATGCAGGCTGCACATACTATATTTTTTATAATTTTTAATATATCACCTGCTTATGCTTCATGACGTGTAACATTTTCTTTGAAAGTGACGTGTAACATTATTGTTAGTCCTGTTTTGCAATGTAGTACAAAATAGTGTCTTGTTCGCTTCACTGTTGTAACTATATTTTTGCCCTAGTCATGTGTACTTACAGAAACATTTCAGGATGAAGTGACATCAACACAAAGATCTGCGCGAGCAAGGCCATGGCCGTTACCGAATGATTATGGATTGGAATTGGAATGTGCTGATGTTCTCGAGCATCTACTAGAGGTGGCAAGACAACGTGTACACGATTGTCAACGTATAATGAACAAGTTGAGACTGGACATGCAGGTATTAGATGCAGGAGTCAAAAAAATGAAACAATACACTGAGGTAACCATGAAGGAATTGGAGATTTTGCAGACTGAAATTTGTGCTATCTGAATCTGGCCAATCCTATTCTTTGAAGAGATTATAGTTCATATGGAGTTAAGTTGATGCACGTCCATGATGTATGAGCTGTATTTGCCCAGTGTATGTAATTTGTTGTTTGTGTATGCTTTATTATCACCTGTGTAAAACCATAATGCCCAGTGGGTATAATCGGCTGTAATTTCTTTATTGTATAGTGTAGGATTATTCTACCTTTCTATGCCTTGATCTCTTTGTTGTATAGTGTATGCTTTTTAGAGGTGATAGTATTTGGTAGGATAATTATTTGAATATGCTATATCGTCCAAACGGGGGCCAACTCACCCAACCATGGCCCTTCACGGGCCGTCGGATCCATGGGCCTTCTACGTCTTGTAGGATCAGGGCCTTCTACGTCTCGTAGGATCCATGGGCCTTCTACATCTCGTAGGATCCATGGGCCTTCTACGTCTCGTAGGATCCATGGGCCTTCTACGTCTCATAGAATCCATGGGCCTTCTACGTCTCATAGGATCCATGGGCCGCCAACTCATTTATGGGTCTTGTACGAGCCTTTAATGGGCCGTAGACGGGCCTTAATGGAAATCGTATGTTTTATGGGCTGACCATAACGGGCCGTTAATAGGCCGTATTTGGTGATGCTATGAAAATGGCCCAACAGACTAACGGTCCACAAACGGGCCGACTGTAACGACGGGCTGAATTTGGCCCACAAGCAGAAAATGACAGTAACGGGCCGTAAGTAACCGAATGCTGCAAATGAGCCCAAGAATAAATGGGCCCTCGGCGTCGAAAGTTAACTTTATGGGAAACGCCCAACGGAATAACGGGCCGTTAATGGGTATAAAGTGATACACCGTTCATTATGGGCCGATTTCACCACGGGCCGTTAATGGGTGTAAAGTAATACACCGTTTCATTACGGGCCGCCACCACGGGCCGCTAATAGGCCAAGAGTTACAAAGGGCCTCATATGGCCGAAAGACGCCATGGGCTATACATGGGCCGGCGAAAACGGGCCGAATCATATTGGATGGCCCAGATGACGCCATCGGGCCTAATTCGGATAGGGCGTAATGGGCCTTGGGTTAGCGGTCAGTAAATGGGCTATATGCGACAGGTAATAACAGGCTTTCCATGGGCCGGCCCGCCAGCTTTTGACCAAGTCAAACGGGCCGGCCTTTTCACAGGAATGGGCCATTGTTGGGTCGTGCCACGTGTCGATGTATCATAGGCGCCTTCTGTCCAGTGAGTGGATGACATCTATCCCAACGATGAGCCGACACGTGTTTCCTCTAGCCAATGATGATTTTACACGTGGAAAATCCCCATTGGTCGGGGCTGTTAATGGGTTATCGGACCCAAAACCCGACCCGATAGCTTAACGGCGTTCCGTTATGGTGGATGCCACGTGTCAGTCACCCTTGACGAAAGCACTATGTGACGCGCGATTTATCTTCATGGAAGTGGACACTTCCGTGATGATAATTTTGGTAATGTCATGGAACACTTCTACGACAGCACAGGTATGACTATCTTGATTCTGTCATAAATTTGTCATGGATGTACATGCACGAAAAAAAACGTGACCTACTGTGACAAACACGTATCATCACTGAAGTGTATTTTTTTTGTAGTGTAATATGAATGTGTTGACAACTTTGTGCTTCATACAGGCTGTTACTGCTGAAGTTGAGTCACAGCTAAATGATGCAAACACCCGGTTGGCGAATCAGGAGTCTGAGACCGGAAAGCTGAATCAAAATTCCAGTTTAGCATAGCTGAATCGGAAAACCTGAAGACCAGTTTTGAAGCGGAGAAAAGCACTTGGGCTGAAGAAAAGACTGCTTTAATGCAGCAAGCTGAAAAAGCAGAGGCAGCTCTTCAAGAGGTGACCACTGTGCTCACTGGCTTAAAACACCGTGTATCTCAGATGGTTTCTGCTATCTTTGGTGAGTCGCCTTGCTAGTCATCAAAAGTGAATCCTTGTTGTGATAATATAAACCACCATTAACCAATATGTGATGTATTCAGGTCCCAGGAGCAGCAACCTTAACCAAGACATGCTTGTGAAGCTCAAAGCTATCTACACACTTGTCGAACAGTTGTACACCGGAGCTCAACATGCACTGGCCGCAATTTCTCCAACGAATCAAGTGCCTACTTTTTGATAGATGTCTTGAAAAAACTTTCTGTGCTGCCTGCTAGATTTGATGAAATGAAGCGGCCGTCTGCAAGAGCCGGTGCCGTGACAGCTTTGAGCCGGGCCAAGGCATGGGTACCAGAGCTTGACCCGTCTGAGGTGGCCACTGGATATCCAAGCTTGAAAGAAGATGGCACTCCGTTTGATCAGAAGGACTTCTCAGCTTGTGTGAAATAAATTCGTCCAATGGCGACTCTAATTGCCAATGACTCAGACCTTTCAAAGTACCATCTGACTTATAAGAAGGAGAATCAGAAGATGCCAACCCCAGCGTATAGAGTGATGGACTTAATCCCCCCAATCCGTAAGCACACTTTTGCCCCTGAAGTTGAGCCTTCTGATCTTATAGATGATGAGGCTGAATTTCAAGCTTTATCTGGCATCGATTGGTCATCACCAAATTTTCAGACGGCGGAGGAGGACGAAGAACCAGAAAGGGATGACCCAGAGGCCTCCAATCAGCAAGGCCAAGACGAGTGAACCGCCAGGTGGTTTATATATTTGATCCTTGAAAAAACAATTGATCTCATTCAGCTCATGCAGCCATGTAATAGGGTAGTAAAAAACTTGAATCTACCGTGCCATCATGCACGTTTCTATTTTTGCGTAACACTGCTGATCTCTATTTTGAGAAAACATCACTTTATGCTTACAACAATATTTGATTTATGCCGATCTGATCGATTATTGTCCTGCACACAAAGAAAGTACAAATGCCCTGGCAGCTTACCGCCGGTCGGGTCATGATACCCAATTGAAGCCACTGAGGATGAATAGTCCATAACCAGGGCCTGTCTGACAATTGTTTAAATAAGATGTCATACCTATAGTGTATGCTTGACTGCCGACTTATTAGCTTCGTGCAGTTTTAGGTGTTAGAGCGACAACTCCAAACATAAGATTATTATGCTATAGCGACTTAGAGTCTGCCATCCTGGCGGGTTGCAGAAACCCAAAAGATGCTTCAAATATGAGCCATAAATAGGGCAGCTTGGCCCGATTTGAAAAACCCAACAGCAAAAAGAGATGAAAAATAAGAAATCAAAAAATTCGAGGCTTTTGAAGGCCACCAAGCCAAAATGTCTTCTTCGATGAAACTAGCCTGAGCCACTGGAAAGTACGTGCTTTCCGTGAGCTGGCACTCACAGTACCCAATCGACATTTGAACCCAGATAAAGTCATGTCTTGTATAAAGATAGACTTATCAGGAGTACGCTGGGTCGAGTAGCAAGATGCATCACGGGCCGATTTATCCAAGTTTCAAGGAAGGCGGCTTATGAAGCCTGGATCTATCCTGACTATCTGTAAGCCGTGCTCTCACATGACAAGCCGCCGTTTGAACCTTAACAAGCTCAGATCTTTGGTCGAATACGCCGTAAAGATTGATCATTAAGAGTTTGATGGGTCAATTGGGATTACCTGATGGAGTTGAAGCAGCGGGCTATAGGTAGGATGACCCGGAAAGGTTATGTTCTCTTTGGTTGAATCCAGGAAATAATAGCACATGGCCCGTGTTTGTATGGATGTACAACCTCCCCCCTGGTTGTGCATGAAGTCGAAGTACATTCACATGCGCATGCTTATTCAAGGGCCGAAACAACCAGTAAATAATATTGATTTGTATCTGGGGCTACTTCAAGAGGAGTTAGACACTTTATGGAAAACACCGGCCAAGACATGGGACGCCAGCAAAGGCGAGTATTTCTACATGAGAGCCGCGCTGATCACGATGGTACATGACTATCTCGGTTACGGATATGTCGCAGGCTAGATGTGCCATGGATATTGCGGATGCACGCGGTACATGGATGATACGATGTCTCAGCAGCTAACGTCAAGGAAAGATGGCGGGTCTGGGAAAATCGTGTACATGGGGCATCGAAGATGGCTCGAACAGGACGACCCGTGGAGAAACCGTGGAGATCTATTCAATGGTCACGCCGAGCATTGAGGACCTCCACGTAAGCGGAGCGGTGCGAAATCGATGAGCTGTTGAAAAACTGGAAGGAGTGCCCCATGCCGGGAAAGACGATGAAAAAGGTGCCGGAGCCGCTGCTGAAGGTATGGAAGACGAGGTCTGTGTTCGGGACTTGAGTATCGCACAAACTCGATACACCTCATTGCCTTGATCAAATGCACATCTGTAAGAATGTCCTTTAGAGTTTGCTCGCGACACTGGTGAACATGGCGGATAAGACCAAGGATGGGCCGAAGGCAAGAAAAGACTTGCAAGATTTGAAAATCAGGGAAGATCTGCACATGCTACCCCGTAAACAGTCAGACGAGACAGAGATGGAGACAGAGGCACGGGAGAAGAAGGGCAAGAAAATAAAGAAAGAGGATTATTGCCCCCCTTCTTGCTTCACCTTAAGTCAGGCTGAGATCGATCAATTCTTTAAGTTCCTTACCGAGTCAAAGTTAGTTCCTAAGCATCGTGGCAAGATAAGCAGATATCTAGACACAGACAAGAAAAGGTTCAGCGGGATGAAGTCCCATGACTATCATGTGATGATGACGCAGATACTACCTGTTGCCCTTAGAGGGATAATGGACAAGCACGTCCGTGACACGCTTATTGGTCTCTGCAACTTTTTCGATGGCATCTCTCGAAAGTCAATCAGTCTGAAGCAGCTCCGAAGGCTACAGGAAGAGATCGTTGTGATACTGACTGAGCTTGAGATGTACTTCCCACCCGCGTTCTTTGACGTGATGGTGCATCTGTGTGTCCATATTGTGGACAACATAATAGACTTGGAGCCGTCATTTCTGCACAACATGATGCCGTTTGAGAGGATGAATGGGATCATCAAAGGATTCATTCGTAACATCTCCCATCCGGATGGAAGCATCGTCCAGGGCTATCTGACACAAGAGTGCATCTCTTTCTGCGAGAATTTTCTATATGGCGCAGACCAGCCGCCTGATGTTAGTGTTGGTTTGCCCGTTAATAAGCACGATGGGAGGCTCGAAGGAGAAGGTCACTCCAACGGTCGCAAGGAACTGCACGTGGCATACTCAGATCGACGCAGCGACTTTGACATAGCAAACTTGGTAGTGCTACAACACCTAGACGAGGTAGGTCCTTTCATGGCACTGCACAAAGAAATTATCGCAAAGAAGTATCGTGATCGGAGGGTATGCAGGACGGACACCGAAGTTACTAGAGAGCACAACTCCACTTTCCTGCATTGGTTCAAAGAGCATATTATTGCTAATCCCCCGGAGGAGGGCTCTAAGGACAGATTGCTCATATACGCCTTAGCACATGGCCCCTCACCCAACCTCCTAACCTATCAGGCATACGATATCAACGGACACACGTTCTACACGGAGGCCAAAGATATGGACAGTGATGATCAGAACTCAGGGGTGACGATGGAATGCATGACCAGCAGCGACAATGGTGCAACTGAAAGATTTTATGGAAGGGTCGAGGAGACCTGGGAGCTTGACTACTCTGGACTGCACAACACGACGATGTTCCGTGTCAGATGGGCTAAGAATGTCGAAAGAGAAAACTGGAATTTCACTACCATGACTATACCCGACGCCAAGAGCGCTACCGTGGACGCTATCGCAAAAAATGAGCCATGGGTACACGCTAAGCACGTGACACAATGCTTCTTCATAACCAACCCGCGCAATCCCAGCCGTGTTGTCGTGAGGAGAGGCAAAAGGAACATCATTGGAATGGATGGAGTCGCCAACGAGGAAGACTACGATCAGTACGACAACCCAATGAGGGAAGAAGATGATGATGATGAAGTATACGTCAAAAGAAGAATCAATACTACATTACCTAAGAAAAATCATACTCCATGGAAAAGGCAAAGTCACAATGAGGGGCTTAATTATTCTTGAATGAACAAGAAGGGAAAGAAGCTGACTCAAAAACGAAAATGTCAACGCCGAGGAACCGTATGTTATCGGTCAAATGATGTAATATATATGTTCCTATTTTGTATACACACTTAGCCATTATTATGCATGGGTCCAATGATGTAATATATATGTTCCTATTTTGTATACATATTTAACCGTCAAATGATGCAATATATACCGCCTTCAATTCCCTTAGTTAACTGCTCTCGGAAAACAAAGTGAGAGAAAATAAAGGAAATGAAAATAGAAGGAAACAAACGGGAAAACTGTTATATAGGTACTGGTTATAGCAGCAGCGCGTTTTTCAGAAAAGGGCTACAGATAGTCAAGGTAGTAGTAGCGGTTTCTACACGAAACCGCTATAGCTACCTCGAGTAGCTATAGCGCGTTATGCCTAAACGCGCTACTACTATGCCCAGTTAACCCCGAAAATCCCCACTCCTCTCTTCATCCCGCCTCTTTTCCCCAAATCCCACACTCTCTCTTCCCCGTCAAGGCCGGAGCCCTCGCCGCGCCTCTGCGCTCGACCCCGACCCCGACCGACCCAGCGCTGCTCAGCCTGACCCGACCAGCGCCGCCACGGCCCCGGCCTCGGCCTCGAACCCAACCCGGCTCCGGCCCCGACCTGACCTCCGGCTCGCCCACGGCCACAGCTCGACCTCAGCGCCGCCCACGGCCCCAGCCCCGACCCGACCTCAGCTCGGCCCCGGCGCTCGACCCCGACCCCGACCCCTCCCAACCTCGGCCGTCATCGGGCCTGCACCCTCTGTAAGCCCCCACCTCTCCTCCTCTCTCTGGTAGCTAGGTATTTTGGTTAATTTAGTTAGGTTTTAGTTAGGGCAGATGGTTAATTAGGTTATATATGTGGACATGTGATGTTTTGGACATGTCATATTTGGAAATTTGGACATGTCATTTCGACATGATGAATATGTGAAGGGTAAATGATCCGAGTGGCCTATGTTACGCTGAAATGTTGATTCATTTTCGTTCCGGTGAATTTCAGGCGCTGGATATGTCCATTTTTTTTAGCAAAGGTCATGCCGAAATTTTCCGTGAATTTTGGCATGATTTGTGCTACATATTAGGCATATCGAGTGCTTGGAAATGACATTCCGGTTCTTTTTTATGTAATTTCTCATTTTTTTCATAGTTTTAGAATTAAACGAGGAGACTTAATCATAGGAAACATGTCGAACAACGAAGAAACTGGGCCTTCTGACCAAGATGCAGACGAGATGGATTATGAGGGTGAAGAAGAGTACCTCGACTATTTGACTGCTACGAAAATGCAAAGTCAAGGTTTGCAGGTCGACCTCGATGATGGTACTTGCTACCTCTTGAGCACGGTGTTGGTTTTCCCTTGAAGAGGAAAGGGTGATGCAGTAAAGTAGCGTAAGTATTTCCCTTAGTTTTTGAGAACCAAGGTATCAATCCAGAAGGAGACCACGCGCGAGTCCCACGCACCTACACAAACAAATAAGAACCTCGCAACCAACGCGATAAAGGGGTTGTCAATCCCTTCATGGTCACTTATGAGAGTGAGATCTGATAGATATGATAAGATGATATTTTTGGTATTTTTATGATAAAGAGAAATAAAGATGCAAAGTAAAATAAACAGCAATAGAAATAGCTAAGTGTTGGAAGATTAATATGATGGAAAATAGACCCGGGGGCCATAGGTTTCACTAGTGGCTTCTCTCAAGAGCATAAGTATTACGGTGGGTAAACGAATTCATCACGAAAGCAATTGATAGAATTAAGCATAGTTATGAGAATATCTAGGTATGATCATGTATATAGGCATCACGTCCGCGACAAGTAGACCGAAACGATTCAGCATCTACTACTATTACTCCACACATCGACCGCTATCCAGCATGCATCTAGAGTATTTAGTTCATAAGAACGGAGTAACGTTTAAGCAAGATGACATGATGTAGAGGGATAAACTCATGCAATATGATATAAACCCCATCTTTTTATCCTCGATGGGAACAATACAATACATGTCGTTTCCCTTGCTGTCACTGGGATCGAGCACCGCAAGATTGAACCCAAAGCTAAGCACTTCTCCCATTGCAAGAAAGATTAATCTAGTAGGCCAAACCAAACTGATAATTCGAAGAGACTTGCAAAGATAACCAATCGTACATAAAAGAATTCAGAGGAGATTCAAATATTGTTCATAGATAAACTTGATCATAAACCCACAATTCATCGGATCTCGACAAACACACCGCAAAAGAAGATTACATCGAATAAATCTCCAAGAAGATCGAGGAGAACTTTTTATTGAGATCCAAAGAGAGAGAAGAAGCCATCTAGCTAATAATTATGGACCCGAAGGTCTGAGGTAAACTACTCACACATCATCGGAGAGGCTATGGTGTTGATGTAGAAGCCCTCCGTGATCAATGCCCCCTCCGGCGGAGCGCCGGAAAAGGCCCCAAGATGGGATCTCACGGATACAGAGAGTTGGGGCGGTGGAAATAGGGTTTTTTCTCTGTATATGATGTTTCCAGGGTATATGGGTATATATAGGAGGAAGAAGTACGTCGGTGGAGCAACAAGGGGCCCACGAGGGTGGAGGGCGCGCCCGGGGGGGGGGGGGGGGTAGGCGCGCCCCCGGCCTCGTGCCTTCCTCGTTGATTGCTTTACATGGACTCCAAGTCCTCTGGATCATGTTTGTTCCGAAAATCACGTTCCCGAAGGTTTCATTCCGTTTGGACTCCATTTGATATCCTTTTCCTTTGAAACATTGAAATAGGCAAAAAAAAACAACAATTTGGGGCTGGGCCTCCGATTAATTGGTTAGTCCCAAAATAATATAAAAGTGTATAATAAAGCCCAATAAACATCCAAAACATAATATAATATAGCATGGAACAACAAAAAATTATAGATACGTTGGAGACGTATCAAGCATCCCCAAGCTTAATTCCTGCTCGTCCTCGAGTAGGTAAATGATAAAAACAGAATTTTTGATGTGGAATGCTACTTGGCATAGTTTTCAATGTAACCCTCTTAATTGTGGTATGAATAATACTTCAAGCATACTAAGTAAGCAATTATGTCTTCTCAAAATAACATGGCCAAAGAAAGTTCATCCCTACAAAATCATATAGTTTGGTCATGCTCCATTTTCATCACACAAGAATGCTCTCATCATGCACAACCCCGATGACAAGCCAAGCAATTTTTTCATACTTTAGTAATCTCAAACTTTTTTCAACTTTCACGCAATACATGAGCGTGAGCCATGGATATAGCACTATGGGTGGAATAGAATATAATGATGGGGGTTATGTGGAGAAGACAAAAAAGGAGAAAGTCTCACATCAACGCGGCTAATCAACGGGCTATGGAGATGCCCATCAATTGATGTTAATGTGAGGAGTAGGGATTGCATGCAACGGATGCACTAGAACTACAAAAAAAAGACACATCCGTGACATTTTGGGCCGAATGATTATTTTTTCTGTCATACATATGACACTTCTATGACGATAATTGTGACAAAACCCGTATCATCATAGATGTGGTGGGCTCCTACTTCTATGACAAAAATCATGATGTAAAATGGGCTTTTCATTCCGGGCGGGCCGGAGACGCAGCTGCATGACATTCTTTGGGCCGCCCATGATGAAAAAACCATGGTAGAAGCGAGGGGAGGAAAATTTCGGGAGTTCCGGTTACGGTGGGAGGTCGGGGCCGAAGCGATGCGCTGCTTTCTCTCGTGACACGACGCTGCTGCAGTGTGCGTAGGCGTTGGCTCTAATCGAACTCGAGTGAGGCGTTGGGCTCTAATCAACTCGAGCGATTTCACCGCAGTTACGCTACATCGAACCCGAGCGATCGATCGATGGTCGTTAATCGAACCCGATCGAGCGATTCCTTCGCCACTGCTGCTAACTGAAGCCGATCGATTGGATGAACAATGAGCGTTGCGGGGGGTGGGGGGTGGATGAACAGTGAGCGGTGGCGTTGCCTCTGGATGAACAGGACCCCGTGGTGTGGAGGGCTGGATGAACAATAGACGGTGGTCGTGGAGGGGTGGTTGAACAGGACCCCGTGGTGTGGAGGGCTGGATGAACAGTAGATGGTGGAGGGGTGGTTGAACAGTAGACGGTGGAGGGGTGCTCGTGGAGGGGTGGTTGAACAGGACCCCATGGTGTGGAGGGCTGGATGAACAGTAGATGGTGGAGGGGTGGTTGAATAGTAGCCGTGGAGTAGCGCGGTGGAGGCCGGATGAACAGGAGCCCGTGGAGGCTGGAGGAGGTCGAAGGTAGCCCGTGGAGGCTGGAGGAGGTCGACGGTGGAGATGAACAGTATACCGTGGAGTCCCATTTTGCGGTACGCCACACCCCTTCCGATGAACAGGACCCCCGTTTCGACCATAGGAGGCCCGTTTCGTCCGTTTTGCGGTACGCCACACCCCTCCCGATCAACAGGACCCCCGTTTCGACCGTAGGAGGTCCGTTTCATCCGTTTTGCGGTACACCACACCCCTCTCGATCAACAGGACCCCCGTTTCGACTGCAGGAGGTTCGTTTCCTCCTTTTTGCGGTCCGCCACACCCCTCCCGATCAACAGGACCCTCGTTTCGACCGTAGGAGGTCCGTTTCCTCCGTTTTGCGGTACGCCACACCCCTCCCGATCAACAGGACCCTGTTCCGAACGTAGGAGGTTCGTTTCCTCCGTTTTGCGGTACACCAGGCCTCGTTTCCATCGCCTGTTCCGTCCAAGCCCTCCCGATGAACACGACCACGCATTCCGTTCCGACCCAGCCGGTTGGCTCCCACGCGTTCCGTTGCCTCCCGATGAACATGACGCATTCCGTTGCCTCCCCATGAACACGACGCATTCCGTTGCCTCCCCATGAACACGACGACGCATTCTGTTGCCTCCCCATGGACACAGCGACGACGTTGTTTCTCCGTTCCGGCCCAGCCATGTACACGAGCCCTGGCCATACGTATGTGCGAGTAGGCGTTCAAGACCCCGCCCGTATGTACACATATGTGGCCGTATTTTCTTTCTTGCACCCTAGCCGCTGTACGTACGTGTACATGCTACGTGCGCGCCTCTACTATGACATGTGCGCGCCTCTACATCGACCAGTATGTACGTACACGTTCGCGACCAGAATGACAACGCTACGTACGCTTCGACCAGGTGGGTCCCGACTGTCAGGCACTTCCTTGCCTGCGAAGATGTAGCTGGTGGGTCCTAGCAGTCAGGGGGGCGAATCATTTTTTTTTTGCCCAGACGCACTTCCTTGCGTGCAAAGATGTAGCCGGTGGGTCCCAGCAGTCAGGGGGCGAATCGTATTTTTGCCCAGACGCACTTCCTTGTGTGCGTAGGTGTAGCTGGTGGGTCCTAGCAGTCAGGGGGCGAATCATTTTTTTTTTGCCCGGACGCACTTCCTTGCATGCGAAGATGAAGCTGGTGGGTCCCAGCAGTCAGGGGGAAACATTTTTTCCATGAAATACAAGGCCCGTCCCTGTGGGTCCCAAATTGTCAGTGGAGGAATCCTTATTTTCCGCGTAATAAGGAGGCACTTCCTTGCTGCGGTCGTGGACCCAGTATCGACCTCTCCACGCATAGTTCACGTCCGATGGAAGTAGTTCCTTGACCATGTTGACCATGCCGCGCCGAGAGCACCAGGGCGGTGGACGACGGCGAGGCCTAGGAAGGGGACGACGCTGAGCCGGGGAAGACGCGGCAGTGGAAGCCCGCGCGGAGAGGAGTACGAGGGTTCACTGGTTCGGCTGCGGTGTGAGGCTTCCGTCGTTGCAGGCCTCGCCAGCGGTGGGAATAGTAGGGGCGGTGAGGCCTCACAGCGGCCTGACCGCCACGGGAGGCAGGAGCATGCGGCACGGCCGGCATTGCTTTGGGCGGCTGGAGCAAGAAGACCAGAGGTTGAAGAAGCACTATGGCCGTTGGATGGACATCGTATGAGCCCTGGAGCTAGAATCGTTCATAATGACTAAGTTGACAAAGCCCTCCGTCCCCGTCTACTTAGTTGGCCCACAAGTCAGCCTCCCACTATGGTGGGTCCCAGCTAGCAGGGGGTATTCATTTTTTGCGTAATAAGGAGGCACTTCCTTGCGTGCGAAGATATAGCTAGTGGGTCTGACATGTCGGTAGGGGAACGTTTTTCACGAAATACGTAGGCCCTTCCGGTGGGTCCCATTTGTCCGTGGATTTAATCATTATTTTATGCGCAGTCCACGGCCGATGGATGTCGGTCGTTGACCACGTTGACCAGGCCACGCCGAGAGCACCATGGCGGTGGACGACGGCGAGGCCTAGGAAGGGAACGACGCGGAGCCGGGGAAGACTCGGCAATGGTTGCCCACGCGGTGGGGAGTACGAGGGTTTACTGGTCTGGCTGTCGTCGCCGGAAAATAATAGGAGCTGTGAGTGAGTAGAGGAATGGCCTGGCCAGCAATGAAGTAGGGTGGGGCGGTGCGGCTGTCGGCAAAGACACCGCCACGGAGGCGGAGAGGCAGTCCCACTGGAGCTGGTTTGGGCGGCGGAGCAAGAAGATCGAGATATTGAAGAAGCGGACGGCCGTTGTATTAACATCCAACGGTCCTTATGCTAGAATCGCTTGTGGACTAAGTTGACAAAGCCAAAGTACACGCCAACCTAGTAGACCCACAAGTCAGCCTCCAAATCTGTCCCCAAACAAAGATACAAATTAAATTTCTAGCCAGATTCAAATTAATTTTAAATCTAAATATACCTTAATTTAAATTTAATGAAATTTTACCCGCACAAAAACAATGAAATTTAAAATATCAAAATCCAAAAGAAAACAATATTTTGGAACTAATTGCCTGTTTGCTGTATTTTTCCATTTTACAGCCCATTTATTATTACTTATAGCCCATTTCTTATTACTTATAGCCCATTTTCTGGGCAAAATGCATCCCTCCTCGTCTTGAAAGATTTCCGGCCCAGCAGGGCATAGAAAAGCAAGTAGGCCTACGTTGGTTATTCTATAAAAAACAAAATAGCTGGCTAGCCATTTTCAGAAAGAAAAAAAAACTGGGCTGGTCATGTGCTAAACATACGAAATAAAAGCCTGGGCTAGACGGGCCACGGGTCCCGCACAACCCAGTTGATACCCTTCTCCGTCCTGAAAAAACAAAATTACTGCGCGCGCTGCTGGGTCCCTACTGTCATCCTCACCATGTACAGTCATCTCCTTATTCCTCTCGGTTGTTGACCATGTTGACTACATCGGAGGGCGGCGCCGCAGCGAGCGAACCAAGGCGGAGGACGATGGAGAGTCCTCGGACGGGAACGAACAGGAGCCGGGAAATATCACAACCAGCCGTGGGAGGTGGGAGCAGGCGGTCCCGTCGGCGCTGGTTTGGCTTTGGCGGCTCGAGGAAGAAGAGACCGAAGAAATGTGACAGACGTTGAATGTCAATCCAACGGTCAAGGTTGGCACAATCGTTTGTTGACTAAGCAGACACCAAGTAGCATACTTTTTTGTATATAGGAAGAAAACTGCGAGGAAAATGCGTTCGTCTGCCGTCCTCCTCACAGAGAACGTTCGCCACATAAGTGACTAGCACCCTTGGTTTTCAACCGAGAGGTCTTTGGTTCGAGTCCCAGGAACTCTCAATTTTGTCCTCCTTCCTTCCTCGCAAAAAAGGGAAAGAAAATCAAAGACTTGGGAAGGCGTCTGAGAACAAGCTAGTGTACCAAAGAAAGAGACGCTGCCGAAGTTTTAGAAAAAGAAAGACGTGCTCCTGTAGCTGGTTCAATCCAAACCTAGACTATGACTATATATGGTGCTATGCTACTCGCAAGTAATGAAACCGACATATCCAACGCTCGCTTCTCCTCTTCTCTACTTACTCGCTTAGCATCAAGCTCGCCGCAGCAACCATGTCCGCCGGTTACTCGTCCACCTGCTCTTCAAAGCAGTAACAACCAGATATGTGCCAAGTCGCCACCCGTACCATCGCTGTGGGTCTCATCACACCCCGCAAGATGAAAGCACCGCAGCCGATTGCTCATCGCAACCCGCTGCCATTGGTGTGGTGCCATCGCTGCAAATCACGCAGAGTCATCTGTCGCGTCTCAACCACAATCCGCAACCCCGCCGAAGTCTTCTACAAATGCCCGAATCATGGGGTAATAATATGTTTAAGCCGTTGTTCGCTGCTTTCAGCTTGCTGATTTTTTAATAGATTGGTTGATGATCTTCCAATTTGATTCGTGCAGAAAAGGGAAGATTCGTGTGATTTGTATTTCTGGGAAGTTGTTGATGTGGGGGAATGCAATTACACTGATTATTTGGTTAGCCGAGGAATCCCAATACCAGCAGATTGGGGTGTTGGACAAGTAACTGAAGGAACGACATAAGAGGAAGATGCAGAAGCGTAAGGTTAAAGATGCAGTTCCTCGATCATGGCCAAGCAACAATGCTGAACGGCCTTGACAACAATGAGGAGATGAAAGAGCTTGTGAAGATAATGGGCAAAATCGATGTGCTCAGAGGATGATTGTCTCTTTATTTGCAATGTATGTAGCACTCGTGATGTATTCAATGGCTACGACATGAGCACTTTCTTTGAAACTAGTAATGAATGAAACCCTGTAGCAGGTTGGGCATAGTGTTGTGAACATCTAATGATTTCTATTAACGGAAATCAGGGGTATCCCTTTGCTCATATAAATAAATAAATAGCAGAGGCCACCGGGTCAGCTTTGTTCTCATTCAAGACGCCGAGCAAATTGCAGTCCAACAGCAAACTATGTCATCAAATTCAAGTTTCACAGCCAAATATGAGTACAACTAAACAACAATGTCATCATGTTTTAGTTGTCATACAATCACCAAACACAAATCAGCATACATAACAAGTGATGTTCGACAAAGAAATACTAAACAACATGTTCATCAGGTTTCAGTTGTCATAGAAAACACAATTTCACATAGTAGATAAAAAACGTCTTCTGACAGGAAAATACGACAAAAGCAATGTAATCATCATCCGCAGCACCAGCGTCAACATCTTCGCCATGTGTATCAGTCTGAATCATAATTCCCCACTGTGTCTTCTTCTTCTTCGTCCTCAACGTCCTCGAACATTGGCTTCTTCTTGATCAACTCTTGTATGTCCATGGCATGGCAGGCAATCTTTTCACCAGCGTCATTGACGTGATGGTTCTCAAAGATATTAGGAACATCTGCGTTATGTTGTACATCAGGAGCAGTGTAAGCATCATCTTGTTGTGCAACTTCATTAAACGAATTCCTCTGCTCAAACCTTTGCAATACTCTCCAGTCATCGCTACGTGCAAATGTGTCTTCCAAGAAAAATATCTGTGTTGCTTGATTTGCCAAAATAAAAGGCTCGTTGGTCCGGTACGCCGCCTTGACATTGATGGATTTGAAATAATCATCAACTTTGGGTTTTGCGATCCTGGAAAACAGGTTATACCAACGACAAAGACAATGTAACCACACACCGATGATCCTCGAATCGAGATATACCGCAATCGAACAATGTCTGTTATGTTAGCATACATTTCAGTTGTCTCTTTGTCATAATGATCCGTGCTCATGATGGCACTGCTTTTGTGTCTTCCCGCCTTCATCTCGTGCAAGGGTGTTGTAGCGCACATCTCCAACAATGCAAGATTCATAATGTCTTACCCGAGTATCAGGACCCATTGCTAGTGATTAAAGGGCATCATCAACTGCCTGCCCATCCTCCCGCATCTTCTTAACCTATCATTAGAAAATAGACAAGCTGATCATCTTATGTACTCAATATATTAAAAAGCTGACAAAGGCACTTCAAAAGCTTACATGGTTCTTGAACCATTTCGCAAATCCTGCCATAACCAGTTTGTCAATGTTTCTTGGATTTTGCGGCAGTAACTCCTCTTTGTAGATGCTGCACAACATAGTGATCGCGTCAAACATCTAAATATATAAGAATGTGCTGCAAGTTTAGTAGATTACGATGTATAAGCTGCAGTACTGCATGATATAAGGTAGTATCTCAGGACATTTATTCAACACATACCAAACCATTTTGTCCAAATCTTTAGGTTTGTCCTCTTGTCGACTCTTCCTCAGAATCTCGAGCAGGATAATCGAAAACATTGAGCCCGGGATTGTCTTCACCCACCTCTTTGCTAAGCCGATCAATTTGTTTCAATGTATTTTGAGCAGAATGTCAACGCTTCAGAGCAATGTAGGCCTCTGCAATGGAACCCTCGGGTCTAGCTCGTTTCCTAACATAGCCCTTGAAAGTGCCTAGCCGCCTTTCAATAGGGTACATCCAACCATACTGTCTTGGACCTCTAAGTAGTGCCTCATCGTAGATGAACAGCCAAATGCACCATCACATCAAAGAAGGCCGGAGGATATATCTTCTCAAGGTCGCATAGGATAGTTGGTATCTTGTCTCTAAGACGCTCCAAAGCATCTATCCCGATATTCCTACCGCAGAAGTTCCTCAAGAATTGTCCCAACTCAGAATCGCTGCAGATAAGTCGTATGGCCCAATCCTCTAAGGATAATGTATAAAACCCTTTGAAGTAGGACGTGGCAGTCATGAGTTTTCAACCCTTGTACCTTGTTTCCATCTGCACCGACTCTCCTTTCGTGGTTGGAAGCAAATCCATGTGGGAATCTCACACATGACAGACCTCGCAGAATTCTTTTCTTTTACCTTGTCCAAGACGCATTACCACTGGTGCCATATCCCGTGGTTTACCTTCATCTTGCACCGCAAATCCTTTCTCTCGATACCTGTGTATGTCAAATCAATCCTAGATTTTAAGGTATCTTTCGCCTTGCCTTCAATATTAAGAAGTGTGCCGATAATGTCATGTCACATATATTTTTCTCGATGTGCATCACATCAAGATTATGCCGCAGATCCAAATCTTTCCAATACTCCAAGTCCCACAAAGTGGACCCGCTGGGTAAACAATAATCTCTCTTCTACCCTGCCATGCTTCCTTTTCCGCTACCATTACCGTGATGGTTTCGTGTAATATGCCCCGACCTTCTCTAATTCCACTTGCAAGTCATCGGCGGTGAGCCTCTTTGGCGCATCACGGTTTTCATGCTTTGGATTGAACACATGTCTTCGGTATTTTCTAGGATGCGACTTGTCCTTGGCAAGGAAACGACGGTGTACAATGTAACAGATCTTGCTAAGTATTGCGTATGACAGCGGATTCCTGTCACAACAAACACATGCATTGTAACCATGTGTCGTTCGCCCTGACATAGTGCCCAAAGCCGGATAATCATGGATGCACCAAATTATAACAGCACGCAGAAAGAAATCAGCTGGTGGGCTGCTATATAGGTCTCGGGTGAGAACACCCTTCCATAGTCATTGAAGTTCCTCCACAAGAGGCTCCATGAACAAATCAAAATTCTTTCCAGGACTTTTTGGACCTGGGATGAGCAAGGCCATCATGTAGTTTGATTCTTTGGTGCGTATACTTGGAGGCATGTTGTAAGGGATAAAAGCACCGCCACATGCTATATGTGGCGCCTCGTGGCCAAATGGGTTAAATCCATCCTGAAGCTAAGCCAAGTCTAATGTTTCTTGGGTCAAGAAGAAACTCTTTGTGTTTATCATTGAATCTTTTCCACTCACTACCATGAGATGGATGGCTCATTAAATTATGATCTCATACTCCTGGTTCCTAGAATGCCACAAGACATCCTCTCTTGTTTCAAAGATCATGAAACAACCACTGCAATCTTGGTGTAATTGGAAAATGTCTCGTAACATTATGAGGAATCCTCTTCACAAGACGCCATCTTTCCATCTTGATGATTTGCATTTCGGGCATTCACTTAAGTTGGCATAATCCTTTTCTAATGTAACACAATTATTCTTACAAACATGGATCATATCATATCCAATTCCAACCGCATCGAAGGAAATTCTTCATTTTATCGTAGGTGTGTGGAAGCTCAGACGCATCTGGGAAAGATTTATGAAAGCAGCCAACATCGCATCGAATGATTTGTTGGTCATCCGCTCGGATGTCTTCACCAAGAAAGGTGACCATAGCTGAGAATACCGACAACTTATTTCCTAGGGTGACAAAGAACGTTGCATTGTTCCAACATGCGGGCCCACCGCTTTTCTTCTGCAGTGAAAGTTCACGGAATGCACGAGCATTTCGTAGCATTGTTTCAATGTTGGTCAAACTCACTGGCTCCGCCACCACCACCTCCTCCTCCTCTTCCACCTCGAGCATCGTGCGGATCAAGATGGTGATCTGCTGCTTCCACGTAGTCAATAACATTGACGCTCATGCCTTCACCTTGATGAACCCACCTAATATATGTGACCGACATCCCATACAAGTGAAGATGATTTTGCATAGTTGATCGGGGTCTTGTAACTGAATTCATACAACTGCTACATGGGCAGAAAGCACATCTGATTTCGACCACCATACTCAGCTCTGATAAAGTTCATGAAGTTTTCAACCCCCTCGACATATGCGGCGGAGAATCTTCGAGCAGAAGTTATCCAAGTCATGTCCATCTGTTAGACATACAAATTAGTTCTTCTACTAGATATTAATATGCTTTTTTATGAAATCCAGAAAAAAATACCTAGGTCGATGTCTAAAGCTATGGCAAGATATTTGGACGAGCAGATCTAAGTAACGAAATATATGTAAAGCTAATTCAGCAAACAGATTTGAGTGCCAAATTATGGCAGGCTGTTTCAAAGAATAATGAGGCCGAGCACACAGCCATCGAACTATCGAAGGCCATCGCAGCAACAAAGATCGAGTATAAAACGGTGTAGAGCTATTTCACCTAATGATTGGCTACTAGACCATGGCAATCTACGCCACAATAAATATATGGCAGGATATTTTAGCAACTAATCGGCCTTGGCATGCCATCTCAGCTAAGCATTGAGTGCGTAATGGCAAGGAAGCATCTTAAGCGAGCATATTGACAAAGAAACTACTTCGCAAAGCGGTGAGATTAACAGCGTCTATCGCCTAACATTCAGCGCTACACCGTCATGAACGGGCCTCGCCTAGAATGCGTGTACCGTGGGAGAAGTCGACCATCGTGCGTCTCTACGAACGTCGCCCGGTGATGGCGTCGGCCGACCGCCGTCGCCTCGCAAGAACGTAGCTGCAGGTGGCGGCGCGGCTAGAGGACGACGATCTCTGAGCGTCTTGTGGGAGCGAGAGGATCGCAGACCATGGGCCAAGGGGAGGGCGGCTTTGGCAGAGCGAATGGAGTGGAGGGGGACAGGGGGGAGGGGGGTTTGGGGAATATTATTGGCTAGTTGGCCGAAGGGCGGTTGAATCGGATTTGGGGGGAATTTTTGGGTGTGGGGGGGGGAGGATTTTCGCGCGGTGGGCGGGGGGAGTTTGGCGCATGGTCGGTTTCTCCAAGTGCAGTCCCACGTGTCAGTGAAGAGGCAAGTTGAAGCGCGTTCCGTTTGCGTGAGCCGTGTGCAGGACCGAACGTGTGTGGGGTGCAATGCGACTGCGACAGGAGTGCTGTGAGTGTACCGCCTTTTTTCCTTTTAAACTAGGTGCTTCGCCCCTCAAAAAAAATTGTTGCTTCGCGCGATCCATCAATACTACTACTAGTAATCCGGTAATCCCGACTAAAACGGCACGATCGGGTGTTTTCCCGCATGATATGCTGGGAGGTTGGCTTAGTTGGGTTTTTTAGGACGAGTAATGCTACACCTACGTAATCCCAGTTACGTAATTAACGTAATGTGAAACGTGTGAGCTGTTGATTGTAGATTGGGGGGGAGGGGCCCACCACCATGAAAATCAAGGAGGAGAGAGAGGCAATTTACGTCAACCCTTTTGTAGGTTCCCGTAGATGTAGAAAGATGTGAAATGCATGAATGTGTAGTGGACGTACTATTGGAGTGCCTAAGATAATTTGTGTATGTATAGACCCTATGTGTTTATTTTACTTCGCATGTTAGATTTGTCTCGGTTCAATAAAAAGCAGAGTTGGTGATGATGGTGTGCCTGTCATCCAGCAATATAGGCCGCTCGATCTATATCTAAGCGGATAGGAAGGAAACTATGACAATTTACCCGCACTCCTCTCCACATTTGCAGATAAGGCTTTCCCTCGCTCATCCTTTTCTCCCACAAGATCTTGATCTTCCGCAACGACGGGCATCTTGCTAGTACTCCTACAATATGTATATTATTGTGAAAGTTCATATACACCGGCCGAGATTAATGCAAACACGACAGATTTTCATTACATTTCGAACTTTTATAGGACAGAAAAATAAAAGAAACCCGACCCTAAACCTATTCTATGGCGGCGACCGACGTCCTCCATCTGCGATCTCTATGTACGGTGCCGGGGTTCAAGACCCGTGAAGTGAAGGTGCGGTCTACGGCGAGGAAGAGTAGAACACGCGATACGGACCGGCCAGTTGGCACACCATGCCCTGCCGCCTCCCATGCCCTACTCATCCTCGGAGGAGTCCCCGACCTCGGTGGTGCCGGACGTTGGACGACGGCAAGTAGGACGCGTGGCTGACGGTGCTCCCGTCGTCGGCCGCCAGCGTGGCCACCGCTTGTGCGGTCGCGTCCGCGTCCGACAACACCGCTATTGCGTCGCGAGAGGCGACTTGAGCGAGGGCGGCGACCTCGAGCTTCATCCCCGAAGACAAGCTCTCCCGCAGAGCGTTCGCACTTGCGGTCATGGCGGATGTGGTGCCAGGTAGGAGGACGATGCGCTATGGTGTGGAGGTTAGCTGGGCATTGCCGCTTTAAGTGGTGCATTCCGGTGAGGCCAAGCGTCTGGGTGCGCCATTAAGTCGCTGGAGTTCGTTCCTCGGGCACCGAGCCTCTTAACGACGACATACGAACGGACGGCATGAATGCGGGCAGCTGGCGCCGGCTGGGAACGCACCGCGCGATGGCGCAAGGGATGAGGGTTTTGGTGTGCCAGTAGTCACCGCGGTCGTGGCAACGTTGGAGATGCCCTTTGCTCACATGCGATCCCCGCATGTCATTGAAAAAGCAAGACGACCCGGCATGGTCTCAGTCCAGAGGATGCAGCTGGTCAGTGCTACACCACTCCGCTGGACGCTGCCGCGGCGCCCGTGCATCCTCGACGAGCCGGGTGTTGGGGTGTGTTTAGATTGTGGCCAAAGTGCACCTTACCAAAATTTTGGTCATGACCCAAAGATTGGTCTTTGTTTGGATGGTTGCCATTTTTTGGCATGCTAATGAACTCTAGCCAACTCTAGTTCATTTTTCTTGCTGTCAGCCAAATCATGGGCAGCCAATACCTCAACCAAAATTTTGGTCATGACCCAAAGATTGGTCTTTGTTTGGATGGTTGCCATTTCTTTGGCATGCCAATGAACTCTAGCCAACTCTAGTTTACTTTTCTTGCCAATGTCGGCCAAATCATGGGCAACCAATACCTCAACCAAAATTTTGGCTACCCAATGCTTTGATGGGGCAACCTTGGGCACAAACCAAACATACCGTTGGTCGTGCCACAACACTAACGCCACCCTCGGCACATTGAAACCGACCGTGTCTAGCGACGATATGAGCGTGTCGCTCATCGCGGCCGCCGTGTCCAGAGGCGGTGCTGGAGCTGCGCCCTGTTGTTGGCCCCAACGACCCACATGAACGGTTGTCGGTGGCGAGGAGGTCGTGGGCTAGCTCCTCCATTGGACTAGTTCTGCGCTTACGTCGTCCCGACGGGTGTGCCCCACATGTCGGTTTCCTGTTTTCCCGGCCATATTCGAAAGTGTCGGTTCGCGTTGTGCATTAGGCCTTTCACTATGTAGGCCAAGTGAGACAACTTATTGTTTATTTGAGCAGTTCAAGTATAATCATGTGGCGTTTGCTTATTTCTCATTCCTCTCCAACCCTCTTCTCCATCGATCATGTCGCCTCCAAATGAGTCCATCCTCCCGCATGCCTCATTTGAACATTCCGCCGAGTATCATTCGCATGTACCCACCCTAGTCCTCTTTCAATAGATCTCCGGACCCCGAGATGAAATCGAGAGGGAACGAGTGGGGGCACGTGATACCTAAGGAGGATTCAAAATTTTGAACCGATGATCATAGCATCCGCAAATCATATATAAAGGGTATTCAATGTTTGTTTCATTTTTGAACGTACAATATACTCCCTCCTATCCTTTCTAGTTTACATATAAGTTTTATGTGTAGTCAAAGTATCTCTACTTTGATAAAAAAGGTATCAACATTCAACAACGCCCAATCAATATTGTTAGATTCGTACGTACTCCTAGATTTGTACTCGAGATGGTTTCCAATTTGACTATTGACAAGATTAATAGTACATGAGATGTATAATGTGAAAATTATATCATTGGAAACTCCTTTCACATACGAATTTGACCATATGCTTTGTGTAAGTTGCATGTCATATATTATTACTCTAACATTTGGTCAAGTTAGCCTCGAAAAATGCATTAGACCCTGTATGCTTTGTGTAAGTTGCATGTCATATATTATTACTCTAACATTTGGTCAAAGTAGTATAGTGGAAGTGGATCCTCTGGCGTAGGTATCCCTGCCTTACCCTCCCTTTAGGTCACTTACTGGTGGACCCCATGCTTGCTAGGCCCCGCATGTCAGTTACTCAATGGGTTCGGCCACGTCAGGGGATCCTCATGTGTAGTATACTCCCTCTGTTTTTATTTACTCCGCATAAAACGGAGGGAGTGGTGGTATAATAAATGACGCGGGCGGGGGAGGGGGAGGGACGTCGGTTTGCTCTCAACTGCGGTCCCACAAGCGAGCGAACACACGAGACGAAGCGCGTTCCATTCGGTGAGCGACGTGGAGGGTCCAGCATGCCGGGCTACAACGCGAACGCGACAAGAGCGATGTACAGTCAAAACCGATTGACCGGTCGTCACCGGAACAACTAATCACACAAGAACCTTCGCTGCTTGGCCTACGCCAGCCACTACCCTAAAACCACACCAAATCTCCAGCCCATTCCCCCACCTTTCGATCCCCTAGCCCGCATCAAGCGTCCCCTAGTTCGCCGGAAAACCATGGTGCGCCGCAAGATCACTTACTACAAGATGTCGATGGTGAGCGCCGCGCAGAAATCGCGGCGGCGGTCGGCGCCACAGACCTCCGTTCCCAAGCTCGCTTTGCGGCGGGCCAATCCCCGAGTTCTCTGGAGCCAAGCTATGAGGAGGAGGAAGCCGATCCAATGTTCATGGCGGAGGTCGCGGCGCAGAAGGCCCCCGATGGGTATGAGACGATGGACGTCGACTTCGTGCCGGCGTCCGAGTCCCCCATGGTGCAAGCGGACCAGTGATAACCCACAAGTATAGGGGATCGCAACAGTTTTCGAGGACAGAGTATTCAACCCAAATTTATTGATTCGACACAAGGGGAGCCAAGAATATTCTCAAGTATTAGCAGCTGAGTTGTCAATTCAACCACACCTGGAAACTTAGTATCTGCAGCAAAGTGTTTAGTAGCAAAGTAATATGATAGTGGTGGTAACGGTAACAAAAGTAAAGACATCAAAAGTAATGTTTTTGGTATTTTGCAGTGATTGTAACAGTAGCGACGGAAAAGTAAATAAGCGAGAACCAGTATATGGAAAGCTGGTAGGCACCGGATCAGTGATGGATAATTATGCCCGATGTGGTTCGTCGTGTAACAATCATAACATAGAGTGACACATAACTAGCTCCAATTCATCAATGTAATGTAGGCATGTATTCCATAAATAGTCATTCGTGCTTATGGAAAAGAACTTGCATGACATCTTTTGTCCTACCCTCCCGTGGCAACGGGGTCCTATTGGAAACTAAGGGATATTAAGGCCTCCTTTTAATAGAGAACCGGAACAAAGCATTAGCACATAGTGAATACATGAACTCCTCAAACTATGGTCATCACCTGGAGTGGTCCCGATTATTGTCACTTCAGGGTTGCCGGATCATAACACATAGTAGGTGACTATAGACTTGCAAGATAGGATCAAGAACTCATATATATTCATGAAAACATAATAGGTTCAGATCTGAAATCATGGCACTCGGGCCCTAGTGACAAGCATTAAGCATAGCAAAGTCATAGCAACATCAATCTCTGAACATAGTGGATACTAGGATCAAACCCTAACAAAGCTAACTCGATTACATGATAAATCTCATCCAACCCATCACCGTCCAGCAAGCCTACGATGGAATTACTCACGCACGGCGGTGAGCATCATGAAATTGGTGATGGAGGATGGTTGATGATGACGACGGCGATGAATCCCTCTCCGGAGCCCCGAACGGACTCCAGATCAGCCCTCCCGAGAGAGATTAGGGCTTGGCGTCGGCTCCGTATCGTAAAACGCGATGATTTCTTCTCTCTGATTTTTTTCTCCCTGAAAGCCAATATATAGAGTTGGAGTTGGCGTCGGAAGGTTTCCAGGGGGCCCACGAGGTAGGGGGCGCGCCCAGGAGGGGGGAGGGGGGCAATACGGTGACTCTTCTTCTATCTTAAGGACTAGCTACATCCGGATTCCCGATCCCTCCATGCCGGATTCCCGCAGAGGGACGGATGTCGATCAAGCCCTGAACTTAAAGTCAGCGCGGGTTGGATTCATTGGATAGCATTCAAAATCCAAACTTCCAAGTTCGGAAACTTCTCGCCCTCGAAGTCTTAAATTGGACAGGGTTCCGGGTCTAGTTCCACCCGCCCACCCAAACATTAGCAATCTATCCCGAATTCGGCAAGAGCCCGCTGAAACAGTACATCATTACTAGGCCAGATTCCTCCTGGTTATGGACAGGATAAAGGACTGCCGAGAGAAGGACGCAATCTCACTTTTTTGCAATAATTGCACGGACAAGGGAATCCTAAACGCCATAAGTCGCCACAAAATTACACGCTTTGTCGACTTGGTGACCATAGTACAAAAGTACTGTGCGATGGAGAGTGCTTGGAAAACCGAAAGTAAATTTTGGGATAATCCGCCCGAATACATCCCTAGTCCGAAATAAAAGGGTGCATCATCACCAAGCACCTGGTTAAATATCAAAAACAAAACCCCCTAAAGGGTAATGCGGAACCGTCTTGGAGGGTTGGCTAAACGGACCTGCAAAATTCATAGCACGAGGGCGCCACTCCAACTCATAGCCTTCGAGCATGTTGGATACTACGGCAGTGGCCAAAAGTGGCGAAGAGCTTCTAGCCTCGTAATCCCAGCCCAGCAACACCAAAGACGGGTATTAATCTTGAGACTTTCGCATCAAATAACATGCGGAAACGAACACTCCGCAGCCTTGCCGAAGTCTACCAAGTTGCAACAATAAATCCATGGAGTGACACGGCTATTACCTTTAATACCAGTGACGAACCCAAATTTCGAAGAGCCCGAGCACCAGCCGCATTGGTCCTCAGTCCAATAGTGGACGGCTTTCGCCTTACTAAGGTACTCATGGATGGCGGCAGCGGACTAAACCTCATCTACGAGGAAACCCTCCGAAAAATGGAAATAGACTGAACCGCATTGAGCGAAGCAGCACAACCTTTAGAGGAATAATCCCTAGCCGGAAGCATGCTGCACAGAAAAATCACACCGGACGTAGTGTTCGCTCACGGACAATTACAGGTCCGAGGAGGTCACATTTCAAGTGGCCCTGCTCAGCGGATACCACGATTTATTAGGGCGAGAGGCATTCACAATTTTTCAAGCTATACCCCATTATGGGTACATGAAGCTTAAAATGCCCGGACCTAACGGAATCATCACTCTCGCTAGTGATCCGAACATAGCACTCTGCGCCAAAAACAAGACAGCCGCACTAGCCCTCGAGGCACTATCCGAAGCCCTAGCGGCCGGGAACTCACTCGATGCGCTCCACGGTGAACAGGGACGATGTGATACTTGATAAAAGATCCAAGTCCACCTCTTTTAAACTAGCGGATGAAATAGTCAAATTCCAAGTCCACCCAACGGACCCTGCAAAGACGACCTCCATTGGGGCACAATTGAACCTCGAAGTAGACGCCGCACTACGAGAATTTCTACAAGAAAACAGGGACATCTTTGCCTGGCACCCTTCAGCCATGCCAGGAATCCCACGTCGGCTGGCCGAGCACAGCCTAAATATCCTAAAAGGATTCAAGCTAGTCAAACAGGCTCTTCGGCGCTTTTCCAAACCCAAGAGACAGGCCATGGGAGAGGAGCTAGCCAAACTTCTGGAAGCCGGATTCATCAGAGATATAAAACATCCGGACTGGCTAGCAAATCTGGTGATGGTACCAAAGAAGGATAAATCACTGGCGCCTATGTGTTGATTTCAAAGATCTTAATAAGGCTTGCCCAAGGATCCCTTCCCCTCCCTCGCATTGATCAAATTATCGACGCCACAGCGAGGACACGACTCATTGTGCTTCCTCGACGTGTACTCCGGCTACCACCAAATCGAGATGGCGGAGCTGCACCAAGCAGCAACAGATTCATCACTCCATACGGCCCATTCTGCTTCAACACAATGCCCTTCGGGCTCAAAAACGCCGGCGCAACATATCAGCGTGATTCGTATATGTCCGCAAACCAGATCGGCAAAACAGTGGAAGCATATGTAGATGACGTGGTCACAAATCCAAGCATGTAGAAACTCTAGTAGACGACTTGAGGCTCACATTCGACAATCTCCAAAATATGACATTAAGCTCAATCCGGAAAAATGCGTCTTGGCGTTCCAACCGAAAGCTCACAGGCTTCATTGTGTCCGTAGAGGAACCGAAACAAACCCAGCCAAGATCCGAGCTCTGTCACAATTGGATATTCCAAAAGACCTCAAACAAATACAAAACTGATCGATGGATGCGTGGCGGCTCTAAGCCGCTTTATTTCCCGCTTGGGAGAAAAGGCGTTACCCTTTACCGCCTCCTCCGGCGCCGAACACTTCGAGTGGACGGATGCACGCCACGGCCGGACTCGAAGAAATAAAAGCCATATTGGCAACAAATCCGTCCTGGCCGCGCCCAACGTATGCGAACCAATGCTATTATAGATCGCCGCAACACATCAAGTTGTCGCCGGTGCTCGTCGTCGAGCGAAAGCGGACGGACACCGGTTCCCTCTTCAAAAACCGGTTTACTATGTGTCCACTGTCCTAACTCCATGCAAGTCCTGGTACCCACATTATCAAAAGATAGCATACGCGTTGTTCATGGCATCCCGGAAGCTGCGACACTACTTTCAAGAGTGTTCGATAACGGTAGCCTCCGAAGTACCTCTTAACGACATTATAAACAACCGCGACGCGACGGGCCGGATTGCTAAATGGGCGATAGAGCTCCTTCCATTCGACATAACCTATAAGCCACGACGAGCTTTTAAGTCGCAGGTTTTGGCCGACTTCGTGGCCGAATGGACCGAAGCCGAACTCCCTAAAGAGTACAGCGCATACTCCAATTGGATCATGCACTTTGACGGCTCCAAAATGTTGGCCGGCACGGGTCAAGGCGTCGTCCTGACGTCCCCAACCGGGGACACAGTCCAATACGTCCTTCAGATAATTTATACGGACTCCAACAACGCAGCCGAATACGAGGCCCTCCTGCACGGCCTCTGGATGGCAGTCTCCATGGGCATTAAACGCCTAGAGGTGCGCGAGGATTCGAACCTCGCGATATCTCAAATAAACGGAGACTTCGATGCTAAAGATCCAAAAATGGCAGCATACCGCAATGCGGTCCTAAAAATGTCAGCACGGTTCGAAGGGCTCGAATTTCATCATATAGCCTGGGATAACAACCAGGCGGCGGGCGTATTGGCACGCATCAGTGCAAAATGCGATGCCGTCCCGCCCAACATCTTCCTGGAATGGCTGTTCAAGCCATCTGTACTATGGGAAGGGGAGTCCGGAAATAACAATCCGGACCCAACCGCACTGCCTGACACCGAACACTCTGACACAATCGGAGGCTCTGCCACCGAGATAACACCCTCCGCTCACGAAATAATGGCGGTTATCGCCTGTGGATGGAACCATTCCTAGCCTACCTAACTAGGCAGAACTCCCAAGACCAAAATGAGGCTCACTACATAGTACGGCGATCCAAAGCCTATAAAGTCCATGAGGGAGAGCTCTATAAGAAAAGCACAACAGGAGTCCTTCAAAGGTGTATCTCCAAAGAGGAAGGGCGAAACCTCCTGGCTGAAATTCATGCCGGACTAGGTGGGCACCACGCCGCAGCCGGCCCTTGTAGGCAAGGCCTTCAGACAGGATTTTATTGGCCGACGGCCCGGCAGATGCGCAGGATTTAGTCCAACGATGCGTCGGTTGCCGACTTTTTGCTAACCAAAGCCACATGCCACCCACCGCCCTCAAAACTATACCCATCACCTGGCCGTCATGATATGGGGGCTTGACATGGTTGGACCCCTTAAGGGAGGAACCCACAAGCAAAAATACCTATTGGTCATGGTGGATAAATTCACCAAATGGATAGAGGCCAAGCCTGTTAAAACGTCCGAATCCGGGCCTGTGATAGACTTCATATCAGGGGTAGTGCACCGTTACGGCGTCCCGCACAGTATGATCACTGATAACGGCACCAAATTCACGGCCGATGAGGTCAAATTATGGTGCACAAACATGGGCATCAAGCTCGACACGCCTCGATCTATCACCCTCAAACCAACGGTCAAGTCGAGCGAGCAAACGGTCTAATCATGAGCGGCATTAAACCCAGACTAGTGCGGTCCCTCAAGGAATCTAACACGCACTGGGTTGAGGAGCTCGAATCCGTACTCTGGGGGCTGCGAACCACGCCGAATCGTACTACCGGATTCACACCATTTTTTATGGTGTACGGCGCAGAGGCAGTCTTGCCCTGCGACATAATGCATGACTCACCTCGCGTGCTCATGTATGAAGAAAGAGAAGCCGAGCTCGATCGGCAGGACAGTTTGGACGCATTGGAGGAAGAGCACGACGTGGCAAAAGCCTGTTTCGCATTTTATCAACAGCAGGCTCGAAGATATCAAAGCAGGGAAGTACGGGCCAAAGCTTACAACATTGGCGAACTAGTTCTACGCCTGCCGGACAATAAAAAGGACAAACTCAAGCCCAAATGGGAAGGTCCCTTCATCATCGACCAGGTCCTGACCGGCGGAGCATACCGTCTGTGAAACGCATCGGATAACCGACTCGAGCCGAACCCATGGAACGCAGCCCGTCTACGAAGATTCTACGCCTAAGCGCCGGACTCCCAGTTCGTCTTCTTCCTCCGTCCACATTTTCTATTTTTGCTGTCTTTTATTTCTCTCCTTCCTCCTCCTTCTTCTTGAAGCCTTTAGAGGCTCGTTTGCGCTTTGTTCAAGATGATACTTGACGCGCTGTCCGCTCATTATACCTGGGGCTTCTTTAACAGAAGCTTATTTATACGGGCTTCATGCCCAACACATGTGTCAAACTTCCGCATGTACCTTTTACTCACCATTATATGCATCGATATGACTTAAGTTTTGGCCAAGCTGGGTTGCCTGGCTCCTGTGCTTACCCCTACGTTCCCGATTGTTCGGCTAGGTGGTAAAGGAGCACCTCTGCGATTATTCTTTGCCGGGTCAGCCGGATGTGTACCTCAAACTGGGTGAAGCCGAAAGCTAGCGTTCTTAAGGGAATATTCGGTCGGTGAACTGAAAGATGATTTTTTAACTATTTATCCATCTGCCCCCAGATGATTTCCTACTTTCTTAGCAGTTTGGACATGCACTTTAGGGCATGCCTCCCAGGGAAAGGAACCCTTAACGGAACTATTCTCCCTGGAAGATGTTTCTTACTATCCATGTAATATAACATAACAAGTTGGGCACTTGTCTGATACAGCAATAATGACCCCTACGCCTTGTCTCCATGCATGCCCCGGTTATTACATAACCGAAAGGGTATTCAGACACACTCTGGACTATTGGGTCCCGAGGTCGGCTTAAAAGGTCCGCTATGACAAACGATCTACAATCCGCTAGAAGACATTTTTCATGTCATATTCAATTACATAGTCAACTCGACTAATTGTATTCCTCCTCAATGCCATCTAATAGGCTATCTAATTTACAATCTTGCTGGGAATACTTGGCGGCCAATTCTACTAGGCCATACACTAAGCTTACAGGGATCTCCTTCCCATCAGGCCCCACAGGTCCGACCTCGACCATGTGGTTTGGGTCAGCCTTCATGTACCGCGTCTTTACCATGGCCCAGGCCTCCCTGGCGCCTTGACGGCAGGCCGATATCTTCCATAGTCGGAAGCGCCGCCGTGCTCCTTGAAGCCGCTCGGCCAGCTCCCCAATGCCTTCAGGCAGGGAGATAGATGGCCACAAGGCCTGGGCGACGCCTTTCATCACGTGCCGAACTCGTTCGTGCAGCTGACGCAGTTCGGGAAGAAGATCACCCGAAGAACTGGGCATCTCCTCCTCAGGACAACCTGAGAGCAAACCTACATACATGTTTATGTTAGTCGCCTTCCTTGCCGAACTCTTTCAAAGTTCGTTCAAGCACTTACTGAAAATGCCGCGACGAAGCCGTTGATTCTCCTTTACGGAGTCGCATAACCGGGCACGAACATCCTTTAGTTCCTCACCCAGCTTGGGTGTTGGCATCTTGGAGGTTATTTTTCTCCGCCGCACCCTCGTAAGCACGCTCTCGCCGCCTTCAACCGCGCAAGAGTTGTTGCTTGTCCGATCTAGTCCGCGCCATCTGCAATATTATTGTCGATTTACACACGCCGCACTTCATAAACTACTTATCTTTTGAGGCATATATTACCGGAGGGGTCTCTGTGGCTCCCCCTGGCGGCTAGTGCAGCCTCAAGTTGGGCCTTGCATTCTTCAAGCTCCCGACAGTCGGGTATTCTTTTTTGTAAGATCCTCATAACAAATGATCCTTAAATCAGTTATTCTAACTATTTTAAGTCTCGGGGCTCTTGGCATATATAATCACAAATTTCCTCGCCCGTATGTCCTTTACATACTGCTCCGTGGCTCTGGCTAGACCATCTTCAGCGGCACGGAGGTGCGCATCTCCCGAATTGAAGGCATTCAAAGCCTCTTGGGAGAAACATGCGTCACGAAGAACTGTCCGTGGCGCCTTTGTGATTCATGGCGCTCTCCACCTCGGAGTTGGTGGCGATGTTGGCATCCTCTATCGGAGGAGCATCCGACGACGCCTCGTGCTCGCCTCCGCTTCGACCCGGCTTTGAGCCTGGTCATGGAGGTTCGATTGGCAACCTCTCCGGACTAAGTCCGGCGAGCGCTTTTTCCTAAAAAGAGCACCAGCGTTAGTACGCCTTCCAGAATCAATCCTGAATATGGTGACGCCGCCATACCGCTGCGGCGGAGTTTCGATCCGGACCGCACTTCTTTTTAACTGGGGCAGACGCCTTGTTGGCTAACCGCCGCGGGCTCGGCCTCCTGCCTCGAAGGCACCCCCTGCGAAACACCATTGGTATACGGTGATCAAACAAATAAGCACGGATGGGTCATTATCAGAGTATTGGGACCTCTGTCTCAGTTACCTGTGAGGCTGGAAGTATTCCGGGGTAATCGGCCATAATGGCGACCAAGGCATTATCGATGCTCAGTTGGTGATATACCCCATCAATCAGCTCCACCTTTATATCCGGGTCCTCTTCGAAGGCCGGATCGAGGGACCGTTCCGGATCCTCGGGTTGTGGGGGCGGGTTGTGTATCTTCTCCATGGCCCGGTGCAGTTCCTGCATAGAAACCATGAAATGAGATATTTAACCACGGGAACATGGATCGGACAGGCCAGAAAGATGTTTGCTTACCCAACTTCGAGGATTATTCGAAGAAAACCCGCTCAGTGGACTCACGCGGAGAAAATCCTCCTCCTCCCCTTTATACATGGTGGACAAGGTCTTCACCAGTTCGGTGACCGATCCCGGCCCTTTGCGGCCATGGCGGGTGGCGTCATCCTCCCCGTTGAAGTCCCACATGGGGTGGCCCCTATATTGGAGCGGCTGCACTTCATAATGCAGATTGCCATGACTCCAATCATGGTCAACCCGGCATGAGCCAGTAATCTTATTCGGCTCATCAAGTAAAGGACGTCCCGATCATTTTCCCTCTGGGGGCTCCGCGGGCGCCAGCTTAGGCGCTTCTTCAGAGGAGCGTTGCTAAACTCCGGAAGGCCGATTGTAACATCCCAAATTTTCAATTTGGCATGTTATACATAGGTCATTCATGCATATCATATTTATTTGCATTCTCGTTTACCATCCTTGAAAATCCTAAGCAACTCAAGGACCCTCGGAGAGAGTTGGGGATTTTTCAATTTTCATATTTGAATTTTATCAAATAATGAAAGACGAGGATATTGGATTTTAATTAATTTTCTCCTAAAATTATTTCAATTTAAATAAATAAATGAGGGAGATAATATGACTTCTCCAAAATAATTGAAATAACGGAGGAAAAATGTTAAATCATTTTTGGGATTTTATTTGATTTTATTTGGAATTTTATTTGCCCTAGAAAAATTTGCACGCTTTAAAAAGTTGCATTTTAGGGGCCAAGAAAAGTTCATCTAGTTCTAAATATTCTATTTAGACGGAGAAAACTTGTTTTGGAAATTTTAGATTTTTATTTATTTTTCTAGGAATTTTTCTTTTCGTGGAATGTTTTAAAAAAAAATGGATCCCTTGGGCCGAAGGCCCAGCCGAGCCAGCCGCTCACGCCACGCCACCTCTCCCACGCGCCGCCATGCGCGGCACGGACGCCGAGGGCGAGTTCAAGCCGGACTCCACCCCGGGCGCCCCCTTCTCCAAGCCGGAGCCGCCCCGCCCCCAATATATGCCGCCGCCCCGCTGCCACACCACCACCCCGCCACCACCCAAGCCGTCGCCGCCGAGCTGTGAAGCCGAGCCACCCCCGAGCCAGTCGCCGCCGCGCCGCCCAGCCGTCGCCGCCCTCTGCGCCGTCGCCGTCGCCGCCGAGCCGCCCGCCCGCCCGCCCTCCCGCCCCACCACAGAGCTCGCTGAGTCGCCCGCCCGGGACGCGCCTCGCCGAAGGTACCCGACCACGCCGCCGGTTTATTTTATATTTTTTTAGAAAAACCCTTCGGTTTTTTTTATAAAACCCTAGATCGTTTTTTTATAGATCGGTTTATTTCGTTGGTTTATTTATTTAGCGAACATCCGTTCATCCGTTCGTTCTAACGAACGCGTTCAGGGTTTAGGTTCTGTTAACGAACGTTCGCTCGCTTAGCGATTCGTCGCTTTTCTTTTATTGGATTTATTCCGCGGTTATTACGATCGCGATTTACGATTCAATTTTCAAACCTGTTTATCTTTTTCGCTCGTTTATCGGAATCAGGTGATTCAAGCGCTGGAGTTTCATTTCAAACCCTCTTTCCGAATAATCAACTTAAACCAGTTTTTATCTCTGTAAAATTTTACCCTAGTTCAGATTAGTAAACGGACCTTGTTTTTCTCGCCGCTTGAGTTTCGTTGTTCCGCTTTGGTTTGATTCTTTTTGCAAACCGGAGTTCTTAAGTTGAACTCTCCGTCAACCTCTTCAGTTGAAGTTTCGTTTGTGCATCTTTGCTTGTTTACTTATGTATGTATTGTTTGCTTGCGATAGAATTCCCGGAGTGCGGCGTGTTACTCTGAGTCTCTAGGATTCACGGATCGTCGAGAAGGCAAGTAACACTTGATCATATCTTTTCATACCCAGTTTTTATGCATTAGCTCAACCCTCCAACATTGCATGATTAGGATGTCATTAAATTGTGGGTTGGGAAGTAGATGATGAGGTAGGAACCTATTGCCCTGTTACCATCAAACCCTTGGGAGTTACTTCTACGTTATGCTTATATTGCCATGCTATGCTCAGAGACGTGGTTTGGGTTTGAGAGATATTCACGACAGATGTGAGATTGTTAATAAATTGTATACTTTAAGGTGGCAACATAAATACACATCTGGGTGGATAGAGGCACCTGCGGAACCCAGTGTTGTCTGCTTTCTTGGAAATCCTGGGTACCCGTGTGATCTTCCTATGGACCGCCACCTGTGCTCAAAGGAACTGAGTTTATTCATGCTAGAAACTTCCGTGTGCAGCCACAAGCTATTATGGGCTCTAGCATAGTTGAGTAAGTTACGTGAAGCTCTCGAAGAGGTAGATCAGCAGGTAGTGGGTTTTATAGGTTTGGTATGATCTATCCGGAGTAGAGAGTTAATGTTTCTGAAAGACTGTGTCTCGGTCATCCATCTCTCAAACACCATGTAGTGCGAGAAACCAACAGAGGCGATCGAGTCTTGTGGGGAAAAGTGCGCAAACCTCTGCAGAGTGTACAAACTAATCATGGTTAGCCGTGTCCCCGGTTATGGACGATTCTGAGTATCTAGTACTTGAGTATTCACATGTATCTCATCACTCTTAACTAATTTTGCTGGGTTGTTAATCACTTTAATTGGGATCATTGAGTTGGGGTTACACCTTCTCAATGATGTTTCAACCACCATGATAGTTAAATTAAATTTATTCCTTTGATGTAGGGAAAAATTGGCTTTTCGCAAAACTGTAACCATAGTGCTTTCCACCAGCCATATATGCATGTAGTATAGCTTATTCTTTCATTACTCTATCTGTTACATTGCCAGCATATTCCATGTGCTGACCCGTTCTCGGGCTGCAACGTATTATGTTGCAGACTTTTCAGACGAGGAGTAAGGATTGTAGGTCGCTGCCGTGCAGCTCAGTTATGCCGTTGGAGTTGATGGACTCACTTTATCTTCCAAGCCTTCCGCTGTTATCGCATTAGATGGCCTTCACCATATTATTGTATTAAGTTCTCTTTTGAGACATTCGATGTAATAAGTGTGTGATTGCTACTATGTTATAAATCCTTCGAGTAATGTGTGTGTCAAGATTACCGATCCGTGGATGACATGTATACGTAGCCTTGACCATCTCGAGGTCGGGTCGCTACAAGATGGTATCAGAGCACACGCTGAGTGTAGGACACGACCACTAAGATAAAACCATAGGTCACTCCTCTCTACTCATTTCTGACCTCTCTCCAATTTTCCACTCTTTAGGATGACGGAGATGAAGTACAAGTTTGCCCAACCGGATGAAGACACACCTTTCGGACGCCACTTGAAGGAAGTCATTATTTACCTGAATATTGGCATACCAAGCTTCACCGGGACGTACAACGCCACCTTGCCAGAAGAAGAATGCTGGAAGATTCAAGCTCTAGTTCCCGGAAGGACGTTTGCGCCAAGCGCGGAGCCCATAGTATGTGTTTTCAACGCACCAACATGGAGTTTGGGAAAGAGTATGGCAGCTCACATTACCATGGGACGCATCGGAGAAGTCTACAACAAGGAGCTTAAAGACACCATATACCAAATATGTGGGTGCCGAGACGAGCAATGTGAAGTAATTAGCACCAAGTAGGATAGATCCATTGCAGCTTACATCCAGGAGCTAAACCAGCACATTCAACGTCATGAGAACCAGATGTGCGCAGACATGCTGGATTTGAAGAAGGCGAAAACTAAGATCATCGAATTGGAGGAAGAACTCAATTCTACACGTGATGGATATGATGAAGAAATCAAGATACTACTGGAGAAGAACGACGACCTAGTCAAGAAGATTGGAGTTTTCATGGGAGGACCAGCACCCAAGGAAGAGGAGCAAGAAGAGGAAGAAGACACCGATTGACCATACAACTTCATCATCATCGCATTTACACCGACTCAGATCCGAGTGATGATGACTATGAAGACGAAGCCGAGCAGACATCATGGAGTCTTCCACCGATCAAAATTTCTAGATGACCACCAAATATTAGTAGTATTTTCCCCATGTAATTAGTAGTAGTGAGCACTTATGCGATAGTCCTAGACCGCTTTTGTATGCCCTTGCTTGCTTGATTGAATGAATGTGTGTTTTGCCTCATGTGCATATGGGTAGTGTTTTCTCACTAGACCTCTTTCTATTTCTAATCTCTCCCTCTAAACCCTCGGATGCCTCCGAGACGTGACCCCAGCTTTTGCTTTCCCACCGAGCTCACTCGCTTGATCCAACAAATGAGAATGCCTTGATGCAATTGCTAGTTCGTAACCAGGGCAATGCCAACAACAACAACAACAACCCGCCACCAAAGTGGACAATTTAGCCCGTTTCCGAGGTTACAACCGCCGGTGTTTTCCAAAGAGCACCGAGCCAATAGTTGCAGATGACCGGTTACGCCCGTATTGGAAGGGAGTTAACCACCACGGGATGCACAGATCTTTGAAAGAGTGCGCTTTGCCGCACATCAGTTGGATGGACCAGCAGCCGCATGGTGGGAGAATTACACGGCTACTTTTCCTATAGCCAATGTCACTTGGGACCAGTTCCAACAAGCTTTTCGCACAGCCCATGTTTCAACCGGAGCCATGCAGATGAAGAAGCGTGAGTTCCGCAACTTACGCCAGGGGAACCGTACTGTGGCCCAGTACGTGGATGAGTTTAGCAAGTTATCACGCTATGCCCCTGATGATGTGGCCACGGATGCCGCGAAGCAAGAGAAGTTTATGGAAGGACTGAATGATGAGATCGATGCACGGTGATGGTGGCAACTTTCAACAACTACCAGGAGTTGGTAGATAAGGCCCTAATGATTGAAGGAAAGCAGCGCAAATAGAGAGTCGTAAGAGGAAGTATGGACAAGGGAAGTATAACTCAGAGCTCACCGTAAACCTCGCCTAACCCCGAACTCGGGAGGACTAGTTCATAACCATGGAGGACATAACCATACTTTGGAGAAGGAACGATAATGGTGCGAAGAATGGGAATGGAAATGCAGCCAACAATAATCGTAATCGCTCTAACCCAGCTACACCCGCTAAGAGAGACCTGAGCCAAGTTATTTGCTTTAAAGCGGGAAGACAGGGCACTATGCCAATGACTGCCCTGAAGGAAAAAATGGAAACGGAAATGGGAGCGCTGGGAAGAAGCCCAATCCATTCAACAAAGGACAAGTGAACCACGTTAACGTGGAGGAAGTTGAAGAGCATCCGGATGCGGTAATAGGTAAGTTTTTGGTTCAGTCATTTACCACTATTGTTCTTTTTAAATCGTGCATCACATTCATATATATCAAGGGATTTGTGGATAAGTTTAAGTTACCAACCTGCACTTAGAACCCCTCTTTTAGTAAGCTCGCCTGGAGCAGAGTATATGGCTAGCAGATGGTGCACCCAGATACCCCTAATCATTGGCACACATGTTTTTCCATCTGACCTAATTATCTTGGAGGCGCAAGGATTGTATGTGATATTAGGTATGGATTGGATGTCGAAGTTTGGAGGAAGTATCGACTGTGCTAGCAAGACAATTTATCTTACCACCCCGTGCAGGGAAAAAGGATTAAGTATGTATCTAGGCATGTGCCTAGGAGGAGTCAAGTGAATACTCTCACGGAGTTGTACAAGAAGAAGTACCGTAGTGAAGGATTATCCAGATGTTTTTCCAGAAGAGTTACCAGGCATGCCACCGGATCGAGACATCGAGTTTCTGATAGAACTAATACCAGGTACAGGGCCAATCTCAAAGAGACCCTATCGGATGCCCGCAAATGATCTGGAGGAAATTAAGAAGCAGATCAAGGAGCTATTGGAGAAAGGTTACATTCGTAGAAGTTCATCACCTTGGGGAGCCCCTCAGACTTTTGGTGGAGAAGAAGGATAAATCCCTAATGATGGTTGTTGATTACCAAGCTCATAATGAAGTAAAGATAAAGAACGAGTATCCCTTACCGATGATTAATGATCTGTTTGATCAGTTGCGAGGAGCTAAGGTGTTTTCTAAGATTGATCTACGATCGTGATACCATCGATTGAAGATCCGAGAGAAGGATATACCAAAGACATCATTCACCACACGATATGGATTATACGAGTATACGGTCATGTCGCTTTGACCCGACTAACGCCTCGCCTATTTCATGAGTATGATGAACAAAGTGTTCATGGAATATTTGGACAAGTTTGTTGTGGTGTTTATCGATGATATTATGGTTTACTCGAGGAACGAAGAGGAGCATGCGTAACACCTACGTTTGGTTCTTGAGAAACTCGTGGAACACCGATTATACGCCAAATTCAGCAAGTGCGAGTTTTGGTTAAAGGAAGTTGGATTTCTTGGGCATGTTATATCGTGAGAAGGTATAGCAAGAGATCCCAAGAAAATTTAGTCAATCCTTTGAATGGTTGGCACCCACTTTAGTCGGGCCGAGATTCGCAGCTTCCTTGACCGGCAGGGTATTATCGGAGATTCATTGAGAATTTTTCCAAGATTGCTAAACCAATGATGTAATTGCTAAAGAAGGATACCAAGTTCAAATGGATGAGGATTGTGCGACAAGTTTCCAAGAGTTGAAGAACGGTTGACTACAGCCCCAAAGGTCTTGACATTGCCAGATATACATAAGGAGTTTCAAGTGTATTGTGATGCCTCTCGCTTGGGAATTGGATGGTTCTTATGCAGGAAGGAAAAGTTGTTTCGTATGCCTCACGACAACTGAAGCCTCATGGGTTGAACTATGCCACACATGATTTGGAGTTAGCAGCTGTAGTACATGCGTTGAAGACCTGGAGACATTATCTCATGGGAAACCGTTGTGATGTGTACACGGATCATATGAGTTTAAAGTACATTTTCACACAGAAGGAGTTAAACCTCAGACAGAGGAGATGGCTGGAACTTATAAAAGATTACGACATGAAGCTACACTATCATCCAGGAAAAGCCAACGTCAGAAAGCGGGCGCTTTGAGTCGGAAGAGTTATGCCAATATCCTCGAAGGTAGAGGACTGCCAAAGGAGTTAGCAGAGGATGTTATGGAACTTCATTTGGAGATTGTTCCAAGAGGTTTTCTTGCAACAATGGAGGTTCAGTCGACCTTGTTAGACAAAATTCGAGACGCTCAAAAGGAGGATAAAGAGATTGTTGAGATAAAGGAAAAGATGGGCAAAGGAAAAGCCAAAGGTTTTCGCGAGGATGAGCACGATACCTTGTGGTTTGAGGATCGGATTTATGTGCCCAATAATTTGGAGATCAAGAAGTTAATACTTCAAGAGGCCCATGACTCACCATACTCGATTCACCCCGGAAACACCAAGATGTACTTGGACTTGAAGGAACGTTTCTGGTGGACTGGTATGAAGAATGATATTGCCGAGTATGTAGCCGTTTGCGATGTATGTCAGAGAGTGAAGGCAGAGCATCAAAAGCCAGCAGGACTGTTGCAGCCTATGCCAATACCCGAATGGAAGTGGGACAAACTTGGCATGGATTTTATCACCGGATTACCCAGAACCAAAGCAGGATATGATTCAATATGGGTAGTAGTGGAACGTTTGACCAAAGTAGCTCATTTCATCCCAGTGAAAACAACTTATACAAGTGCCAAGTTGGCCAAGATATATATGACCAAGATCGTATGTTTGCATGGAGTTCCGAGGAGTATCGTGACGATAGAGGAACAGTTTACTTCAAATTTTTGGCATCACTACACTAGACTTTGGGTACCAGATTGGAGTTCAAGACTGCTGCTCCACCCGCAGATGGACGGATGAGAGAGAGAGTCAATCAGATTTTGGAGGACATGTTGAGAGCACATGCGCTAGATTATGGATCTAGTTGGGATGACAATTTGTCAGACGCATAATTCTCATACAACAACAGCTACCGAGCCAGTTTGAAGATGGCACGTTCAAGCTCTGTATGGACGCAGATGCAGAACACCCTTGATGTGGGATGAGGTTGGAGACCGTCAGTTGTTTGGACCAGATTTGATCAAAGACTCTGAGGAGAAGGTTAAACTGACCAGAGACAGATTAAAGATTGCTCAGTCTAGACAAAAGAGTTACGTAGATTCTAAACGCAAGGAAGTAACCTATGAAATTGGAGATGAGTATATCTGCAGTATCACCCCGAGGGGAGTGAAACGTTTTGGAGTAAAGGGAAAGTTAGCCCCAAGATTTGTAGGACCGTGCACTGTATTTTGGAATGGATGGGAGAAGTTGCCTACAAGCTGGAGTTACTGAAGGACTGTCAGAGTGCATGACGTGTTTCGTGTGTCACAATCAAGAAGTGCCACCGAGATGGCCGACATACCGCTAAAGGATACAGTGCCCCTGGAGGCGATACAATTGGATAATAATTTGACTTATGAGGAGAAGCCAGTAAAGATTTTTGATTTCGATAGCCGAGTCACTCGCAGCAAGGTGATCAAGTTTTGCAAAGTTTAGTGGAGCCACCACACCGAGGAAGAAGCCACCTGGGAGCGAGAAGAGGATATTCGCAAGGACCATCCGCACCTATTTTCTAGCCAACCCGAATCTCGAGGGCGAGATTCATCTTAAGGGGGGTAGGTTTGTAACATCCCAAATTTTCAATTTGGCGTGTTATACATAGGTCATTCATGCATATCATATTTATTTGAATTCTCGTTTACCATCCTCGAAAATCCTAAGAACCTCAAGGACCCTCGGAGTGAGTTGGGGATTTTTCAATTTTCATATTTGAAATTTATCAAATAATGAAAGACGAGGATATTGGAGTTTAATTAATTTTCTCTACGGAAAATTATTTCAATTTAAATAAATAAATGAGGGGAGATAATATGACTTCTCCAAAATAATTGAAATAACGCAGGAAAAATGTTAAAATCATTTTTGGGATTTTATTTGATTTTATTTGGAATTTTATTTGCCCTAGAAAAATTTGCACGCTTTAAAAAGTTGCATTTTAGGGGCCAAGAAAAGTTCATCTAGTTCTAAATATTCTATTTAGACGGAGAAAACTTGTTTTGGAAATTTTAGATTTTATTTATTTTTCTAGGAATTTTTCTTTCATGGAATGTTTAAAAAAAAATGGACCCGGGGTCAAGGCCCCGAGCCAGCTCAGGCCTGGCCGCCCGCCTCCCAGCGCCGCCCGTCTGTACGCAGAGGGCGAGTCCAAGCCAGACTCCACCCTGGGCGCCCCCTTCCCCAAGCCGGAGTCGCCCCGCCCCCTATATATGCCGCCGCCCCGCCGCCACACCACCACCCCGCCACCACCCAAGCCGCCGCCGCCACGGGCAGCCGAGCCACCCGGAGCCCGATCCGCCGCCCGCCGCCGCCCAGCGCCGTCGCCGCCCTCCAGCGCCGTCGCCGCCGCCCGCCCTCCCTCCCGTCTTACCCGAGCCCGGAGCCGCCCGCCCGCCGGACGCGCCTGGAGGTACCCGACCCGCCACGGTTTATTTTATTTTTTTAGAAAAACCCTTCGGTTTTTTATAAAACCCTTGATCGTTTTTTTTATAGATCGGTTTATTTCGTCGGTTTATTTATTTAGCGAACGTCCGTTCATCCGTTCGTTCTAACGAACGCGTTCACTGTTTAGGTTTTGTTAACGAACGTTCGTTCGTTTAGCAATTCATCGCTTTTCTTTTATTGGATTTATTCCGTGGTTATTCTGATCGCGATTTCGGATTCAATTTTCAAACCTGTTTATCTTTTCGCTCGTTTATCGGAATCGGGTGATTCAAGCGCCTGGAGTTTCATCTCGAAACCCTCTTTACGAATAATCAACTTAAACCAGTTTTTATCTCTGTAAAATTTGACCCTAGTTCAGATTAGTAAACGGACCTTGTTTTTCTCGCCGTTTGAGTTTCATTGTTCCGTTTGGTTTGATTCTTTTTGCAAACCGGAGTTCTTAAGTTGAACTCTCCGGTCAACCTCTTCAGTTGAAGTTTCGTTTGTGCATCTTTGCTTGTTTACTTATGTATGTATTGTTTGCTTGCGATAGAATTCCCGGTGCTAAGCGTGTTACTACGAGTCTCTAGGATTCACGGATCATCAGCAAGGCAAGTAACACTTGATCATATCTTTTCATACCCAGTTTTTATGCATTAGCTCAACCCTCCAAGATTACATGATTAGGATGTCATTAAATTGTGGGTTGGGAAGTAGATGATGAGGTAGGAACCTATTGCCCTGTTACTATCAAACCCTTGGGAGTTACTTCTACGTTATGCTTATATTGCCATGCTATGCTCGTGAGACGTGGTTTGGGTTTGAGAGATATTCACGACAGATGTGAGATTGTTAATTAATGGTTTACTTTAAGGTGGCAACATAAATACACATCTGGGTGGATTGAGGCACCTGGGGAACCCAGTGTTGTCTGTTTTATTGGAAATCCCGGGGTACCCGTGTGATCTTCCTATGGACCGCCACCCAGGCTCAAAGGGAACTGAGTTTATTCATGCTAGAAACTTCCATGTGCAGCCACAAGCTATTATGGGCTCTAGCATAGTTGAGTAAGTTACGTGAAGCTCTCGAAGAGGTAGATCAGCAGGTAGTGGGTTTTATAGGTTTGGTATGATCTATCCGGAGTAGAGAGTTAATGTTTCTGAAAGACTGTGTCTCGGTCATCCGTCTCTCAAACACCATGCAGTGCGAGAAACCAACGGAGGCGATCGAGTCTTGTGGGGAAAAGTGCGCAAACCTCTGCAGAGTGTACAAACTAATCATGGTTAGCCGTGTCCCCAGTTATGGAGGATTCTGAGTATCTAGTACTTGAGTATTCACATGTATCTCATCACTCTTAACTAATTTTGCTGGGTTGTTAATCACTTTAATTGGGATCATTGAGTTGGGGTTACACCTTCTCAATGATGTTTCAACCACCATGATAGTTAAATTAAATTTATTCCTTTGATGTAGGGAAAAATTGGCTTTTCGCAAAACTGTAACCATAGAGCTTTCCACCAGCCATATATGCATGTAGTATAGCTTATTCTTTCATTACTCTATCTTACATTGCCAGATATTCCATGTCTTTGACCCGTTCTCGGGCTGCAACGTATTATGTTGCAGACTTTTCAGACGAGGAGTAAGGATTGTAGGTCATTGTCGTGCAACTCAGTTATGCCGTTGGAGTTGATGGACTCACTTTATCTTCCAAGCCTTCCGCTGTTATCGCATTAGATGGCCTTCAGCCATATTGTTGTATTAAGTTCTCTTTTGAGACATTCGATGTAATAAGTGTGTGATTGCTACTCTATTATAAATCCCTCGAGTACTGTGTGTCAAGATTACCGATCCAGGATGACACAGAAGCCTGTAGACTTGACCATCTCGAGGTCGGGTCGCTACACCGATCCGAACAGATCCGGCAATGGGGCGTCCTCCATGTAAAACCATTACGAAGGCCGGTCTTCGGACGCCTTCTTGAGGTTCCGGATAGATATCCGGTCCCGCGATGCGCCATAGTTCGCTCCGCCCACTTGATATATTGACCCCTCATGAGAACGGGGTACTAGGCGAATAATCTCTTCCACAACAAAATGAGCCTCGATGCCCAAGAACAGTTCGCAAAGGGCCACGAAGCCCACGATGCATAAAATGGAGGCGCGTAAGGTGGTGCGATCGAGTCCGTAGAACTCCAAGAGCCCCGGAGAAACGGATGGATTGAAATCCGAGTCCTCTTACTAGATAAGAGATAAAGCACACCCGCTCTCCTTTAGAGGGATCGGGACACTCTCCGCTTGCTTTCCGCCCTTGTAGGTGGCAAGTCCGCTCGAACCGAACCATGAAGGCCGGGGAAGAAATCCCTTGGTTTGGAGTATAACTAGCTCGCTATCTTGGACTGAGCACCTCTGCCAATTTCCAGGCCGAGGGCCGGGAAGCGCGAGAGGAGGAGCCGTCGACTGTCCATGATGGAATGGGTTTTGTCGAGGCGCTCCGATGAAAGCTTCATGAGGGGGATGGTGTGACTCAGATCTAGATCCTCGTCCCTTTTATAGGCGGCTCATTTGCGCAGCTAGGGGGGTAAGTGTAAAAATACCTAGGCTTTTCGCATTCATTCAAACACGTGGAAGATGGCCATTATTGGGCGTAGAAGCCAAGGAGCGCAGCATTTATCAGAAGCCGGACACTATTCGACAAGTATATGGAATTTGGAGAAGAACCCGCCTCGCAATGCCGAAGACAAACTACAAGCTGGACTCATCATCATTGAAGCCTGGTTCGGGGCTCTTGAGGAGTCCGGATTAGGGGTGTCCGGATAGCGAACTATCACCGTTGGCGGACTCCTAGACTATGAAGATACAAGATTGAAGACTTCGTCCGTGTTCGGATGGGACTTTCCTTGGCGTGGAAGGCAAGCTTGGCGATACGGATATGTAGATCTCCTACCATTGTAACCGACTGTGTAACCCTAACCCAATCCGGTGTCTATATAAACCGGAGGGTTTTAGTCCGTAGGACGAACAACAATCATACCATAGGCTAGATTCTAGGGTTTAGCCTCTCCGATCTCGTGGTAGATCTACTCTTGTACTACCCATATCATCAATATTAATCAAGCAGGAGTAGGGTTTTACCTCCATCGAGAGGGCCTGAACCTGGGTAAAAACATCGTGTCCCTTGTCTCCTGTTACCATCCGCCTAGACGCACAGTTCGGGACCCCCTACCCGAGATCCGCCGGTTTTGACACCGACAACTATGTTGATTTGTTTCAACTACATGCATGAACATGTGCCAAGTCAAGTCACTTAAATCATTCAAAGGAGGATACCAACCCATCATACCACATCACAACCATTTTAATAGCATGTTGGCACACAAGGTAAACCATTATAACTCATAGCTAATCAAGCATGCTACGAGCAACTATGATCTCTAATTGTCATTGCAAACATGTTTATTCATAACAAGCTGAATCAAGAATGATGAACTCATCATATTTACAAAAACAAAAGAGGTCGAGTTCATACCAGCTTTTCCCATCTCAATCAGTCCATCGTATATGTCATCATAATTGCCTTTCACTTGCACGACCGAATGACGTGAATAATAATAAGAGTGCACGTGCATTGGACTAAGCTGGAATCTGGGAGCATTCAATAAACAGGAGAAGACAAGGCAATATGGGCTCTTGGTTAAATCAACAATGATGCATATAAGAGCTACTTCAACAATTTAATCATGGTCTTCTCCTCGACCCCCAAAGAAAAGAAAAGAAATAAAAACTATTTACACGGGAAAGCTCCCAACAAGCAAAAGAAGAACGGGAAATATTTTTGGGTTTTATTTTTAAATACTACTACTATAGCAGGAAAAGTAAACTACTACTAATTTTTTTGGTTTTTCTTAAGGTTTATTAAACACACAAGAAGAAAGCAGGAAAAAGAAAATAAACTAGCATGGATATTACAGTGAAAAAGTATGAGCACCGACATCTAGCAATGAGTGTGTGTGAACATAAATGTAATGTCGGTGGGAAATACGTACTCCCCCAAGCTTAGGCTTTTGGCCTAAGTTGGTCTATGGCCAGGGATAGCCTGGCGGATACCCGTAGGTGTAGCTGGGGTCGTACTGCGATGCAGCGGCTATCGCCTCCTGAGCTGCAGCATGGCGTCGAGCCGCCTCCGCTCTCCTCTCGTACTCATCTGCCTCCTCTCTGGTAATAATATATCTTCCTTTTGTCTGAGAATCAAAGAAGGCAGGAGCAGGAAGAGTAATATGGACAACATGCCGTTTGTTAAAGATTAGTCGATACTGGAGAGGTGGTTCAGTCCTCTCAACGAACTGGTACCATAGAATCAAAATCTAAATAAGTAGGGGGTAACTCCATATCACCCTCACGAATGTCTATCTCAAGAAAATTAGCTAAGCGGGTTGCATAAATTCCTCCAAAGGAATCTCCGTTATGTCTATTATGATTCAACCTACGAGCTACAATGGCTCCCATATGATAAGATTGGTCTCCTCACACAACACTTCTGAGAATGCTGAGATCAGGGGCTCACATGTGACATGCTTCATCCTTAGCATTTATGCATTTACCTATGAAGAGAGCAAAATAATGTATAGCAGGAAAGTGAATGCTCCCTATAGTGGCTTGTGTTATATCTCTAGATTCCCCCACTGTTATTCTAGCAAGAAAGTCTCTATATTCAGATTTAGGGGGATCCCTGACACTACCCCAAGATGGAAGTTTGCAAGAAAAAGTGAAATCCTCTAAGTCCATGGCATAAGATTTGTCATAAAGGTCAAACATGACTGAAGGGGAATTACGCGAAGATGAAAACTCAAACCTCCTCACAAATGAACTTGTGAGATCATGATACTGGGGGCATTTGTCAGCTTCAAAATCCTCAAGACTGGCATTACGCAAATATGCGTTAAATTCTTCTTTGATTCCCGCTTGATCCATAAAATTTTCCGAAGGCCATTCACAGGGCCTCACTGGAGCGTCTCTTGGTGGTTCCTCGTCAGCATCATGCATTGCAAGCCTAGGACCTTGCTTCCTTGAAGAACCACCTTGCAACATATTCCTAAACATATTGTTTCCTCTGAAAAATTTCTGAAATTTTTAGTAACTTCAAACAAAAGTGAACCAACTTCAATAAAATTGATAGCAACTACTCCTACAAGTGCCTAGAGCCTATATCAAGCATTAGAACTACTTGGAACCATAAAAATTTGACATGCAAGCTCAAGAACATGGTCACCTATGCAGCACAAATTTGCAAAGAATAAAGCACTAGAACAAAAACTAATTGGACCAATGGAGGAGTCACATACCAAGGAAAAATCTCCCCAAGCAGTTTTGCGAGAGGTGCTTTGAGCAAGGAGATCGAAAATCACAACAAAAGTGGCTGGAACTTGTGGTTGAGTTGGTTTTTCGGGTTTGTGTGAGGCAGAGGAAGAAGATGGGTGCAGGGATAAGTGGAGGAGGGCCACCGTGGGCCCACGAGGCAGGGGGGCGCGCCCAGGGGGTAGGGCGCGCCCTCCACCCTCGTGGCCAGGTGGCAGCTCCCCCCGCGGTAATTTTTGCATAGTAAATCCTCAAATATTCCCGAAAAAATCATATTAAATTGGCATGGCATTCTGAGGACTTTTATTTTCGGGATATTTTTATATTGCACGGATAAATCAGGAAACAGACAGAAAAATACTATTTTACTTTATTTCTACTAAGTAACAGAAAATATAAAGAGGGTACAGAAGGTTGTGCTTCCAGTTTCATCCATCTCATGCTCATCAAAAGGAATCCACTAACAAGGTTGATCAAGTCTTGTTAACAAACTCATTCGGATTAACATGGAACCGGAGAAATTTCGAATAACACTATGTTACCTCAATGGGGATATGGACATCCCCAATAATAAGTATATCATATTTCTTCTTGACAGTAGGGAGAGGAAATTCAAAACCTCCAAATATAATCGATGTAATTTTTCCAATAGAGTTGATACTATGAACTTGAGGTTGTTTCCTCGGAAAGTGTACCATGTGCTCATTACCATTAACATGAAAAGTGACATTGCCCTTGTTGCATTCAATAACAGCCCCTGCAGTATTAAGGAAAGGTCTTCCAAGAATAATAGACATACTATCATCCTCGGGAATATCAAGAATAACAAAGTCCGTTAAAATAGTAACGTTTGCAACCACAACAGTATCGTCCTCACAAATACCGATCGGTATAGCAGCTTGATTTATCAGCCATTTGCAAAGATATTTCAAGAGGGTGTCAACTTATTCAAGTCAAGTCTACGATATAAAGAGAGAGGCATAACACTAACATCGGCTCCAAGATCACATAAAGCAGTTTTAACATAATTTCTTTTAATGGAGCATGGTATAGTAGGTACTTCTGGATCTCCAAGTTTCTTTGGTATTCCACCCTTAAAAGTATAATTAGCAAGCATGGTGGTAATTTCAGCTTCCGGTATCTTTCTCTTATTTGTAACAATATCTTTCATATATTTAGCATAAGGATTCATTTTGAGCATATCACCAATCGCATACATAAAGATGGGTCTAATCATTTCACCAAAGCGCTAAAATCCTCATCATCCTTTTTCTTGGATGGTTTCGAGGAAAAGGCATGGGTTTCTGAACCCATGGTTCCCTTTCTTTACCATGTTTCCTAGCAACAAAGTCTCTTTTATCATAACGTTGATTCTTTGATTGTGGGTTATCAAGATCAACAGCAGGTTCAACTTCTAAATCATTATTATTACTAGGTTGAGCATCATCATGAGCATCATCATTAACATTTTCACTAGGTTCATGTTCATTACCAGATTCTGTTTCAGCATCAGACATAAAGATATCATTTGGATTTTCAGGTGGTTCAGCAATAGGTCCACTAGAAGTTTGCAAAGTCCTATCATTTTTCTTTTTCTTCCTTTTAGAAGAACTAGGTACATCAATATTATTTCTCTGAGAATCTTGCTCGATTCTCTTAGGGTGGCCTTCAGGATACAAAGGTTCTTGAGTCATTCTACCAGTTCTAGTAGCCACTCTAACAACATAATCATTTTTCTTACTATTCATTTCATCAAGCACTTCTTTCTGAGCTTTAAGTACTTGTTCTACTTGGGTGGTAACCATAGAAGCATGTTTGCTAACAAGTTTAAGTTCACCTATAATATTAGCCATATAATCACCCAAGCGTCTAATCATATAAGCATTTTCTTTTAATTGTCTACCAAAATAAGCATTAAAGTCATCTTGCTTAAACATAAAGTTATCAAACTCATCCAAGCACTGACTAGCAATTTTAGTAGGAGGGACTTCAGCTTTATCATATCTATAGAGAGAATTTACCTTTACTACGTAGCCGGGATATCGGGATCAGGAGGTTTTTCAGTGAATAAAGAATTGAGATCATATACTTCTTCAACAGGCGGTAAATTAAGACCATGTATTTCTTCAATAGGAGGTAAATTCTATCTTCAGCTTTAATACCTTTTTCTTCATAGATTTCTTTGCCTCTTGCATATCTTCAGGACTGAGAAATAGAACACCTCTCTTCTTCGGAGTTGGTTTAGGAATAAGCTCAGTAATTGGCTCAGGAGCTGGCTCGGGAGGTGCCCAATTATTTTCATTTGTCAACATATTTTTCAATAGAATTTCAGCTTCATCTGGTGTTCTTTCCCTGAAAAGAGAACCAGCACAACTATCCAGGTAATCTCTGGAAGCATTGGTTAGTCCATTATAAAAGATATCAAGTATTTCAGGTTTCTTAAGAGGATGATCATGCAAAGCATTAAGTAACTTGAGAAGTCTCCCCCACAGTTGAGTTGTCAATTCAACCACACCTGGATAACTTAGTATCTGCAACAAAGTATAGGGGATCGCAACAGTTTTCAAGGGAAGAGTATTCAACCCAAATTTATTGATTCGACACAAGGGGAGCCAAAGAATATTCTCAAGTATTAGCAGTTGAGTTGTCGATTCAACCACACCTGGATAACTTAGTATCTGCAGGAAAGTATTTAGTAGCAAAGTAATATGAAAGTAACGGTAACGGTAGCAAAAGTATCATTTTTGGGTTTTGTAGTGATTATAATAGTAGCAACGGAAAAGTAAATAAGCGAAGAACAATATGTGAAAAGCTCGTAGGCACTGGATCGGTAGATGGAGAATTATGCCGGATGTGGTTCATCATGTAACAGTCATAACATAGGGTGACACAGAACTAGCTCCAATTCATCAATGTAATGTAGGCATGTATTCCGAATATAGTCATACGTGCTTATGGAAAAGAACTTGCATGACATCTTTTGTCCTACCCTCCCGTGGAAGCGGGGTCCTAATGGAAACTAAGGGATATTAAGGCCTCCTTTTAATAGAGTACCAGACCAAAGCATTAAAACATAGTGAATACATGAACTCCTCAAACTACAGTCACCACCGGGAGTGGTCCCGATTATTGTCACTTCGGGGTTGCCAGATCATAACACATAGTAGGTGACTATAGACTTACAAGATAGGATCAAGAACTCACATATATTCATGAAAACATAATAGGTTCAGATCTGAAATCATGGCACTCGGGCCCCGTGACAAGCATTAAGCATAGCAAAGTCATAGCAACATCAATCTCGTAACATAATGGATACTAGGGATCAAACCCTAACAAAACTAACTCGATTACATGATAGATCTCATCCAACCCATCACCGTCCGGCAAGCCTACGATGAAATTACTCACGCATGGCGGTGAGCATCATGAAATTGGTGATGGAGGATGGTTGATGATGACGATGGCGAGGATTCCTCTCTCCGGAGCCCCGAACAGACTCCAGATCAGCCCTCCCGAGAGAGTTTAGGGCTTGGCGGCGGCTCCTTATCGTAAAACGCGATGAATCCTTCTCTCTGATTTTTTTCTCCCCGAACACGAATATATGGAGTTGAAGTTGAGGTCGGTGGAGCTCCAGGGGGCCCACGAGGCAGGGGCGCGCCCAGGGGGGCACCCGCGCCCCCCACCCTCGTGGCAAGGGTGTGGGCGCCTGGCCTTGATTCTTTCGCCAGTATTTTTTATATTTTCCAAAAATAATATCCGTGAAGTTTCAGGTCATTTTGAGAACTTTTGTTTCTGCACATAAATAACACCATGGCAATTCTGCTGAAAACAGCGTCAGTCCGGGTTAGTTCCATTCAAATCATGCAAGTTAGAGTCCAAAACAAGGGAAAAAGTGTTTGGAAAAGTAGATACGATGGAGACGTATCAGGGGGTCCCAAGCTGTGCGTCATGGATCGATGGGTAACAGGAGACAGGGGACACGATGTTTACCCAGGTTCGGGCCCTCTTAATGGAGGTAATACCCTACTTCCTGCTTGATTGATCTTGATGAATATAGAGAATACAAGAGTTGATCTACCTCGAGATCATATGTTGTGGTCTAAGCCCTAGAGGTATGATGAGTAATGTCATGATGATCTAGCATATATCTATCGACTAGCCTGGCCTCGGCTTATATAATGTACTAGAGGCCTAGGATAACAAGAGTCCTAGTCGAATACGCCGGTGGAGAGGAGTCCTTGTCTTGGTCATCAAGTCTTGTGGAATCTTCCTTGTGTATACATCGGCTGTCCGAACTGGCCCATGAGTAAACGGCCATGGGGGTCCTCGGCCCAATCCAACTGATCGGGAGACGACGTGGTGAGTACCCCCTAGTCCAGGACACCGTCAGTAGCCCCCTGAACCGGTCTTCAAGTTGGGGACGCTCCTCGATTCTTCCGAACTGTTCTTCATCTTCGGTCGTCGGTCTTGAAAACTGGTTCAACAAATCATCTCATCTTTGATCTTGAGGATCGCCAAAGTGAATCCGAAGAGTTTACACGTCGGGTATCCGAGGAGCCCCTTTAAGTTCTTGGACTTTATCAATGCCTTGTTATTTTTACGCCCACCTTGGGCTTGAAGTGTTTCCCGTGCGGTGGTGTCCTCTCGCATCCGAGCTCCAACGCCGAACTGCATTCGAGGTATCTTTTGCAGCCGAGCACCAACGCCGGACCGCTTCCAAGCTCCAACGCCGGAATGTATCTGAGCTCCAACGCCGGACTATATCTGAGGTGTCATAGATTACCTTGGTCTTTGAAAACGTTAAAAAGGTTCAAACGAGCTTAACGTCGGAGATGCCCTCTATGGAGCCAGCCACTTGCAACCGAGCTTTATGCCGGAGTGCTTCCGAGGTATCTTTTGCAGCCGAGCACCAACGCCGGACCGCTTTCGAGCTCCAACGCCGGAACGTATCCGAGCTCCAACGCCGGACTATATCTGAGGTGGTGCACCACCTTGGCAATGGGCTAATTTTTATGAATTTAATTCCGAATTGTGCAATGTAATCTCTGCCGAGATGTATAGCCAGTAACCCTCAAGGTGCATGGTGACCTAATATCCGGGATGCACCTGAAGGAAAAAAATCAAACCGCTGATCCCAATAGCCCCTGAGATTCAGGTCGATTCATAAAATCAGCCTGAGGATCAATTCCCAGGTCGGCAGCATACTTAGGAATAGAAACACGGTGTAATATATTAGAGGAAAGAGTGATCGACGAACGGTCCCTTGAGAGAGGGTCTTGAGAAGTTGTTGTAATATGTTAGCTTGATGCTGGATAGGTCCAGATGGTACCTATTGTTGTCCGAAGACGCGTTTGCCCATAGTTCGGTCAAGCCGAACACTAAGCATTTTGAATTTTTTGCATTGAATAGGCAATGCAGTAGCCCCCGAGACACTGGTCTGGTGGCAACACCAGATCAGGGGATCGATGTGCCCCCTTTAATTTTAGTAAATGATAAGCCTGAAGCCTAGTAGCCCCCGAGCCTTAATGTGGGCACGAGTGGCCAAATTAAGGATCGATATCCGGAGTAAAATCACAAATTATGTGTAATTATTCTATGTATCCAAGTACTTTACATCATTAATGCTCGGATCTGCATTGTACAAAACTTTGTTGACCGACCATCGACTTCAACCTCCTCAGCCAGTAGCTGGGGAGTGTTTGTCCTACTTTATAAAGCCGTTATAGGGGCAAAGATTTATGGAAAACAAGGTAATCCGGCCAGACGGTTTTATAAACAAAGGTACACTACAAAAAATACACTTCCGTGATGATATGTGTTTGTCACAGTAGGTCGCGTTTTTTGTCATGCATGTACATCCTTGACGGTTTTATGACAGAATCAAGATAGTCATACCAGGCCGTCAGAGAAGTGTTCCATGACATTACCAAAATTATCATCATGGAAGTGTCCACTTCCATGACGATAAATCACGCTTCATAGAAGTGCTTTCGTCAAGGGTGAGCGACACGTGGCATCCACCGTCACGGAACGCCGTTAAGCTATCGGGTCGGGTTTTGGATCCGATAACCCGTTAACAGCCCTGACCAATGGGGATTTTCCATGAGTAAAATCATCATTGGCTGGAGGAAACACGTGTCGGCTCGCCGTTGGGACAGATGTCATCTGCTTATTGGACCGAAGGCGCCTATGATACGGCGGCACGTGGCACGGCCCAACAGAGGCCCATTCCTGTGAAAAGGCCGGCCCATTTGACTTGGTCAAAAGGTGGCGGCCCGGCCCACGAAAAGCCTGTTAACGGCATGTTCGCATATAGCCCATTTACAGCCCGCTAACCAGGGCCCGTTACGCCCTATCCAAATTAGTCGCAGTAGCGTCATCTAGGCCATCCAATGTGATTCAGCCTGTTTTAACTTCCGGCCCATGTGCGGCCCATGACTTCTTTCGGCCCATATAAGGACCTTTGTAACTCTTGGCCCATTAATGGTCCATGGTGAAACTGGCCCTTAATGAACAGTGTATCACTTTATACCCATTAACGGCCCGTTATTCCATTGGGCCGTTTCCAGCCCAAGTTATATTTCGGCCTTCTCAGGGCCCATTTATTCTTGGGCTCATTTGCAGCATTCGGTTACATACGGCCCGTTCTCATCATTTTATGCTTGTGGGCCAAATTCAGCCCGTTATTCTGACCCGGCCCGTTTGCGGACCGTTAATCACGTTAGGCGTTTTCATGTAAAAAAAAACCGTTGGGCTGTTTTCATAGAGTTATCAACACGGCCTATTAACGGCCCGTTATGGTCCACGAATAGTACGGCCCATGATTGGCGAAATGATGATACGCCCCGTAGGAGGCCCATGGATCCTACGGCCCATATGAGGCCCATGGATAGTACGGCCCGTAGAAGGCCCATGGATCGTGCGACCGTAGAAGGCCCATGGACCCTAAGGCCCGTGATAGAAGGCCGATGGATCCTACGCCCGTATAGAAGGCCAATGGATCCTCTGACGGGGACGAAGGCCCATGGATCATACGGCCTCTGAGGAGTCCCATGGTTACAACAGTCCGTGTGTTGCCATGATTATTTTGGCCTAGTTACCAAAAATAGGCTATTGTGGCCACTAGAAAAACACATAAAAAGAACTGCAGTGACTACAAGCAAACAACTAAACAAGAAAATAAGGAAATAAATAAGCAAGAAATTAACGCTAGCCTATTGCCTCTATTACACATATTACATCCACTAGGCATCAAAGTTCGCCACCAGTGCAAATATAGGGAACAAAGCAGCATATTACATACACTGGCCGTCAAAATTGGCCACCAATGCAAATAAACGCGGCAGCAAAACAAGAGCATAACTGAAACAACTTCAGAAGAGCTCAAGAAACGTTATCCTGGGTATCCACCATGCTGGCAATAAGCTTAGAAAGCTGATTAGCTTTGTCCTGTTTGGCGCTAAAATCCTCCAACGCTTGCTGTTGCACCAGAAAGTATGCATCTGAATGCTCCAGGGACTTCCGCAGTCCTTCCGCTTCTTGTCGCAGCACAGCTGATCAATGTCTTTCAGCTTGTAGTTGAGACTCAAGAAACCGAACTGATTCAGACAGTGAGTTTGAATAGCTTGTGCAAGCGGTAGTGGCCAGTAACTCGAACACTAAACCAAGATAGGACTTTGGGGTTGTCTCGCTGTCTTCAAGATAGTCTTCCTTAGCTGTTTTATCAGCTTTGTTGGAGACCAACAAGGATGTGTCACTATCCTGAACCTTATATCCATAACATCCTTTACCATTGCTTAATAAGGCACTCTTCCCCAATATTCACAAGATTCTAAAAGAAGAAACAAGCAGCACATAACAAGTTTAGCATGTACTAGTATATGAAACTCATTTCGTGAACCAGTTCATTAGTAAGGTGGACAGGATTAAACTACCAAGTTTTCTATTGCCAAGTACTAGTACATAATAAAAGCATCAAACAAACATATATCTATGTCCTATGGTCACTGCATTGTCTTGCCAAATCAAAATAGAGACACGGTTCAAACTATATCAGTTCAAGACAAAGCAGTAGTGAAAGAATACAAAGCGTGGGAAACTACACGACACAACAATATTTCAGATGGGTACCACGGGTCTACATGTACAACAACACTATTGGCTCTGTTGTGATGCTAGTAATGTGCATGATATGAAAGTCAACTGTATACACAATTGAAATTGCAATCAATAGAGCTATTGATAAGAGCAAACCTGTTAAAGAAACATGTGTGGACATACCTGTTGTGCCATTGGAGTTTCAATTGGATCCTTCAATTTAAAAATAAGTTTGTATGTGTAAATACAGTGATACAAGAGCAAAGCAATCATAGTTAAAAAAGGCGCGCCTAAGCGAGCGCTTAAGCGCCTAGGCTCTAGGCGTTATAAAACGCATTGCGCATAACTACGCTTAATCTGTGCATAATTGCACATAAGCATGCGCTTTGGTCAGTAAAGCGCAAGGCGGTGGCAAAACACACAATTAACGCCTAGCGCTTTTTTGAACTATGATAGCAATGGAATCTTAAATTAGAATAGTTGTTCTTCAGGTTTAGGCACTTGTTCTACATGAACAGAGTACAACAAGACGCAAGAATATAATACTTAAAAATAGAAAATGAGCTCATAGACCTTACCACATTCTTGGTTCGAGACCAGTACATAACAAGGCGTTCCCAGTCATCGTCCAGTAAATGTGTCTCAGGAGAACGTAAGGGAATTTGATGAGTTTCTTTGCCGGTGAAGTACGTTTTCTTCAGGTAATTCCGATACTGCCACCAAGCATTCTTGAAGATGTATTAGCACAGATTACCTCATCCTGAGTTTCCAAATCGGTCCTTCTCTATAGAGAAAAATGGGAAAATTTGATGTATTATAACCATCATGGAGGTAGGATGTATGGGACGAAGCAAAGTAATTGCCGTGAATAACATTACTTACACATAACTCCTGGACAAACACCTGCAACTGGCATTTTCCTTCATCTTCAGTATAATATGTCCAAGATGGGAAGATACGCACATACAATTTAACAACATCAAATGTGATAGATGCTAAACTACGACTAGCTGGTTGTGCTTCCACCACAGGAATAGGCGTACTAACTGGTGGAGTTGGGGTTCGCCGTGATAGTACTGGCCCTTTGGGCACTGGAGCTACCTTACTAACTGCTCTTGTTTGGGAGCTCAATGGTGGAGATGGTGCTGTGTCAACAGGAACTGGGTTAGTATCGGCTGGGGTTGGGGTTAGATTGGGTGAAGCTGGTTCTCTGTCCATCGCAGTAGGGGTACAATCTGCGAGAGTTTGGGTTATGTGTGGTAGGGCTGGTTCTTGTGCATGTAAAACCGGGGTGCTATCTCCACCAAGAGGTAGCACTGTTTTATCTGAAGACCGTGTTTTTAGTCCGCTAGATACTGGCATCACCCGCTCCAATTCAAAATGGTCGATAAACAGAAACATAGTTGAATGTACAGACATTGTATGAGAGATGATGCAATAGATAGTGTGGAAAAAGAGGGCATGAAATAGTTGACATGTATATTGTTTAACTAAAACGGATAGCATGACATAATTTCACATATATGATGTCTATCTAAACCGGATAGCATAGCATAACATAATTCAAAGATATGATGAATAACTAAACAGGATCGCATGACATAATTCACCTACATGTTATCTAAGTAATCAGGATCACATCATTTAATTCACATATGTGATTTATATGCTAAATAGAGGGCATTCGATATGATGTCTGAACTAAGAACATGGTGTTGAATATTGTGTATATGATGTCTAAACTATGCAATGCAAGACACCGCATGCATGATATGAGCAGTATAATCGTGCCAAGATAGAGCATACACCTCAGTGGGGGAATAGGACTGGTCATCATCTCTGAATCCATCTACGAGGAGCTATCGGGACCCAACAAGAGATCTGCTTGACAGGTGTAGCACTGCTCTGAAAGGCGTTGTTTTCACTCCAGATTTTTCCATCTCCCACCCAAATGGCTGATTCACAGGAAGAGTAGTTTAATGTACAAACATTGTCGACAAATGGAAATGTAATGAAGAAAAGGATGGGCAAGATATCATTCAAATATATGATGCCTGGTTAACCAGGATGGCATTGCACATTTCACATATATTATGGCTGGCTAAAAGACATGAGACTGCATAATTCCCATATATGATATAGAAACTAAACAGGTGGCATTACGTAACATGTCTAAATCCAAGCGGATGACATATATGATGTCAAAAGTAGGCACTACAAGGCAACATATGCATGATATGACTAACATCATCATGCCAAGGTAGAGCAAACACCTTGGGGGTAAATAGGAGTGGTCGTGGCGTCAGATCTGCCTCGTAACAGATATCTTCCTCTCTGGATTACAATCTGGAGAGGGGTGGGAGGGTTTGCCATTGAACCCACCATGGAGCGATGTCTGCATGACATTGTATTACAGCGCAAACTCTTCTCTTTTTCTCTACATGTTCAGCATGATTTGTGTACAATATCCGACATGCATACCAAAAGTATGGTGAGATTATGTAAGGAGAGCATGCAAAATTTAGAGTGATGGTAACAACCGGTGGATCGATGTTTTTCCGTTGAACCAAAATAGCCACGATGGATCGACGTGAATGTATAGTAATAAGTGATGCAACAAGTGTACAACTTCTTTGCCGTGGCCGTGTCGACCTCAAAGATCATTGGGTTGGTCATTTGAAGCAATTGAGGCGAGGTGGCTGTCGGAGGTGTGGAGGAAGATCTGAGGAATCAGAGGCGGCGTCCAGGCACTCACTGTTGTGATGGATCGCTTACGTCGTTGGAGCAGCTCCGGTGAGCCGTAAGACGTCAAAGGCTGAAGCAACACAAGATGTACATCGTCAATCTCAAGTGGGATTCTAATAGCATATCCAATAGATGATGTAAAATGGATGTAAAATTAACATCACCAAAACCACCTACCTACAATGTATGAGGTAAAAACTGTTGACTCTACTTAACTGTCGAAACTGAAATTTCTTGTGGAATCTGAATGCTATGTCGAAACTGAACGCAATGGTAGCAGAGAGGCACTTAACATGTAGTTTAGGGAGGGCCTGCAGTTCATCTTCAACCTACACCCACGAGCCTTGACCACCACCGGCCGAACCGCTGCCCAGCGCCGCCTCGCCGCCCAAACAACTTCGCCACCGCCGCCCGGCCAGCCCTCTAGGCCCCCGCCCCACCCTAAACCCTAAGATAGATAGTGGGGTACCTCTCCATGAGCCCCGTCCCCACTGCTGGTGGTTCTTCCTTAACTCCGCGAGCCCCCAACCCCTGAAAATCGATCACCCAAAAGTCGATTCGGTCGATCAAGTGTGGCTTAATCGAGCAGAGCAGAAGACGAAGCGAGGGGAGAGCAGAAGCAGCAAGCGAAGCGAAAGCGATCGAGCAAGAGCTAGGGCAGCAGCAGCAGCGCGAGCGAGCGAGCAAGAGCCGGAGCAGCAGCAGCAGATCCGACTGGTATGGACGCCGCTGCCGAAGGGGCCTCGCACTGGGAGAGAACTGCCGTGGAGATGTCGCCCGCGGCGCCGTCTTCAAGGTAGCCGCTCCATGGAGGTGCGGGATGGAGCACCGTCGGCGCTGGGAGGTCGAGTTAAGGAGAAGGTGCGATGCGATGAGTGTACAAGCTCTTTGGTGGCGCCGAGTAGGCCTCGGCTTCGTCCGAGTAGTCGGTGAGGATGCTGCTGTTCCGGTGGAGCAGGTTAAGGCGGCGCTGTGGGGATGGAGCAGCCGCGATAGACGAGGCGATCGTCGGAGCAGCTTCTTGGAGGTGGAGGACGGGGCGGCTGAACCAGTGGGACGGCGAGATGGACGACGGATCCTCATCCGAGGAGGTGGACGTGGGACGTCGAGCTGTTGCGGTGGACGAGTTGTCGGGGAAGAGGCTCCGGCTGGGCAGCGGTGAGGTGGCAGACGGAGGAGGGCGGGTTTCGCTGCTGGAGCGGAGAGGTTATGGCGGCCTGGGATTTCGAATGGCGAAAAGGGGGTGATGGGAGGGGTGAAGCATGACTTAGGACGCGCTTGTCCAAAATGTAGGGTGTGTTACAAAATTACCCCCCACCGACTTGAACTAGTGGCCCTTCATTTCGGGGTTAGAAGGGGATTTCAAGCGTGTCGGGATTTGGCAGGTGGAGGGAGTTTTCGCGCGTTGTAATTTCGGGATAGCAAAGTAGCGGGTTGTGAAGGTGCCAGTTTTGGGAGCACGATATCTGAATTTTTGGGATATAACAAGACGCGGGTTGAATTTTAGGGACAAGCCTAACGTGTAGTAATATTGTACTTGTAATGCACCAAATCAATTCGCACTTCCCTAAACCAAAAAGAAAATGAAAAAAAATAAAACTATTCACACCACACAAAGAGAGAGTCTTGCCCCGTTTTACTATACAAATGGTATTCAAAGCTACCCCCTCCTTCCATCTATATAGGGCCTAATGCATTTTTTCGATGCTAACTTTGACCAAATATTAGAGCAATGATATATGACATGCACCTTACACAAATCACACTGTTAAATTAAATGCATGAAAGGTTCTTTCAATGATATAATTTTCACATTGTGCATGTCATGTACTATTAATCTTGTCAATAGTCAAAGGCGGTCTTAAAAATCTCATTACTCCCTATATAGATGGAAGGAGTGAGTATGAATCCATGATATTTCCTAATAAATATTTATCTATCTGTATAATTCAAGTAACCTACTCATACCAACATTTTAGTGCATTCCAAATGTCTATACTACCGCTGAATTCGAACTAAATTTGAATTTGTTTCTCTATTTCAATAAGAATCTACAATCATTATTGTTGCCAACTTTTCAACCATCATAGTTTCCTTGCTATCCGCCAGATATAAATAGGACGACCTATAGTGCAGGATGCCAGGCACACCATCATCAACAACTCCGTTTTTTATAAGAGTAGAGATAAAATATATTAAATGTAGCATAACATGTTCATAACCACACCATGTGTATCACCGTTATATATATTCACACATGCGTCGGTTTAAAACACTATGATAAATTCTTCAAATATCCGAATTCGCTTTTTATAATGAAGTATATATGATCTCTATTCGTCTTTTACACCCACACAACCCTCTTATCTTTGTAGCTAGAGCTAACTTTCTCTTGTGCATGCACACGCCCGCATCCCTCTCACCCTCCCTCAGCATTCTCTAGCTCCATCGCGCAAATTCTTCTTTTCACTTTAGGTCATTCACCCATGGTGTGTGTAGGCCCCCCAGCTCCTTCTTTACGACACACATCGATTGATATGCCTCTCTAGCCAGGTGTGCCTAGCACAAACACAAGCTTCCCCTTTTCTCTTGTCACCGTCCATGCCTCACTCCCACCACTCTTTTCATCGTTCTCGTACTCGCACACTCCTCCCCCTTGATATAGTATGCCTCTCGTACCACCTCCTACATGCATCCCTCTCTCTCTATCCTTCTCCTCGTGCCTCATTTGCTTCTAACACACACATGCATGTATACCGATCGATCTCCCAACATATACCTAGATCGACTTTAACTACCCCCCCATTGATCGATGTACCTCACAAGTTATGTCTCTCCTTTCTCTAACAAAGGGCGATTGATCTTCCTATGTAGTTACGTCTACTTACCACAGCCACATCGTCCCCCCTCATCATTCGTGCATGCCTCCTGACCCGTCTCTCACAGGCACGTGCACAGACAACAAGCATCCATCTCTTCTCTTATTGATATTGCGGGCGTGCCCTCCGTTTGTCTAGCAAGCCTATCCCACCATTTGTTAGAAGCAACTCCACTACCACCCCGCCCAACACTCTAGCTCTGTCTCTCTCCCAACCTTATTCCTCTCCTGCACATATGCATGGATGCCGATCGATCTCCCTTAATACATGAGGCAGATCGATCTCCTTAATACATGAGGTAGGCCTTTCTCCTCCTCCGCACATATACCAGCCATTGTACCGCTATAGTTAATTGGGCCTCCCTCTCCCCCCACCACACACCGATAGTCGAGCGATGCAGGTAGGTATCCATGCCACAGAGAAAAACTGCACATGTCCCCTCTCATGTTCCAGTAGGCCAGCCACTCTATATCTTTGACGTGGGCACACACAAATTCGATGGCACTCTTTATCGATCGCGCGCGCATACACACACATCATCCCTCTCTTCGATTCTATGGACACCTCAAGCCGATGATACCTCCACTCTCTTCTCGTGGATCGCCCCCTCTATATATATGTTATATCCAGGACTCTATTTCACACACATTGCATATGTTACATTTTTTGATTGACCCCCCCCCCCCAAAAAAAACTCTCAAGAACCCACACACTATATCTCTCTAGGTTTGTATCTCTCTCACACAACCCCACGTAGGTGGTGTACGTATACAAGAAGAGAATAGGTGCACCGTGCACGTACTCACGCCGTGCCCAGCCACACCAGCGCGGGTACATGGTGGAGCTCATTTCTTTACGAAATGGCAGCCCACGTGCTAATTTGAACGCCTGTAGCGGTTGTTTACCTAGGGAGGTCGTGTACCACGCGTGCACGAAACAAAGTTCGACTTGACACGTTGCCGCGTTATTTTTAAATAAAGTTATTACGCTCAATGGCACGTACACAGAATATAAAACGATTTTTACGAAGAAAAAGGTAGTCCGCTCACTATATACAATGGAGCCTGCCTGCCTGGTTTGTCGCTCTTCAGAGTATCTCACACAAGGCTGCGGTGGCCTCTCTCTCTCTCACCGTTGGTCACTGATCCGGCCGCATCCTGTCCGCCGGGCGAAAGGGAGTGCGGTGGCCTCTCTCTCTCTCTCTCACCGTTGGTCACTGATCCGGCCGCATCCCGTCCGCCGGGGGAAAGGGCGTCCCGATCTGCGGTACACACCGTTCTCTCTGACCAAGCTTCGGCGCGGCAGGGCCTACGCCAGCTGCTCGTAGATTTCGCCCGCCGCCGCTCACCTACTTACATCCCGACGACCTCCAGGTATCCCCTCCGGCCTTGCTCCACTGCCCGTCTTCCCACGTCGCTGCATGTGGATCTTCCATAGTTCTTTGCCCAAAACGTAACTCGTCCGGCGTAGTTTCCATATTGCATTATCGTCCTCAAACCGTTTTAGACAAACACAACCATGTTGTTATCTTCCCTTAGGACAAGGAATATGCTTCTTTTTTGTCGTTGCATGTGTCATCAACTGTTATTGGCAAGTAATTGTTTCCTTTCTACCTCCTTTTGCAAATAGGGCTATCCATTTCACCTCGTTGCTATTGCGACCTTTTGGTGAACTGCACAAATCACTTTTTTCTTAAGAGTGTTTTGTGCAGTTGTACTAAAATGTCACACAGGCAACGTCTCTACATTTCAGTGCGACTGCACAAAGGGAGATTGGTTTTGCTCTATCCTCCTCATCCAACTCTGAGCCTAATCTTCTCCAACTAGTTAGTCTTAAGAGAGACTGCAAAGGTGACCGGCTTCTATTTGTGTGTTTATTGTTTCATCAGTAGTCCTCTATTATCGTAATCACACTTAATATCTTTGGAACAGGGACGCTCAGCTCTATTTTAGTGGAACTGCACAAAATGATCGGAATGTTGCATGCTCCAGACAGCTACTTTTTTCCTAGCATGCCTTGTTGATTTAGACAGAGCTGGGGGGACGTTGCTGCCAATGAAAGCATGGATCAATTTAATTTAACACCTTCTCACAACTCTGTCTTCAGTTGTGATGTAATTATTAGCTCTGATCTGCTAATAATTGACATGCATTAGCAAGGAAGTTAGTTTTTTATTGTTTCTAAAAGAGCATCGATGGCAAGACACGCGAAACAAAAGCTGAAAGCTCACACCATTGTACAATTTCATGTCACCGAAAATTATTTGTATAGTATGTCAATTATGTAAACAAATGATGGAAGCTTGATAGCATTGCCAGAAGCCTCTCCATCATCCGGGTCCATGTGCCATGCACAAAATTATACTCCTTCGTTCCTAAATATTTGTATTTTTACAAATTTCAAACAGGCATATTTTAGAATGTAGATTCACTCATTTTGCTTCGTATTTGTACTCCCTCCATTCCTAAATATTCTATTCGTCTTTCTAGAGAGTTCAACAAGTGACTACATACGGAGCAAAATGAGTGAATATACACTCTAAACTATGTCTATATACATCCGTATGTGCCAGTCCATTTAAAATCTCTAAAAAGACAAATATTTGAGTAGTCACTCGTTGAAATCTCTAGAAAGACAAATACTCCGGAGTATATTTAAGAACTGAGGGGGTAGTGCACAACCGCATGGGAGACTCAGCCCGGTCGTTGCGCCGCATCAATAGTGAGTAATGAGCAGTCAAATCATAAGCCCCGCCTTTCCCACTGTAAGTTGCTCTGAAGAAGCAACCATCAATACTCTCTTCTTTGAATCCGCTCATACTACTCCATCCGTCACTGTTTATACAACGCGCTTCAGAAAAAGGAAAAAATATGTGGGACCAAGGCGACTAGCGATCGGCCTGAAAAATAGCATTGGTAGTTATAGCACGGCGTCTATTACTAGAGGGAATAATGCGTACACACATGCATGCAGTGCTTCCACCCCGGGTACACACATGCATGCACTTACTCCACTCCGTAGTAGTACAATACATGGAGAGAAAATTGTGGACATGATTGCGGTTACCACGCCCTAATTAATTGAGCATTAAACCAAACGCGTCTAAAGTCTCTCTGGTGGTGGAAATGCATTGAGAGAAATGCATCATAATGAAGCGTGCCCCTGTAAACTGTGACGGAGGGAGGAGTAGTATGAAGGTGCAAAACCAAATGCAGCGTATGGCGGTCGGTCAACGCACCTCCTCTTGGCATATCAGCGACATGTGGGCCAGGAGTGTGAGCAAACCGATCTCAATTGGCGGCAAAGAGCCAACCGCCCGTTCCTTGAGAGAGGCGAGGCGAAACGAGACAGACGGGCTCGCACGGAGGCCAAGATATATTCGAGCATGGTTGGTTGATCGATATCACTCATTACATGTTGGGCTGCCGTTTTCCGCCCTTCTCCGGAATAAACGTGTACTTTATCAGAGATAAAAAAAAGAGTACAGACGCTCCACCATGCGGTTCTAGTAGTAGTATTACTCGTACTACTGCCCTTGGCCCTTCGCCTCTTCGTGAAGTCAAACAATGATGGTACTCCGCATGTTGGGTACTACTACAGTGTATGCCTCTGACAATCTGACACCGAACGGACTGATGCATGTCCACCGAGGGTAGGTTGCATTAGTCAAAAGGCATAAGCGAGCTTCACCTTGTCCTGCAAGCTTCTCCTCATTCTGCGAGTTGATGGGACACACCAAAAAGTAGTGCTAGTCCATACTCCTCCTTTCCGGTTAATATGGCTTAATCTTTTTGCGGGTAAATGAGAGAGCTTTATTCATATATAAGCATTCTTAGGACGATCAGCCAAGACACTGGTCACTAGGAAGCGAGGTACCCCGCAAAAAAAGTAATAGGAAGCAAGGTGTTTCATCAAGCCAGCTCTCGGACACATTCAAAGTGCAACCTTCTCCTCGTTCGGCAAGTTGACGGGACACAGCAAAGTAATGCTAGTCCATACTGCCTCCTCTCTGGTTAATATGGCTTAATTTCAAACGAGATAAATACACATGCATCCTTTGTATATTTGTAAAAATATGGTCGATGGACTTCATAATACGCTCATTAAGCTCAATATATATATATATATATATATATATATATATATATATATATATATATATATATTCCGGTGTTTATATGGTCACTAGCTCACCCTGACTGAGTATGTGTGTGCATGCACGTGTAGGTTGAGCACTTGAGCGTGACCGTGTGTGTTCCGTCGTGTGCTCAGACATGCATGCATTAGAGGCGTCGCTGCGTTTTGCGTCCATGTGCGTGTGACTGTTGCATACACGTAGGGGAATGCGTGTAGGGACCACTAAGGAGCAGTCAAATCACACTGTAAGTTAGTCGACAGAAGCACCCATCATTTCACTCTTGAATGACACGTTCGCAATATAAAATGGTTGATATGGAGAGTAAAAGAAAACCACTATATATACACTAGCAGGAGCCTAAGCTACAAGCACGCTTGCTTAGGTTGCTCTCTTCACGAGCATAGAGCAGCGGGCCCGATCCCTTGGTGGGGAAGGAACAATGTTCTCGCGTGACGCCTTGATCGACATCGGCGAGGGAGAAAACCCACAGTCGGTGCGTCCCAATCAGGGGTCACCGCGGTATGGGCCGATGTCGCGTCCCAACCGCCCTTCTAGCTACAACCCGACGTCCCAGGTAGTCCATCTTCCTTTTGGAGCCGGCTTGCTCCGCTGCCGTAGCTCCATCTCCATGTCGATCTTTCTCTACTTCTACCGGATTTCTACTTGTGATGAGTTTATGTCTCATGAACTAGTGACAGTACTATTATTCTAATCACACTTCTTCAATATCTTTGCCATCGGGGATGCTCGGTCGATTTTAGTGGAACTGCACAAAAGCATCGTATGATCCGAGGGTGCGGCCGTCTTTCCTTGACGGAGTTCTACCGGCGTGAAATTAAATCATGTTTAGGGTTTAGGGTTTAAGTCGTAGTGACCACATCGGTAGTTTTTCTTTCGTACACGCTCTCACAAATTTTTTCTTTAGTTGTGAAGGAAATATTGGCTATGATCTGTGAATCATTGAGATGCATCAGCATGCGTGTTAGTTTTCCTTTATATTTGATGGAATGTTGTAATGGCGCAACCTTGGAATAGGAATGAAAATGGAGTGGAAAGTTTTCGTTTTTCCGGAGAAAAAATGGAAATGGGGAGAAACCAACGTTTTGTTTCGTTGGTCGCGCCATCGAGCAAAAGCAACGTTTAAATCACGTCTGTCGTGTTCGTGTCTCACCCTCCTCCAGGGCTCGACCCCACACGGTCGCTCGGCATGCCACTCACCGCAAACCGAGTATCGATAACTTTCCGCTTTCTTTGGTCGATGGATTGCGCCATGGAGTACTAGCACTACTGGAAGAGATTGACGAGTTGGGGGAGGAGAGCTAGCTGTAGCACGGACTCCCAAGAACTTTTTACATGCATGTTGTAGCCGGCTATTGCGATCTTTAAACGCGGAGCAGCCGCGTGCACCCGGAAGCGGCGCGGGCGACGCTCTCTCGGCCGGCGCGCCGCTTCAATGCCGGTTCCAGTGAGAGGGCGCGTCCGCTATGGCCGTGCATGAATGCGGCACTGGCCGTTTCGGGCGGGAAGCACGCGTGGGTGATGAAGAGGGTTCGGGTTGGCCAGGACCAGCCGTGGCAGCGGTCCGTACATGCGCAAACAAGAGATGTTGTACGTTCATATTGCTGCGTATATAATTAACAACGTAAATAATGTGCCAGTTGGACAAATATGATTGGAGATGGAGATGGAAATGGAATTTTACGTAAACACGGATATGCATGTCTATGTCTATTGTGTGTGTCTTGTGACGACTCTCGCGACACAGGCGGGGCGTGTATTTTGATCGAGTTTTCTTTCTTGGTACGTTAGAAAATCAGTTTGTCTAATTCACATCTAGATGTTATTTAAGGATATCACATCTAAGCTCCCACAGTATATAATGTAGCAACAAGAAACAAAAAAAACTAGGGAAAAAATAGACCACAAACAGAGTGGACATCAACTTAGATGTGACATAACTATGTCACATCTAGATGTGTCCTAGACAGACCCTTAAAAAATTGTCCGCCAGTTTTCGTTTCTTTTTTCCATGAACACGCGTATTCTATTTAAAACCACTGCTATGGAGAGATTTTTTTACTCCATTATAGCCTCTTGTTTGATAGAGTTTCTCGCGTCTCGCTCTCTCACCCTCTCCATATCAAAACAAGATGACAGTGTCCACTCTATCTCTCTCCTCACCGGTGGTCACAGATCTGGCAGAATCCCGTCCGTTGCGGGAGGTGAGGAGGTGCAGCATTGACGTTATGCGCCCGTTGGCGGCAATTGGAAGCCGATGCACCGTCCTCACGGAGCCGGCTGGCGCAGACGAAGATCCTCCGCGCCCTTGTTCGCCGTCGTGTGGGCGAGATCCCGCCCGCCCGCCTAAATGACATCTCGCCCACCGAGGTATAACTTCTTGTACTGGTCTAGCTCCCCAGGTCGCTGCGTGCGGGTTTTCTTCTATGCGACTACTCCCCAGCTCCCCATGCATAGTAGCTAGGGTTCGTCGGCTGGTCCAACATCACCTACTAGTACTATTATGGAGGAAATGCCACTCAAAAAGTTGTCCTGATTTATGCCTCGGTGGAGGTATACATGTTGTTTCGACAAAAAGTACATGGTGGTTGTGCGGTCATTGTCCATATGGTGGTAGTACTATCACTTGTTAAATGAAGAAATGTTTTTTTTCTCGGGTATCCTGGTTTAGTTCCCATCAAGATATAATTATGATGCTTCTGTTTGTTGGTGTACTTTTCATTAATTCTTATTGACAATTGAGATGTTGTTGCTAACCCTTTTTTATATTTTTGGAAACAACGATGCGTGTCTCCATAACCGGGCATGTCTTCCTCAATTTTAGTGGAACTGCACAAAATTGGATGGCCATTGTTGTTCCGCCTCCTTTGTCCTCTGCCATGTGGTTCTTCCTTCCTCGAGCTTGATTCTTGAGAAGAAATAGACCACGGTGAGGATTTGCCGAACTTCATTGGTGCCTCACCCAAACTTGATGCCAAATGGATGATGCATCACCATGATGACCTATCGATGCTCATGGTTGCGCCTCATGGTTGCGTCGGCTGGTGAAGCTGATCGATTTTCAATGAAAAACAAGTTGTCTTCCATCAGTGCTCTTTGCTTGTTACGCACAAAGATGATATCCTTCATCAGTTCACCTTGGTTGCGTTGGAGACACAGTCGTCTTTCATGTTGGTGCAATTTTATCACACAATTGACTATGAACCAAATGTTTCCTCGAAGAAGGATCGACGCTGGTACTAAGAGCATAAGTTTTGTATTGATTTCTAAGCCTTCTCACAACTTTGTCTCCGCATATTAGATTTGACTAAAGTCAAACTTTGTAATACTCTCAAACCTTTCCGATAATTGAAATTAAAATTCTTTATTTGTACACACTCTCACACGTTTCCGATAATTTGGCGCATTTTTGGTTGTTCACTTAAAGGAGGGTAGTGTACCACACGTGAAGGACAGGAAGTGCGACCAGGATGCGTGGGCATGGATCGTTAGTTCATCGGAAGTAGTACTAGTTTTCTTCACTGTACATTAAATAAAGAGTTTCGTTTCGTACTTACACAATTTAAAACAATTGTTATGGAGAGAATAAGAAAACCACTCCACTATATATTAGTCGTATACACGAGAGTACTATATGGACGCAACTTCATTGACTTAGTGCATCTGCCTTTGGGTTTATGACAGGTGGGCCAAATTGTGGCTGGCTCACCTGTCATACAGTCAAAAGCAGGTGCAGTGAAAGGCACCGAGCTCAGTCCGTAATACAAGTAGTATATATATAAGCGGGAGCCTCGGTAGCTTGTTCGCTAGGGTTTGCACTCTCCACACGCTCGCTGCACTACATATATGTTACACGCTGGAGGCTCAACATTCATTTGCTAGGGTTTGCTATATTCACAGTCTCTCACCCTCTCTTCACCAGATCTAAACAATACTACTTTGGCCTCTTGTCTCTCTCTCCCCCCTCACAGCTGGTGAAGGAGGCGTCCGTATCCCGTCGCACCGGGAAGGGGAGGAGGTGCAACGTTCACTCTATCGCCTTCGGCGAGGGAGGCAATCCACTGCCGGCTGCGCTGTTCTCTTTCACCCAGCGCCTGTGCGGGAGGGCCACCGACCCCTTCTTCCTTGCTGCCGTACATAGTGTGGGGAGATTCGGCCTCCCGCCGCACGCCTTGCCACATCCCGACGACCCTAAGGTATAAGTTTCTTTGAAACCATCGTTGCTCTAGCTGCATGTGGATCTTTTTCGATCTGTAGTCGAATCTAGGTCTTGGTTCAAAGAGGAAAGAAGGGTGCGGTGGGCTGGAGCAAGAATCTAGGACGTGGTTCAATGAGGAAAGGAGGGGTGAAAGTAGTATAGACTGGCTATCCTGCCGCTTTGTAGGTTGAAAAGGGAAAAGGGGGTAACCCAGTACACACATCTGTAAGGAACCGATCTCTTTGTTGAAAAGGGAAAGAAACTAGGGGGTTGGGTAGTTTGTGCAGGACTAGATTTGATGCCCTCACATAGGAAAAAGGTTCAAAGAGAACAAATACGGGACCGACACATATATGCTGCTTGGCTACATACTCTGCATCACCCATTTATATGTGTGGACGCACATGGTGCTGGCATGTCCCATACTGCTATTTTGCTGTTGTTAATCTAATAATGCCGCCGGAAAATTGAAGCAATGCCACTGTTAAAAGTAAATTACATTTTTTAACGAATTTTGTTTCAAGAGAATGTCTCTGTTAATATGAATCAATGCAACTGTTTTAGGAATGCTACTATACTCTTTTGCCTCTGTTAAAACAGGGGTATCGATTCAACTTGTTGCTATTGCGACATTTTGCTTCGCTACTCGAAACACTTATGTTTTAAGAGTGTTTTGTGCAGTTCAACTTGAATGTCACACCGGTGACTTTGCTTAATTTTTGTGGAACTGCACAAAAGGAGATCGAGATTTGTTTCCAGTCTTCGTGGAGAGTTGTTTCAAATCTTGGTCTCATCCACATGATGTCTTGATGTGCTTTGAGATGTTGTGCTACTTGTTTTGGTACTGTTTTAAATAAATGTTGAATTAAAGCTATTGTATTGCTGTCTTTTCCCATTAAGTAGTGAACAAAAATGGGACCAACCCAGACATGATGCTTGTTGCTTTGTTACAACAAATTCAGCATCACACCCTTTATAAGCCAGTAATTGATGCCACTCTCAGAATTAACTACTGAATCTTATTTCAAAACAGCAACACTTGTTAGGGATTGGCGGGATTACCATTTTTGTGGCCGCATGTTTCATCCTCCTTTATTAGCCAGTAATTGATTCCTTTTTTGCCTCTGTTTAAACAGGGATATCTATTCAACTTGTTGCTATTGCGACATTTTGCTTCACTACGCGAAACACTTTGCTTGATTTTAGTGCAACTGCACAAAACGAGATTGGATTTCCTATTAGGTGTTGGCAGATTAAGTATTTTATCCTGGTGGTCTCATGAAAGGTCGATGAGGCCTTCATCCACATGATTGTGCGATGTGCTTTGAGATGTTACGCTACTTGTATTGGTACTGTTTTAAATAAATGTTGAATTGAAGCTATTGTATTGCTGTCTTTTCCCATTAAGTAGTGAACAAAAATTGGACCAACCTGGACATGATGCTTGTTGCTTTGTTACAACAAACTCTGCATCACCCCTTTATAAGTAGATGGAAGCACATCTTGTTGTTGCGCCCTCTCCCTGGAATTGTTTATGCTTATCGTTAATCTAATTCCATTTGGTAAAATTAAGCAATGCCACTCTCGTAATTAATTAACTACGAATCTTATTTCAAAACTGCAACACTTGTTAGGAATGGTACTATCACTGCTTTGTAGTTCTTTCTACATGTTTAACCAAGGTATTGTTAAGATAATGTCTCTGTTAAAATGAATCAGTTGCATTGTTTTAGGAATGGTACTTTTACGCTTTGTCGTTCTTTATACATGTTGAAGCAAGGCATTGTTAAGATAATGTCTCAGTCAATATGAATGAATCACACTGATGGAGAATTGCTACTCTCTTGCTTTGTTTCCCATTAAGATAAAGTAGATGAGTAGATGCTTTTCTTCTGGGAGTACAGGTCATCAACCGTTATTTCTCAGTAATTGTTTCCCTTATACCTATTGTTGCTTACAGGGATATCAAAATTAAAGCTCGGTTTTATTCCGATTTTGATTTTAGTTGAAGTGCACAAAAGGAGCCAATGTGTCCAAGGCAAACTGCTGCATTCTTTGGGTCGATTGGTCATTCCACTTTGCAGAAAGAAGCGATCCTTTGTTTGCGCTACATTACGAAGGAATGACCGAGAAGCTTTCTGAGAGTATTATTAGACACCGGTGACATGACTAGTCTCAGAGAGACCATTGGCAATTTAACAACACGTGGAGTGCCACAGGCAAAAGTGCCCAAACAAGTACAAGAAGCTATGACAGGACTCCACGATCATAGGCATTACATATTTTGAATGGGAAAAGCTTGTCAAAGTTTAATCATTGATGTTAGCAAGAAGGCGTTAGTTTAATATATTGGAATTGGAAAACCTTGTCAAAATTTGCTCACCGATGTTAGCGGAAGACATGCATTTGATATTTTTGAGTGGGGCGCCCTTCTTTGTGAGCAGCGTCGAGTGTTTTTCCTATTCACGTGTTCGGTTTAGAAGTAAATAGTTACTCTTTGAGATATTCATGTGTTAAGAGTTTGTTACGAATATTGTCTATGTAATGCCGGGACTTGTTTGATTGCAAAGTTGAGCTTGGAATGTTGTGGCATGCGGCATCACGAGCTGTTCAACGTGCCTCCACGAGAATAATGCTTCGTATTGTTTTGCATGTCGATCTAATGCCAGTGATTTGCTTGTTAAGACGATCATCATCTTCTGTTGTTTCCGTGCTTAAGAACTTCATCGTCTGATGTTTCATTCATAGCCTATACGACAAGTCGGGTACGTTAGACGTGAAACCATATGATCTTCCGACCAACTCATGATATTAGGCCGTGATTGGATCGTCGTTTTCAAAACCGCTTGTAAATTAAAGCAGATGGTCTCAGGCGAAGGCGCTTGGTTGGTCGATTTCGACTAGTAAAATATCGGAAGTACTTCACACACGATAAAAATGTTGAACGACACTCGGACGATTGCTAATCCAGCCGTTAGTTGCTATTTCAGCCTTGCCCATGGATGGCATGATAAGCACGTTGTGCATGTATCGTCTGGTAATGTCGTCCATATAGCAGTGCTCGTAAAATATACATTGGTCTCTCAAATTACACGCGTAACCCACCGGTTTTACTTACAGACCTCGGGCCCTCGGTTTCATTACGCCTGTATTTTACGCGTTGTTTCTGATGACCAGTAAATTACACTTGTATGTTAATACTGGTTTGAAATAAACCAGAGCTCCCAATTGAGGCCTTACCGTTTCATGCCGTCTCAGTTTCTCGAAGGTGCTCATAGGTGTCCGGTGATCCTGGCTTCCTGAATGAGCAGCGAGCGCTGTATCAGACCATCCGTAGGGCCCGCGAGGCCCTCTTCGTTGTCCTTCGAGTTGTTGCGCTTGCCGTGGCGCCGAGCATTGTTAAGATCGTCAACGAACATGAGGATTCAGGAGATGACTTTATTTTGACTGGATGACACTAGGGACCCACTAGGGTCATAGCCGTACGTATGCAAGTGCCTCCTTATTATGTACAACTATATTTGTTTTGCTTTGTCCTGGTTTCTTGACATCACGGTCCCACACCATTGTCAACCTATGTAGTCAATATAAACGAGAGAATTGCACAAGGTGCGGCCGACAGCTGGGACCAAGCAGCTCGAGCAGTATTTGTGTTTTTGAGGCGTGAGCACTGCAGAGTTTTTCTTGGCGATGATTTCGTTGTTGTTTAGAGGAGAGCAGGGTATTAACTGGGCGGGCTGTGGCCCGTCTAGCCCAGGCCAGATATCCAGCCCAGCTATACGTCTTTTTGAGGAATACCCAGGCAAGGTTAACTTGTTATTCTCCGCCCTGCTGGGCTACAAATCTTTCCTAGGAGGGATGCATTAGGCTTAACAGGAAAATGAGCTTTAAAAATAATAATAAATGGGATGTAATTATAAAAACTGGGCAGTAACTATAAAAAATGCACCAAACACGAAATTAGTTTATAAAATATTATTTATGGATTTTGAAAATCTTAAATTTTCATTGTTATGCTTGTGCAATGTTTCGTTGGATTTTTACGTAATACAAATTTATATTTAATCTGACTAGAAATTTCGGGATAAAAATATTTAGGATCCCATCAAAATGTGGGAAATTTTATTGAATTTTGTATTCAATGGTTGGTTGAAATTATTAATCATTGTCCTAGCTAGAAAATGGGCTGTACTTTTAACAAACTGTAAATGGGCTGTTGTAAATTCCATTAGAATTCAAAAATGGGTTATACATTCTTACAAAATGCAAATGGGCTATAAGTTCTCTGCCACACACTTGTGGGCCTACTAAGTGACGCGTCCCTAAAAAAATAAGTTGGCGCGTATGCAAGGCTTTGTCAACTTATTATAGTCAACACAGTTCTAGCGGCGTGACGTTGGATGTCTATCCAACGGATGTCGTGCTTCTTCTTCAATCTCGGATATTCTTAGCTTGACCGCCAAAAAATGATTCCTCCCCCTGACATCTGGGCGCACCATTTCGGAGGCTGACCTATGGGCCTACTAAGTTGGAGCGTACCAAGGGCTTTGTCAACTTAGTCAATATAAACGATTCTAGCTTCAGTGACCGTACGATGTCCATCCAACGGCTGTAGTGCTTCTTCAACCTCTAGTCTTCTTGGTCCAGCCGCCCAAAGCAGAGCCTGTCGTGCCGCCTGCTCCTGCCTCCTGTGGTCGGCTGTCTTTGCCGTCAGGCCTCACCTTCCCATACTACTCCCACCGCTGGCCAGGCCATCCCTCCACTCACCCACACCCCCTGTTATTCTGCGGCGACGGCAGCCTCACACCGCAGCCGAACCAGTGAACCCTCGTACTCCTCTCCGCGCGGGCTTCCGCTGATGCGTCTTTCCCGGCTCTGCGCCGTCCCCTTCCTAGGCCTCGCCGTCGTCCATCGCCCTGGTGCTCTCGGCGCGGGGTGGTCAACGTGGTCAACGACCAACTTCCATCGGAAGAGTACTGTACGTGGAGAGGCTGACAGCTGAGTCCATGGCGGCCGCAAGGAAGTGCCTCCTTATTACGCGCAAAATAATTATTCATCCACCTGACAGCAGGGACCCATCGGACGGGCCACCTTATTTCGTGAAAAAAACGTTTTCCCCCTGACTGCTGGGACCCACCGGACGGGCCACCGTATTTCGTGAAAAAAACGTTCCCCCCGCTGTCAGCTCGGACCCATCAGAAGTGCCTCCTTATTACACAAAAAAATGAATACCCCCTGCTAGCTGGGACCCACCTTGGTGCGAGGCTGACTTGTGGGCCTACTAAGTTGACGGGGATGGAGGGCTTTGTCAACTTAGTGAATATGAACGATTCTAGCTCAAGTGACTCTACGATGTCCATCCAACGGCTGTAGTGCTTCTTCAACCTCTGGTCTTGTAGCTCCAGCTGCCCAAAGCAGCGCCGGTCATGCCGCCTGCTCCTGCCTCCCGTGGTCGGCTGTGCTGCCGCGGAGGCCTCACCACCCCCTACTATTCCCACCGCTAGCCAGGCCCTGCGGCGACGGCAGCCTCACACCGCAGCCGAACGAGTGAACCCTCATACTCCTCTCCTCGTGGGCATCCACTGTCGCGTCTTCACCGGCTCTGCATCGTCCCCTTCCTAGGCCTCGCCGTCGTCCACCGCCCTGGTGCTCTTGGCGCGGCATGGTCAACGTGATCAAGGAACGACTTCCATCGGACATGGACTGTACGTGCAGAGGCTGACAGCTGGGCCCACGGCCGCAGCAAGGAAGTGACTCCTTATTACGTGGAAAATAATGATTCCTCCACCTAACAGCAGGGACCCACCGGACGGGCCACCGTATTTTGCAAAAAAATGTTTCCCCCTGACTGCTGGGACCCACCAGCTACACCTTCGCACGCAAGGAAGTGCGTCCGGGCAAAAGAATGATTTGCCCCCCAGACTGCTGGGACCCACCAGCTACATCTTCGCACGCAAGGAAGTGCCTGACAATCGGGACCCACCTAGTTGAAGCGTACGTAGCATTGTCTTTCTGGCCGCGAACGTGTATGTACATACTAGTCGTGGTAGAGGCGTGCACGTGTCGTATTACAGGCGCGCACGTAGCAAGTACACGTACGTACAGCGGCCAGGGTGCAAGAAAGAAAATACGGCCATGTATGTGTACATACGGGCGGGGTCTTGAACGCCTACTCGCGCATACGTATGGCGAGGGCTCGTGTACATGGCTGGGTCGGAACGGAGAAACAACGTCGTCGTCGTGTTCATGGGGAAACAGCGGAATGCGTCGTGTTCATGGGGAGGCAACGTAATGCGTCGTGTTCATCGGGAGGCAGCGGAACGTGGGAGCCAACCGGCTGGGTCGGAACGGAATGCGTGGTCGTGTTCGCCGGGAGGGCTTGGGCCGGAGCAGGCGATGGAAGCGAGGCTGACATACCGCTGGCGGAGAAGCGGACCTCCTACGTTGAGCAGGGTCCTGTTGATCGGGAGAAGTGCAGCGTCCGCCAAAAGCGGAGAAGCGGACCTCCTACGATCGAAACGGGGGTCCTGTTGATCGTGAGGGGTGTGGCGTACCGCAAAACGGACCAAACAGACCTCCTACGGTCGAAAAGGGGGTCTTGTTGATCGGGAGGGGTGTGGCGTACCGCAAAACGGACGAAGCGGACCTCCTACGGTCGAAACAGGGGTCCTGTTCATCGGGAGGGATGTGGCGTACCACAAAAGCAGGACTCCACGGGATACTATTCATCTCCACCGTTGACCTCCTCCGGCCTCCACGGGCTCCTGTTCATCCAGCCTCCACCGCGCTTCTCCACGACTCTTGTTCAACCACCCCTCCACCGTCTACTGTTCATCCAGACCTCCACACCAACGGGTCCTGTTCAACCACCCCTCCACGGGCACCCCTCCACCGTCTACTGTTCATCCAGCCCTCCACACCACGGGATCCTGTTCATCCAGAGGCAATGCCACCGCTCACTGTTCATCCAACACCCCCATAGCGCTCACTTTGTTCATCAATCGATCGGCTTGATTAGCAGCGATGGCGAAGAATCACTCGATCGAGTTCGATTAACAGCCATCGATCGGTCGCTCGGGTTCGATAACGCGTAGCCTGCGGTCTGTCGCCGGGTTCAGTTAGAGCCAAACGCCTCGCTCGGGTTCAGTTAGAGCCAACGCCTCGCACACACACGCGTACGTGTACGAGAGAAATGCGCATCGCTCGGCCCACGACCTCCCACCGTAACCGGGAACTCCCCGAAATTTTCCTCCCCCTCGCTTCTACCACGGTTTTTTCCGTCATGGACGGCCCAAAGAATGTCATGCAGCTGCGTCTCCGGCCAGCTCAGGAAGAAAAGCCCATTTTCTGTCATGATTTTTTGTCATAGAAGTAGGAGCCCACCACATCTATGATGATACCGGGTTTTGTCACAATTATCGTCATAGAAGTGTCATATGTATGACAGAAAAAAAATTCGTTCGGCCCAAAATGTCAGGGATGTGTCTTTTTTTGTAGTGGTACACGGAGAGATATGTTATATTGCGTTTTAACATAAGAAACATCTTCCAAAGAAAATAGTCCCGCTATATGTTCCTTTCTTTTGGTCGTCATGCTTATCATGATCATGAAACCTCACCTCCGATCAATGTGGGAGGAAAATATTGAGGATTTTCGTTTGGGGAAAGTTCCCAAACTCTATGGTATTAATGAACCAAAATTTTCACTTCCATCGTTGCCGACCAATGTGATCCTTTAAGATTGCTAGCTTTCGGCTTCACCCAGTCTGAGGTACTAACTCGGATGACCCGGTAGTAACAATCACAGAGGTGCTCCCTTTACCACCTAGCCGAACAATCGGGAACGTAGAGGTAAGCACAGGAGCCAGGCAACCCAGCTTGGCCAAAATCTTAAGTCAAATTGATGCATATTTATGGCTTTATAATGATGCTTGCGGAAGGCGGCCCTTGTATATTAAATACAAAAGCCGATGATATGTTTATTTTGACTACGTTGTGAGCGTTTATCGGTTGAAAGTGGCCCATCGCCGGCTTCCACCCCTTGTAGATGCTATGCAGGGTGTTTTCGCCATAACAAACCAACCCTTAGCCGATATCTTGGTGCCCGAAGGCGGTTGTGTTAGCGAAAACGAGGGAATCAGATATGCGGGCTTTATAACTTTCACTTAGTCATAGGAGCTTAAAGTTGGGAGGCCAGTTACTAGCCCCCGGTTAGTGTTCGATGGCAATCGAGGTCAAGCCGTAAACACTTCGGACAATGTTATGAACGACCCATCATTTAACACAGTCATCGGATCGCTGACCAGTTTACGCTTATTGTGACAGTCAATTTTCGGCTTTCTCCACTGAGGTGCTTAACTATGCGAGCTGGAAGCACAATCGCAGTGGTTCTCCCTTTGCACACCTAGTCGAACAAACCGGAACATAGGAGGCAAGCACAGGAGCCGATCAACCCAACTATTGACCAAAGACACAATTCGAAACCGATGCATATATAGCAATATTCGAGAATGTTTTTGCAAAATCTCTAAAGGTGTCCGGCGGTGCACTACGAGACTTATGCTGGAAACACACAAATAGTTTAAAAGTGCCATAGGCTCGAAAAGCCAAAAACTTATGTAAAAGCTTGACGTCCGGACTAAACCGAGATTTTGGTGCCAATCCGGAAAAAAATTGTGCTTCTGTCGTGCTTTAACATGACACATCCGATCTCAAGACTTCAAGCGGGTCAGCCGGCGCCTTCAAGCTCCTTATCCCGAAGGTGGAGTGCTTCTCCGAGGCCAGTTTAGCAAACTAAACTCAAGCGGCTTTAGAGAGAAGCCAGGCTACCCGGCTATTGACCACACACTAGAGTCGATGAAGGAGTGATAGAAAAAGACTTTGCAACGAACAAGAAGAAAACACATCTATTATAAAATGGCTCATGTAAATTTAAGAGCCCCCAGCTAACTCTGGTGTTTTTAACAAATAATGCATGTGAGCATGGTCGAACCGAACACAAGTTAAAAATTTAAAACTTTGAGCATGAAAGCGACTTAGCTGGTTAATGTGTTCGGCATTGATGACGCGGTCCGAGCTTGATGCGGGACAAGGTTCCATCCCCAAGCCGGTCCCGAGGTGGGGGAGCGAAGATCTCGGCACTCCGAAGTGGTGACATAGCACGACCAATGCAGGCCGGCAGAGTGACGCCGAAGTCCCCGGCATGGGTCAATGAAGTGTTGACGAAGCCCCCCGTCCAGCCGAGGTGACGTTGTATGTCAGTACGCCAAGGCGACAACACTGTGTGACCCGAATCATTTACCTGTGCGCAAAAAATAGTGCAAACCGGAGATAATAGTGATAATAATAAATTAAAAAAATGTTGCTAATAAATAATTTATGCAAAGTGAGTAATAAAAGAAATATGGCATGTGCGCCGAATGCTCGATGAGGTAGAGCTCTCTCGGAGATGATGAAGTCCCCGAGGCAAACGAACACGTCGGTATGGCAACACGACCAACAAGGTGATCACGCGAGCCGATTTACGCCGATTGGGACGACGGCGTCGACTTGCCGAAGAGACCACGTGATGCAGTCGAAGTCCATTACCTGCACATGTAAAATAGTGCAGGCCAACAATAATAATTTGAATATATAAAAATCCTTACGTAATTAATTTATGCAAAATAATTTATTTAAAGATATGTGGCCAGGCGCCAAAGTCAATGTCGATGCATGGCGTCGGCGTGATGCGGTAAAGGCTTGGCAAAGCCTGAATTCACAGGTCGGTCCTTGTTCCGGATGCGGTGTTCGCCGAACTATGTACGGAAACTGACCGAACCACCATGCGACCTCGTTAATGCGGCCACCATTTGATAGACCTGTGTACAAATGATGGAACAAATCAGAGTAATAATTCCTTGGAAAACATAAACCCGAACAAGCAAAAATTGCTAGGATTAATAGCACCTGGTTTATTTTTTGTAGCAGTCTGAAGATAAGTGACTCCCAAAATTGGGACTCGATCCGCACACCCATTGCCTGATGGGCGGTGCTGGTAAAGGTTGGCTCGCCGAGGCAAAGCCCCCAGTCCAGCTAACGTGACGAAGTTGGTCGGCTGACGATGCCGAAGTCTCATGAGTAGGTTGATGAAGGGATGGCGAAGCCCCCGGTCCAAATGAGGTGACAGGGCAGGTCGGTAAGGAGATGTTGGAGCTGCCATGTCAGCCGAGGTTTTGAAGTAGTTCGGCGTGATGGACATCATCTTGATGAAGCAACGGTGCGGCCATGCCGATGCAGGTCGTAACTCGTGACGTGGTCAATGCGGGCTTGATGAAGTAACCGTGCGACGATGCCGGTGTGCCCGCTTCGTGTAATCCGTGGGGCGGTGATGTTGGTGATGATTTATCCTTCACGGTGCCGAATTCTTGTTCAGCTTGCTGAGATGATGATCCGAAGAAGTTGAGCTCGGCTCAATAAATCGATGACGTGTCTAGCGCAGGTCGGCAGCCATGGAGCAACGTTGTTGGGATGGTTTGACACCGGCGCGATGGTGAAGATCATATTGGAAAAGACTTTAAAATTAGTGGGATGTGTTTGGGAACAAAACACAATACCCCATACAAAACTTCCTTCAAAAAGGATTTCCGAAATCCTGTTCATAAAAAAGATGAACTCGGGTCAGATTCGTTCTCGCGCAGAAAACTGATCTGAAAAGTGATGCACTAATCGGAAGGTTCCCGGAGTTTGGACGATCGGATCGAGCTGAAATTTTGAGGGGTGGTAGATATAGAATCCCGCAGCCGATCAATGGTTGGATCTTCCAAAGGACGTCCGAGCTAGATGCTGGACACCACGCTCCAAACTCGTCCAGATTCGACGAGGCTCCGGTATATCGGAGACTGGCGGAGATTGCTCCATCGAAAAGCGAAGAAATTTTATAGTGTTGTTGTAGACTCAATTCTGCACAATTCCACCGGAGGAATCGTCAAAGCGATGCTAGAGGAGGTGGTGGTAGCAGATACAAGTTCGATGTTCAGAAAAACAGCACGGTCGCCCGAGGGCAATGTTGACGTTGAGCCCCCGAGCTCCATGGATGATTCCTCCATGATCTTGATAGAGATCAGAGTTGACGTTGATGAAGGCCCTCGTCCGAACATGATGATTGGAGGTAGGGCACAGTCCTCGGTCAAGCCAAGGTGATCAGTCGAGGCAGCGACGAAGACGCCGACGTCGTAGTTGATCTGTAGGCGAGCCATTAATCCTTTTGCCGAACACACAACAAAACTCTCAATGAAAGCAGCATTGTCGGTGTCAAAAACGGCAGATCTCGGGTTGGGGGTCCCAAGTTGTGCATCATGGATCGATGGGTAACAGGAGACAGGGGACATGATGTTTACCCAGGTTAGGGCCCTCTTAATGGAGGTAATACCCTACTTCCTGCTTGATTGATCTTGATGAATATAGAGATTACAAGAGTTGATCTACCTCGAGATCATATGTTGTGTTCTAAACCCTAGAGGTATGATGAGTAATGTCATGATGATCTAGCATATATCTATCAACTAGCCTGGCCTCGGCTTATATAATGTACCAGAGGCCTAGGATAACAAGAGTCCTAGTCGAATACGCCGGTGGAGAGGAGTCCTTGTCTTGATCACCAAGTCTTGTGGAATCTTCCTTGTGTATACATTGGCTGTCTGAACTGGCCCATGAGTAAACGGCCACGGGGGTCCTCGGCCCAATCCAACTGATTGGGAGATGACGTGGTGAGTACCCCCTAGTCCAAGACACCGTCACCCGGTGCACCCAGCTGGTCGTTGAATCGCCCTCAGCTTGAACACAAGAAACCAAATCCACGATCGACATAGGCTGCTTGCACATGTCTTTGAAATTCTAGATAAACTGGGCCTTCAGCTCTGCCCATGATCTGATGGAATTGGCCGGTAACCCCTTCAACCAGGTACGAGCCGTTCCTTCCAGCAGCATGGTGAAATACTTAGCGTATGCAGCCTCGCTAACATCCAGCATCTCCATGGCCATCTCATAACTCTCCACCCAAGCCTAAGGGGGTAGATCTGCTGTGTAATTAGGCACCTTACGCGGGCCTTTGAAGTCCTTGGGCAGACGCTCATTTCGTATAGCTGCCGTTAAACATGGCACACCAAAAGCTCTAGAAGTTACACCACCTCAACTGAAGCCGTCGGGTAAACCGGCGCATGCTGATGAGCCTCCAGCTGAGCCGCCAGCTCGGCCTCCCGGCGCGCTCTGCCCTGGTCCACTAAATCCTGTGCATTGGCACCATTGCGCGCTGGGTCATGTTGATACGTCTCCAACGTATATATAATTTTTGATTGTTCCATGCTATTATATATTCTGTTTTGGATGTTTAATGGGCTTTATTATACACTTTTATATTATTTTTGGAACTAACCTACTAACCCAAGGCCCAGTGCAAATTGTTGTTTTTTTTTGCCTATTTCAGTGTTTCGCAGAATAGGAATTTCAAACGGAGTCCAAACGGAATGAAACCTTCGGGGGAGTTATTTTTGGAACAAACGTGATCTAGAGGACTTGGAGTGGACGTCAAGAAACGAACGAGGAGGCCACAAGGCAGGCGCGCCTGCCCACAGGCGCACCCCACCCTCGTGGGCCCCTCGTGGCTCCACCGACCTACTTCTTCCTCCTATATATACCTACGTACCCCGAAACCATCCAGGAGCACTACGAAACCCTATTTCCACCACCGCAACCTTCTTTACCCATGAGATCCCATCTTGGGGCCTTTTTCAGCGCTCCGCCAGAGGGGGCATCGATCACGGAGGTCATCTACATCAACACCATAGCCTCTCCGATGATGTGTGAGTAGTTTACCACAGACCTTCAGGTCCATAGTTATTAGCTAGATGGCTTCTTCTCTCTCTTTGGATCTCAATACAAAGTTCTCCTCGATCTTCTTGGAGATCTATTCGATGTAACTCTTTTTGCGGTGTGTTTGTCGAGGTCCGATGAATTGTGGGTTTATGATCAAGATTATCTATGAACAATATTTGAATCTTCTCTGAATTCTTTTATGTATGATTGGTTATCTTTGCAAGTCTCTTCGAATTATCAGTTTGGTTTGGCCTACTAGATTGATCTTTCTTGCAATGGGAGAAGTGCTTAGCTTTGGGTTCAATCTTGCGGTGCTTTCGATCCCGATGTAAGGGAAAGCGACATGTATTGTATTGTTGCCACTGAGGATAAAAAGATGGGGTTTATATCATATTGCTTGAGTTTATCCCTCTACATCATGTCATCTTGCCTAATGCGTTACTCTGTTCTTATGAACTTAATACTCTAGATGTATGCTGGATAGCGGTCGATGTGTGGAGTAATAGTAGTAGATGCAGGTGAGTCGGTCTACTTGTTGCGGACGTGATGCCTATATACATGATCATGCCTAGATTCTCATAACTATGCTCAATTCTATCAATTGCTCGACAGTAATTTGTTCACCCACCGTAATACTTATGCTATCTTGAGAGAAGCCACTAGTGAAACCTATGGCCCCCGGGTCTATTTTTCATCATATAAGTTTCCAATCTATTTTTACTTGGAATCTTTACTTTCAATCTTTATCATAAAAATACCAAAAATATTATCATCTCTATCAGATCTCACTTTTGCAAGTGGCCGTGAAGGGATTGACAACCCCTTTATCGCGTTGGTTGCAAGGTTCTTATTTGTTTGTGTAGGTACGAGGGACTTGTGTGTGGCCTCCTACTTGATTGATACCTTGGTTCTCAAAAACCGAGGGAAATATTTACGCTACTTTGCTGCATCACCCTTTCCTCTTCAAGGGAAAACCAATGCATGCTCAAGAGGTAGCACATGTCCATGAGGTTGGTTACGGCGCTGCTCAGTACCAAAACTGCTGCCAAGTCAATGTGCCTACTGTAGCTCTGGCTTGGACGAGGGGTTGAATGAATCCGGTCACGACTATAGGAATAAGCCTGCTGTTGTACCAAAGCCGTTTGAAGAAGCTCCCTGGCCCTTCGGGTTTCAATCACCGTCGGAGTCTCGCCCTCGATTGGCAGAGCCGCCAATCGCGTGGCTGCAGCAATCATGTTGTCTAGAGGGGTGGAGTAATGACCCGGCGGCATCACTACATGCTGAGGCGGGGTGTTATTCATATGCGGAGAGCCTGTTACGCACGGCCGACCCGGCACTCCACCCCCTGGTGCCTCAACTGTCTGGTTTATCACCGGCGGGTTACTAGCCCCCGCTGCGGGTGTGTTGAAGAGGTTCCTTGACTCATAAATCGAGGGCAGACGACTCCGGTGTTTTCTCCTCAAGACTTTGTTCACAGCGTTCTGATCCACCGAGAGCCGGTATGAGTTTGCCTGAATCCGTTGTGCTTGAACATTTAAAATGGCCCACTCTGCATTCATCCTAGCGTTCTCCGCCGCTAGATCTTCCTTGGCTTGTGCTATCTCTTCACGTAGCTTAGCCACATCCAGCTTATGCTGTTGCTGATTGTCCGGGGTTACCCCCACCCCCATCCGAGTCGCCAGATCGTCCAACAGATCTGTCAAGACTTGAGCCGGCGGGTGCGCTGAACCGCCAGCACCCGTTGCTGTCACCATTGTTGCACTGGAAGTCATGGCCGCAACGGTTGTCGAGCCGAGAACCGGCTGCATGCCAGCCATGAAGATCGCCACGCTGTTAGCGGCTCATGGCGGTCCGTTGGAACAGCCCCCAAGCCGTCCGTCTTGTAGTTGATACATTGAGTTGGTATCGCCCGTGGATGACTCACCATCAGAGTAGATGGCCGTCCCACCGCCAAACACAGAGCCTTCCAATTCGGCCCCGTGGATAAATCCAACAAAGGAACGCTTCACGACAGGTTGACCCGGGCGGGTCGTGCATGCTCAGCCGTCTCGACGATGTCGGTGCAGATGTCAGGCTCAGGGCCCGGTTCGCCGATCTTGCCGATGAAGACATGGATTCCGTCGAAGGGGACCCGATACCCGTACTCAATCGAGCCGGCCTCGGGGCCCCAGCCTGCATCATCAATGTAGAGCTTGCTGCGATGACTCTTGGTCATCCGGCCCACGGCGTATCCCTTGATCCCTTCGAAGCTGCCCGTCAAGAACTCAAAACCACCGTGTGCTGGCCCCATGGTGGGCGCCAACTGTCGTGGAATTTTCACGGCAGATGTCCTAGTGAAAGGACTTAGTTGTGGAGCCATGGCAACGAGGTTAGCTTAAAGGGGTTAAACGGGACAAAGGACATGAGGAGTTTATACTGGTTCGGCCCCTTGCGGTGAAGGTAAAGGCCTAATCCAGTTTGAGGTGGTATTGCTAGGGTTTCGATTACCAGGGAGCGGATACGCTTTGCCCGACTTTCGATCTGTTGTTTCTTGCTCTAAGCCGCTGCTGGGTCGTCCCCTTATATACATGAGTTGACGCCCTACGGCCTACAGAGTCCCGGCCGGCTCATACAAACGTGTCTGGCCCGGTGACTTATCTTACATGCCTTACAATACAAGTTACATATACATGGCGGTTTACACTTACGGGCCTTAAGCCGCCTTCGGGCTTGGGCCTTTTGATAAGCCTGTTATGAACCGCCATCTTCAATATACTCTTGGGCTTCGTTTAGATGAACCGCCATTGGGATAACCCGGCCCCTCCTGGGCGGGTCATATCCAATAGTCATATCCCCAACAGTTTTGTTGATAAATTTTTGACACCCAAATTTTTTCAGAAAATTGTACGCGAACATGATGAACCTTTTTGGAAGGAGTTCTTCGAGGAGGAGATCCTCGGGGACATCTTCTAGTGCCACTTCCGTACGTCGGTCTTATGTTGAACCAAGTGAGAGTTCCATACGTGATGCCACCACCAAAACATGCTTATGGCCTTGCGACGATTATATGCAAGGGAAGATAATTTGTTCTTGAGAGTGAGGCCCGAGCCCACAACGCGACGGTTGTGGCTGCATGGTAGGCTGAGGCATCCTCGCCAAGAACCTCCATGAGCTACCACTCTTACTATTATCCATGCTACTGATTGATTATCAAGTAGGCCAAAAGCCTAAGCTTGGGGGAGTACGTGTTTCTCACCGACATTACATTCATGTTCACATATTCCATTCCAGTTGTCGGTGTTCACACTTTTTCATTATATTATCCATGCTTAAATTCATTTTCTTGCTTTCTTCTTGTGTGTTTGAAAAACCTCAGAAAAACCAAAAAGTTAGTTGTAGTTAATTTACTTTCTATGCTTTCTTAGTTGTAATACTTAGAAGAAAACCCAAAAAGATTTCCTTGTTCTTCTTTTGCTTGTTGGGAGCTTTCCCGTGTAAATAGTTTTTCTCGTTTTTGCTTTCCCTCTTATTTGCTTGTTCAAGAAAACCAAAAACTCCAAAAATATTTCAGTGTGCTTCACTGAATTTCTTTTCTTTTTATTTGAGTTGTACCAAGGAGAATACCACGATGAAAATGTTGAGTAGCTCTCATTTACATAATTGTTGATCTAACTAAGAGCCCATTTTACCTTGTCTTCACCTGTTGAATAAAATGTTTGCAGATTCCAGCTTAGTCCACGGCACTCTCGCACTATTATTATTTTCACATCGTTCGGTCGTGCAAGTGAAAGGCAATAATGATGATATTCGATGAACTGGCCGTGGCAGAGAGAAACGGATATGAACTCGACTTGTTCTGTTTTCGTAAATATGTTTAACCTAGTATCCATGATTCAGCCCATTATGATTAAACATGTTTGCAATGACAATTAGAGATTATAGTTTCTCATGCCATGCATAACTAGCTAGGAGTGGATAATGATTTATCTTGGATATCAACATTGCGTTAAAATGATTGTGATTTAGTATGATGATATGGTATCCTCCTCTAAATGTTCGAGTGGCTTGACTTGGCACATGTTCATACATGTAGTTGAATCAAAACTAACATAGCATCTATGATATTCATGTTCATGGTGTTCATATCCTACTCATGCTAGTATCCGATGTTACTTATGCATAATGCATGTTCATGACCGTTTGCTCTCTAGCTGGCCACTTCTCAACCTATTTTCTAGCCTTCGCCTGTACTAAGTGGGAATTCTGCTTGTACATCAAAAACCTTGAACCCAAGTTATTCCAGATGAGTCCACCATAGCTACCTATATGCGGTATTACCCTACCGTCCTAAGTAAATTTGCATGTGCCATCGTGTGCCATCGTGTGCCTATATGCGGGTTATTCTCAGGTCGTGTGTTTATTCACTCGCCATCGCACGAGAAAAGGACGGTAATAGGGATGCCCAATCCCAAACTACAAAAAGAATTGATCTCTCAAATAATCAAACAAAAACTCCCAATGGAGTCATAACCTTTACTTTTCCGCTTGGGAACGGCCACTAGCGTGTTGAACATGGAAGAAATTGATAACTGATAGTCGTGAAGGAAATGAGAAGGGTACATGTCTCATTTACCTCTGTTTTAAAAACTTGAGCTCTGGCACCTCTGCAAATCACTGCTTCCCTTTGCGAAGGGACTATTGATACGATGCCAACGTATCTACTTCTCCTAATGTTTTTCCTCTTGTTTTGGACTCTAATTTGCATGATTTGAATGAAACTAACCCCGGACTGATGCTGTTTTCAGCAGAACTACCATGGTGTTGTTTTTGTGCAGAAATAAAAGTTCTCGGAATGGAACGAAACTTTGCGAGGATTTTTTATATCAAATAAGAGAATTTCTGGAGCCAAGACCTACCGAAGGGGGGCACCTGGGTGGGCACAACCCACAAGGGCGCGCCCCCCTCACGAGGCATGCCCAAGTGGGTTGTCCCCTCCTGGTGGCCCCGCAGACCCTGAAACCGACGCTATAAAATCCTATTTTCGGAGAAAAAATCAGGGAGAAAGAATTATCACGATCCACGAGACGGAGCCGCCGCCAAGCCCTGCTCTTCCTCAGGAGGGCAGATCTGGAGTTTGTTTGGGGCTCCGGAGAGGGGGATCTTCGTTCTTCGTCATCACCAACCCTTCTTCATCATCAATTCCATGATGCTCCCCACCGGGAATGAGTAATTCCTTCGTAGGCTCGCTGGTCAGTGAGGAGTTGGATGAGATTCATCATGTAATTGAGTTAGTTTTGTTAGAGCTTGATCCCTAGTGTCCACTATGTTCTAAGATTGATGTTGCTATGACTTTGCCATGCTTAATGCTTGTCACTTTGTGCCCGGGTGCCATAATTTCAGATCTGAATCGTTTATGTTATCATCATTATATCCATGTTCTAGATCCGATCTTGCAAGTAATAGTCACCTACTACGTGTTATGATCCGGTAACCCCGGAGTGACCATAACCGGGACTTCTTTCGGTGATTACCGTAGTTTGAGGAGTTCATGTATTCACTATGTGTTAGTGCTTTGTTCTAGTTCTCTATTAAAAGGAGGCCTTAATATCCCTTAGTTTCCAATAGGATCCCGCTACCACGGGAGGGTAGGACAAAATATGTCATGCAAGTTCTTTTAATAAAGCACGTATGACTATTTACGAAATACATGCCTACATTATATTGACGAACTGGAGCTAGTGCCGTATCGCCCTAGGTTATAACTGTCTCATGATGAATATCATCCAACAAGTCAACGATCTAATGCCTACGAATTTATCCTATATTGTTCTGCTAAGTTACTACTACTATCATCACTGTTACACTTGCTACAAAATACTGATATCACTAGTACTGTTACTATTGATGTTGTCACTACTATCAAAACTATCAAATTACTTTGCTACTGATCACTTTGCTGTAGATAATTAATCTCTAGGTGTGGTTGAATTGACAACTCAGCTGCTAATACCTTCAAATATTCTTTGGCTCCCCTTGTGTTGAATCTATAAATTTGGGTTGAATACTCTACCCTCGAAAACTGTTGCAATCCCCTATACTTGTGGGTTATCAAAACCTTTTTCTGGCGCTGTTACCGGGGAACATAGCTATATTTGTTGAGTCACTTGGGATTATTATCATATTATCACTATGAAGAATCTAAAGGATCCTAAGACTAAGATATTTCCCTCAAGTACGAGGGGAGGTAAGAAACTGCCATCTAGTTCTTCTTTAGATTGACCTTCTGTCATGTGTAAACTTGCAACACCACGCATGCTATTAATTCTGATATGTCGCAAGTTATTGATGATGCTACTTCTTCTATGGTTAATGCTTATGATGATCCTAGTACCTTGCTTGATAATTTTGATGTGCCCCTTGGTGAATTTCTTGATGAACAAATTGCTAGAGTAATACAAAATGATGTTGTTGAATCTGATGATGAGCTTGAAACTGAAACCCCGGAAACACCTGCTAGAACTAGCCCTCCTATATATGAATTGCCTAAGGTACCGGAAGGTTATGTTATGAGTGAAGAAACAACTAGAGATATTCTTGCTTGTAATGATAGAGATGATCTAGAGAAATTATTATGCAAGTATAAAGAAAAATCTCTGAATGGTAGAATGAAATGCGATCCTAAGTTTTCTACTTCACCTATCTTTATTGATGATAAGGATTATGAATTCTCCGTCAATAGAGCCCATAGTTAATTACTTTGGTTGAATCTGATCCTTTCCATGGTTATGAAACTGAAACTGTTGTGGCACAACTTACTAAGTTGAATGATATAGCCACCCTTTTTACTCAGGATGAGAAAACTCGCTACTACTTTATTCTCAAATTATTTCCTTTCTCATTAAAGGGTGATGCTAAAGCTTGGTACAATACTCTTGCTCCTGGTTGTCTGTGTAGTCCCCGGGATATGATTTATTACTTCTCTGAAAAATATTTTCCTGCTCATAAGAAACAAGCTGCCTTACAGGAAATATTTGACTTTGTGCAAACTAAAGAAGAGAGTCTCCCACAAGCTTGGGGGAGGCTTTGTCAATTACTTAACGCTTTGCCTGATCATCCTCTTAAGAAAAATGAAATACTTGATATCTTCTATAATGGACTAACCGATGCTTCTAGGGACTTCCTAGATAGTTGTGCTGGTTGTGTTTTCAGGGAAAGAACTATTGGACAAGCTGAACAATTATTGAAGAACATATTGAAAAATTATGATGATTGGACTCTTCCTGAACCACCGGCTAAACCCACTCCGAAGAAGAGGGGTATATTATATCTCAGTCCTGAAGATATGCAAGAGGCAAATAAATCTATGAAGGAAAAAGGTATTAAAGCTGAGGATGTTAAAAATTTACCTCCTATTGAAGAAATACATGGGCTTAATACACCACCACTGCCTAAGGTGGTAGAGGTGAATTCTCTAATAAGTCTAATGATAATGATAATCCTCACAATATGCATCCTAGCCAATGCCTTTATGAGTTTGAAAACTATATTAGAAAACAAGACTACTTCAATGCAAATGTTATGAAACAATTGAAATATAATTCTGATATGATTGCTCGCTTGAGTGACTTGTTATTTAGAATTTCAAATGATGTTAGAGGTTTTGGAAAACATGCTTCTATGGTTCAAACTCAGTTAGAACAAGTTGCTAAATCACAAAGAGAATTACTTGATGAAATGAATCATAATATACATGACTTTGCTGTTAGAGTTGCAACTAGGGGAGGTAAAATGACTCAGGAACCACTTTATCCTGAGGGATACCCTAAAAGAATTGAACAAGATTCACAAAGATTTATCACTGATGCACCTAGTCCGTCTAGAAAGAAAAAGAAGAAGAAAAATGATAGGACTTTGCATACTTCTAGTGAACCTGAAATAGAAAAACCTCCTGATAATAATAATAAAACTTCTATCTCTGATGCTGAAACTCAATCTAGTAATGAACACTCACCTAGTGATAATGAAAAAGATAATGATGAGGTTCATGAAGAAACTCAACCAAATGAAAAAGAACCAGATAATGATGTTGAGATAGAACCACCTGTTGATCTTGATAACCCACAACCTAAGAATAAAAGATATGACAAAAGAGACTTCATTGCTCGAAAATACGGTAAAGAAAGAGAAGTGGGTTCAAAAACCTATGCCTTTTCCACCCAAGTCAACTAAAAAGAAAGATGATGAAGAATTTGAACGCTTTGTTGAGATGCTGAGGCTAGTCTTTTATGCATGCTAAACTTGACTGATATCTTGAAAATGCCTCCTTATGCAAAGTATATGAAAGACATCATCACAAATAAGAGAAAAATACCGGAAGCTAAAATCTCCACTATGCTTGCTAATTATACCTTTAAAGATGGAGTACCTAAAAAACTTGGAGATCCGGGAATACCAACTATACCTTGCTCCATCAAAAAGAATTATGTGAAAAATGCTTTGTGTGATTTAGGAGCTGGTGTTAGTGTTATGCCTTTCTCTTTATATAAAAGACTTGATTTGAATAAACTCACACCTACTGAAATATCTCTGCAAATGGCTAACAAATCAACTGCCATACCTATCGGTATCTGTGAGGATGTGCCCGTTGTTGTTGCTAATGTTACTATTTTGACTGACTTTGTTATACTTGAGATGCCCGAGGACAACAACATGTCGATTATCCTTGGTAGACCCTTCTTGAACACTGCAGGGGCTATTATTGATTGCAATAAAAGCAAGGTCAATTTTCATATCAATGGTAATGAGCATACGGTGCACTTTCCGAAGAAACAATTCCAAGTGAATGGTATTAATGTTATTGAAAAATCTCCGACAATCACTATTGGAAGTTTTCAAATACCTCTACCTACTGTCAAAAAGAAATACGAAATGCTTATTGTTGGGGAAATGCATATCCCCATTGAGGTAACTTAGTGATTTACGTAAGTTCTTTGGTTTCATGCTAATCGAAATTGGTTGTTAATAAGACCTGATCAACTTTATTAATGGATCAATTTTGAACTGTATGAAGTTGATGAACTTAGTAAGCACTACCTTTTGTCCTTACTTTTCATTGTCTACTTTTATCAGTTAAATGAAATAAGATGCCATGTTTTGTCTGTTTTCTGAATTTCTCGTGCAATAAAAAATGACCCAAAAATGAAAGTTCTCATAATGCCCTGAAAATTTAATACAATTTTTTTCTAAATATTTGGTGGAAATAATATCAGAGGGAGGTGCACTAGGTGGGCACAACCCACCTGGGCGCGCCAGGACCTCCAGGCGCGCCCTGATGGGTTGTGGTCCCCACGTGGGCCCCCTCACTTATCCCTTCAGCCCACTTCATCACTCACCTCCAAAAAAAATCTCCATAGCTCTCTCTCCCGTGTTCTTGCCCTCAAACCCGCGGATTTTGATCTCTTTGCTCGAAGCTCCATTTCCAAAACTGTTTCGGGGGATTGTCGTTTGGTATGTGACTCCACCGTTTGTCCAATTAGTTTTTGTTTTAGTGGTTTATATTTTGAATAGTTAGTTACTCTTGGTGCTGCTGTAGATGTGCTTGCATGTTAAATTCTTAGAGTTCTAAGTATTTTGAATGCTTGCTATGGCCTCTATGCATCCCTATGAGTAGTTGCTATCAATCTTATAAAGTTTTGTTGATAAATTTTTGTCACTCAAATTTTTTCAGAAAATTGTACATGAACATGATGAACTTGTTTGGAAGGAGTTCTTCGAGGAGGAGATCCTCGGGGGCATCTTCTAGTGACAGTTCCGCTCGCCGGTCTTATGTTGAACCAAGTGAAAGTTCTACTCGAGATGCCGCAACCAAAACATGCTTATGGCCTTGCAATGAGTATATGATGCATGTGGGTATTAAGGAGGAATTTGAGCAATATGTTCACAGTGCCTGTCTCAGCCCCTACCTTTCAGATAAGTGCGAACAACACCACCTTCTCACTGGATCATTTGTCGAAGGATTTAAATTCCTTCCTCGTGAGTCTAGGGTGTCGTTTATGCTTTACGATAATCCATTTACTACCCCACTAGAGAATTTTGCTTACCACTCCAAACTCCCGTTCTGGGGTTCGCTTGACGAACCGCCAATGGCTGAGTACCAAACTTTCTTAACTAGTCTTTGCTGCGGTGAGACGATGGGAGTGACACAAGGTAGAATAACACTACTGCAGGATGCTACTCACGTGACACTATGATCAGAGACCCTTTCACGAAACTGTGTGCGATGCATTAATAACAAACGGGGATGTAAAAAACCATCAAAAAGGTGCAAAACGTTTGCGATGGAGGACGCATTAAACACGGTTTAGATTTTAGTTGCGTGTGCGATGTAGGGCACATGGTTAACCCATTCGAACTGTTTGCGATGAGGCAGAACAACAGAATCGGGCAGCCATATCAATATGTGTGTGATATACGGCATACAGTTTGCTGCGATAAACCGTTTGCTATTTGGGAGTGCAACATAAACGGTTAGCCAGATAAAGGTGTGTGTGATATAGGGCATACGGTTCACTCGGACGAACTGTTTTCGATTAGTAAACGCAACAGAAACGGTTCAACTTAACAAGATGTGTGTGATACGTGGCAAACAGCCGACTCGGATGAACTATTTTCAATGAGAATTTACAACACAGGCGGTTAATACAGTTAGTTCGTGTGCAATTATGTCTGTACGAAAAACCTTAAAAAATGCAAACTAGTTGCTTGCGGTGGCTAGGAGTATAGCACACGATGCGTCTGCGAGTACTCGTGTGCGATGATTAGTAAGTTACACATGCATTTCCTTATGTTAACACTTGTGTGATAAATAACACATGGCACCGGATACGGTATTCATGTTGTGTGTGTGCTCCACTTAGTCTTCCCGTGCTCGAGCGAATGCTTCCCGCGCTCCACATGGGTGAATTGTAAAATCCACGCCTATTACCTCACCGTTTTCCCGCCACCAGGTAACGGCTTTCTGCATATAACCCAGGCGGCAACGCACCGCCGTGACATTCTCCGAAGATCTAGTCCTCACCCATCTACCATTAGTTATTCCAAGCATGCCAGGCAACAACCAAAGCTTCGACGGCGACGCCTACCTGCGTTACATCTTCGGCAAGGAGAATGAGCCGGAGCAGGTCAGGGAGCAAGAGCTTCATCGGCCGGTGCAGGCACCATGGCCCATCGGCAGCGATATCGGTGTCATAGTCCTTGGGAGCACAATCGACATATTGCAGAGGAGGTGTGATGAGCAGTTTGCCATCCACCGTGCAAAAGATCCAGAGCTGCTCGGCGGCATGATCGAAGACCCACCCAAAGAACTGCCGTCACCGGTACTCATCGAGAGCCTGATGCCCCACAAGGAATGGTCAGAGGACCTCTGTGATTCAGTCAAGACAAAGGCAGCCTGCGGCTTCATTATTGCCCGCGGCGGCCGTGTCAACCTCAATCCCGGTGATGTGGTGGCCAGGCTCGAGCGCATCCTTGGCGGAGTTGACGTCCCCGACGAAGTAGAACATCGCCTACGTGATATCTTGAGGATGCAGGTGATCGACTGAATTTTCTACCAGGCCAGAGACATGGAAATGGAGCGGTTCCGCGGAGTTGTCATGCACGCGATTGCATGCTGTCAAGTTCTTCTGGAAGAGGCCCAGCAGCCCCAAGAGCCTCACAGCGCTAGCAGCTCCGTAGGCGGAGGCGAGTCGGGACACACGGAGTGAACGACCGCAAGGGTGCTATGCTGATCATGGAGTCCGAGAAGACCATCGTCGGAAGGCCGCCGGCTCAGCCTTTTAGCTTATATTTTATTATAGTTGTGTGCATATGTAGGTCGTGAGTGTTCTGTGCCTTGCCGCATTTGGCATTTTAAATTATCCAGAATATGTAAGACAATTATTAAGAATTATTAACCATTGTCATCGTAACTTTGCCTCAACGACGAGCAACCACGTGGTCAACCTTCTGCCATCAATAAATTTTGACCTTATTTCTCGTCACATTGCTGATTACAACGCAATAAGTAATTGCAAATCTGTTAACATCTAACAAACTAATATGTGTTCACACTTAGCACCGGGCTATAAAAACTACCCACTCGAAAATTAATTCATAGTTCCTCTCCTCATCACCCAGAAAACTAGTTTTTTCTGTCAAGTCGTTCCACCATGACCGGTACGAGGAGTTTAGGGTGGACATATAACCAGGCAGCAAACACCAAGGCCGCGGAAGCACTAGAGAGGTCCCGCCACGAAGCCGCAACCTAGCAGAGATGTCCCGGTGCGCCGCGGAGCCCTCGAACGAGCGCTCACGGGCACGCGAGGGCTCTCACAAGCGCATTCGCGGCGTCGGCCATTGCGACGAGCCAGCATTCCTGAAGTCCTTCGCCGGCGACAACGACATTCTCACTGGCGTCACTACGCAGCAGGAGCTGGTCGACGGCTTGATGAAGCTGCTCAAGATCAGCGATGTCTCGGTTGACAAGGCGACCGGCCTCGTCGAGCAACTCATGGATGACAATGCAAAGCTCCTCAAGTTGGTCGCCGAGAAGGATGAGGAGTCCGCCGGCTGGAAGATGTTGCATGAGCAGAGCAGTGCCTCGGAGATGACGCTGAAAGCGGTCATCGAGAAACTGATGGCTGGCTTGAGGAAGCTCCGGATCGAGCGCGAGCAGGAGGTGGAGGAATCCTTGGCTGCTTTCAAGCAAAGTCGTGAGGAATTGAAGAAGGAGCTGGAGGATTTCGCCGCTCGGCGATCCATCGACGAGTAGAAACAGTAGCGACCCAGATCATTGTCTGCAATTTCCTTCTTCTCTTGCCCCCGTGTCTTCCAGGCTTTGCCGCATGTGGCATTTTAAATTATCCAGAATATGTAAGACAATTATTATCTGCGCCATAGTAAATTTGTCGTCGTATTATCCGTTGCCATTTTATTTGTGGTCGTATTATCCTTTGCCCTATGTGACAATTTAAATTAGGGTGGAATACGAGTTGAAAACATGAACAAAGCAAATGCTACCATGGGATCACAAGAAAACACCCTCCGTCCAGGTGCTTTAATTAACCCATTAATGGAGAAGTTGTGAGCGAGGCGGGCGGCGGCTGGTGCATGGAGGTCAAAGAGCTCGCTTCCCGGTGAGCATGGGCGGCCTTGCTGCTCGCACGTGTCCCGTCGAGCCTGCGAGGTGGACAGGATGCACGCGTCCCTTCAAGCCTGCGCGGCGGACTGCTTGCACTCGTCCCGTGGAACCTGCATGGCGGACTACTCGCGCTCGTCCCGTCTAATCAAACAGCTACACGCATGCCATCGAGTATGGTTAAATTTCGACATGGTAAATATAATACAACCGTTTGTGATATTAACGTGTTAGCTTTTTGTTTCAAAAAGGACTTCGTTGGCTACTAATGTGTGCGCCTCTTCTCAAACTGGATGATTTTTTTACCACGGCATATATGTGCCATGTCATGAAACCATGCCAAGTTTCATGTTTTTTGGGTGACTTTTTTATTTACCGGGATTTAAAAATCGAGATTCTCATTGTTTCAGGACAACGACAAGTTTGTAATTCCTTCTCATTCCTTAAACGAGACCTAAACATGCACCCAATGACACATGTACGATTTCCCACCCATTTTGCTTCACTGGAGCATGTGGTTTTAGTTCAAATTTGAATTATGGACTACATTAAATGAATAGAAAACTTAGTAATTAGTAATATATATACAATGGCCAAACGAACCCTGAACAGTTTCAAATTTCTGCTTGACACTCCTGTTATTCTATGTTGCCTGTAGAAAACAAAGTTCAAGGTGAGAAGAGGCATCGATTATCGTTTCACCCACAAGAGGGTCATGTTTCCCTACCAGAACCACAAGGGTTGCGACAGGCTCCGGTTTGTAAAAGGCTTGTAATGTAGCTTCGCCCAAATTGGACAATTATATATACCATGTAGTGACACCATGCCAAGTTTCATGATTTCCTGGTGAGTTTTGGATTTACAGACATTTAAAAACTGAGATTCGCAATGTTTTTGGCCAGGCCAGGACAGCGAGACGGTTGAATTCGTTCCCATTCATTCCATGGGACCTAAACATGCACCCCAAGGAAACATGTACGTTTTTTCTAGCCATATTGGTGCACTGGAGCATGTATTTGTAATTCAGATTTGAATGATGGACATTAAATGCCTAGAAAACTCAATTGATGAATAAAAAGGGTCAAACGGACCCTGAATAATTTCAAAGTTTAGCGCGAATCTCCAGTTGTTCCGTGTCGCGTGTAGAAGAAAATATGAGGCTAGAAGATGGAGTGATTATCGATTGGCCCACAAGGGGACACGTTTCCCTATCGAAACCACGAGGGTTCTTGCGACAGGCTCCGGTTTGTAAGAGGTTTGTAATAAAGCTTGGCCCAAATTGGCAATGTTTTTACCACGACATATATGTGCCATTATGTGAGACCATGCCACCTTTGATGACTTTCTGGTGAGTTTATGATTTATGGGGACTTAAAACCGGTATTCGAAATGTTTGAGGACGAGCCAGGACACCGGTACGGTTGTAATTCGTTCCCATTCCTGGCATGAGACCTAAACATGCACCCAAGGACACATGTATAATTTTTCTAGCCATTTTGGTGAACTGGAGCATGTATTTGTAGTTCAGATTTGAATTATGGACATTAAATGCCTAGGAAACTCAATTAGTGTATAAAAAGGCCAAATGAACCCTGAATAAGTTTAAATTTCAGCACAAATATCCTGTCGTTCCATGTTGCCCGTAGAAGAAAATACAAGGTGAAAAGAGGCAGTGACTACGTTTCGCCCACAAGGGGGATATGTTTCCCAATCGGAACCATGAGGCTTCTTTGAGAGAAGCTCCGGTTTGTAAGAGGCCTGTAATAAAACTTGCGCCACAATGGACGAAAAAAATTCCTCGACATATAAGTGTGATGTCGTGACACCATGGCAGGTTTCACGATTTTCAGCTTAGTTTTGGATTTACGGGAATTTAAAAACCGAGATTCTTCTCATGAAATGTTTTCAAATAGCACACAGTTCACTCACGAAAGCCGATGTTCAATGAAAACTTTGTGGAAACCATATTTTAAAGTTTCATAAAAATCTAAAAAATGTGGGGAGTTAAGAAGGTGATGTTTTATTGCGACACAAAATTTCAAGTTGAAAAACATTACAAGATGTGAGCTATGAAAAAGACAAATTCCGCCCTGAATAGAACCTTACTATTCGGCACTATTCAACACTGATTTTATCTTTTTCATAGCTCACATCTCTTAATGTGTTTCAACTTGAAATTTTGTGTGCCAATAAAACATCATCCTCTTAACATCCCGCATTTTTTTATTTTTTTTAAACTTCAACACATCTTTTTCTCGTGGTTTTCACTGGTTTCCACCGAATGTTGGTTTTCGTATGATATCCCCCCCCGGTTGCGGCGCGATCTGAGTCCCGCGTTCTGACTGGCCAGAACCCAAACCCCTCGGGTCGTACGTGTGAACCATTGGATGCTCCCAGATCGAACGGCAACCCTGAGCCCTTTCAACAGCACATGCAGTACATGGGTAAGCACTGTGTGCATGCGTCGTGTAGCTCACGCTTCCTTCTCCACTAGGTTTTCATTCAACAGGCTACCTTTTCTCGCCACTCCTCTCACAGGTTTCCCGCCTCTTCTCCCAGATATGCATGATGTAGATGCTCGTTTAATTCTTGTAGTTCATCTCATCCAAAATCAATTAGTTTTATAAAAAAGTATTTTAAGATTCATGGATGTGCATTGTAAAGGTAAAACCAAAAAATGACAATTCATTCAGAAAAAAGGTTTGGGCAATTAAGATATGGAAGATTCTAGAGAACAAAGAGAAGTGCTTGTGTTTTGAGGTTTGTGCATTATGCTTAAGTTCAACCATGGAGTCTTCTAGATTGTACATGTGGCAGAATCTGGTGGAATGTAGATGATATCCAACAGCCAGTAGTGCTCGGGTTTTCCACCTCTGTACCGTCGGATTGGCTTCATCCAACGAGCAACTTTCATAGTTGTTCGAACACTATATAGGTGTATAGATGTATAGATATATATATAGATGTGTCCCATGCTATACAAAATAAAGTTTGAGCGCATGAATGGGACGAACCCCCCCCCCCCCCGGTTGCAGCCTCGAAGTTGGGAAACTGACATCATAGGTATTGAACCAGGCCTGGAGTCGGGTACGGTGTTCAGTTTGTAATGTACTTGGCGTGGCCCATCGAAGTTGTGCATTTTGGATTTAAACACATCATGCACCATTGTACCCATACATATTTTTGGACCGCATGCAATGTATACGGGGTCTTCTGATCGACCACGTCTCCCTTGTGTGGTTTTTTCTGATGACACGGATATCTGTGGGCTCCGCGAGTGTATATATATCATCCCTTTGACCGATAATGAGGGGTATGTGTTGGCCATGAATGGATTCCTCCTAGTTCAGGTTAGGGCCGGTCACCGTCAAATGTCGGTCAACCAGAGCTCGAGCTCATGCATTGTCAGGATTCCCTCCTAGATGCTCGGATTGTTGGGTTCAACCTACATCAAACCCTGCGTACGTATCTCGTCCTTAACTACCTTGCCTTCATGGTTGTTGTCTCAGACGAGAGGTAGGCACCACATCTAAATTGTACATTATTCTATATTGAAAACACACATCACCCCTTCCCAACATACATAATTTTGGGCCGCATGCTAGAGGTGCTGGTTTTGTGGTCCCTCTCGTGCGATGTTTATGATGGTTCAATCTATTGGCCCAAGCGGTTTATCGACAACAACAACTGTCATTTGACCAAACGAAAGATTCATTGGTCCGTCTTATGGTAGGTCATGGCGACATGCATGTATGACCAAAGTATCGATCATTACATGCATCCGCCCCGCTGACACGAAGTGGGAGGTGGGGGCCAAGCATCCTAGCTAGGTACGACATTATGTCATTATATATATCCTAGCTAGGTGGTTGTCAGGGTGCTTTCGGGTTTCTTGGCAGGTGCCACCAAAGTTATGCATTGTGTATTTAAAGTTTTAAACATCCCCAATATTCATACATATATTTGGCCACTTCCAGGTGGTTCTTGACTTCTGGCCCCTCTCATCGATCTTCAATGATGCGCCCAATCATGGGCCCGTGGGGTCAAAGTTGTGCATTGGAATTTTGAACATCACATACCACCCTTTTCACACATATATATTTGGGCCACATGTTGGTGTGGCTATCTTTTGACCCTCCCTAACGTTATTTTTTGCTGCAAAGACTCTGATGACGCTCAACAGACACGGGGTATAATATCTTAACCGTGTGCGATACAAGTGCGATGTGAATCACCATGACCGCGCAAGCGCGAGCAAATTAAGGTGGAGGTACTGGCTCAACCGTCTGCGATGCAAGTGCGCAGAAATCACCACGACCACGCAAGCGCGAGCAAAGGGTGGAGGTGCTGGCTCAACCGCAGCGGCGTAAGTGCGCTGAAATCACGATCGCGTTAAGCGCGAAAGCAAAGGGCGGAGGTACTGGCTTAACCGTGTGCGATGCAAGTGCGCTGTAAAACCACTACCTATGGAAGCTAAAGGCGGGTAAGTTTATTTACAAATTAGGACGAACCGTGTGCGATTGACTAGCTAGCTAGAAATAAAAAAACAAACTACCCGCCTTCAGCGTCGCAAAAATCGGCGAATCTGCGCCACTTTTCCTTATTATCATACACGCATATTGTTATTGGACCGTGCGCGATCTTGGGAACTCCCTCCCCGCATCAATTCCTTTACCCAAATTTTAGTAACCGCCGTACTTCAACCGTTGCTCACACTCCTCCAGCACCGACCTTATAGTAAAATTGCGGTAGCCGAGGCATTTGAACCGCCGCCCTCCCTCGTCACCACCATCTCCACCCACCATTACTAAAAAATTTAGTAGCCGCGGCATATCCTCAAACACCACCCCTCCCTCCACTGTCCCCCACCCGCCCCCTCCCCCCCTTTGAACCCTACCTCGCGGCCGCCGCAGGCACCGCCGCCAACCCTGCCGGTCTGCCCGTTCCTCCTAGCTTAGATAATAAAGTTCAGGTTATCCAGCGATTCCCATACCATCGCCCCACTCCCCTGAGTTTTTAGATGAGGCCTGTGGTGTCCCTTCCCGCTAGATCCACATCCCCTGCTCCAAATGTCGCAGCCTAAGTGCGACCACGTATCCCGGGGAGCCTGACGAGCGTTCGACCAAGAAGAGGTTTATCATGGCCTCTCCGGCGGACGTTGGCGAGGTGGCCGCCGTTCACCTCGACCTGTCGATCCCGGAGCAACACGCCGCCGTGGAAGCCGGCGAAGACATTGACTACGTTGCCATGCCGAAGGCTTCATATCAGCAGGCTAGCGTATTACTGTATCTCGGGAAAGCTGGCTACGACATCAAGCTCGTCCACACCGAAGGCTTCACGCGGGCCATGTCATAGGTTAAGTGGTCCATCCCCAACCCCTATGGTTCAACCGCCATCGATCTCTTCGACGGCCATGCCGCTGATCTGCTCCGCCAAGCGGTCAAGGATTTGCGAGCTTTATACGCCATCGAGCCCATTTTATCACTTTTAAAGGACACGTTCTATGACGGCGGCTTGGGATGCTCAATTGCCAAGTCAGATCTCATCGACCACGACCACGAGGAGGGCACCCACGAAGGTTCTTCCAAGGTGAAACAGCCCATCTATGACATCAGAGAGCGCACCATGGGTGCATGCTCTTCCAACTAGAAGGATCCCGTCCATGAAATGTGAGGCAACATTCTATCAGCAAATCTTACCTTTTCTAGCTTGCCAACCCATACCCTTTGTTGTAGTAGCATTTGTCGTGTGGTGCTTTAACTGTGCCGTGTTTAATTATTTCAGTTATGCAAAAATGTATTATTCAATAGGTCTATGTGATGTTTAAGTATGGATTGTCCACTTTAGTTTCACGAATGGATATATTTGATTGTTTATAGTGAGTAGATGTCTTGTTTATCTGTATTTGGTTGTTAGGTTAGTTGGAGTGAGCATTTTTTTCAGTTATCGAGCATATGCCCTTTTTATCTGTATTTGGTTCTTAGTTTGGTTGCAGTGAGTATTTGTCCAGTTATCAAGCAGATGCCTTGTTTATCTGTATTTGGTTGTTAGGTTGCTTTTTTAGCATTTGTCCAGTTATCAAGCAGATGCCTTGTTTATCTGTATTTGGTTGTTAGGTTGCTTTTTTTAGCATTTCTCCAATTATCAAGAAGATGCCTTATTTATCTTTATCTGCTTGTTAGGTTGGTTGTAGTGAGCATTTATCCAGTTTTCAAGCATATGCCCTGTTTATCTGTATTTGCTTGTTAGGTTGGTTGCAGTGAGACTTTGTCCAGTTTTCAATGGCTATATTTGGTTGTTATACTGGTCATTTATGCCTTGTTTATTTCAGTCATTCACAATGTGTGATTCTTTATGGGCAAGTCGGAATTGTACCGCTCGACTACATCAATACCAGTTTGAATGGCTATATTTGGTTCCAGTTATTCCTGGTGTAGTTAACACATGCCCTTTATTTCAATTTTACACATTTATTCAGTGTGATGTTTAAGAATTACCTGCGTTCTATTCATTTTCAACAATACCAGTTTGAATTGCAATATTTGATGGTATTAAGCTTCATTGTCGGTAACATTGCCTTCCATTTATATCTACTTTAACAGCATGTTGAAACCAACACATTCAAGCTATCATCTGGAGATGATGTTGTTTACCTTTGCTATATTTGTTTGATGTTAAGATTGTTGTACTTATCATGCCTTTCCACTACTTATGCAGGACAACAACGGGAGTGGCCACCATTTTCCGCCAAGGTTAGCTTCATCTGTCGGCTTGTACTCCCCCCGTTGTTCCATAATGTAGTGCATATAGATCCGGGCCTGGACACTAGTTAGCTTCTAATATTGACTTGTTGCTTGTAGGTACATATGCCCTTGGCAGGGATCCACACATCGACCCTTTTTGCGTATGGGGCAATGAGATATTGATGAACAAGCATCAAGTGAGGAAACTGATAAGGATTATTAGCAAAAAGATACGAATGGTGGCAAGCAAATTATTTGTTTATGCTCTATCCCACACAACAATGAGCTGTATGATGGTAACTACAAACTCTGCAGCCTTCTCCTTTTACTGCCCATAATGAGTTGTTAGACAACAATGTCTAAATCTTTTTCGTTCCCAGTGGTTCCCGAAGCAGTTCACTCAAGATTACCTCGCAAAGTACATGATTGGTGGATATGCAATGAAGGTTAAAGTATTTCATCCAGACTACAATGAGCATCGAGAAGTCCTAATGAATACAGTGAAGGATGGATGGGCAGCCATCACAAGGGGTTGGCCTAGAGTAGTGTGCGCCTTACACATGGAGGAGGGCACAATATGGGCATTCCGCTTCACCTTCTCCAGCAACCAGAATGTCTTTCGCCTCTCTCTTTATAGTCTTTAGTACAATTGTGGTTCATCATTCTTTACTTGGTGCTTATGTAGTTCTTTAGTATATGTACCTGTGCACTGAATTATGGATTCGTGGTTGAACCTATATTTGTAATAAACATGGTTGGATATGAATAAGTGATTGCCTACTTTCAAATTGAATACATGTGATTTTTCAATTAGGGATTAATTAGGGATTACACTGCACACGGTTTGCGAAAGCGAAACATCTGCGATATACGTGGAGATCAGAAATGTTTCTAGGATCCACTACGGGTGCGATCAATCTCCACTTCAGACACGACTTTCTCTTGAAAATTGTTTGCGTTAGGCCACCTTGCACAAATGTTTATCACATAAAAAGTGTGTGTGATGGACAGCCTTTGCCACATCGTTTCTTCTATGCACTGTGTGTGATGCATTCAATAACGCAAATGATAAAATTATTAATATTGTGTGCAATGGCAACGCTATCACAAACAATTTAACGGGAAACATTGTGTGTGATGTACCTGTGAACGGAAACGTTTTCCTTGGAGCGACTGTGTGGGATGTACATACGAACGGACATGTTTAGCGGGGACTGACTGTGTGGGATGTACTTGCGACCGGAAACAATTTTGCCGTATAATTGTATTTTTTAGCTCTACTATACGTATTTCCGTATTTGAGCGCTCGCTGGTCGCACACGACCTCATTTTGTCGAACGTGTGTCCCAGGAGGGTATATCCCCGACGGTTTCTGGGTCGTGTGGGAAGGACCCCCCCTATCACCCACACTCACCTGGCGACGGTTCCAAATGCCATCGCGGAAAGGGGTTAAAAACCGTTTGTTTAGGACCGACGCGCACCAGTGTAAAGAACATCCATTTTCCCGCAATTCAGTACTTTGCATTATTTAACGAGAAATGTATAGTAGGCAAGCAAGACTGTAGTACACTCTATGCTCCAGACTTGAGCCTCATTCACACTACTCTCACTGGTGAAAGGATTTATAACCTTGGAGCAATTGTTGCACGCAGACTTCAGCACAACGCTAACAGTGGCTACTTCTATGGTGGAATCTATGCCACGCGTTTAGCACGAGGGCTCGGTGTTTCATCGTTGCCCTTTGATCCTATCCTACCCACGCAGTATTTAGATTTTGATACCTTAAAAGATCATAAGATTCTAAAGGGAAAGGTTGATAACTTCACTTATAATCTATTGTTTAACCAAATATCTGTTGTGCACACATATTTGCCTGCGCCTGCTCTTTTTGACTATCACAGCAAAGGAAGATATTTTGTTCTTGAGAGTGTGGCCCGAGCTCACAACGCAGCGGTGGAGGCAGGACGGCGGGCTGAGGCATCCGCACCGAGAGCCTCTGTGAGCTACCACGCCAACTACTACCCTCCAGGCTACTGATCGACCACCAGGTTAGGCCAAAAGCCTAAGCTTGGGGGAGTATGTGTTTCCACCGACTTTACATTCATGTTCACTTATTTCATTAGTCGGTGTTCACACTTTTTCATTTTATTATCCATGCTTAGATTTATTTTTCTTGTTTTCTTCTTGTGTGTTTGAAAAACTTGCGAAAAACCAAAAAAATAGTTGTAGCTAATTTACTTTCTATGCATGCTTAGTAATATTCAAAGGAAAACCCAAAAATATTTCCTTGTTCTTCATTTGCTTGTTTGGAGCTTTCCCGTGTAAATAGTTTTTCTCGTTTTTTCTTTTCCCTTTAATTTGCTTGTTCAAGAAAACCAAAAACTCCAAAAATATTTCACTGTGTTTCTCTGAATTTCTTTTCTTTTTATTCGAGTTGTACCGAGGAGAAGACCACAATGAAAATGTTGAGTGGCTCTCATATGGATAATTGTTGGACTAATAAAGAGCAAATTTTACCTTGTCTTCTCCTGTTGAATAAAATGTCTTGCAGATTACAGCTTAATCCACGACACTCTTGCACTATTATTATTTTCATATCATTCGGTCGTGCAAGTGAAAGGCAATAATGACGACATTCGATGAACTGGCCGTGGCAGAGAGAAACTGGTATGAACTCGACTTGTTCTGTCTGTGTAAATATGTTTAACCTAGTAACCATGATTCAACCCATTATGATTAAACATGTTTGCAATGACAATTAGAGATTATAGTTTCTCATGCCATGCATAAGTAGCTGGGAGTGGATAATGATTTATCTTGGATATCAACATTGTGTTAAAATGATTGTGTTGTAGTATGATGATATGGTATCCTCCTCTAAATGTTCGAGTGGCTTGACTTGGCACATGTTCATGCATGTAGTCGAATCAAAACCAACATAGCCTCTATGATATTTATGTTCATGGTGTTCATATCCTACTCATGCTAGTGTCCAATTTACTTATGCATAATGCATGATCATGATCGTTGTTGCTCTCTAGCTGGCCTCTTCTCAATCTAATTGCTAGCCTTCGCCTGTACTAAGTGGGAATTCTGCTTGTACATCAAAAACCTTGAACCCAAAAGTTATTCCAGATGAGTCCATCGTACCTACCTATATACTGTATTACCCTGCCGTCCTAAGTAAATTTGCATTTGCCATCTCTAGAAACTTCTAAATAAATATCCGTTTTGTGTGCCTGGATCGTTCATGGAACAACAGGAGGTGGTCGGTATCTTCCATGATAAGTGGGTTATTCTCAGGTCGAGTGTTTATTCACTCGCCATCGAACGAGAAAAGGGAGGTAATAGGGATGCCCAGTCCCAAACTGCAAAATAAAAAAGGAGTTAATCGCTCGAATAATCAAACAAAAACTTCCACTAGAGTCAAAACCTTTACTTTTATCGCTTGGGAACCGCCACTAGCGTGCTTAGCATGGAAGATATTGATAACTGATGGTCATGAAGTAAATGAGAAGGGTGCATGTCCCAAAATATCATTTACCTCTATTTTAAAAATTGAGCTCTGGCACCTCTGCAAATCACTACTTCCCTCTGTGAAGGGACTATCTATTTACTTTTATGTTGTGTCATCACCTTATAAAACAAGCGCCAAAACCTGAGAGCACAACTTCCATGACTTATGCATTGTGTGTAGCTAATGTTGGGTGCATCATGACTGGATCTTTTCTACCATGAATTACAATGTTTAGTTGTTGCTTGAACTTTGGAGGTGCTCTGCATTTATGTTTTGCGGTCTTAGAAAGGGCTAGCGATATACCACTATTGTCATATTATATCATGGTTGTTTTGACAATGTGTTGCCATTTGAGATACCGTATTATTGCTCGCTAGTTGATTATGTCATTGATATGAATCATTATAATCCTTAAGAGTTATTGTCGACATGGTTAGTTATAATGTTGGCTGAAAACTTGGGTGTTGTTTAAGCTTATTTATGCAAACAAGAGCAAAAGAGTTCGTAAAAGTTTTTGGTTTTCACTTTCAGTTTATCAACTGAATTGCTTGAGGACAAGAAAAGGTTTAAATTTGGGGGAGTTGATACGTCTGCAACGTATCTACTTTTCCTAACGCTTTTCCTCTTGTTTTGAACTCTAATTTGAATGAAACTAACCCCGGACTGGCGCTGTTTTCAGCAGAACTAGCATGGTGTTGTTTTTGTGTAGAAATAAAAGTTCTCGGAATGGCACAAAACTTTGCGAGGATTTTTTATATCAAATAAGAGAATTTCTAGAGCCAAGACCTACCGAAGGGGGGCACCTGGGTGGGCACAACCCACCAGGGTGCGCCCCCTCACCAGGAGCGCCCAGGTGGGTTCTCCCCACCTAGTGGCCCTGCAGACCCTGAAATCGAGGCTATAAAATCCTATTTTCGGAGAGAGAAATCAGGGAGAAAGAATTATCGCGATCCATGAGACGGAGCTGCCGCCAAGCCCTGTTCTTCCTCGGGAGGGCAGATCTGGAGTCCGTTTGGGGCTCCGGAGAGGGGGTCTCCGTTTTTCGTCATCACCAGCCCTTCTCCATCGCCAATTCCATATGCTCCCCACCGAGAGTGAGTAATTCCTTCGTAGGCTCGCTGGTCGGTGAGGAGTTGGATGAGATTCAGCATGTAATCGAGTTAGTTATGTTAGGGCTTGATCCCTAGTATCCACTATGTTCTAAGACTGATGTTGGTATGACTTTGCCATGCTTAATGCTTGTCACTTTGGGCCCGGGTGCCATGATTTCAGATCTAAACCATTTATGTTATCATCATTATATCCATGTTCTAGATCCGATCTATTAAAAGGAGGCCTTAATATCCCTTAGTTTCCAATAGGACCCCGCTGCCACGGGAGGGTAGGACAAAAGATGCCATGCAAGTTCTTTTAATAAGGCACATATGACTATTTACGGAACACATGCCTACATTATATTGACGAACTGGAGCTAGTGCCATATCGCCCTAGGTTATAACTGCCTCATGATGAATATCATTCAACAAGTCACTGATCCAATGCCTATGAATTTATCCTATATTGTTCTGCTAAGTTACTACTGCTATCATCACTGTTACACTTGCTACAAAATACTGATATCACTGTTACTGCTACTATTGCTGATGTCACTACTATCAAAACTATCAAACTACTTTGCTATTGATCACTTTGTTGTAGATAATTAATCTCCAGGTGTGGTTGAATTGCCAACTCAGCTGCTAATACCTTCAAATATTCTTTGGCTCCCTTGTGTCGAATCTATAAATTTGGATTGAATACTCTACCCTCGAAAACTGTTGCGACCCCCTATACTTGTGGGTTATCTACTATCTATTTACTTTTGTGTTGTGTCATCACCTACTAAATAACCGCTAGAACCTGAGAGCACTGCTATCATGCTGATGCATTGTGTGTAGCTAATGTTGGGTGCATCATGACTGGATCTTGTCTACCATGAATTACAATGTTTAGTCGTTGCTTGAACTTTGGAGGTGCTCTGCATTTATGTTTTGCGGTCTCAGAAAGGGCTAGCGAGATACCACTATTGTCATATTATATCATGGCAGTTTTGATAACATGTTGTTGTTTGAGAAATCTTATTATTGCTCGCTAGCTGATGATGTCATTGATATGAGTTAATATAATTTTTAGGAGTTATTGTCGGTATGGTTAGTTATAATTTTGGCTGAAAACCTGGGTGTTGCTGAAGCTTATTTATGCAAACAAGAGCAAAAGAGTTTGTAAAAGTTTTTCTTTTTCACTTTCAGTTTATCAACTGAATTGCTTGAGGACAAGCAAAGGTTTAAGCTTGGGGGAGTTGATATGTCTCCAACGTATCTACTTTTCCTAACGCTTTTCCTCTTGTTTTGGACTCTAATTTGCGTGATTTGAATGAAACTAACCCCGGACTGACATTGTTTTCAGCAGAACTACCATGGTGTTGTTTTTGTGCAGAAATAAAAGTTCTCGGAATGGATCGAAACTTTGCGAGGATTTTTTATACAATAAAAGAGAATTTCTGGAGCCAAGAATCACCTGAGGGGGGCATTTGGGTGGGCACAACCCACCAGCGCGAGCCTCCCCCCCAAGGCGCGCCTAGGTGGGTTGTCCCCACCAGGTGGCCTCGCAGACCCTGAAACCGACGCTATAAAATCCTATTTTCGGAGAAAAATCAGGGAGAAAGAATTATTGCGTTCCATGAGAGGATCCGTTGTCTGCTCCTGTTCTTCATTGGGAGGCCAAATCTGGAGTCCGTTTGGGGCTCCGGAGAGGGGGATCTTCGTTCTTCGTCATCACCAACCTTTCTCCATCGCCAATTCCATGATGCTCCCCACCGGGAGTGAGTAATTCCTTCATAGGCTCGCTGGTCGGTGAGGAGTTGGATGAGATTCATCATGTAATCTAGTTAGTTTTGTTAGGGCTTGATCCCTAGTATCCACTATGTTCTGAGATTGATGTTGCTATGACTTTGCCATGCTTAATGCTTGTCACTTTGGGCTCGGGTGCCATGATTTCAGATTTGAACCGTTTATGTTATCACCATTATATTCATGTTCTAGATCTGATGTGCAAGTTATAGTCACCTACTATGTGTTATGATCCGGCAACCCCGGAGTGACAATAGTCGGGACCACTCCCGGTGATGACCGTAGTTTGAGGAGTTCATGTATTCACCGTGTGTTAATGTTTTGTTCCGGTTCTCTATTAAAAGGAGGCCTTAATATCCCTTAGTTTCCAATGGGACCCCGCTGCCACGGGAGGGTAGGACAAAAGATGTCATGCAAGTTCTTTCCATAAGCACGTATGACTATTTACGAAATACATGCGTACATTATATTTATGAAATGGAGCTAGTGCCGTGTCGCCCTAGGTTATGACTGTCACATGATGAATAGCATCCAATAAATTACCGATCCAATGCCTACGAATTTATTTTATATTGTTTCTGCTAGTCACTACTGCTGCTGTCACTGTTGCTCTTGCTATAAAATTATTGCTATCATTGTTACCGTTACCGTTGTTGCTGCTACTATTATCAAAACTATCATACTACTTTGCTACTGAGCACTTTGTTGTAGATAATTAATCTCCAAGTGTGGTTGAATTGACAACTCAGCTGCTAATACTTACAAATATTCTTTGGCTCCCCTTGTGTCAAATCTATAAATTTGGGTTGAATACTCTACCCTCGAAAACTGTTGCGATCACATATACTTGTGGTTTATCAATAGGCGAAAGAATTAGGTCAGAAGGTGCACAAGGGGCCCACTAGGGTGGGGGGGGGCGCGCCCTACCCCCTAGGCGCGCCCTCCGTCCTTGTGGCCGCCTCGTGGCTCCTCCGACTTCATCTCAAGTCTCTTGTTGTCTTTTGGTCCAAGAAAAATCATCGTGAATGTTTTATTCCGTTTGGACTTCGTTTGGTATTCCTTTTTTGCAAAACTCAAAAACAGGGGAAAAACCAGGAACTGGCACTGGGCTCTAGTTAATAGGTTAGTCCCAAAAATAATATAATATAGCATATTAATGCATATAAAACATCCAAAACAGATAATATAATAGCATGGAACAATAAAAAATTATAGATACGTTGGAGATGTATCACGCATCAGTCCGGGCGCCACAACCTGCATCGTGGTGGTCGTCAGCGGCTCTGCCCAGATGGATCCTTCATCGATCTAACGTCCACCGGCACACAACGGGTTTCGGGCTCCGACAAGGAAGAGTAGGGCATGGAAGACGGCGGTGCCTTGAGTCTCGTGAGCCGGCGAGTGTCCCATGCCCTACTCTACCTTGCCGGCAACTAGACAAACACTCCAGGGAGCGCAGCAGGCCGCCGGAGGGGGAGCGGCTGGCGGGAGCGGAACCGGACGAAGCTCCGGTCAAAGATTGTTGCATTGCATGTAATAATATTGATTTGAGATTTCTAATTTGAGGTATCCGGATGTGGAATGCATTTTTTGAGGGGTGACCGGCCACTGTCTGTGGACGTTTGAGGGGTCGGATTTTCCAAGTTCGGCTTTAGATGCTCTTAGTGGAGCAAGAAGATGTCAACGTTTGTTGGGTTGTGGTTTAGGTTGGGATTCTAGACTTAAAATGCATGAAAATAGCCCGTGGCAACACACGGGCGTTCTACTAGTTCAAATTAATGTTGACCATTTGGACATTGGAGGCGTCAAATACAAACCTTATTCCATGGCCCGGTCCATGATATATGCCTGATGCCTATACAAACTCAGAGCCAGACACAAATGGATATGCAGTCATCGCCAATAGGGAAGTTCACAAGAAGGATCAGAAACAGTTACCAACCATAGCTCGCCAAATGGATCACATAATGCCACTAGAAGAATGAATCTGATGATGCTTTCATGCATATTTGAATTGGAGTTAGTCGCGCAAACTGTACCTGTGCTGATGAGTGATGATGCAGTTGGTTATGGACACCTCTCTGTTGTTGGATACGTGGATCCCGTCGGTGTTGGGCTCCATCCCGGTGCGGTGACAAATCGCCGCGAAACGACTGCTTTCCAGCAGTAGGCGACCACGACGTGCATCTGCATGCTGTCCTTCGCCTCCAGATCGTCCACGACCAGATGGTTGCAGTCTTTGAAGTACAGGGCCTGGGATTTTTGCCCACAAATGAAGAACATTCCCGCTGATGGAAGAGGGAGAAGAAGAAGTAGGTTCAACGAGTCAGGTTCCCTGTCGCAAAAATGTATAAAACGGAACTGGAGGTAGGAGGTGCACATGTGTACCGTGGATTTGTTGACCTTGCATGAGTTGATCCACCACTCCTGCCTGTGCCTGTTTAGCGTCCCGCCGCCCATGGCATGGAGGCTGTCGATGTCCTCGAACGTGATCCACTGCTCCGGGCGATCGCCGTCGAGCCAGACCGACCGGTTCGACGGAGTGATAACCCACAAGTATAGGGGATCGCAACAGTTTTCGAGGGTAGAGTGTTCAACCCAAATTTATTGATTCGACACAAGGGGAGCCAAAGAATATTCTCAAGTACTAGCAGCTGAGTTGTCAATTCAACCACACCTGGAAAACTTAATATCTGCAGCAAAGTATTTAGTAGCAAAGTAGTATGGAAGTAACGGTGACGGTGGCAAAAGTAACAGTAGCAGTTTTGTAGTAATTGTAACAGTGGCAACGGTAAAATAACTAAGCAAAGATCAATATGTGAAAAGCTCGTAGGCATTGGATCAGTGATGGATAATTATGTCGGATGTGATTCCTCATGCAGTAGTTATAACATAGGGTGACATAGAACTAGCTCCAGTTCATCAATGTAATGTAGGCATGTATTCCGAATATAGTCATACGTGCTTATGGAAAAGAACTTGCATGACATCTTTTGTCCTACCCTCCGTGGCAGCGGGTCCTATTGGAAACTAAGGGATATTAAGGCCTCCTTTTAATAGAGTACCGGACCAAAGCATTAACACTTAGTGAATACATGAACTCCTCAAACTACGGTCATCACTGGGAGTGGTCCCAATTATTGTCACTTCGGGGTTACCGGATCATAACACATAGTAGGTGACTATTTCTTGCAAAATAGGATCAACAACTCACATATATTCATGAAAACATAATAGGTTCAGATCTGAAATCATGGCACTCGGGCCCTAGTGACAAGCATTAAGCATAGCAAAGTCATAGCAACATCAATCTTAGAACATAAGGATACTAGGGATCAAACCCTAACAAAACTAACTCGATTACATGGTAAATCTCATCCAACCCATCACCGTCCAGCAAGCCTACGATGGAATTACTCACGCATGGCGGTGAGCATCATGAAATTGGTGATGGAGGATGGTTGATGATGATGATGACAGCGACGGATTCCCCTCCCCGGATCCCCGAACGGACTCCACATCAGCCCTCCCGAGAGAGATTAGGGCTTGGCGGTGGCTCCGTATCGTAAAATGCAATGAATCCTTCTCTCTGATTTTTCTTCCCGAACGTGAATATATAGAGTTGGAGTTGACGTCGGTGGAGCCTCAGGGGGCCCACGAGGCAGGGGGCGCGCCCCAGGGGGGTGGCCGCGCCCTCCACCCTCGTGGACAGGGTGTGGGCCCCCTGGTGTTGATTCTTTGGCCAATATTTTTTACTTATTCCAAAAATATTCTCCGTGAAGTTTTAGGTCATTCCGTGAACTTTTATTTCTGCACAAAAATAACACCATGGCAATTCTGCCGAAAACAGCGTCAGTCCGGGTTAGTTCCATTCAAATCATGCAAGTTAGAGTCCAAAACAAGGGCAAAAGTGTTTGGAAAAGTAGATACGTTGGAGACGTATCACGGAGCCTCGGCGTTCCCTTGATCTGATCACTCGCAACATAAACATCATGAACAGAGCATGCAGAAGGAGAATGATATGCAGGCAAAAATGAAAAATTTGACTTGTGGATGAAAAGAATTCACAAATTGAACTGTCTTCAATTTTTTTTTGCTTCGCTGACCCTTTCGTGTAGCGCCCGACACAGAGGCGTCACACTACACTGTGCAGCGCCTAACTGCAGGCGCTACACGTCTGACCAGCGTCGCACCCTGAGCTACCTAAAAATTTCTAAGTCAACGTGTAACGCCTGAGAGCTAGGTACTGCACCATACAGTGTAACACCTAGTGTCTAGGTTCTACACAATCGGGAGTTTTGATTTTGCTTGACTGCGCTGTCGCGAGCAGACGAGAGGTGCCGCGGGTTGAAAGTCCTAGAAGCCAAAACTCCAAAGCCAAGGTGCAGCCGTAATAAACTGCATGCACGAGCTATGGCTTAATTAATTGGAGCCATTTAACTCGCTGCATGCATGAGCTCTGGCTTAATTAATTGCAGCCATTTAACTCGTTGAATGCATGCTCTTAGCTGTAATAGGTTGCATGTATGGTTGGGTGTGTTGACCGAGGCAATTTTACGGGTTGCCTCCCTCTATACTCGCATCTCTCTTTCCCCGTCGAACCAAGCAAGAAAGAAAGAAGCATTTGGACAGCCAGTCATTATTAAAACTCGCGGCACCTCTAGTCGGCTTGTGACAGCACAGTCAAGAAAAACCAAAAACCCTGATTGTGTAGCGCCTAGACACTAGGCGTCACACTGTATGGTGTAGCGCCTACCCTTTAGGCGTTACACACTCACTTAGCAATTTTCAGGCAGTCCGGGGTGTGATGCTGGTCAGACATGCAACGCCTATCAGTTATGCGTTGCACAGTGTAGTGTCACACATATTGAAAGCACAAGTGCTCCCTGGGTGATTTTGGTAATTAATGTCAACATATCTCTTGTTGGACTAACACTTTTACCTAGTATGTTTCAGACAAGTTCAACAATGGAGTGGCATGGACTAGAGGATGTGGAACCCCTTCAAGATGCTAAGAACAAAGGATTGGCTCAAGCTCCAAGCTCAAGACTCTACACTTTCTATTTTAGTGATCCAAGATCACATTGAGTCTATAGGAAAAGCCAATACTATCAAGAGGGTATGAGGTGTTGCTTAATGAGTTTCTTGCTCTACAGTGCTTAGTGATATGCTCCAAATCCCTCAACTACTTTCTCACATCCACATATGTCCTAAACCAAAAGTCAAACTCGGACCCACCGATTCTTTCTATCCGGCGCCACCGAGTTCAGATGTCTTAGCCACTGCCACAAACCCTAGGCAAATTGGTTTCACCAATTGGTTCTCGGTCTCACCGAGATGGGATTCTAATCTCTCTGTGTATGTCCATTACCAAATTTGGTCTCACCGAGTTTAAGTAATCGGTACTACCGAGATTACAATGCAAACTCTCTGGTTAGCTTATTACCAAAATCGGTTCCACCGAGTTTGTGTAATCGGTCTCATGGAGTTTGCCTGACCAACTCTCTGGTTACCTTATTACCAAAATCGGTCTCACCGAGATTACATTATGCCCTAACCCTAACCACATCGGTCCTACCGAGTTGCATGCCGGTCCCACCGAAAATCCTAACAATCACTAGATTTGCTGAATCGGTCCGACGAGTTTACCAATTCAGTCCCACCGAGTTTGGCAAGTTGTGTGTAACGGTTAGATTTTGTGTGGAGGCTATAAATACCCCTCCACCCACTCTTCATTCGAGAAGAAAGCCATCAGAACGAACCTACACTTCCAGCATCCATTTTTTGAGAGAGAACCACCTACTCATGTGTTGAGGCCAAGATATTCCATTCCTACCATATGAATCTTGATCTCTAGCCTTCCCCAAGTTGCTTTCCACTCAAATCTTCTTTCCACCAAATCCAAATCCTGTGAGAGAGATTTGAGTGTTGGGGAGACTATCATTTGAAGCACAAGAGCAAGGAGTTCATCATCAACACACCATTTGTTACTTCTTGGAGAGTGGTGTCTCCTAGAGTGGCTAGGTGTCACTTGGGAGCCTCCAACAAGATTGTGGAGTTGAACCAAGGAGTTTGTAAGGGCAAGGAGATCGCCTACTTCGTGAAGATCTACCGCTAGTGAGGCAAGTCCTTCATGGGCGATGGCCATGGTGGGATAGACAGGGTTGCTTCTTCGTGGACCCTTCATGGGTGGAGCCCTCCGTGGACTCGCGCAACCGTTACCCTTCGTGGGTTGAAGTCTCCATCAACGTGGATGTACGATAGCACCACCTCTCCGAACCACGAAAAAAACATCTGTGTCTCCAATTGCGTTTGAATCCTCCAAACCCTTCCCTTTACATTCTTGCAAGTTGCATGCTTTACTTTCCGCTGCTCATATACTCTTTGCATGCTTGCTTGATATATATTGTGTGTGTTAAACTTGTGCCTAAACTCCACCTGAACCTAAAGAGTTAAAAAATGCCACTTTCGGCACTTAGTGTCTAATCACCCCCCTCTAGACACCTCTTCTCGATCCTTTCAATTGGTATCAGAGCTTTGGTCTCCATTGCTTTGGTTTAAACACCATTGGAGGAAGATGGATGAGTCTACTATTGGGAGTCTTAGACATAGAGGGCCTATACTTGATGGAGAGTATTTTCATGAGTGGAAAAATGAGATGCTTGTGATTTTCAGTCAATATCATTTGAACAAGTACATTGCTACCCCTTGTGCGCCTCATATTGATCCCTTGCATCCCACACCCGAAGAGGATCTTGACAAGATTCGCAATCTTAGAACCATCAATCTTATCATAAGAGGAATGCCCAAAAATTTGATTGCTAGTTTGTCTACTCTTGATTGTGCCTATACTATACGGACATTTCTTGAGGAACGATTTCTAGATTATTCCTTGAAAAATTTAGATGAAATTCTCCATAAGTCTATTGCCTTGAGTAAGATGAATTCTAGTGATCCTATGTTTGGTGATTGTTTGTTTGAGCTTACAAACCTTATGCGTGCCAAAGGAGATGTTGGAATTATTAGTGATATTATTTCCGAAGCTATAAAAATTCATAAGCAAGATCATTGTCAAACTCACTCTAACGAAACACCCTCTCTACGATTTGATCCACCACATGACGATGTTGAACATTGATACTATGATGAGGATGATGATAGTGAATTCGATCTTGATGATGCAAAGAGACACTTTGGTCTTATGGCAAATCTTCGCAGATATATGGCAGGAGGAAAGGAATGGGTTCTTGATAGTGGATGTACCGATCACATGACCGGAGATAAAGACATGTTTCAGGAGCTTGCTGAAAATGATGGTCCTCGAAAGTATGTCACTTTCAGTGACAACTCAAAGGGTAAGGTGGTTGGCCTCGGTAAGGTGGCCATATCACATGATAGCTCCTTACAAAATGTCATGCTTGTTGAATCTCTTGGATACAACTTACTTTCAGTATCTAGACTTGCTGATTTCGGTTTCAATGTCCTATTTACTGAAGTAGATTGCCAAGTGTTTCGTAGAGATAATCATAAAATGGTCTTTACCGGTGTGCATAGAGGTGATCTATACATTGTTGATTTCACTAAAAAGGCTCAACCTAGAACTTTCTTTATTGCTAAATCCTCTAAAGGTTGGTTATGGCATAGACGATTAGGTCATGTTGGCATGCAAAACCTTGACAAGCTTATTAAAGGAAATCATATCCTTGGAGTTAACGATGTCATATTTGATAAGGATAGACTTTGCAGCGCTTGTCGTGCGTGTAAACAGGTTGGAGGAAGGCATCCCGTGAAGAACATCATGACCACAAGGAGGCCACTCGAGCTACTTCATATGGATCTCTTTGGTCCCAACGCTACAAAAGTCTCGGTGGAAATTCTTTTGGTCTAGTTATAGTTGATGATTTTTCAAGATTTACGTGGGTGTTCTTTCTCGATGATAAATCGCAGGTTCAAAAGATCTTCAAAAACTTCGCTAGGAAGGCCCAAAATCAATTTGAAGTAAAGATCAAGAAGGTTCGCAGCGACAACGGAACGGAGTTCAAGAACGCAAATGTGGACACCTTTCTTGACGAAGAAGGGATTTCACACGAGTTCTCGGCTACGTACACACCTCAACAAAATGGAGTTGTTGAGAGGAAGAACCGGACGCTCATTGAAATGGCGAGAACGACGCTTGATGAGTACAAGACGCCGAAGCACTTTTGGGCGGAAGCGGTTGAGACAGCTTGTCATGCAACAAATCGCTTGTATCTTCACAACCTACTCAGCAAGACGGCATACGAGCTTCTCACCGGTAACAAACTCCAAGTTGGATACTTTCGAGTATTCGGCTCAAAGTGCTACATTCTTGATAAGCATCGTCGTTCTAAATTTGCTCCTAAGTCTCATGAAGGTTTTCTACTTGGTTATGGCTCAAACTCTCACACATACCGTGTCTACCACAATTTCACACGAAAGGTTGAAGAAACGGTAGATGTGAAGTTTGATGAATCTAACGGCTCGCAAGTAGAGCAATTGCCAATTGATGTAGGAGACAAAGACCCCTCGGAAGCAATTCAAGACTTGTCTATTGGCAAGATTCGTCCAACGGAGATGAAGGAAGCATCCACAAGTGGGACACACCAAGAAGAATAAAACGAGGAAGTGCACTAAGATGAACGTCAACAACCTCCTTCTCCACCACGACAAGAGAACGACAACGCCAACAATGAAGAAGGCCAAGAAGAAGAACAACATGAAGAAGATGTTCAACCAAGACCCAAGCAAAAGCTTTCACGAGTTCGAGCAAGAATCGCTAAAGACCATCCCATCGAGCAAATCTACAATGATATCCAAACCGGGAGAATCACTCGCTCTAAAACTCATTTAGCTAACTTTTGTGAACACTATTAATTCATCTCTAGCATTGAACCTATGAAGGATGAAGAAGCATTGGAAGATCCGGATTGGATAAACGCCATGCACGAAGAGCTACACAACTTTGAGAGATATCAAGTTTGGACATTGGTTGAGAAGCCCGACAACAACCACAACATCATCGGTACCAAATGGGTGTTTCCCAACAAGCAAGATGAAGATGGACAAGTAGTTCACAACAAAGCACGTCTCATCGCCCAAGGCTACACACAAGTCGAAGGTATGGACTATGGTGAGACTTATGCTCCCATTGCTAGACTTGAGTCCATTCGCATCTTACTTGCCTATGCTAATCACCATGATATCACCTTGTACCAAATGGACATTAAAAGTGCTTTTATAAATGGTGAAATAGAGGAGGAAGTTTATGTTAAACAACCTCCGGCTTTGTTAATCCTAAGAAACCTGATCATGTTTACAAACTTCACAAAGCTCTTTATGGTCTTAAACAAGCTCCTAGAGCGTGGTATAAATGCTTGACCAAGTTCCTTATTGAAAAAGGTTTTGAAATCGGAAAAATTGATTCTACTCTTTTTACTAAAAGGGTCAACAGAGAACTATTTGTGTGCCAAATCTATGTTGATGATATTATATTTGGTTCTACTAACCCTCATTTTAGTGAAAAGTTTGGAAAGCTAATGTCGGAGAAGTTTGAGATGTCTATGATGAGTGAACTCAAATTCTTTCTTGGTTTGCAAATCAAGCAAACTATGGAAGGTACCTTTGTCTCTCAAACAAAGTACACCAAGGACTTATTCAAGAAGTTCAATATGCAAGAATGCAAAGGTATGACTACACCCATGCCTACTAGTGGACATCTTGATTTGACCAAAGATGGTGAACCGGTCGATCAAAAGGTTTATCGCTCTATGATTGGTTCGTTGTTATATCTATGTGCTTCACGTCCCGATATCATGCTAAGTGTGTGCATGTGTGCACGATATCAAGCTGCTCCTAAAGAATGTCATCTTAAGGCCGTGAAAAGGATAGTGAGATACCTAATCCATACACCAAATTTTGGCATTTGGTATCCTAAGAGGGCCTCTTCGATCTTGTTGGCTACTCCGACTCGGACTATGCCGGTGACAAGGTTGATAGAAAGTCCACGTCGAGTACTTGTCAATTTCGTGGCAGATCTCTTGTGTCTTGGTCTTCCAAGAAACAAAACTCGGTATCCTTATCCACCGCCGAAGCGGAATACATTGCCGCTGGTTCATGTTGTGCTCAATTACATTGGATGACCCAAACTCCTAAAGATTATGGGATATATGTGAAACATGTTCCATTACTTTGTGACAATGAAAGTGCTATCAAGATTGCTCACAATCCCGTGCAACACTCTCGAACTAAGCACATTGAAGTTCGTCATCATTTCATTTGAGATCATGTTGCTAAGGGTGACATTAATCTTAAGCATGTTCGCACTGAAAAGCAATTAGCAGATATATTCACTAAAGCACTTGATGAGAAAGTGTTTTGCAGGTTAAGAGGTGAATTGAACATCATTGATGCTTCAAACTTGGAGTAGGAACTCCATTGGTTACATGCAAGACATGAGCTTATGACCAATCCTTGATATTTCTCTTATGATGATAATCTTATATCTTGGATATATTTGAACCTTGCATGTTATCTAACCCTTGTAGGTGCTTCGACGAATCTAAGTCTATGAGATTGCAACTCACTCACATCTTGAGCAATCTCTACATCACCAAGTCTCTACACAATGGTGGATGAAGACAAGGAAGCACGAAACCATTCAAACATATCCTTTGACAAATTCTATGTTGAGTTTCATGATTGTAATTTTGGATACACAAGTGCTCTTCCTTGCAAGAACTAACCCATGTAGGTAGATGAACTCAAATTCCAAGTGGTGCTCCCAACTCTTGATGAGCTACATCAACCTTGAGCAACCCACACAAGTTCAACTACATGATCACGATCACCACCACCACCCAAGGTATGCTATTCCATCTTAGAGAATCTTTACCCCAAGACATGAGTCAAAGCAACTCGACAAGATGTGAATACATCAAGATTCTTAAAGAAAAATGGCAACCCCATTTTGAGCTTAAACGATGAGTATGACCTATGATCAAGTGATCTCACTTGACTCCTAAGTCAATATACTCTAACATAGGTGACTTTGTCACCGCCCAATTCTAGATGAAGTTCTCTTGTGTTTCCTTTTGCATTTGTCTCATGCATATTTGTTTATCCTTTCAAAAACTTCGTCTAGATTTCTTTTATATTTGTTCTGCATTCCCTGCATCCAATTCTTTGCAAATCTTTTAGTTAATTCCTTGCAAATCCTTGTGAGATCTTACTTGTCTAGTGAGCTGAGGTGACACGTGTTTTCTCTGTGATGAACTCGGTCACACCGGTTTCTTGTCTTCGGTCTAACCGAAATCATTCGATGCAACCGAATCATACCACTCGGTGCCACCGATTTCACTACAGGAAAAACATTTTGCCACTTATTCCTGCATTACTTTTGATCCAGCTCCACTCCATGAATCTTGTCCTCTACAAGTATCACATATTTATCAGTGCTTTATGCTGTGACTCAAGGACCAAACCCATTCACGACAAATTCCAGAAGGCCCTTCTTGGAAATTGATGTCAAAGCGGGGGAGAGAGAGAGATCACATCAAAGCCTTATCACTTCAACAGGGGGAGAAAGATATCTCCGGGGGAGAGAATACTCAAGAAGAGAGTAATCTTCAAGGATCCCAGATGCTTGGTGTTCAAGAGGAGAGATGCCACATGTCTTCTTGAGGGGAAAGACATGTTCATATGTGCTTATTTGAATTAGCTCTGTTCATTTGTTTCTTTGAGCTCTGATTTTGCATTTTGCTCAGATTTTCTGTTCCCTATCTTCTCCCAGTATCCCATGCTAGATTCAGGGGGAGCAACACATCTAAGGGGAAAGAAATTCTTTAAATTCATTGCACATCTTTACCTTTGGGGACATGTCTATATTCAATGTGGTACTTAGTACTCACTCTCTACATGTCATCCCGGTCTTGGTACTCTTGTGGTTTCTTTTGTTTGCTCTGGCTAGTAGGTGTATCTATGTTATCTAACCTTGTTTATGCAGGTTCATTCCATCCTAAGCCAACTCAAGACCACAAGGTAAGTATATGCATCACAGTCATGTGTATGAGGAATTCTTGCTGATGTACATACTGTTTGCAAGAAGGACTCATGAGCATGAAGGTACATTTCCCATATTCACATCATTTGCTCTGATGCATATAGCCAAGATACATGTAACGCATTGCCTTCACTGTCATGGTTATGCTCTCACATGCTTCTATATTCCATATCCACATGATTACATACATGTAGGGGGGCCTATGCATGTTACATGTCTTTCCAAAGCTTTACTCGTTATTCTTTATATCTTTATCTAAAGCTTTAATGTATGTTGTCATCAATTACCAAAAAGGGGGAGATTGAAAGCACAAGTGCTCCCTGGGTGATTTTGGTAATTAATGTCAACATATCTCTTATTGGACTAACACTTTTACCTAGTATGTTTCAGACAAGTTCAACAATGGAGTGGCATGGACTAGAGGATGTGGAACCCCTTCAAGATGCTGAGAACAAAGGATTGGCTCAAGCTCCAAGCTCAAGACTCTACATTTTATATTTTAGTGATCCAAGATCACATTGAGTCTATAGTAAAAGCCAATAATATCAAGAGTGGATGAGGAGTTGCTTAATGAGTTTCTTGCTCTACAGTGCTTAGAGATATGCTCCAAAGCCCTCAACTACTTTCTCACATCCACATATGTCCTAAACCAAAAGTCAAACTCGGCCCCACCGATTCTTTCTATTTGGCGCCACCGAGTTCACATGTCTTAGCCACTGCCACAAACCCTAGGCAAATCGGTTTCACCAATAGGGATCTCGGTCTCACCGAGATGGGATTGTAATATCTCTGTGTATGTCCATTACCAAATTCGGTCTCACCGAGTTTAAGTAATCGGTACTACCGAGATTACAATGCAAACTCTCTGGGTAGCTTATTACCAAAATCAGTCCCACCGAGTTTGTGTAATTGGTCTCACCGACTTTGCCTGACCAACTCTCTGGTTAGCTTATTACCAAAATCAGTCTCACCAAGTTTGTGTAATCGGTCTCACCGAGATTATGTTATGCCCTAACCCTAACCACATCGGTCCTACCGAGTTGCATGTCGGTCCCACTGAAAATCCTAACGGTCACTAGATTTGCTGAATCGGTCCGACCGAGTTTACCAATTCGGTCCCACCGAGTTTGGCAAGTTGTGTGTAACGGTTAGATTTTGTGTGGAGTCTATAAATACCCCTCCACCCACTTTTCATTCGAGAAGAAAGCCATCAGAACGAACCTACACTTCCAGCATCCATTTTCTGAGAGAGAACCACCTACTCATGTGTTGAGGCCAAGATATTCCATTCCTACCATATGAATCTTGATCTCTAGCCTTCCCCAAGTTGCTTTCCACTCAAATCTTCTTTCCACCAAATCCAAATCCTGTGAGAGAGAGTTGAGTGTTGGGGAGACTATCATTTGGAGCACAAGAGCAAGGAGTTCATCATCAACACACCATTTGTTACTTCTTGGAGAGTGGTGTCTCCTAGAGTGGCTAGGTGTCACTTGGGAGCCTCCAACAAGATTGTGGAGTTGAACCAAGGAGTTTGTAAGGGCAAGGAGATCGCCTACTTTGTGAAGATCTACCGCTAGTGAGGCAAGTCCTTCGTGGGCGACGGCCATGGTGGGATAGACAAGGTTGCTTCTCCGTGGACCCTTCGTGGGTGGATCCCTCCATGGACTCGCGCAACCGTTACCCTTCGTGGGTTGAAGTCTCCATCAACGTGGATGTACGATAGCACCACCTATCTGAACCACGACAAAAACATCCGTGTCTCCAATTGCGTTTGAATCCTCCAAACCCTTCCCTTTACATTCTTGCAAGTTGCATGCTTTACTTTCCGTTGCTCATATACTCTTTGCATGCTTGTTTGATATATATTGTGTGTGTTAAACATGTGCCTAAACTCCACTTGAACCTAAAGAGTTAAAAACTGCCACTTTCGGCACTTAGTGTCTAATCAACCCCCCCCCCCCCCTCTAGACACCTCTTCTCGATCCTTTCACCTATGTATTAGGTGCTACACGAAAGAGTCAGCGGAGCGAAATTTTTTCAAAGACAGTTTAGTTTGTGAACTTTTTCGTCCATTGGTCAAATTTGTCATTTTTACCCTATATGCATAGTATTGTGATCGATCACCAGTAGACTGACCATTGCTATGATAGTTGTAGCCCTGCAGGGGCCGCTGAAGCTGAGGAGCATGAGGAGGTAGGTCTTCCCCTCGGGCACGTGGAACAAGGATGTGTCACCAGAGGAGTTGCAGGCGTCCTTGCATTCATACAGGGGTTGGGATTAGGTTGTCCAGCTGGTTCATTAGCAAAAACGGCAGGGGATCTGTAAAAGTGCCATGACGACCCGCTACGGCCACCTGGCACCGCTTGCTACTCTGTCACTGGCCTAGTACTAAATTATCACATATGGTGCAAGTTGTAGGATGGTGGTGGTGAAGTTTTGGACTAAATCATCACATTATATGCAAGTTGTAGGACTTAGAGCATCTCCAGCCGCCCCCCAACAGGCCCCCCAGACAATTTTTTAGCGCCGGCGCCAAAAAAACCCCTCGTCACGCCTGAAAGCACAAGTGCTTCCTGGGTGGTTTTGGTAATTAATGTCAACATATCTCCTGTTCTACTAATACTTTTATCTAGTATATTTCAGATAAGTTCAATGGTGGAGTGGCATGGACAAGAGAATTTGGAACCCCTTCAAGATGCTCAGGACAGAAGATTGGCAAAAGCTCAAAAGCTCAAGACTCTACATTTTCATTTTAGTGATCCAAGATCACATTGAGTCCATAGGAAAGCCAATACTATTAAAAGGGGATGAGGTGTTTCTTAATGGCTTGCTTGCTCAAAGTGCTTAGTGATATGCTCCAAAGCTCTCAACCACTTTCTCATTGCCACATATGTCCCAAACCAAAAGTCAAACTCGGCCCCACTGATTTGATCTATCCGGCCCCACCAAGTTCACTTGACATAGCCGCTGCCAGAAACTCTAATCAGTTCAGTCTCACCGAGATAGGCTTGCAAACTCTCTGTTGCCTGTTGCAATTATTTCGGTCTCACCGACATATGCAATCGGTCCCACCGAATTTGCTTGATCAACTCTCTGTTTTGCTTATTACCAAAATCGGTCTCACCGAGTTTGTGTAATCGGTCAAACTAAGCTGAGGTTTTACCCTAACCCTAGCACATCGGTCCCACCGAGTTGATCATATCGGTCCCATCGAAATTCCTAACGTTCACATTTTGAACTAAATCAGTCTGACCGAGTTTCATGATTCGGTCCCACCGAGTTTGGTGAATTATGTGTAACGACTAGATTTTGTGTGGAGGCTATATATACCCCTCCACCCACTCTTCATTCGTGGAGAGAGCCATCAGAACGTGCCTACACTTCCAGCATTCATTTTCTAAGAGAGAACCACCTACTCATGTGTTGAGACCAAGATATTCCAATCCAACCACAAGAACCTTCATCTCTAGCCTTCCCCAAGTTGCTTTCCACTCAAATATTCTTTCCACCAAATCCAAATCTGAGAGAGAGAGAGAGAGAGAGAGTTGAGTGTTGGGGAGACTATCATTTGAAGCACAAGAGCAAGGAATTCATCATGAACACACCATCTATTACCTTCTGGATGGTGGTGTCTCCTAGATTGGTTAGGTGTCACTTGGGAGCCTCCGACAAGATTGTGGAGTTGAACCAAGGATTTTGTACGAGCAAGGAGATCGCCTACTTCGTGAAGATCTACCCTAGTGAGGCAAGTCCTTCGTGGGCGATGGCCATGGTGGGATAGACAAGGTTGCTTCTTCATGGACCCTTCGTGGGTGGAGCCCTCCATGGACTCGCGCAACCATTACCCTTCGTGGGTTGAACTCTCCATCACCGTGGATGTACGATAGCACCACCTATCGGAACCACGCCAAAAATCTCCGTGTCTCCAATTGCGTTTGCATACTCCAATCCCATCCCTTTACATTCTTGCAACTTGCATGCTTTACTTTCCGCCGCTCATATACTCTTGCCACACTTGCTTGAAATGTATTTTGAATTTTTAAACTTGTGCAAAAACTCCACCTTAACTTGAAGAAATTAAAAATTGCTACTTTTCTTTATTGAGAGTCTAATCACCCCCCCCCCCCTCTAGACACCTTTTATCGATCCTTTCGATTGGTATTAGAGCATTGGTCTCCACTGCTTTGGTTTAATCACCATTGGAGGAAGATGGATGAGTCTACATTGGGGAGTCTTAGACGTTGAGTGCCTATACTTGATGGAGAGTTCTTTCATGAATGGAAAATTGAGATGCTTGAGATTTTCAATGAATATCATTTGAACAAGTACATTACTAGCCTTTGTGCACCCCATGTTGATCCTTTGCATCCTACCCTTGATGAGTCTATTGACATGATCCGCAACCTTAGAACTGTTAATCTTATTACTAGAGGTTTGCCTAGAAGCTTGATTGGTTGCTTGCCTACTCTTGATTGTGCCTACACTATATGGAGATTTCTTGAGGAACGATTTCCAAACTATTCCTTGCAAAACTTAGATTAGATTCTTCATAAGTCTATTTCCTTGAGTAAGATGAATTCCCATGATCCTAAGTTTGGTGATTATCTATTTTAGCTTACTAACCTCATGCGTGCCAAAGGAGATGATGGAATCATTAGCAATATCATCTCTGAAACCATTAGAATTCATAAAGATGAATATTGTGCTGATCATTTATCTAATGAATCACTCCCTCTAGGAATTGATCCATCACAAGACGATGTTGGATACTATGATGAGGATGATGATAGTGACTTTGATCTCGACGAGTCTATGAGACATTTTGGTCTTATGGCTAATCTTCACGGCTACATTGTTGGAGGAAAGGAATGGGTCCTTGATAGTGGATGTACCGATCACATGACCGGAGACCAGGATATGTTTTGTGAGCTAGTTGAAAACGCCGGCCCTCGAAAGTATGTCACCTTTGGTGATAACTCAAACGTTAAGGTGGTTGGCCTTGGTAAGGTGGCCATCTCACATGATAGCTCCATACAAAATGTTATGCTCATTGAATCTCTTTGGCTATAATTTACTTTCCGTATCTAGGCTTGCTGACTTTGGCTTCAATGTCCTATTTACTGAAGTAGATTGCCAAGTGTTTCAAAGAGATAATCATAATATGGTCTTTACCGGTATACGTAGAGGTGATCTTTACATTGTTGATTTCACTAAAAAGGCTCAACCTAGAAGTTGCTTAATTGCTAAATCCTCTAAAGTCTAGTTGTGGCATAGAAGGTTAGGTCATGTGGGCATGTGAAATCTTGATAAGCTTATTAAAGGTGATCATATCCTTGGAGTGAAAGATGTTATATTTGACAAGGATAGATTGTGCAATACTTGTCAAGCAGGAAAACAAGTTGGAGGAAGCCACCCCCTGAAGAACATCATGACCATGAGAAGACCGCTCGAGCTACTTATTATGGATCTCTTTGGTCCCAATGCCTACAAAAGTCTCGGTGGAAACTCATTTGGTCTAGTCATAGTCGATGATTTTTCAAGATTTACATGGGTGTTCTTTCTTGATGATAAATCGCAGGTCCAAAAGATCTTCAAGAACTTTGCTAGGAAGGCCCAAAATCAATTTGAAGTGAAGATCAAGAAGGTTTGCAGCGCCAACGGAACAGAGTTCAAGAACGCAAATGTGGATACCTTTCTTGACGAAGAATGGATTTCACATGAGTTCTTGGCTACATACACGCCTCAGCAAAATGGGGTTGTTGAGAGGAAGAACCGGACTCTTATTGAGATGGCGAGAATGATGCTTGATGAGTAAAAGATGCCAAAACACTTATGGGCGAAAGCGGTTGAGACAGCTTGTCATGCAACAAATCACTTGTATCTTCACAAGCTACTCGGCAAGACGGCATACGAGTGTAGCGACCCGACCTCAGACGGTCAAGCCTACGTGTTCTTTGTGCCATCCTGGATCGATATCTTGGCACACACAAGACATCAATGTATATATCAAAGTGCAATCACATGTATAATTAACATAAAACTGATATATACCTCATAATACTCAGCGGAAACAATCAAACGGGTGTGGAGTCCCATCAACGCCATCGCAGGTTGAGTGTAGACCGTAACCCTGTATCGTAACTCTTGTTCGTCGAGGAAATATCTGCAACATGATACGTTGCAGCCGTGTAGGTCAGTACATTGAATGTACCGGCAAGATCACAATAAGAGAAAACAGATGATAAACTATACTATATGCAATATGGCTTTGTGGCTCAGATTCGAGTTTTGTTTATGCGTAAAAGCTGGTTTTATTTTTCCCTACATCAAAGGAATAAATGAAGTCTGTACTATAGAGTTTTCTATCATGACATGGTTCCGCCAACCGATGTCTCATAGCCCAAAATCATCATAAGTTGCCCATAATTAAGTTATCAATCCGTGTTGAGAGTTCCGAGATAGATCCAAGTCCGGATGCTCAAATTGTCTCAGAATCGGGACACGGCTAATCGATTAGGTTTTAACCCTCTGCAGGGGTTTGTACACTTTACCCGCAAGATTCGATCCCTCTTTTTACGTTCTCGCACTTCAGGGTGTTTGAGAACAAGATGACCAAAACATGGTCTTCCGAAGAGTTCCTCTGACCACTGTCTGGTGCTCATCCAATCCTACCGTAGTTCTACATCTGCTAGTACCGTCCCAGCCAGATTCACCACTAATGTCAACCAAGCCAGAGCCCATAGTGACTTGCGGTTGCACAGGTAAGCTTCCGGGCATGAAGTATTCTTCCGTCTCTTTGAGTCTGGGTGAAGCTTTCCGCAAGATGTCATGTCGCTTCTCCATGCATCCCGGCCATCCACTGGTTTCTCCAGGTGCCCACAACCATCCTTCACCCAAAGAGTGTGTATTGAATTCTTGTCTCGAGTCTTGAAGTCTTGAGGCCTTGAAGATGCAGTCCTTGCAGATTCCATCATGGAGTTGTCGTCATTGACGTAGATCCTCCATTCTCACACCACTCGTGCACTCATACCAAACCCCGTCTACTATAGCGTAGCATTAAAATAAAATATCGCCCGTGGCTTGGTAATGTGGGTGATGGGTTCCTACCTCATGCATACTACTCAACTACAAGAATTCAATATCACTACTGTAGGGTTGTTGCAAAGATGCCACTAAATGCAATAAAAACATAGGTATGAAAGCATGGTCAAAGTGAACTTGCCTGGTAAGTTGATGAAGATAACAACGCTCTCGAATAATGACTTGGTAGAACTATTCGTCACTCCGTTGAAAATCTATATAGTCATAGCATTCATATAAGCAAACATCCTAGCAAACAATTCTAACACTCATAATAAAACCAACAATTAAAAATGCAAATCAAGGGACACCAAATAAAAACAAAGGAAAACTACACAACAAAACTACCAAAGAAAAACTCGGAGAAAACAAATCAGGGTTTTCACCACATCAAGCATCAACTAAGAAATAGTTTTACACAACTAAAACTTTTCTTAACAGAACCTAAGCATGGGTTTTGCTAACTAACAGAAGGGAAAACATCATGCAAACTAGGAGCAAAAAGAATCACATCAAAAGCTATTATAGAACTCCTATTATGCCTATAACAATTCTAGCAAGAAAAAATAAAATAAAAATTTTATTTATTGTAAATAAAAGTTCATGTTCTGTAGCTACAGAAACTAATCTAAAATAAACTATAACATAGTAAAAATAAAATTATTTAATAACTAAAACAATAGGAAAACAGTAGCTAGTTCAATAAACAAGAATATCATGATTCTGATTAAAACTATTTTTTATTAATTCTAAAACGCCCAAATAAATACCTACGGTTAGGTAATGTCAAATCAAAGTTGTGACAAAAAGAATCACAAAAAAAAATATTCCTAACTCATTTTATAGCAGAATTACTATTCTGTCTAAATCTAAAATAAAGCAATTTTAAATAATTTAAACATGGCCAAACATATTTTCTACAGAAACTACAATAAATTTGCAAACCAACAAAAAAAGAATCACTTAAAAATATTAAGTAGATTAAAAGATATGAATTTTACAAAACTGAAACTATTCTGTTAAAACAGAAAACTAAAAATAAAACTAAAACGAAAAACTGGCTAATGGGCCTATCTAACGCTTCGGCGATAAATAACTAAACTACGCACACGGTTTAACAGAAAACAAACCGCGTCGGCCGGTCCAACTAAACCCTAATAAAAACCGATCTAAACTGGAATAAAACCGGTTCACTTAAACTAAACATAAATAAACCGTAACTAAACCGGCTTTTAAAATAAAAACATACCCCTTCGGGGGGATCTAATCTAAGCCATACGCGTTGGATCTAACGGCGAGGAGGGGTCCGGCGACTTACCGGTCGGCGACGGCGACGACGGCTCGGGCGGCGATGGTTCCGGCGACTCGGTGGTCGGGGCGTCAAGGGACCTCCGCGGTGCGGCGCGGCGAGGGAGTCCGGGTGGGTCAGGCGAGCTCGGGGTGGCCGGTGGAGTCGGGACGGTGGCAATGGCGGCGGCGGCGGCGTGCTCGTTCTTCGGCGAGCGCGTGCGGAGGGAGGAGGGCGTCGGGTGAGGGGGCGAGGGGGGGGGGAATGGGTCGAGGGGGGGGGGTATATATAGGGGTAGGGCACGGCTTGGACGAGGGGCAAGTCGGGCGAGGGGATCGGGTGAGATCCCGGAGATCGCGGGATCTCCGGCGAGCGGCGGCGCGGTTGCGTGGGCGAGGGGAAGGTGACGGGGTGGGGTCCGCCTGTCGGGGAGAGAGGGGGGCGGGGACGGGTCGGGCGACCGGCGCGAGAGGGTTTCGCGCTGGCCTGGCTCGGCCGGGTTGGGTGGCGCCGGGCCGCTGGTCAAAGCGGTGGGCCTCGGTACTGGCCGGGTCGGGCTCGGCTAGCGCCAGGTTTTTTCCTTTTCCATTTTATTTTGAAAATAAAAGGAGATAGAAAATATATAAAATATAAATATTTTATATAGGATATATATATATATATCAAAATGATCAGGGGAATATTCCCTATCATTTGAACATTTTTCCAGAGGCAAAATCCAAACTTTATAAAAATTCATTTTTTCAAAAATTCCAAATAAAACTCAAATTTGAAAGGGGTTTCAAGGCACTTTCAAATGACTTTCAATTTGATTCTTTTAACTTCCAACTCATATTTCATATAATTGAAGAAGTCATTTTATCTTCCCTCATGAAAATCATTGAGTTGCATAAAGCTTTGAATTTGAAATATTCTCAAATGAAATTCAAATCTTTTCAAAACCCTTTTCATTTCAAATGGAAGAAGTCATTTCATCTTCACTCTAGGGTTTTGGTGTTGGAATGGAATTGAATTCATTGAGATCCAAAAAGGGCAAAGGGGATAGTTTTGGGAAAGTCATTTTATTCCCTCTCATCCAACTTTCAAAAGTTTCAAATTCCACTCAATTTCACCCAATCAATCAAACAAACAATCAGACAACAAGCATAGTTATTTATCTAATATAACATTCCAAAAATTTAGAATTTTGGGATGTTACAACGAGCTTCTCACCGGTAACAAACCCCAAGTTGGATACTTTCGAGTATTCGGCTCAAAGTGTTATATTCTTGATAAGTATCGTCGTTCTAAATTTGCTCCTAAATCTCATGAGGGTTTCCTACTTGGTTATGGCTCAAACTCTCACACTTACCGTGTCTACAACAATTTCACCCGAAAGGTTGAAGATACGGTAGATGTGAAGTTTGATGAATCTAACGGCTCGCAAGTAGAGCAACTGCCAATTGATGTAGGAGACAGACACCCTTCGGAAGCAATCCAAGACTTGTCTATTGGCAAGGTTCGTCCAACGAAGGTGAAGGAGAGTACCTCGTCCGTCCAAGTGGAAGCTTCTACCTCACGACAAGGTGAACCAAGAGTTGACATGGAAGCATCCACAAGTGGGACACACCCAGATGAATAAAACGAGGAAGTACACCAAGATGAACCTCATCAACCTCCTTCTCCACCTCGACAAGAGAACGACAACATCAACAATGAAGAAGGCCAAGAATAAGAACAAGATGATGAAGAAGATGTTCCACCCCGACCGAAGCAAAAGCTCTCACGAGTTCGAGCAAGAGTCTCAAGAGACCATCCCGTCGAACAAATCTTCAACGATATCCAAACCGGGAGAATCACTCGCTCTAAAACTCGTTTGGCTAATTTTTGTGAACATTATTCATTCATCTCTAGCATTGAACCTATGAAGGTTGAAGAAGCATTGGAAGATCCGGATTGGATAAATGCCATGCATGAAGAGCTACACAACTTTGAGAGGAACCAAGTGTGGACATTAGTCGAGAAGCCCTACAACAACCACAACATCATCGGTACCAAATGGGTGTTTCGCAACAAGCAAGACGAAGATGGACAAGTCGTTCGCAACAAAGCACGTCTCGTCGCCCAAGGCTACACTCAAGCCGAAGGTATGGACTATGGTGAGACATATGCCCCTGTTGCTAGACTTGAGTCCATCCCATCTTACTTACCTATGCTAATCACCATGATATTACCTTGTACCAAATGGACATTAAAAGTGCCTTTCTAAACGGTGAAATTGAGGAGGAAGTTTATGTTAAACAACCTCCCGGCTTTGTTAATCCTAAGAAACCCAATCATGTTTACAAACTTCACAAAGCTCTTTATGGTCTTAAACAAGCTCCTAGAGTGTGGTATAAATGCTTGACCAAGTTCCTTATTGAGAAAGGCTTTGAGATTGGAAAGATTGATTATACTCTTTTTACTAAAAGGGTTAATGGTGAATTATTTGTGTGCCAAATTTATGTTGATGATATCATATTTGGTTCAACTAACCCTCGTTTTAGTGAAAAGTTTGGAAAGATAATGTCGGAGAAGTTTGAGATGTCTATGATGAGTGAACTCAAGTTCTTTCTTGGTTTGCAAATCAAGCAAACTAAGGAGGGAACCTTTGTCTCTCAAACAAAGTACACCAAGGACTTATTCAAGAAGTTCAACATGCAAGAAAGCAAAGGTATGAAAACGCCCTACCTACTAGTGGACATCTTGACTTGACCAAGGATGGCAAATCAGTTGACCAAAAGGTTTACCGCTCTATGATTGGTTCATTATTATATCAATGTGCCTTGATACGTCTCCAACGTATCTATAATTTTTGATTGCTCCATGTTATATTATCTACTGTTTTGCACATTATTGGGCTTTATTATCTACTTTTATATTATTTTTGGTACTAACCTATTAACCGGAGGCCCAAATTTTAATTGCTGTTTTTGCCTATTTGAGTTTCGCAGAAAAGGAATATCAAACGGAGTCCAAACGGAATGAAACCTTTGGGAACGTGATTTTTAGGAAGATTATGATCCGGGAGACTTGGACCCTATGTCAAGAAACAAAAGAGGAAGCCACGAGGTAGGGGGGCGCGCCCACCCCAAAGGGCGCCCCCTCCACCCTCGTGGGCCCCCTGTTGCTCCACCGACGTACTCCTTCCTTCTATATATACCTACGTACCCCCAAACGATCAGATACGGAGCCAAAAAACTAATTCCACCGCCGCAACCTTCTCAGACCACGAGATCCCATCTTGGGGCATGTTCGAGCTCACGGAGGGGGCATCCATCACGGAGGGCTTCTACATCAACACCATAGCCTCTCCGATGAAGTGTGAGTATTTTACCTCAGACCTTCGGGTCCATAGTTAGTAGCTAGATGGCTTCTTCTCTCTTTTTGGATCTCAATACAATGTTCTCCCCCTCTCTCGTGCAGATCTATTCGATGAATCTTATTTTTGCGGTGTGTTTGTTGAGACCGATGAATTGTGGGTTTATGATCAAGATTATCTATGAACAATATTTGAATCTTCTCTGAATTCTTTTATGTATGATTGGTTATCTTTGCAAGTCTCTTCGAATTATCAGTTTGGTTTGGCCTACTAGATTGATCTTTCTTGTAATGGGAGATGTGCTTAGCTTTGGGTTCAATCTTGCGGTGTCCTTTCCCAATGATAGTAGGGGCAGCAAGGCACGTATTGTATTGTTGCCATCGAGGATAACAAGATGGGGTTTTTATCATATTGCATGAATTTATCCCTCTACATCATGTCATCTTGCTTAAGGTGTTACTCTGTTTTCATGAATTAATACTCTAGATGCATGCTGGATAGCGGTCGATGAGTGGAGTAATAGTAGTAGATGCAGGTAGGAGTCGTTCTACCTGTCTCGGACGTGATGCCCTATATACATGATCGTAGCTAGATATTCTCATAACTATGCTCAATTCTGTCAGTTGATCAACAGTAATTCGTTCACCCACCGTAAAATACTTATGCTCTTGAGAGAAGCCACTAGTGAAACCTATGGCCCCCGGGTCTATCTTCATCATATTAATCTTCCAACACTTCGTTATTTCCTTTGCTTTTTCCTTTGCTTTTATTTTACTTTGCATCTTTATCACAAAAATACCAAAATATTATCCTATCATATCTATCAGATCTCACTCTCGTAAGTGACCGTGAAGGGATTGACAACCCCTTATCGCGTTGGTTGCGAGGAGTTATTTGTTTTGTGTAGGTATGAGGGACTCGCGCGTAGCCTCCTACTGGATTGATACCTTGGTTCTCAAAAACTGAGGGAAATACTTATGCTACTTTGCTGCATCACCCTTTCCTCTTCAAGGAAATCTAACGTAGTGCTCAAGAGGTAGCAAAGAAAATTTCTGGCGCCGTTGCCGGGGAGGTCTACGCAAAAGTCAACATACCAATTACCCATCACAAACCCTTATCTTCTGCATTACATTATTTGCCATTTGCCTCTCGTTTTCCTATCCCCCACTTCACCTTTGCCTTTTCTTCGCCCTCCTTCCGTTCAATCTTGTGTTACCATGTGCCTTCTTTTTGCTTACATCTTCTCTTGCTAAGATCTATGGATCCTCATCCGCTTGCTAATCTTTTTAAGACATCCAATTATGTTGAACCAATTGCTAGTGAGTTTTGTGCACTAGATTATCTTTGTGAAGTTTTGCTTGAAATTTATGAATCTGAAAATTGTGATGAAGAAATTTATGAAGAGATTCACGATAGCTCCTTGAATAAAAAGCATGATCGCAATGATTTTACTATAAATTCTCTTGATGTCAATGGTGCTAATAATATGCAAAACCCTAAGCTTGGGGATGCTAGTTTTGCTATGTCTACTACTTGTTGCAATGATCGTGATTGGGGTGATTCTTCTTATGATCTTGAAAATTTATTTAAGCCCTATGATGAATATGAGATTGATAATAGTGTTTGCAATAATATTGAATGTGGGTTTGGAAGAGTGTCAACTTTAGATCCCACATATTTTGAGAATTTTCAATCTTATGGTATTTTTGATAAAAGTGGGTTTGGAGAGGTCAACTTCGCATGCATGTGGATTGTGTTGAAAATATTTTATGTGATAGCTACTTTGTTGAATTTTATTATGATCCCACATGTAATTATTATGAGATAGGAAAATATGGTTATAGAAATTTTCATGTTACTAAATTACCTCTCGTTATGTTGATATTGCTATTATTTCTTTCCGCTTCCTTGCATATGCTAGTTTTTGCTTGCTATGATAATTTGTTTGCCTACATGATGCCTATGCATAGGAAGTATGTTAGACTTAGATGTGTTTTTCAAGTGTTTTATGATGCTCTCTTTCGTTTCAATTCTTGTCTTTCATGTGAGCATCATTGAAATCTCAATGCCTAGCTAGGGGCGTTAAACGATAGCGAGGCAACCCAATTTTATTTTTAGTTTTTTTTTTGCTTTTGCTTCTGTTTAGGAATAAATATTTGATCTAGCCTCTGGTTAGATGTGTTTTTATGTTTTAATTAGTGTTTGTGCCAAGTTAAACCTATAGGATCTTCTTGGATGATAGTTATTTGATCTTGCTGTAAGTTCCAGAAACTTTCTGTTCACGAAAAATTTTGTTAAAAATCACCAGGACGTGATAAAATAGTGATTCCAATTTCTGCTGATCAATAAACAAATTGCCTAGGTCTTCCTATTTTGGCTGATTTTTTGGAGTTCCAGAAGTTTTCCTTAGTTACAGATTACTACAGACTGTTCTGTTTTTGACAGATTCTGTTTTTCGTGTGTTGTTTGCTTATTTTGATGAATCTATGGCTAGTAAAATAGTTTATAAACCATAGAGAAGTTGGAATACAGTAGGTTTAACACCAATATAAATAAATAATTAGTTCATTACAGTACCTTGAAGTGGTCTTTTGTTTTCTTTTAAGCTAACGGAGCTCACGAGATTTCTGTTGAGTTTTGTGTTGTGAAGTTTTCAAGTTTTGGGTGAAAGATTTTGATGGATTATGGAACAAGGAGTGGCAAGAGCCTAAGCTTGGAGATGCCCATGGCACCCCCAAGATAATCTAAGGACACCATAAAGCCAAAGCTTGGGGATGCCCCGGAAGGAATCCCCTCTTTCGTCTTCGTCCATCGGTAACTTTACTTGGAGCTATATTTTTATTCACCACATGATATGTGTTTTGCTTGGAGCATCTTGTATGATTTGAGTCTTTGATTTTTAGTTTACCACAATCATCCTTGCTGTACACACCTTTTGAGAGAGCCATACATGATTTGTAATTTGTTAGAATACTCTATGTGCTTCACTTATATCTTTTGAGTTATATAGTTTTGCTCTAGTACTTCACTTATATCTTTTAGAGCACGGTGGTGGATTTGTTTTATAGAAACTATTGATATCTAATGCTTCACTTAGATTATTTTGAGAGTCTTAAATATCATGGTAATTTTCTTAAATAATCTTAATATGCTTGGTATTCAAGAATAGTAAAAACTTTCTTATGAGTGTGTTGAATACTATGAGAAGTTTGATGCTTGATAATTGTTTTGAGATATAAAGATGGTGATATTAGAGTCATGCTAGTTGAGTAGTTGTGAATTTGAGAAATACTTGTGTTAAAGTTTGTGATTCCCGTAGCATGCACGTATGGTGAACCGTTATGTGATGAAGTCGAGCATGATTTATTTATTGATTGTCTTCCTTATGAGTGGCGGTCGGGGACGAGCGATGGTCTTTTCCTACCAATCTATCCCCCTAGGAGCATGCACCTAATACTTTGCTTTGATAACTTGTAGATTTTTGCAATAATTATATGAGTTCTTTATGACTAATGTTGAGTCCATGGATTATACGCACTTTCTTCCTTCCACCATTGCTAGCCTCTCTAATACCGCGCACCTTTCACCGGTATCATACACCCACCATATACCTTCATCAAAACAGCCACCATACCTACCTATCATGGCATTTCCATAGCCATTCCAAGATATATTGCCATGCAACTTTCCACCGTTCCGTTTATTATGACACGCTCCATCATTGTCATATTGCTTAGCATGATCATGTAGTTGACATCGTATTTGTGGCAAAGCCACTATTCATAATTCTTTCATACATGTAACTCTTGATTCATTGCATATCCCAGTACACCGCCGAAGGCATTCATATAGAGTCATATTTTGTTCTAAGTATCGAGTTGTAATTGTTGAGTTATAAGAAAATAAAAGTGTGATGGTCTTCATTTTTAGAGCATGGTGCCAAGTGAGGAAAGGATGATGGAGACTATGATTCCCCCACAAGTCGGGATGAGACTCCGGACGAAAAATAAAAAAAAGAGAAAAAAGGCCATAAAAAAGAGAAAAGGCCCAAAAAAGAGAAAAAAAGAGAGAAGGGACAATGTTACTATCCTTTTACCACACTTGTGCTTCAAAGTAGCACCATGATCTTCATGATAGAGAGTCTCTCATTTTGTCACTTTAATATACTAGTGGGAATTTTTCATTATAGAACTTGGCTTGTATATTCCAATGATGGGCTTCCTCAAAATGCCCTAGGTCTACGTGAGCAAGCGAGTTGGATGCACACACACTTAGTTTATTTTGTTGAGCTTTCATATCCTTATAGCTCTAGTGCATCCGTTGCATGACAATCCCTACTCACTCACATTGATATCTATTGATGGGCATCTCCATAGCCCGTTGATATGCCTAGTTGATGTGAGACTATCTTCTCCTTTTGTCTTCTCCACAACCACCATTCTATTCCACATATAGTGCTATATCCATGGCTCACGCTCATGTATTGCGTGAAGATTGAAAAAGTTTTACAATGTCAAAAGTATGAAACAATTGCTTGGCTTGTCATCAGGGTTGTGCATGATTTAAATACTTTGTGTGGTGAAGATAGAGCATAGCCAGACGATTTTGTAGGGATAACTTTCTTTGGCCATGTTATTTTGAGAAGACATGATTGCTTTGTTAGTATGCTTGAAGTATTATTATTTTTATGTCAATATTAAACTTTTGTCTTAAATCTTTCGGATCTGAATATTCATACCACAATTAAGAAGAATTACATTAAAATTATGCCAAGTAGCACTCCGCATGAAAAATTATCTTTTTTATCATTTACCTACTCGAGGACGAGCAGGAATTAAGCTTGGGGATGCTTGATACGTCTCCAACACATCTATAATTTTTGATTGCTCCATGCTATATTATCTACTGTTTTGGACATTATTGGGCTTTATTATCCACTTTTATATTATTTTTGGGACTAACCTATTAACCGGAGGCCCAGCCGAAATTGCTGTTTTTGCCTATTTGAGTTTCGCAGAAAAGGAATATCAAAGCGAGTCCAAACGGAATGAAACCATTGGGAACGTTATTTTTAGGAACATTATGATCCGGGAGACTTGGACCCTCCGTCAAGAAACAAAAGAGGAAGCCACGAGGGAGGGGGCCCGCCCACCCCCTGTATGCGCGCCTCCTCCCACGTGGGCCCCTATTGCTCCACCGACGTACTCCTTCCTCATATATATACCCTCGCATTACCCCCAAAGCGATCGACACGGAGCCAAAACCTAATTCCACCGCCCCAACCTTCTATACCCACGAGATCCCATCTTGGGGCCTGTTCGAGCTCATGAGGGGGCATCCATCACGGAGGGCTTCTACATCAACACCATAGCCTCTCCGATGAAGTGTGAGTAGTTTACCTCAGACCTTGGTCCATAGTTAGTAGCTAGATGGCTTCTTCTCTCTTTTAGATCTCTGCCGGTGTCAAAACCGGCGGATCTCGAGTAGGCGGTCCCGAACTGTGCGTCTAGGCGGATGGTAACAGGAGACAAGGGACACGATGTTTTTACCCGAGTTCGGGCCCTCTCGATGGAGGTAATACCCTACTCCTACTTGATTAATATTGATGATATGGGTAGTACAAGAGTAGATCTACCACGAGATCGTAGAGGCTAAACCCTAGAAGCTAGCCTATGGTATGATTGTTGTTCGTCCTCTGGGACTAAAACCCTCGGTTTATATAGACACCGGATAGGGTTAGGGTTACAGTCGGTTACAATGGTAGGAGATCTACATATCCGTATCGCCAAGCTTGCCTTCCACGCCAAGGAAAGTCCATCCGGACACGGGACGAAGTCTTCAATCTTGTATCTTCATAGTCCAGGAGTCCGGCCAACGGTGATAGTTCGGCTATTCGGACACCCCCTAATCCGGGACTCCCTCAGTAGCCCCCGAACCAGGCTTCAATGACGATGAGTCCGGCGCGTTGATTGTCTTCGGCATTGCGAGGCGGGTTCTTCTCCAAATTCCATATACTTGTCGAATAGTGTCCGGCTTCTGATAAATGCTGTGCTCCTTGGTTTCTACACCCAACAATGGCCATCTTCCACGTGTTTGAATGAATGCGAAAAGCCAGGGTATTTTTACACTTACCCCCTAGCTATGCAGATGAGCCGCCTATAAAAGGGACGAGGATCTAGATCTGAGTCACACCATCCCCCCTCTGCGAGCTTTCATCGGAGCGCCTTTGACAAAAACCCATTCCATCATGGACAGTCGACACGGCTCCTCCTCTCGCACTCCCAGCCCTCAGCCTGGAAATTGGGAGAGATGCTCAGTCCCGCATAGCGAGCTAGTTATACTCCAAACCAAGGGACTTCTTCCCCCGGCCTTCATGGTTCCGGTTCGAGCCGGACTTGCCACTTACAAGGGCGGAAAGCAAGCGGAGAGTGTCCCCGATACCTCTAAAGGAGAGCGGGTATGCTTTGTCTCTTATCTAGTAAGAGGACTCGGATTTCCAATCCATCCGTTTCTCCGGGGGCTCTTGGAGTTCTATGGCCTCCAGCTGCACCACCTTACGCCTGCCTCCATTTTGCACATCGCGGGCTTCGTGGCCCTGTGTGAACTGTTCTTGGGCATCGAGGCTCATTTTGCGCTGTGGAAGAGATTATTCTGCCTAGTACCCCATTCTCATGAGGGGTCAATATATCAAGTGGGCGGAGCGAACTATGGCGCATCGCCGGGACCGGATATCTATCTGGAACCCGAAGAAGGCGTCAAGACCGGCCTTCGGAATGGTTTTACATGGAGGGCGTCCGCTGCGGATCCTGTTGGATCGGCCTTCCGGAGTTTAGCAACGCTCCTTTGAAGAAGCGCCTAAGTTGGCGCCCATGAGCCCTGTAGGGAAGATGACCGGGGCGTCCTTTACTTGATGAGCCGAATAAGATTCTTGGCTCATACCGGATTGACCATGATTGGAGTCATGGCAATCTGCATTATGAGGAGTGCAGCCGCTCCAATATAGGGGCCACCCCATGTGGGACTTCAACGGGAGGATGACGCCACCCGCCATGGCCGCATAAAGGGCCGGGATCGGTCACCGAACTGGTGAAGACCTTGTCCGCCATGTACAAAGGGGAAGAGGAGGATTTTCTCCGCGTCAATCCACTGAGCGGGTTTTCTTCGAATAATCCTCGAAGTTGGGTAAGCAAATATCTTTGTGGTCTGTCCGATCCATGTTCCCGTGGTTAAACATCTCATTTCATGGTTTCTACGCATGAACTGCACCGGGCCGTGGAGAAGATACACAGCCCGCCCCCACAACCCGAGGATCCGGAACGGTCCCTCGATCCGGCCTCCGAAGAGGACCCGGACATAAAGGTGGAGCTGATCGACGGGGTGTTCCACCAACTTAGCATCGACAATGCTTTGGTTGCCATTACGGCCGACTACCCCGGATTATTTCCGGCCTCCCAGGTAACCGTGACCGAAGTCCGGATACCATGCCCCACGCGTGCTTTAATTCTAATTACCACGTATTTGATGGTGTTTCGCAGGGGGTGCCTTCGAGGCAGGAGGCCGAGCCTACGGCGGCTAGCCAACAAGGGGCAGTACAGCCCCGCAGGCTAAAAAGAAGTGCGGTCCGGATCGAAACTCTGCCGCAACGGTATGGCGTGTCACCATATTCCCAGGATTGATTCCTGGAAGGCGTACTAACGCTAGTGCTCTTTTCAGGAAAAAGAGCGCTCGCCGGACTGAGTCCGGAGAGGTTGCCAATCGAACCTCTGCCAGCCAGGCTCCAAAGCCGGGTCCAGAAGCGGAGGCGAGCACGAGGCGTGCGTCGGATGCTCCTCCGATAGAGGATGCCGGCAGATTGTCCGCCACTAACTCCGAGGTGGAGAGCGCCATGAATCACAAAGCGCCGCTGACAGTTCTTCGTGACGCATGTTTCTCCCAAGAGGCCTTGAATGCCTTCAATTCGGAGATGCGCACCTCCGTGCCGCTCAAGATGGTCTAGCGAGCCATGGAGCAGTATGTAAAGGACATCTGGTGAGGAAATTTGATGATTATATATGCGGTAGCCCCGAGACTTAAAATAGTTAGAATAACTGATTTAAGGATCGTTTGTTATCTGACATCTTACAAAAAGAATACCCGACTGTCCCAGAGCTTGAAGAATGCAAGGCCCAACTTGAGGCCGCACTAGCCGCCATGAGGGAGCCACGAGACCCCCTCCGTAATATATGCTTCAAAAGATAAATAGTTTATGAAGTGCGGCGGGTGTGTGAATCTGACAATAATATTGCAGATGGCGCCGAACTAGATCCGGACAAGCAACAGCTCCTGCGCCAGCTAAAGGCTGGCGAGAGCGTGCTTACGAGGGTGCCGCAGGAGAAAAATAACCTCCAAGATGCCAACACCCAACTGGGCGAGGAACTAAAGGATGTTCGTGCCCAGTTGTCTGACTCCGTAAAGGAGAATCGATGGCTTCGTCACGGCATTTTCAGTAAGTGCTTGAACGAACTTTGAAAGAGTTTGGTGAGGAAGGCGACTAACATAAACATGTATGTAGGTTTGCTCACAGGTCGTCCTGAGGAGGAGATGCCCAGTTCTTCGGGTGATCTTCTTCCCGAATTGCGTCAATTTGCGAATGAGTTCGGCAGGTGATGAAAGGCGTCGGTCAGGCCTTGTGGCCATCTATCTCCCTGCCCGAAGACATTGGGGAGCTGGTAGAGCGGCTTCAAGGAGCACGGCGGCGCTTCCGACTATGGAAGATATCGGCCTGCCGTCAAGGCGCCAGGGAGGCCTGGGCCATGGTAAAGACGCGGTACACGAAGGCTGACCCAAACCGCATGGCCGAGGTCGGACCTGTGGGGCCTGATGGGAAGGAGATCCCTGTAAGCTTAGTGTACGGCCAAGTAGAATTGGCCACCAAGTATTCCCAGCAAGATTGTAAATTAGATAGCCTATTAGATGGCATTGAGGAGGAATACAATGAGTCAAGTTGACTATGTAATTAAATATGACATGAAAAATGTCTTCTAGCCGGATTGTAGATCGTTTGTCATAGCGGAGCTTTTAAGCTCGACCTCGGGACCCAATAGTCCGAGTGTGTCCGAATACCCTCGCGGTTATATAAGAACCGGGCATGCATGGAGACAAAGGCGTAGGGGTCATTATTGATGTATCAGACAAGTGCCCAACTAGTTATGTTATATTACATGGATAGTAAGAAACATCTTCCAGGGAGAATAGTTCCGTTAAGGGTTCCTTTCACTGGGAGGCATGCCCTAAAGTGCATGTCCAAACTGCTAAGAAAGCAGAAAATCATCTGGGGGCAGATGGATAAATATTTAAAAATCATATTTTAATTCACCGACCGAGTATTCCCTTAAGAACGCTAGCTTTCAGCTTCACCAAGTCTGAGGTACACATCCGGCTGACCCGGCAGTAACAATCGCAGAGGTGCTCCCTTTACCTCCTAGCCGAACAATCGGGAACGTAGGGGTAAGCACAGGAGCCAGGCAACTCAGCTTGGGCAAAACTTAAGTCATATCGATGCATATAATGGTGAGTAAAATGTACATGCGGAAGTTTGACACATGTGTTGGGCGTGAAGCCCGTATAAATAAGCTTCTGTTAAAGAAGCCCCCAGGTATAATGAGCACGGACAGGGCGTCAAGTATGTGCGAACAAAGCGCAAACGAGCCTCTAAAGGCTTCAGGAAGAAGGAGGAGGAAGGAGAGAAATAAAAGACAGCAAAAATAGAAAATGTGGACGGAGGAAGGAGACGAACTTGGAGTCCAGCGCTTAGGCGTAGAATCTTCATAGACGGGCTGCGTTCCATGGGTTCGGCTCGAGTCGGTTATCCGATGCGTTTCGCAGACGGTATGCTCCGCCGGTCAGGACCTGGTCGATGATGAAGGGACCTTCCCATTTGGGCTTGAGTTTGTCCTTTTCTTGTCCGTGAGCGTAGAACTAGTTCGCCAACGTTGTAAGCTTTGGCCCGTACTTCCATGCTTTGATATCTTCGAGCCTGCTGTTGATAAAATGCGGAACGAGCTTTTGCCACGTCGCGCTCCTCCTCCAATGCGTCCAAACTGTCCGGCCGATCGAGCTCGGCTTCTCTTTCTTCATACATGCGCACGCGAGGTGAGTCATGAATTATGTCGCAGGGCAAGACTGCCTCTGCACCGTACACCATAAAAAATGGTGTGAATCCGGTAGTACGATTCAGCGTGGTCCGCAGCCCCCAGAGTACGGAGTCGAGCTCCTCAACCCAGTGCATGTTAGATTCCTTGAGGGAACGCACTAGTCTGGGTTTAATGCCACTCATGATTAGACCGTTTGCTCGCTCGACTTGGCCGTTGGTTTGAGGGTGATAGACTGAGGTGTAATCGAGCTTGATGCCCATGTTTGTGCACCATAATTTGACCTCATCGGCCGTGAAGTTGGTGCCGTTATCAGTGATGTTACTGTGGGGGACACCGTAACGGTGCACTACCCCTGATATGAAGTCTATCACCGGTCCGGATTCGGCCGTTTTAACAGGCTTGGCCTCTATCCATTTGGTGAATTTATCCACCATGACCAATAGGTATTTTTTGCTTGTGGGTTCCTCCCTTAAGGGGTCCAACCATGTCAAGCCCCCAGACCGTGAACGGCCAGGTGATGGGTATAGTTTTGAGGGCGGTGGGTGGCATGTGGCTTTGGTTAGCAAAAAGCTGGCAACCGACGCATCGTTGGACTAAATCCTGCGCATCTGCCTGGGCCGTCGGCCAATAAAATCCTGTACGGAAGGCCTTGCCTACAAGGGCCCGGGCTGTGGCGTGGTGCCCACCCAGTCCGGCATGAATTTCAGCCAGGAGGTTTTGCCCTTCCTCTTCAGAGATACACCTTTGAAGGACTCCTTCTGTGCTTTTCTTATAGAGCTCTCCCTCATGGACTTTATAGGCTTTGGATCGCCGTACTATGCAGCGAGCCTCATTTTGGTCTTCGGGGAGTTCCTGCCTAGTTAGGTAGGCTAGGAATGGTTCCGTCCACGGGGCGATAACCGCCATTATTTCGTGGGCGGAGGTTGTTATCTCGGTGGCAGAGCCTCCGATTGTGTCAGAGTGTTCGGCGCCAAGCGGTGCGGTTGGGTCCGGATTGTTATTTCCGGACTCCCCTTCCCATAGTACGGATGGCTTGAACAGCCGTTCCAGGAAGATGTTGGGCGGGACGGCATCACGTTTTGCACCGATGCGTGCCAATACGTCCGCCGCCTGGTTGTTATCCCGGGCTATATGATGAAATTCGAGCCCTTCGAACCATGCTGACATTTTTAGGACCGCATTGCGGTACGCTGCCAATTTCGGATCTTTGGCATCAAAGTCCCCGTTTATTTGAGATATCGCGAGGTTCGAATCGCGCACCTCTAGGCGTTTAATGCCCATGGAGATCTGCCATCCGGAGGCCGTGCGTAAGGGCCTCGTATTCGCCGCGTTGTTGGAGTCCGTATACATTATCTCAAGGGACGTATTGGACTGTGTCCCCGGTTGGGGACGTCGGACGACGCCAGCCCCAGTGCCGCCAACATTTTGGAGCCATCAAAGTGCATGATCCAATTGGAGTATGCGCCGTACTCTTTAGGGAGTTCGGCTTCGGTCCATTCAGCCACGAAGTCGGCCAAAACCTGCGACTTAATAGCTTGTCGTGGCTTATAGGTTATGTCGAATGGAAGGAGCTCTATGACACATTTATCAATCTGGCCCGTCGCGTCGCGGTTGTTTATAATGTCGTTAAGAGGTACTTCGGAGGCTACCGTTATCGAACACTCTTGAAAGTAGTGTCGCAGCTTCCGGGATGCCATGAACACTGCGTATGCTATCTTTTGATAATGTGTGTACCGGGACTTGCATGGAGTTAGGACAAGGGACACATAGTAAACCGGTTTTGAAGAGGGAACCGGTGTTCGTCCGTTCTCGTTCGACGACGAGCACCGCTACCGACAACTTGATGTGTCAGCGGCGATATATAATAGCATTGGTTCGCCCACGTTGGCGCCAGACCGGATTTGTTGCCAATATGGCTTTTATTTCTTCGAGTCCGGCCAGGCGGCATCCGCCCACTCGAAGTGTTCGGTGCGCCGGAGGAGGCGGTAAAGGGTAACGCCTTTTCTCCCAAGCGGAAATAAAGCGGCTTAGAGCCGCTACGCATCCAGTCAATTTTTGTATTTGTTTGAGGTCTTTTGGAATATCCAATTGTGATAGAGCTCGGATCTTGGCTGGGTTTGCTTCAATTCCTCTATCGGACACAATGAAGCCCAGGAGCTTTCCGGCTGGAACGCCGAAGACGCATTTTTCCGGATTGAGCTTAATGTCATATTTTCGGAGATTGTCGAATGTGAGCCTCAAGTCGTCTACTAGAGTTTTGACATGCTTGGATTTGACGACCACGTCATCTACATATGCTTCCACTGTTTTGTCGATCTGGTTTGCCAGACATGTCTGAATCATGCGTTGATACGTTGCGCCGGCGTTTTTGTGCCCGAAGGGCATTGTGTTGAAGCAGAATGGGCCGTATGGAATGATGAATGTTGTTGCTGCTTCGTCTGGCTCTGCCATCTTGATTTGGTGGTAGCCGGAGTACGCGTCGAGGAAGCACAATGAGTCGTGTCCTGCTGTAGCGTCGATAATTTGATCAATGCGAGGGAGGGGGAAGGGATCCTTTGGGCAAGCCTTATTAAGGTCTTTGAAATCAACACATAGGCGCCAGGATTTATCCTTCTTTGGTACCATCACCAGATTTGCTAGCCAGTCCGAATGTTTTATATCTCTGATGAATCTGGCTTCCAGAAGTTTGGCTAGCTCCTCTCCCATGGCCTGTCTCTTGGGTTCGGAAAAACGCCAAGAGCCTGTTTGATCGGCTTGAATCCTTTTAGGATATTTAGGCTGTGTTCGCCAGCCGACGTGGGATTCTGGCATGTCTGAAGGGTGCCAGCAAAATGCCCCAGTTTTCTCGTAGAAATTCTCGTAGTCTTGGCGTCTACATCGTGGTTTAATTGTGCCCCAATGGAGGCCGTCTTTGCAGGTCCGTTGGGTGGACTTGAATTTGACTATTTCATCCGCTGGTTTAAAAGAGGTGGACTTGGATCTTTTATCAAGTATCACATCGTCCCCTGTTTCACCATGGAGCGCATCGCGATGAGTTCCTCGGCCGCTAGGGCTTTGGATAGTGCCTCGAGGGCTAGTGCAGCTGTCTTGTTTTCGGTGCTGAGTGCTATGTTCGGATCACTAGCGAGAGTGATGATTCCATTAGGTCCAGGCATTTTAAGCTTCATGTACCCATAGTGGGGTATAGCTTGAAAAATTGTGAATGCCTCTCGCCCTAATAAAGCGTGATATCCGCTGCTGAACGGGGCCACTTCAAATGTGACCTCCTCGGACCTGTAATTGTCCGTGAGCGAACACTACGTCGATGTGATTTTTCCTGCAGCATGCTTCCGGCTAGGGATTATTCCTCTAAAGGTTGTGCTGCTTCGCTCAATGCGGTTCCAGTCTATTTCCATTTTTCGGAGGGTTTCCTCGTAGATGAGGTTTAGTCCGCTGCCGCCATCCATGAGTACCTTAGTAAGGCGAAAGTCGTCCACTATTGGACTGAGGACCAATGCGGTGGTGCTCGGGCTGTTCAGATTTTGGGTTAAATCAGCTTGGCATTAAAGGTAATAGCCGTGTCCTCCATGGATTTATTGTTGCTACTTGGTAGACTTCCGCAAGGTTGCTTGAGTGTTCGCTTCGCATGTTATTTGATGCGAAAGTCTCAAGACTGTTAATACCGTCTTTGGTGTTGCTGGGCTGGGTTTCTGAGGCTAGAAGCTCTTCGCCACTTTTGGCCACCTGCCGTAGTATCCAACATGCTCGAAGGCTATGAGTTGGAGTGGCGCCCTCTATGCTATGAATTTTGCAGGGTCCGCTTAGCCAACCCTCCAGTACGGTTCCATGCCCTTTAGGGTTTTTTTTTGTTTTTTGGTGTATAACCCATGTGCTTGGTGATGATGCACCCTTTTATTCCGGACTAGGGCTGTATTCGGGGCCGGATTATCCCAAAATTTACTTTCGGTTTTCCAAGCACTCTCCATCGCATAGTACTTTTGTACTACGGTTGCCAAGTCAGTAAAGCGTGTAATTTCGCGACGACTTATGGCGCTTTGGATTCCCTTGTCCGTGCAATTATTGCAGAAAAGTGAGATTGCGTCCTTCTCTCGGCAGTCCTTTATCCTGTCCATAACCAGGAGGAATCGCCCGATAATGATGTCTTTGTTTCAGCAGGCTCTTGCCGAATTCGGGATAGATCGCTAATGTTTGGGTGGGCGGGTGGAACTAGATCCGGAACCCGTCAATTTAAGACTCGAGGGCCGAAGTTTCCGAACTTGGAAGTTTGGATTTTTGAATGCTATCCAGTGAATCCAACCCGCCGCCTTACTTTAAGTTCAGGGCTTGATCGACATCCGTACCTCTGCGGGAATCCGGCATGGAGGGATCGGGAATCCGGACGTAGCTAGTCCTTAAGATAGAAGAAGAATCACCGTATTGCTCTTCTATCACAGAAACATGATGGGTAGCCTGGGGAGAGTTGATCTCTCTCAGATCGGTTTTAGGCCCGATCCGGTCGTAGTCTGTGGTGACTCCCAGGGCGGCGATGCGATCCAAGAGCTCGTTTACGAAGGAGAGCTCGATCGGATCTAACTGTTCGGCAAATTCGAAATTAACGTGAAGATTGGTTTCTATGACTCGAGATGTCATCATCGGCGCGGTGGCCGAACTGGCGGTCATAAGAAAACCACCTAGCCGAAGAGTCTGACCAGTGGCCAAGGCTCCTTTGGCGATAGTATCGTCTTTAAAGACGGGATGAGGCATCCTTCCTGACGGTGACGGCGCAGAGGAACTCTCAATGAAAGCACCAATGTCGGTGTCAAAACCGGCGGATCTCGGGTAGGGGGTCCCGAACTGTGCGTCTAGGCGGATGGTAACAGGAGACAAGGGACACGGTGTTTTTACCTGTGTTCGGGCCCTCTCGATGGAGGTAATACCCTACTCCTGCTTGATTAATATTGATGATATGGGTAGTACAAGAGTAGATCTACCACGAGATCAGAGAGGCTAAACCCTAGAAGCTAGCCTATGGTATGATTGTTGTTCGTCCTATAGACTAAAACCTTCCGGTTTATATAGACACCGGATAGGGTTAGGGTTACATAGAGTCGGTTACAATGGTAGGAGATCTACATATCCGTATCGCCAAGCTTGCCTTCCACGCTAAGGAAAGTCCATCCGGACACAGGATGAAGTCTTCAATCTTGTATCTTCATAGTCCAGGAGTCCGGCCAACGGTGATAGTTCGGCTATCCGGACACCCCCTAATCCGGGACTCCCTCAATCTCAATACAATGTTCTCCCCTCTCTCGTGGAGATCTATTCAATGTAATCTTCTTTTTGCGGTGTGTTTGTTGAGGCCGATGAATTGTGGGTTTATGATCAAGATTATCTATGAACAATATTTGAATCTTCTCTGAATTCTTTTATGTATGATTGGTTATCTTTGCAAGTCTCTTGAATTATCAGTTTGGTTTGGCCTACTAGGTTGATCTTTCTTGCAATGGGAGAAGTGCTTAGCTTTGGGTTCAATCTTGCGGTGTCCTTTCCCAAAGGATGAGGGGCAGCAAGGCACGTATTGTATTGTTGCCATCGAGGATAACAAGATGGGGCTTTTATCATATTGCATGAATTTATCCCTCTACATCATGTCATCTTGCTTAAGACGTTACTCTGTTTTCATGAACTTAATACTCTAGATGCATGCTGGATAGCGGTCGATGAGTGGAGTAATAGTAGTAGATGCAGGCAGGAGTCGGTCTACTTGTCTCGGATGTGATGCCCTGTATACATGATCATACCTAGATATTCTCATAACTATGCTCAATTCGGTCAGTTCCTCAACAGTAATTCGTTCACCCATCGTAAAATACTTATGCTCTTGAGAGAAGCCACTAGTGAAACCTATGGCCCCCGGGTCTATCTTCATCATATTAATCTTCCAACACTTGGTTATTTCCTTTGCTTTTTACTTTTCTTTTATTTTACTTTGCATCTTTATCACAAAAATACCAAAAATATTATCCTATCATATCTATCAGATCTCACTCTCGTAAGTGACTGTGAAGGGATTGACAACCCCTTATCACGTTGGTTGCGAGGAGTTATTTGTTTTGTGTAGGTACGAGGGACTCGCGCGTATCCTCCTACTGGATTGATACCTTGGTTCTCAAAAACAGAGGGTAATACTTATGCTACTGTGCTGCATCACCCTTTCCTGTTCAAGGAAATCCAATGCAGTGCTCAAGAGGTAGCATGCCTCGCGTCCCGATATTATGCTAAGTGTGTGCATGTGTGCACGATATCAAGCGGACCCCAAAGAATGTCATCTTAAGGCTGTGAAAAGGATAGTGAGATACTTAATTCATACACCAAATTTTTGCATTTGGTATCCTAAGAGGTCTTCTTTTGATCTTGTTGGCTAATCCGATTCGGACTATGCCGGTGACAAGGTTGATAGAAAGTCCACTTCAGGTACTTGTCAATTTCTTGGTAGATCTCTTGTGTCTTGGTCCTCCAAGAAACAAAACTCGGTATCCTTATCCACTGCCGAAGTGGAATACATTGCCACCGGTTCATGTTGTGCTCAATTACTTTGGATGACCCAAACTCTTAAAGATTATGGGATCTATGTGAAACATGTTCCATTGCTATGTGATAAAGAAAGTGCTATTAAGAATGCTCATAGTCCCGTGCAACATTCTCGAACTAAGCATATTGAAGTTCGTCATCATTTCATTCGAGATCATGTTGCTAAAGGGGATATTGATCTTAAGCATGTTCGTACCAATAAGCAATTGGCAAATATATTCACCAAACTGCTTGATGAGAAAGTATTTTTTCCGTTTGAGAGGTGAATTGAACATCATTGATGCTTCAAACTTGGAGTAAAGACTCCATTTGGATACATGCAAGGCATGAGCCTTTGAATAATCCTTGATATTTCCCTTATGATGATAATCATATGTCTTGGATATATTTGCACCCTTGCATGCTATCTAACCCTTGATTGCAAATCACTCACATCTTGAGCAATCTCTATATCACCAAGTCTCTACAATATGGTGTAGAAGACAAGGAAGCATGAAACCTTTCCACGTATACTTTGAAAATTCCTCTATATCAAATTTCATTTGGTATCAAATTTCATGATTGTCATTTTGGATACACAAGTGCTTTTCCTTGCAAGACTAACCCATGTAGGTAGATGAGCTCAAACTACAAGTGGTGCTCCCAATCATTGATGAGCTACATCAACCTTGAGCATCCCACACAAGTTCAACTACATGATCAAGTTCAACACCACCACCCAAGGTATGTTATTCCATCTTAGAAAAGCTTTACCCCAAGTCATGGGTCAAAGCAGCTCAACAAGATGTGAATACATCAAAATGCTTAAACAAAAATTGGTAACCCCATTTTGAGCTTAAACGATGAGTATGACCTACGATCAAGTGTTCTCAAGAGAAACACTTAGAGAATTTGTTCCCCTTCTTTCCTAAAAATAAACTTCATCTAGATTTCTTTTCGTTTCTTTGTTCGTTTCTGCATTCCCTGCATCCAATTCATTGCAAATCCTTCAATTAATTCCTTGCAAATCTTTGTGAGATCTTATTTGCCTAGTGAGCTGATATGACAATTGTTCTCTGTGTGTGTTGAACTCGGTCACACCGGTTTGTTTCTTTTGGTCAAACCGAACCATCTCGATGCCACCAAAGAAACCAACTCGGTGTTACCGATTTCAATGCTGAGGAGACACTTTGCCATCTGCATCCTGCATAATTGTCCCAGCCCCACTCAATGATTTTTGTCCTCTACCTACATCACATTCTATATGCTGCTTTGTCATGTGACTCAAGGACCAAACCTATTAGACTCACACTCCAGAAAATCCCTTCTTGGAAATTGATGTCAAAGGGGGAGAGAGAGATCACATCAAAGCTTAATCACATCAAAGGGGGAAAGTGCTTAATCACATCAAAGAGAGAGAGAGAGCCCCCAGATGCTTGGTATTCAAGAGGTGAGAAGTCACATGTCTTTAGGAGGGGAAAAGACGTGTATATGTTATGGTTGGTTTTTTCTGATTTCTCGTGGTTTGCTCTGATTTTCTTTTGCCTACCTTCTCCCATTATCCAATATAAGGTTCAGGGGGAGAAAGACACCTAAGGGAAGGAAATCTTGAAATTCATGCATATCTTTACCTTTTGGGGACATGTCTATATCCAATAGAGTACCGAGTACTCACTCTCTACATGTCATCCCAATCTTGGTTCTCTTGTGGTCTGTTGTTCTTGCTCTATTTAGTAGATGTTTCTGTGTTATCTAACCCTATTTACTCAGGTTCATCTCTTCCAAAGCCAGCTCAAGACCACAAGGTAAGTATATTCATCACACTCATGTCCATGATGATCTCTTGCCTATGTACATATTGTTTGCAAGGACTCATGAACATGAAGGTACATTTCCTATACTCACACCATTTACTCTGATGCATATAGCCAAGATACATGTAACTCATTGCTTGCTCTGTCATGCTTATGCATTCACATGATCTTTCATTCCATACTTACATTATTGCATACATGTAGGGGGAGCCTATGCATGTTACATGTCCTTCCAAAGCTTTACTTACTATTCTTTATATCTTTATCTAAAGCTTTGATGTATGTCATCAATTACCAAAAAGGGGGAGATTGAAAGCACAAGTGCTCCCTGGGTGGTTTTGGTAATTAATGTCAACATATCACCTCTTGGACTAATACTTTTATCTAGTATATGTCAGATAAGTTCAATAGTGGAGTGGCATGGACAAGAGACTGTGGAACCCCTTCAAGATGCTAAGGACAGAAGACTGGCAAAAGCTCAAAAGCTCAAGACTCTACATTTTCATTTTAGTGATCCAAGATCACATTGAGTCCGTAAGAAAGCCAATACTATTAAAACGGGATGAGGTGTTGCTTAATCGCTTGCTTTCTCAAAGTGCTTAGTGATATGCTCCAAAGGTCTCAACCACTTTCTCATTTCCACATATGTCCCAACCAAAAGTCAAACTCGGCCCCACCGATTTGATCTATCCGGCCCCACCGAGTTCACTTGACGTAGCCACTGCCAGAAACCCTAATCAGTTTGTTCTCACTGATGGGATCTCAGTCTCACTGAGATGGGCTTGCAAACTCTCTGTTGCCTGTTGCAATTATTTCGGTCTCGCCGAGATATGCAATCGGTCCCACCGAATTTGCTTGACCAACTCTCTGTTTTGCTTATTACCAAAATCGGTCTCACCGAGTTTGTGTAATCGGTCAAACCGACTTGAGGTTTTACCCTAACCCTAGCACATCGGTCCCACCGATTTGATCATATCGGTCCCACCGAAATTCCTAACGTTCACATTTTGAACTAAATCGGTCTGACCGAGTTTCATGATTCGGTCCAACCGAGTTTGGTGATGTCGGCGTTCTGGGAACGGGGGTCCCCAGACTTGCCTTCCTGCGGCCCACAGCGTGGCTATGCTAGCAGGCCTGTACGGCCCATCTTCATCAACAAGGCATCCAAGACCCTCGCGAGGGGCCAAGCCTCGCGAGGCGGACGACGCAAGACCTCCTCAGGAGCTGCCTCTCCAGGCAGGCTCACGAGGAGCGGAGATATCAAGGCGAGGCAAACCTCGCGAGGCTCTTGTGACGTGAGCCATGACGATCGAGAGCGGTGAGGCGCCCGGCCTTGGCAGCGTCCTTGTTTCCTCTTTGGTGCTAAGGAGGCCAGCGCAGGCGCGGAGTACCGAGGCATCAGGCAAAGGTTTCCATATCGGTGCAACGAGACCGAGACCAGCCAGACGGCAGGACGGAGGTCAACATGGAGCCCAATACAGCGTCACCACCAGAGCCCTTTCATAGACGAAGACCACTTTTGTCAGGATAGCTTGTACTAGTTGTCCCCTTTCAAATTTCCCGCCGTTGTTGGCTCCCTTCCCGCTCAATATTTGGGAAGAGGACTAGGGCCTCTATAAATAGGTAGAGCTAGCCACCACCCTAGGGCAACGAACTGAGGGGCAAGCGAGTCTGGGCTGATCGAATCCTGAGACACGCACAAGTTTGCAGAGCACAAGAACACCTCAACCTCAGGAGGCTGTTCTTCCCCTTGTACTGTTCATCATCAGCCCAAGAGGCAATCCACCACCACCACACTGGAGTAGGGTATTACACCACATTGGTGGCCCGAACCAGTATAAATCTCGTGTCTTTCTGTGTTACGAGTTCATCGAGTTCGTCCGCGAGATCTTAGCGAGCTAGGGCGTAGATCGGTAGGAGGGAAAGAACTTCGCGCGCTCCCCAGAGTTCGAACCTTAAGGGTTTTGCTGGAACCCAAGATCCGACATTTGGCGCGCCAGGTAGAGGTGCGCCGTAGCTTCCTTTCTAGCGATCGGTGTTCCGTCGCTCCGTCGTCTCCATGGCTGACGCTCGCCGTTCTCGTGCTGAGCGTCGAGCTTCCCTCACCGCCCGCATTGCTCAGACGGCTCCCGTCGGTGGGCCACCTCGTCGTTCTCCGTCTCCCGCCGCCACTGCCGCCACCGGCCCGACGGGGAACGAGCAGCAAGCGTCCTTGCTGCACCCGTCGGTGCAGCAGGACGGCCGCACCGCCACTCCATCGTTGACCCCAGCCGGTTCTTCGCCTCATGCACATCGCGCTCCCATGGACGCGCGGGCCGTGCTCCTCGCGGCGAACGAGCTCCTGCGCTACCGCCTGGTCGACGACCTCTACGAGGACTGGCTCGACCGCGTCGCCGAGCTCGTCGGCGCCGCAAGGGGCTCTCCGACGCCATCCCTCTCTCTGCCTCACCCTCCGCCAGCCACGGGCGACGCGGCTCATGGCGCGCCTCCACCACCTCAGCCTCAAGACGGTGCCTTGGCGCCAAGGCACGCGGCCCCACGGTGCGATCCACCATGCCAGTGCCCGCGCGCGAAGAGGGAAGCTGCCAAGAAATTCCACGGCCGCGAGAAGCTGCGCCTGCGCTCCCCGCGCCGCTTCGCCAAGACCGCACGCTACCTGCGGTGGTGGCACGCAGACCTCGTCAAGACCATGCTCCACCTCCAAGACGGGCCCCGGCGACCACGGACGGCTGTCGCGCCTTCACCCCCGAGCTGCGTAGCGTCACCTGGCCGGGCAAGTTCAGGCCAGATATGCCCCCTCGCTACGACGGCACCGCCGACCACGCAGAGTTCCTGTAGCTCTATGAGCTGAGCATCGAAGCTGCCAATGGCGACGAGAAAGTCATGGCGAACTGGTTTCCCATGGCTCTCAAGGATGGTGCCCGCTCTTGGCTCCTGAACCTGCCTCATGGCTCGATCTCCTCCTTGGACGAGATGCGCGGCCGCTTCGTCGCCAACTTCCAGGGCACCCGCGATAGCCCGCCGGCCACGGGTGACCTGTGCCGCATCAAGCAGCAACCAGGAGATACCCTCCAGAAGTACATCCAGCGCTTCAACAACACTCGCCTCAAGATCCCCAAGGTCACGGACGAGGCCATCATCTCCGCGTTCTCCGACGGTGTCCATGACATCAAGATGAAGGAGGAGCTGGCTATCCACGAGGAGCTGTGCACATCTCAAGAGCTGTTCAACCTGGCGACCAAGTGCGCAAGAGTTGAGGAGGGATGCATCTCCCTCCCCGAGCTGCCTGCTGCGGACGCAGAGGAGAAGAAGGCCAAGGCCAAGGACGTGAAGCACAAGGAAGCAGTTGTGCTCGTAGCGGAGCCCGACACCAAGCGAGTCAGATATCAGCCCGAGTCATCCAAGAACAGCCGGTCGTTCTGCGCCTTCCACAACCTGAGTCAGGCTTTGGGTCTTACTCAATTTCACACCTTGTAACACAGGTAACAACTCTTCCTTTGACTATTCCATTTTGAACTACTTCAAAATCTTGTCAAGGTATGTACTCATTGAAAAAACTTATCAAGCGTTTTGATCTATCTCTATAGATCTTGATGCTCAATATGTAAGCAGCTTCACCGAGGTCTTTCTTTGAAAAACTCCTTTCAAACACTCCTTTATGCTTTGCGAATAATTCTACATTATTTTCGATCAACAATATGTCATTCACATATACTTATCAGAAATGTTGTAGTGCTCCCACTCACTTTCTTGTAAATACAGGCTTCACCGCAAGTCTGTATAAAACTATATGCTTTGATCAACTCATCAAAGCGTATATTCCAACTCTGAGATACTTGCACCAGTCCATAGATGGATCGTTGGAGCTTGCATATTTCGTTAGCACCTTTAGGATTGGCAAAACCTTCTGGTTGCATCATATACAACTCTTCTTTAATAAATCCATTAAGGAATGCAGTTTTGTTTATCCATTTGCCAGATTTCATAAAATGCGACAATTGCTAACATGATTCGGACAGACTTAAGCATCTCTACGAGTGAGAAAATCTCATCGTAGTCAACACCTTGAACTTGTCGAAAACCTTTTTGCGACAATTCTAGCTTTGTAGATAGTAATACTACTATTAGCGTCCGTCTTCCTCTTGAAGATCCATTTATTTTATATGGCTTGCCGATCATCGGGCAAGTCAACCAAAGTCCACACTTTGTTCTCATACATGGATCCCATCTCAGATTTCATGGCCTCAAGCCATTTTGCGGAATCTGGGCTCACCATTGCTTCTTCATAGTTCGTAGGTTCGTCATGGTCAAGTAACATGACCTCCAGAACAGGATTACCATACCACTCTGGTGCGGATCTCACTCTGGTTTACCTACGAGGTTCAGTAGTAACTTGATCTGAAGTTACATGATCATCATCATTAGCTTCCTCACTAATTGGTGTAGTAGTCACATGAACAGATTTCTGTGATGAACTACTTCCCAATAAGGGAGCAGGTACAATTACCTCATCAAGTTCTACTTTCCTCCCACTCACTTCTTTCGAGAGAAACTCCTTCTCTAGGAAGGATCCATTCTTAGCAACGAATATCTTGCCTTCGGATCTGTGATAGAAGGTGTACCCAACTGTCTCCTTTGGGTATCCTATGAAGACACATTTCTCTGATTTGGGTTTGAGCTTATCAGGATGAAACTTTTTCTTTTAAGCATCAAAACCCCAAACTTTAAGAAACGATAACTTTGGTTTCTTGCCAAACCACAGTTCATAAGGTGTCATCTCAACGGATTTAGATGGTGCCATTTTTAACGTGAATGCAGCTGTCTCTAATGCATAACCCTAAAAGATAGTGGTAGAGTGGTAAGAAACATCCTAGATCGCACCATATCTAATAAAGTACGGTTATGACGTCCGTACACACCATTACGCTGTGGTTTTCCAGGTGGCGTGAGTTGCGAAACTATTCCGCATTGTTTCAAATGAAGACCAAACTCGTAACTCAATATTTTCCTCCACGATTAGATCGTAGAAACTTTATTTTCTTGTTACGATGATTTTCCACTTCACTCTGAAATTATATGAACTTTTCAGACTTTATGTTTCATTAAGTAGATATACCCATATCTGCTCAAATCATCTGTGAAGGTTAGAAAATAACGATACCTGCCGCGAGCCTCAATATTCATCGGACCACATACATCAGTATGTATGATTTCCAACAAATCTGTTGCTCGCTCCATTGTTCCGGAGAACGGCGTTTTAGTCATCTTCCTCAAGAGGCATGGTTCGCAAGCATCAAGTGATTCGTAATCAAGTGATTCCAAAAGCCCATCAGCATGGAGTTTCTTCATGCGCCTTACACCAATATGACCTAAATGGCAGTGCCACAAATAAGTTGCACTATCATTATTAACTTTGCATCTTTTGGCTTCAATATTATGAACATGTGTATCACTATGATCGAGATCCAACGAACCATTTTCATTGGGTGTTTAACCATATAAGGTTTTATTCATGTAAACAGAACAACAATTATTCTCTAACTTAAATGAATAACCGTATTGCAATAAACATGATCAAATCATATTCATGCTCAACACAAACACCAAATAACACTTATTTAGGTTCAACACTAATCCTGAAAGTATAGGGAGTGTGCGATGATGATCATATCAATCTTGGAACCACTTCCAATACACATCGTCACTTCATCCTTAACTAGTTTTTGTTTGTCATGCAACTCCCGTTTCGAGTTACTACTCTTTATCAACTGAACCAGTATCAAGTACCGAGGGGTTGCTATAAACACTAGTAAAGTACACATCAATAACATGTATATCAAATATACTTTTGTTCACTTTGCCATCCTTCTTATCTACCAATTATTTGGGGTAGTTCCGCTTCCAGTGACCAGTCCTTTTTGTAGTAGAAGCACTCAGTATCAGGCTTAGGTCCAAACTTGGGCTTCTTCACTTGAGCAGCAACTTGCTTGCCGTTCTTCTTGAAGTTCCCCTTCTTTCCCTTTGCCATTTTCTTGAAACTAGTGATCTTGTTAACCATCAACACTTGATGCTCTTTTCTTGATTTCTACCTTCGCCGATCTCAGCATCGCGAAGAGCTCGGGAATTACTTTCGTCATCCCTTGCATATTATAGTTCACCACGAAGTTCTATTAACTTGGTGATAGTGACTAGAGAACTTTGTCAATTACTATCTTATCTGGAAGATTATGTAGCAACCCGACCTCAGACGGTCAAGTCTCTGTGCTTAAGTGTCATCCCTGGCTCGGTATGCTGACACACACAGTACTCGAGGATTTATAACAGAGGTAAATCACATGTATAAAGCAACGTAAATACTTTTACCTCAATCCAAATAGCAGAAGTAACAAGGTTGTGGATTCCCATCAACACCAACGGCAAAGTTGAGTGTAGAAATCAGAATCAGAACGTATCACTTACTCGTCGTAAGATCCTGCAACATGAGACGTTGCAGCCACAAAGGGCCAGTACATTGAATGTACTGGCAAATTCACACCATAGGATAATGATGAATAAAGGCTATCACCACATGCATATTTGGCCGGTGGAAAAGCTCTACGGTTATAATGTTTTTGCGAAAAGCCAATTTTTCCCTACAACAAAGGAATATATTTTAATTTGACTATCATGGTGGTTGAAACATTGAGAAGGTATAACCCCAACTCAATCCCAATTAAAGTAGTTAACAACCCAACAATATTAATTAAGAGTGATCAGATACATGTGATAACTCAAGTACTAGATACTCAAAATTGTCCATAACCAGGGACACGGCTAACCATGATTAGATTGTACACTCTGCAGAGGTTTGTGCACTTTTCCCCACAAGACTCGATCGCCTCCGTTGATTTCTCGCACTACATGGTGTTTGAGAAACGGATGACCGAGACACAGTCTTTCAGAAACATTAACTCTCTACTCCGTAGACCATACCAAACCTACAAAACCCACTACCGCTGATCTACCTCTTCAAGAGCTTCACGTAACCTACTCAACTATGCTAGAGCCCATAATAGCTTGTGGCTGCACACGGAAGTTTCTAGCATGAATCATCTCAGTTCCTTTGAGCCTGGGTGGCGGTCCATAGGAAGATCACACGGGTACCCGGATTTCCAAAAATAAAAGCAGACAACCTTTGGGTTCCCCAGGTGCCTCAATCCACCCAGATGTTAATTTAAGTTGCCATCTTAAGTTGAACCATTAATTAACAATCTCACATCTGTCATGGATTCACTCAAACCCAACCACGTCTACGAGCATAGCATAGCAATATAAGCAACACGTAGAAGTAACTCCCAAGGTTTGAATGCAGGACAATAGGTTCCTACCTCATTAACTACTTCCCAATACCCACATGTTATCAAACCTACTCATGCAATGTTTGAGGGTGAAGCTAATGCATAAAAAATGGGTATGAAAGGGATATGATCAAAGTGTGAACTTGCCTGTACTGTTGATGAAGAAGATTCGCACTCAAAACTCTTGATAGGTCTACTCGTCACACTCCGGTCAATCTATCGTAATCAATCAATAGTAACCACACATAAGCAATCACTCAAAAGATCAGAAAGAATGAAGAAGACGATTCGGAAAACATCAAAACCATGCAAATAACTCTTGCAACATAAAACAAATTTCTAACAGTACCAAAATTATATGAATTTGGCCTTATCAGAAAGTTTAGGTCAAGAGCTTCGATTTGCAAAAAGAATCAACTCAAACGGAGTTATAAAACTCAAGTTACGATCAAACGAAGTTCAAATTCAAATCTGGTATAATTCAAATTTTAAACATTCAAAAACATGTTTGAGTTGGATTACTGGATAGAGGGGGTCATAACGAAGACGTGGGAGTTGATTTCGTTGAATTCCGACTAACAGGCAAAAAGTTATGGTCGTTTGAAGTACAGGGACTAATCTGTGAAGAAAATTATCATGAATAGGCCCCTGGCTGAAATAAATTAAAACGAAAAGGCTATTCAACGAACGTTCACTAACGAACGCTAACAAACGAACCGTTCTCTAGATTAGAAAAAAAACAAACAAACGGATCTAATATGTTAGATCTAAATCCAACGGACGAGAGGCGGCGGTTACCACGGCGATCGCCGGAGTCGGGGAGGACGACGGCGACGACTTCGGTCTTGGCCGGGGCGGCGGCTCCGGTGGCCGGCGGCATCGGCCGGAGGCACGGGGTGAAGCGGCTCGGTGAGGCGGATCTGAAGGTGGTGGCGGCGCTCGATTTCGGCGTCAGAACGGCGCGGGAGCGGCGAGCGGATCTCGCCGGCGGCGGGTTCCCGGCGAGGCGGGCGGCGTGATGCGCGGGAGGAGAGAGAGGGGCGGTGGCTTTATAGGGGAGGGGTGGCCTCGGGAGGCGTGGGGAAGGGGTCACGGGAGGCGTGCCCGGCCGGGACTCGGACGGCGGCGGCGGCGCACTCCCGAGCGAAGTCCCGCTCGGGGACGGAGGAGGCGAGCGGCGTGGGCTGGGCAGCCTGGCACAGAGCCGGGCCGCCCAGTCTGCGAGGAGAAGATTTTTTAAAACATTTATTTCTCAGAAGAAAAACAAAAAACTAAATGAACTGAAATATACTATAGGCATATCATATATCAAAATTTGCGTAAAAGATTTCCTACAAGATGAACATTATTCTAGCTTCAAATAAAATCCTCAGAATTTTAAATAAAGCAAAGAGTGCTTCTGCTACAATAAAACCTCATAAAATCATTTTAAAAATACCAAAATTAATTCAAATCTATTTTCTCCATTTTTCTGATGTAGGGAATCATGTTACCCTATTTCAATATATTTTATTTTTGGAGAAAAATAATTTGAATAAAATCCAAATAACTCCAGATTTGAAAATAATTTCAAAGGAATTTTGAATTTGATCCCTTTAAACTTCCAACTCATATTTCATATGTTTTTGAAGAAGTCATTTTATCTTCTCTCATGAAAATCATTGAGTTGCTTGAAGTTTCTGAATTTGAAATATTTCCAAGTGAATTTCAAATATTTAAAAAAACCCTTTTCATTTATTAAAATGGAAGAAGTCATGTCATCTTCTCTGAAGGGTTTTGCATTTAAAAAGGATTTGAATTCACGGAGATAAAAGAAAATGAAAGTTTGGGAAAGTCCTTTTATTCCCTCTCATTTAACTTTCAAAAGTTTTGAATTTCACTCAATCAATCAAACAGTCAATCATAACTATTTATTTAATATAACATTCCAAAATTTAGAATTTTGGAATGTTACAGATTAACTCCCACTTGATTCAAGTAATTGTTGTACTCGGACAATCTGAGCATATGCTCACTGGTTGAGCTATTCTCCTCCATCTTATTGGCAAAGTACTGTCAGAGGTCTCATACCTCTCGACATGGGCACGAGTATGAAATACCAATTTGAACTCTTGGAACATCTTATATACTCCGTGGCGTTTCAAAAAAAATCTGAAGTCCCGGTTCTAAGCCGTAAAGCATGGTGCACCAAACTATCAAGTAGTCATCATACCGAGCTTTTGCCAAAACATTCATAACGTCTGCATCTGCTCCTGCAATAGTTCTGTCACCTAGTGGTGCATCAAGGACATAATACTTCTGTGCAGCAATGAGGTTTATCCTCAGATCACGGACCAAGTCCGCATCATTGCTACTAACATCTTTCAACTTAGTTTTCTCTAGGAACATATCAAAATAAAACAGGGGAGCTAAACGCGAGCTATTGATCTACAACATAGATATGCTAACACTACCAGGACTAAGTTCATGATAAATTTAAGTTCAATTAATCATATTATTTAAGAACTCATAGTTAGATAGACATCCCTCTAATCATCTAAGTGATCACGTGATCCAAATCAACTAAACCATGTCCGAACATCACGTGAGATGGAGTAGTTTCAATGGTGAACATCACTATGTTGATCATAACTACTATATGATTCACGCTCGACCTTTCGGTCTCAAAGGTTCCGAGGCCATATCATTATATGCTAGGCTCGTCAAGTTTAACTCGAGTATTCGCGTGTGCAACTGTTTTGCACCCGTTGTATATGAACGTAGAGCCTATTACACCCAATCATCACGTGGTGTCTCAAAGACGAAGAACTTTCGCAACGGTGCATACTTGGGGAGAACACTTATACCTTGATAATTTAGTGAGAGATCATCTTATAATGCTACCGTCAATCAAAGCAAGATAAGATGCATAAAAGATAAACATCACATGCAATCAATATAAGTGATATGATATGGCCATCATCATCTTGTGCTTGTGATCTCCATCTCTGAAGCACCGTCATGATCACCATTGTCACCGGCGCGACACTTTGATCTCCATCGTAGCATCGTTGTCGTCTCACCAACTTATGCTTCTACGACTATCGCTACCGCTTAGTGATAAAGTAAAGCATTACAGGGCGTTTGCATTGCATACAATAAAGCGACAACCATATGGCTCCTGCCAGTTGCCGATAACTCGGTTGCAAAACATGATCATCTCATACAATAAAATATAACATCATGCCTTGACCATATCACATCATAACATGCCCTGCAAAAACAAGTTAGACATCCTCTACTTTGTTGTTGCAAGTTTTACGTGGCTGCTACGGGCTGAGCAAGAAACGTTCTTACCTACGCATCAAAACCACAACGATAGTTCGTCAAGTTAGTGTTGTTTTAACCTTCTCAAGGACCGAGCATAGCCACACTCGGTTCAACTAAAGTTGGAGAAACTGACACCCGCCAGCCACCTATGTGCAAAGCACATTGGTAGAACCAGTCTCGCATAAGAGTACGCGTAATGTCAGTCCGGGCTGCTTCATCCAACAATATCGTCGAACCAAAGTATGACATGCTGGTAAGCAGTATGACTTATATCGCGCACAACTCACTTGTGTTCTACTCGTGCATATGACATCTACGCATAAAACCAGGCTCGGATGCCACTGTTGGGAACGTTCAAAAACAATCCTACGCACACGCAAGATCATGGTGATGCATAGCAACGAGTGGGGAGAGTGTTGTCTACGTATCATTGTAGACTGAAAGCGGAAGCATTAGCACAACGCGGTTGATGTAGTCGTACGTCTTCACGATCCGACCGATCAAGTACCGAACGCACGACACCTCCGAGTTCAGCACACGTTCAGCCCGATGACGTCCCTCGAACTCCGATCTAGCCGAGTGTTGAGGGAGAGTTCCGTCAGCATGACGGCATGGTGATGATGATGATGTTCTACCGACGCAGGGCTTCGCCTAAGCACCGCTACAGTAATATCGAGGTGGAATATGGTGGAGGGGGGCACCGCACACGGGTAAAAGATCGAACGATCAATTGTTGTCCCTCTAGGGTGCCCCCCTGCCCTCGTATATAAAGGAGCAAGGGGGGAGGTGCGGCCCGCCAGGAGGGGGCGCGCCAGGAGGAGTCCTACTCCCATCGGGAGTAGGACTCCCTCCCTTTCCTTGTTGGATTAGGAGAAGGGGAAGGAGGAGAGAGGGGGAAAGGAAAGGGGGGGGCCACCGCCCCCCTCCTTGTCCAATTCGGACTTGGGGGGGAGGGGCGCGCGGCTGCCCCTTGGCCGCCTCTCCTCTTCCACCAATTGGGCCCATGAGGCCCAGTAGCCTCCGGGGGGTTCCGGTAACCCCCCGGTACTCCGGTATATATCCGATAACCCCCGGAACCATTCCGGTGTCCGAATATAGTCGTCCAATATATCAATCTTTATGTCTCGACCATTTCAAGACTCCTCGTCATGTCCATGATCACATTTGTGACTCCGAACTACCTTCGGTACATCAAAACATATAAACTCATAATATAACTGTCATCAAAACTTTAAGCGTGCGGACCCTACGGGTTCGAGAACTATGTAGACATGACCGAGACACGTCTCCGGCCAATAACCAATAGCGGAACCTGGATGCTCATATTGGCTCCCACATATTCTACAAAGATCTTTATCGGTCAAACCGCATAACAACATACGTTGTTCCCTTTGTCATCGGTATGTTACTTGCCCGAGATTCGATCATCGGTATCTCAATACCAAGTTCAATCTCGTTATTGGCAAGTCTCTTTACTCGTTTTGTAATACATCATCCCGCAACTTACTCATTAGTTGCAATGCTTGCAAGGCTTAAGTGATGTGCATTACCGAGTGGGCCCAGAGATACCTCTCCGACAATCAGAGTGACAAATCCTAATCTCGAAATACGCCAACCCAACAAGTACCTTTGTAGACACCTGTAGAGCACCTTTATAATCACCCAGTTACGTTGTGACGTTCGGTAGCACACAAATTGTTCCTCCGGTAAACGGGAGTTGCATAATCTCATAGTCATAGGAACATGTATAAGTCATGAAGAAAGAAATAGAAGAATACTAAACGATCATGTGCTAAGCTAACGGAATGGGTCAAGTCAATCACATCATTCTCCTAATGATGTGATCCAGTTAATCAAATGACAACTCATGTCTATGGCTAGGAAACATAACCATCTTTGATCAACGAGCTAGTCAAGTAGACGCATACTAGTGACACTCTGTTTGTCTATGTATTCACACAAGTATTATGTTTTCGGTTAATACAATTCTAGCATGAATAATAAACATTTATCATGATATAAGGAAATAAATAATAACTTTATTATTGCCTCTAGGGCATATTTCCTTCACGACGACCACCATCAAGACGGGGGGGGGGGGGTGGGGGCTTCTAGAAGCCGCGTGCAATCACCTGCATCTTGGCGGAGCCCAGGCCCCAGCCTCGCAGCGTATCTTCAAGCAGTTTGCTCATGAAGTGAATACTGTCCTCCCCAAGCTTGAGGCCACGCGCCCGCTCAGGTGGTCCCAGTGTACCATCACCTTCAACTTGGCAGATCAGCTCAAGTGCGCGGCCACCGCTGGCGCCCTCCCGATGATGTGCTCCCCACTCATCAGCAATGTGCAAGTCACCAAGACCCTCATTAACGGCGGCGCAGGGCTCAACGTCCTGTCCGTCGACACGTTCGACAACCTCCAAGTGCCATATGAGCAGCTTCAGCGTACCAAGCCTTTCTCAAGAGTGACCGATGGTTCTGCTACCTCTTGAGCACTGCGTTGGTTTTCCCTTGAAGAGGAAAGGGTGATGCAACAAACTAGCGTAAGTATTTTCCTCGTTTTTGAGAAACAAGGTACCAATCCAGTAGGAGGCTACGCGCGAGTCCCTCGCACCTACACAAACAAATAAATCCTCGCAACCAACGCGATAAGGGGTTGTCAATCCCTACACGGTCACTTACGAGAGTGAGATCTGATAGATATGGTAAGATAATATTTTTGGTATTTTTATGATAAAGATGCAAAGTAAAATAAAAGCAACAGAAATAACTAAGTGTTGGAAGATTAATATGATGGAAAATAGACCCGGGGGCCATAGGTTTCACTAGTGGCTTCTCTCAAGAGCATAAGTATTTTACGGTGGGTGAACAAATTACTGTTGAGCAATTGATGAATTGAGCATAGTTATGAGAATATCTAGGTATGATCATGTATATAGGCATCACGTTCGAGACAAGTAGACCGACTCTCACTGTATCTACTACTATTACTCCACACATCGACCGCTATCCAAAGATGCATCTAGAGTATTAAGTTCATAAGAACAGAGTAACACTTTAAGCAAGATGACATGATGTAGAGGGATAAATTCATGCAATATGATAAAAAACCCCATCTTGTTATCCTCGATGGCAACAATACAATACGTGCCTTGCTGCCCCTCATCACTTTGGGAAAGGACACCGCAAGATTGAACCCAAAGCTAAGCACTTCTCCCATTGCAAGAAAGATCAATCTAGTAGGCCAAACCAAACTGATAATTCAAAGAGACTTGCAAAGATAACCAATCATACATAAAAGAATTCAGAAGATTCAAATATTGTTCATCGGTCTCAACAAACACACCGCAAAAGAAGATTACATCGAATAGATCTCCACGAGAGAGGGGGAGAACATAGTATTGAGATCCAAAAAGAGAGAAGAAGCCATCTAGATAATAACTATGGACCCGAAGGTCTGAGGTAAACTACTCACACATCATCGAAGGGGCTATGGTGTTGATGTAGAAGCCCTCTGTGATCGATGCCCCTTCCGGCGGAGCTCCGGAACAGGCCCCAAGATGGGATCTCGTGGGTACAGAAGGTTGCGGCGGTGGAATTAGGTTTTTGGCTCTGTATCTGATCGTTTGGGGGTACGTAGGTATATATAGGAGGAAGGAGTATGTCGGTGGAGCAACATGGGGCCCACGAGGGTGGAGGGCGCGCCCAGGGGGTAGGCGCGCCCCCTACCTAGTGGCTTCCTGGTAGCTTTCTTGACGTAGGGTCCAAGTCCTCTGGATCATGTTCGTTCCGAAAATCACGTTCCCGAAGGTTTCATTCCGTTTGGACTCCATTTGATATTCTGTTTATGCGAAACTCTGAAATAGGCAAAAAAAAACAGCAATTCTGGGTTGGGCCTCCGGTTAATAGGTTAGTCCCAAAAATAATATATAAGTGAATAATAAAGCCCAATAATGTCCAAAACAGAATATAATATAGCATGGAGCAATCAAAAAATTTAGATACGTTGGAGACGTATCAAGCATCCCCAAGCTTAATTCCTGCTCATTCTCGAGTAGGTAAATGATAAAAACAGAATTTTTTATGTGGAATGCTACTTGGCATAATTTCAATGTAATTCTTCTTATTGTGGCATGAATGTTCAGATTTGATATGATTCAAGATAAAAGTTTAATGTTGACATAAAAACAATAATACTTCAAGCATACTAACTAAGCAATTATGTCTTATCAAAATAACATAGCCAAAGCAAGTTATCCCTACAAAATCATATAGTCCGCTATGCTCCATCTTCCCCACACAAAATATTCATATCATGTATGACCCCGGTTTTAGCCAAGCAATTGGTTCATACTTTTAACGCTTCAGCCTTTTCAACTCTTACGCAATACATGAGCGCAAGCCATGGATATAGCACTATGGTGGAATAAGGTATAATGGTAGGGGTTATGTGGGAAGACAAAAAAGGAGAAAGTCTCACATCAACGAGGCTAATCAACGGGCTATGGAGATGCCCATCAATTGATGTTAATGCGAGGAGTGTGGATTGCCATGCAACGGATGCACTAGAGCTATAAGTGTATGAAAGCTCAAAAAGAAACTAAGTGGGTGTGCATCCAACTTGCTTGCTCACGAAGACCTCGGGCATTTGAGGAAGCCCATCATTGGAATATACAAGCCAAGTTCTATAATGAAATTTCCCACTAGTATATGAAAGTGACAAAATGAGAGACTCTCTATTATTAAGATCACGGTGCTACTTTGAAGAACAAGTGTGGTAAAAGGATAGTAACATTGTCCCTTCTCTCTTTTTCTCTCATTTTTTTTATTAGGGCCTTTTCTATTTTTTATGGCCTCTTTTTTTTAGTCCGGAGTATCATCCCGACTTGTGGGGGAATCATAGTCTCCATCATCCTTTCCTCACTTGGGACAATGCTCTAATAATGATGATCATCACACTTTTGTTTACTTACAACTCATGAATTAAAACTCAATACTTAGAACAAAATATGAATCTATATGAATGCCTCCGGCGGTGTACCGGTATATGCAATGAATCAAGAGCGACATGTATGAAAGAATTATGAACGGTGGCTTTGCCACAAATACAATGTCAACTACATGATCATGCAAAGCAATATGACAATGATAGAGTATGTCATGATAAATGAAACGGTGGAAAGTTGCATGGCAATATATCTCGAATGGCTATGGAAATGCCATGATAGGTAGGTATGGTGGCTGTTTTGAGGAAGATATAAGGAGGTTTATGTGTGATAGAGCGTATCATATCACGGGGTTTGGATGCACCGTGAAGTTTGCACCAACTCTCAAGGTGAGAAATGGCAATGCGCTGCAATCAAGAGGCTAGAAAATTGCGGAAAGGTAAGTGTGCGTATAATCCATGGACTCACATTAGTCATAAAGAACTCATATACTTATTGCAAAAAATTATTAGCCCTCGAAGCAAAGTACTACTACGCATGCTCCTAGGGGAAGGGTTGGTAGGAGTTACCCATCGCGCGATACCGACCGCCACACAAAGGAAGACAATCAACAAATACTTCATGCTCCAACTTTGTTACATAACAGTTCACCATACATGCATGCTACGGGAATCACAAACTCCAACACATGTATTTTTGAATTCCACAATTAGTCAACTAGCACAACTATGATATTACCACCTTTATATCTCAAAACAATTATCAAACATCAAATTTCTCATGATATTAATTGAAGCAAATTGCCATGCTATTTTAAGGCTCTCAAAATAATATAAGTGAAGCATGAGAGATCAATAGTTTCTATAAAACAAATCCACCACCGTGCTCTAAAAGATATAAGTGACGCACTAGAGCAAAACTATATAGCTCAAAAGATATAAGTGAAGCACATAGAGTATTCTAATAAATTCCGAATCATGCGTGTCTCTCTTAAAAGGTGTGTACAGCAAGGATGATTGTGGTAAACTAACAAATAAAGACTCAAATCATACAAGACGCTCCAAGCAGAACACATATCATGTGGTGAATAAAAATATAGCTCCAAGTAAAGTTACCGATGGAAGTAGACGAAAGAGGGGATGCCTTCTGGGGCATCCCCAAGCTTTGGCTTTATGGTGTCCTTAGATTATCTTGGGGGTGCCATGTACATCCCCAAGATTAGGCTCTTGCCACTCCTTATTCCATAATCCATCAAATCTTTCACCCAAAACTTGAAAACTTCACAACACAAAACTCAGCAGAAAAATCTCGTGAGCTCCGTTAGCGAAAGAAAACAAAAAGACCACTTTAAGGTATTGTAATGAACTCATTCTTTATTTATATTGGTGTTAAACCTACTGTATTCCAACTTCTCTATGGTTTATAAACTCTTTAACTAGCCATAGATTCATCAAAATAAGCAAACAACACACGAAAAACAGAATCTGTCAAAAAACAGAACAGTCTGTAGTAATCTGTAACTAACGCAAACTCCTGGAACTCCAAAAAATCAGCCAAAATAGGAAGACCTAGGAAATTTGTTTATTGATCATCAGCAATTGGAATCAATATTTTACCACGTTCTGGTGATTTTTAACAATTATTTTCGTGAACATAAAGTTTCTGGAATTTTCTGCAAGATCAAATAACTATCATCCAAGAAGATCCTATAGGTTTAACTTGGCACAAACACTAATTAAAACATAAAAACACATCAAACCAGAGGCTAGGACAAGTATTTATTCCTAAACAGAAGCAAAAAGCAAAAAACTAAAAATAAAATTGGGTTGCCTCCCAACAAGCGCTATCGTTTAACGCCCCTAGCTAGGCATAGTAGCAAGGATAGATCTAGGTATTCCCATCTTTGGTAGGAAATTCTTCAATAAGACATCTATCATCCTTTAGAGTTTCTTTCTTTCTATTAATTATCAAACTTTTAGGAACAAGATCGAAAAATTCATTTGTAGCAAGATAAGATCCGCAGTTTCTATTAATGGTAGCAAAAAGATTGGGATGAATACTTATAGATTTAAGATCCGCAGTTTCTTTACTCGAGGATTCACCCTTATTTTTAGGAACATACATACGCTTGGCAATTTTAGTTGGAGGACTTGGAGTATTCTTTACGGAAGAAAAAGCGGTTCCCAAGTTGGTAATGATACCCTCAAGTTTATCGATTCTAGTGGAATCTTGATTTATTCTTTCATTAACTATGGGTTCCTTCTCCTTAATATTTTTCAAAGTGACTCCTACCTTAGATCCATATTGGGTAATTTGGTTGTGGATCTTTTTATCCAGATTTTCAATTAACTCTACGGTAGCAACTTTATTTTCAATGATTTCAAGTCTTTGCATTACATGCTCCAAAGTTAACATAGTTCCATTAACCAAGAGAGGTGGTGAGCCAAATAAATCTATCATAGCATTATAAGAGTCAAAAGTATGGCTACCCAAGAAATTCCCTCCGGTAATGTTATCAAGAATATATCTATACCAAGGATTAGCGCCTACATAAAAATTGCGGAGAAGAACGGAAGTAGATTGCTTCCTGGTAGATCTATTTTGAGCATTGCAAATTCTATACCAAACGTCTTTTAGATTTTCTCCCTCCCTTTTTTTAAAATTGAGAACTTCATTTTCGGGAGACAACAGAGAAGATAAAGGGCTAGCCATGACGACAAGGCAAGCAAAAGAAAAAGAGGCGAACGAAAAAGAGAGGGCGAATGAAACGGCAAGGGTGAAGTGGGGGGAGAGGAAAACGAGAGGCAAATGGCAAATAATGTAATGCGGAAGATAAGGGTTTGTGATGGGTACTTGGTATGTTGACTTTTGCGTAGAGCTCCCCGGCAACGGCGCCAGAAATCCTTCTTGCTACCTCTTGAGCACTGCGCTGGTTTCCCCTTGAAGAGGAAAGGGTGATGCAGCAAAGTAGCATAAGTATTTCCCTCAGTTTTTGAGAACCAAGGTATAAATCCAAGAGAGGCTACGCATGAGTCCCTCGCACCTACACAAACAAATAAATCCTCGCAACCAACGCGATAAGGGGTTGTCAATCCCTACATGGTCACTTACGAGAGTGAGATCTGATAGATATGATAAGATAATATTTTTGGTATTTTTATGATAAAGATGCAAAGTAAAATAAAAGCAATGGAAATAACTAAGTGTTGGAAGATTAATATGATGGAAATAGACCCCGGGGCCATAGGTTTCACTAGTGGCTTCTCTCAAGAGCATAAGTATTTTACGGTGGGTGAACAAATTACTGTTGAGCAATTGACAGAATCGAGCATAGTTATGAGAATATCTAGGTATGATCATGTATATAGGCATCACGTCCGAGACAAGTAGACCGACTCCTGCCTGCATCTACTACTATTACTCCACTCATTGACCGCTATCCAGCATGCATCTAGAGTATTAAGTTCATAAGAACAGAGTAACGCTTTAAGCAAGATGACATGATGTAGAGGGATAAATTCATGCAATATGATAAAAACCCCATCTTGTTATCCTCGATGGCAACAATACAATACGTGCCTTGCTGCCCCTGCTGCCACTGGGAAAGGACACCGCAAGATTGAACCCAAAGCTAAGCACTTCTCCCATTGCAAGAAAGATCAATCTAGTAGGCCAAACCAAACTGATAATTCGAAGAGACTTGCAAAGATAACCAATCATACATAAAAGAATTCATAAAATTCAAATATTGTTCATAGATAAACTTGATCATAAACCCTAAATTCATCGGTCTCAACAAACACACCGCAAAAGAAGATTACATCGAATAGATCTCCACGAGAGAGGGGGAGAACATTGTATTGAGATCCAAAAGAGAGAAGAAGCCATCTAGCTAATAACTATGGACCCGAAGGTCTGAGGTAAACTACTCACACATCATCGGAGGGGCTATGGTGTTGATGTAGAAGCCCTCCGTGATCGATGCCCTTCCATGAGCTCGAGCCTGTGCCCCAAGACGGGATCTCGTGGGCATGAAGGTTCTTGGCGGTGGAATTAAATTTTTGGCTCCGTATCTGATCGTTTGGGGGTACGTAGGTATATATAGGAGGAAGGAGTATGTCGGTGGAGCAACATGGGGCCCACGAGGGTGGAGGGCGCGCCCAGGGGGTAGGCACGCCCCCCTACCTTGTGGCTTCCTGGTAGCTTTATTGACATAGGGTCCAAGTCCTCTGGATCATGTTCATTCCGAAAATCACGTTCCCGAAGGTTTCATTCCGTTTGGACTCCGTTTGATATTCTTTTTCTGCGAAACTCTGAAATAGGCAAAGAACAGCAATTCTGGGCTGGGCCTCCGGTTAATAGGTTAGTCCCAAAAATAATATAAAAGTGAATAATAAAGCCCGATAATGTCCAAAACAGAAGATAATACAACATGGAGCAATAAAAAATTATAGATACGTTGGAGACGTATCAGGTTCCACCCCATCGATAGGGCAAGTCCGCCTTCCCGTCACCTTCGGAGAACGCAAGCGCACCGAGCTCATCGACTTCGACGTCGCGCACATCCGTTTGCCATACAACACCATCCTTGGGTATCCAGCCCTGGCCAAGTTCATGGCAGTGACCCACCACGGCTACAACATCCTCAAAATGCCAGGAAGCGGCGGAATCATCATAGTCCCAAGAAGAAGAAGCAGTTGCGCCGTGCAGGATCTCAAGAGTATGGCAACGCAGCTGGAGCCTCGTCAGGATCGGCGCCCGCTCCAGGGGCGCCTCCCTCCATCGCATAGGAAGGCGCGCCCGGCGCCCTCCTCGGGCAGGGCTCGAGGGCTCTCTTCTAGAGGGCCTCAGACCTTGCCAACATCACAAGGGAGGCTCTCGGGCACCACTTGGAGGCGTGCTTCAAGGCACGTTTCCCTCAGGAGAACACAGGGCAAGGAGTACCCACCGCTCAGGAGTTCATCACCAAGACTACTCAGGAATTGCAAGATGCAAGGGCCATGCGCGGTGACAGTCGCTCACAAGGCGCAACTCCCCATCCAGGCAAGGATGCCGGGATACGTGTCTGCATCGACGTTCCAGGGCTCAACAGGGCCGCTTCTCAGGAGCGTTTCTGGCCTTCGCGCGTGGGCCGTTGCGAGGGTCCACCACACAGCTACGTTCGCATGCCTTTCGGCCTGCTGAGCGTGTCGTTCGTCTACCAGCGCAACTTGCGGTGTGCCCTGGCGGCTCAGGAGGCCAGGCACCACACCGTCCTGGCGGAGATGAAGACGGTCCTCAAGGAACCACCTGAGCCCCCAGAGCCTCCCGAGGCTCAGGGCCCCGATGGCTCGTGAGGAGCGACCCCTTCATTGCACGCCTTCAGCTGCACCAACCCTTCTTCGTCGACAGAACCAGGTGACATTTTCCAAGTTCATTTAGCTGGGAGCGCCCCTCGGGCCACATTATTCCCAGACCGCGTGGGTCCATCCCTGTGGCATGTATCCCTTTTGTTTATGCCTTTATTTTACCTTGTTGGGGGCGCCCCTCGGGCTGCATCATCCCCAAGTTGCTCGGGCCTGACCTAGTGGCATGTATCCTTCTGCATTTACCCAAGCTGATTTGCCTTCCATGCGTAACCCGCCAATGGTCATCACCTGCTCGATCGTTGCCTCCCACGGGGCCTCCTCGCACTGGCACGGCGCTGGTGCATGGGTCCGTCCCTGCCACGTCGACAAACCTGAGCGGTCGAGCTTTGGCTCACGGCACGCCCCGCACACGTCACCTCACCAGGCCCTCAGTGCCCTCACCTCTCCGCGGAACAACCAGCGGCAGGCTGGCAACTATAACGGCAAAACCGTGTTTCTTCTTGTGCTAGCTCACAGGGATCTCATGAGGAGGATAGCAGGCGGCACCGCGAGTCCCCCCTTTTTCTCCCGTGCAATTTGCTTGCGCGTTAAAAGGGGGGATCCTGAGCATCGCGACTCAGGAGCTCTTACTGGCTCCCCAGCCCTCACCCCCTGGCCTTGACCATGGCATCGCGACCTGGCATACCAGCGGCGGCTGAGCTCGCTCGAGGGCCGGGACCTGAGGACATAGAGCACTAAGGAGAGCACGGGAGGAGGGTGAGGGAGTCCTGGATTAGGGGGTGTCCGGATGGCCGGACTATAGCATTTGGCCGGACTCCTGGACTATGAAGATACAAGATTGAAGACTTCGTCCCGTGTCCGGATGGGACTTTCCTTGGCGTGGAAGGCAAGCTTGGCGTCACGGATATGTAGATCTCCTACCATTGTAACCGACTACTGTAACCCTAACCCTCTTCGGTGCCTATATAAAACCGGAGGCTTTTAGTCCGTGGGATCTAACAACAATCATACCATAGGCTAGCTTCTAGGGTTTAGCCTCTCGATCTCGTGGTAGATCTACTCTTGTACTACCCATATCATCAATATTAATCAAGCAGGAGTAGGGTTTTACCTCCATCGAGAGGGCCCGAACCTGGGTAAAAACATCGTGTCCCTTGTCTCCTGTTACCATCCGCCTAGACGCATGCAGTTCGGGACCCCCTACCCGAGATCCGCCGGTTTGACACCGACATTGGTGCTTTCATTGAGAGTTCCTCTGTGTCGTCATCTTTAGGCCCGATGGCTCCTCCGATCATCAACGACGATGCGCTCCAGGGTGAGACTTTTCTCCCCGGACAGATCTTCGTATTCGGCGGCTTTGCACTACGGGCCAATTCGCTTGGCCATCTGGAGCAGATTGAAAGCTACGCCCCTGGCCACCAGGTCAGATTTGGAAGTTTGAACTACACGACTGACGTCCGCGGAGACTTGATCTTCGACGGGTTCGAGCCACAGCCAAGCGCGCCGCACTATCACGAGGGGCATGATCTAGCTCTAGCGCCGAACAGTGTCCTGGAGGCCGCACCAGCGTCCGCTCCGACCTTTAGCTCGGAGCCGACTGCGCCGATCGAGGACGGGTGGCTGGACACCGCCTCGGGGGCTGCGATCTCTATGGCGATTGAGCCGTACACCTACCCCGTCCTTTGCGAAGCTCGTGACTCCAAGGTGCCGGACTCCTCTCCGGACTCCGAGCCTTCCGCGCCCCCGCCAATCGAATCCGATTGGGCGCCGATCATGGAGTTCACTGCCGCGGACATCTTTCAGCACTTGCCCTTTGGCGACATCCTGAATTCACTAAAGTCTCTCTCTTTATCAGAGAGCCTCGCCAGATTATGGTCGGGAAGGTTGGGATGCGGACGACGAAGAAATCCAAAGCCCACCCACCACCCACTTCATAGCCACTGTCGATGATTTAACAGACATGCTCGACTACAACTCCGAAGACATCGACAGTATGGACGACGATGTAGGGGAGGAACAAGAACCAGCACCTATAGGGCACTGGAGAACCACCTCATCTCACGATGTATACATGGTGGACACACCTAAAGGAAGCGACGATGAGGAACAAAGGGACGTTACGAAGGATCATTCCCTCGAAAAGCAGTCAAAACGGCGACGTAAGCGCCGCTCAAAGTCCCGCCTCGACAAAGACAACAGCCATACAGACCCAGCCATAGAGCAGGGCGAACCGGTGGACGACGAACATGCTATCGAGCAACCGTCCGAACAGGACAATCTGGAGAAACAACCCGTCCCCGGCGAAGATAACAGTCCGGACAATCTCACGCCGGGCAAGTTGCTGGAGCAGAAGAACCTCCACAAAAGGCTCGCCGCCACGCACGTAGCCTGAAAAAGCAGAAGCGGAAGCTCAAAACAACGGAAGATGCACTTAGAATCAGATGGAGCAAAGTACTCAACACCGCAGACAAATACGGCGACAATCGCCGAACGAAGAGCTACCCCAAGCGAAAACTACTGCCTGAATTTGATGAGGAGGCCGTAGAGCCCCCGCAATCAAAAAACAAAGAGGCCACCCGGTCAGATGGACGACCCCATGGCAAACAAAGAGCGGCAAACGGCACCGCACACAAGCTGGCACGCGATCCGCACAAGGATTCGCATAAAAAAGATGGCCCAATTAGATCTATCTACGGGCCAAGAAAGCAAGCTCCAGTAAGCAAGACAACACATCAAGTATCCGAACATCACGGTACACCTAGATACAGGGGTGCCGCACACCCCCTATGTTTCACCGATGAGGTGCTGGATTATGAATTTCCAGTGATTCAAGCCCGTAAACATAGAGGCATACGACGGAACAACAGACCCTGGAGTCTGGATTGAGGATTACATCCTCCACATACACATGGCTAGAGGAGATGATCTCCACGCCATAAAATACTTACCCCTCAAGCTCAAAGGGCCAGCCCGACATTGGCTTAAAAGCCTTCCTGAAAACACCATTGGAAGTTGGGAGGAGCTCGAGGATGCCTTTCGGGCAAATTTTCAAGGGCCTATGTCCGACCTTCGGATGCCGACGATTTAAGTCACAAAACTCAACAACCCGGAGAGTCAGCCCGGAAATTTTGGAACAGATTCCTTTCTAAAAAGAACCAAATAGTCGACTGTCCGGACGCCGAAGCCTTAGCAGCTTTCAAACACAACGTCCGAGACGAATGGCTCGCCAGACACCTCGGCCAAGAAAAGCCAAGAACAATGGCCGCATTAACAAGCCTCATGAACCGCTTTTGCGCGGGAGAGGATAGCTGGCTGGCAAGATGCACCACCAGCGACCCAAGTACATCCGAAGTCAGGGATGGAAACGGGAAACCAAGACGCAGCAAGGACCAGCGTCAGACCAAGGGAAACAGCCTGAAGAGCACGACAGTCAACGCCGAATTCAAAAGCTCTCGGCAGAATCATAAAAAGCTGCCCCTTAAGGATAACAGGGACAAGCTATCTAACTTAAACAAAATCTTGGACAAGATATGCCAAATCCACAGTACTCTGAAGCTCGCAAACCATACCCACAGAGACTGTTGGGTCTTCAAGCAGTCCGCAAACTCAACGCCGAACACAAGGGGCTCGACACACCAAGCCGGGACGATGACGAACCCCAAAAGCAGGCACCGGAAAACAAAAGAATTTCCCACAAGAAATCAAAATGTGAACTCACTTCACGTGACAAAAGGGAAAAATAGAGCGGCGCCCATAGAGGTACGCTACCATACGGCCTATCCCAAGGAGTCCCGCCATCGGTTGTTAAAACCAATCACCTTCGACCATTGGGATTACTCTAGAAGTATACGGAATGCAGGTTGGACTGCCTTGATATTAGATCCGACAATTGGCGGACTCCAATTTTCACAAGTCCTAATGGACGGCGGCGATGATCTAAACCTGCTATATCGAGGACACAATCCGCAAAATGGGGATAGACCCAACCAAATTTCGCCATATCAACACTTCCTTTCAAGGGTAATGTCAGCCCATATGCCCATTGTACGGGCTCTCTCTTTGCTAGAAGTTGTGTTCGCTCACCCGACAACTTCCGCCGTGAAAAGTTAACCTTCCACCTTGCCCCATTTACAAGTAGCTATCAAGCACTATTGGGACGCGAAGCTTTCGCCCGCTTCAACGCAATACCGCATTATGCATCTCTTACACTTAAAATGCCTGGTCCACGCGGCATCATCTCGTTAAAAGGAAACATCGAGGGTTCCTCGAGTCCGAAAAATCGTGCGGTTGCCTTGACAGCCACACAATAAACCGGTTTCACCAATACAAGCACTTAGACAGGTCGTCCAGACCCCGGACACGGCTGGACGAGTCCGGCCTAAACATACAAGGGCTCACTAGACGCATATCCCCATACAAGGGGCTCCGCGCATCCACAACAAGAGACAATAAAGCTCAACTTTGTTCATTTTCTGAATTGTACTTTGTTTATTTAATATAACGTACATTTTCGCACGATCTTTTTCAACTAAGTTCCTCTCTTTTACAGATGAACATCATGCTACACCCGTTCAGGATACGGCACAACGGAGACACATGCGCAGACGTGCAGTAGGGACCCGTCGCAAGGATTCTTTTCAGATTAAGACCCTGCGTAAACCTTTCTCACTGTCTCTTGTTGATAAACATCCCCCGGTTTCTTGCTATAAACAAGTTGGAGGCTGGCGTTTTGGCATAGGCCACGTCAGAATTTCACGCGTACCTGGACACCAGGGGCTTATTACCAAGGGCGATTGTTCGACCCATTTTCATAAAGACCGAATACCTTAGGGAGTGTTCGGCGTCTCGAGTTAGGCCTTATATGCATCAGCTCCGAATCATGTCTTTGGTAAAATGTTGGGTTTGCCGGCTCCACGTGTTTTGCTGCCTTACGTTCCGCTCTATCGGCTAATGCGACACCGGAGAACTATCGTGATTGTGCCCCGTTCGCCAAAGTAGCACCTCAAAGAGAGAAAGCCGAAAACTGACTGTCATGATATAGCGTGAGACTGGTCAACCACTCGATGAACCGCTGGAATCTTTAGAATTCCTCCGCATTGACGAAGGGCTGTTTCCCGGCCAGGCACATACGCGCCCCGAATTCGGGTGAGCGCGGTGCCCCTAGGGGCTATATAGTAGCCTCACTGTCGAACTCCTATGGCTAAGTGAAAGTGATAAAGCATTATAGTCCGGTTGCCTAGTTTGCTGCGCTATCACCTCCTTTGTAGGACCAAGACATTGGATCAAGTGTGAAAAGGCGCTTTACGCAAACACCCCGCATTATATGCGTGGGGGCTGAAAGCCAAAGACTGCAATCTTTCAGTTATATACACATATACATTAACGGCCGCACATGAGGTATTTTAGTTCTTGAAGGCACAAGTATAAAAAGCTTTTATATTCCATCTAAACATTGTTTAACAATAATACAAGTTATTCGAAAATAATATCCTTCGAAACCTTAGCCTCTATTAAACGAGAGCCCTGCAAAACTTCCTGAAAATAGTGCTCGACAGGTACTCGGCTTCCGTCCGAATCTTGGGATGCAACATCGGTGGCCTTCATCTCCGCCCAGTATGTCTTGAAACGGGCAAGAGCCATCCGCGCACCCTCTATGCATGCTGACCGACTCATTGCTTTGATATGCGGCACCGCACCAAGGAACTGCTGCACCAAGCCAAAATAACTCTTCCGCTCGGGCCTTTTCGGCCACAAATGAGTCACGACATTCTTCATGGCAAGTCCGGACAACCTATTCAGCTCCGCCCATTCGCCAAACGATCGGTTAATGGAAGTGGACGCTCTGGATTACGGAATCGCGACCAAAAAGCTCCTCCATCTCGTGATCCTTTTGATCTCCGAAGTGTTCGGCGTCACGCTGCACTTGCCGCCAAGTCCATATAAGCATCCTCACTACTCCACAGCCGGTCCAACTGAGCATATTTAGGATCCGTGAACTTCCTCCGTAGCAGAAAGGGCTTTCCAGCCGCGATATCTCCTACCGACGTAGCTCCTCCTTCATAGCTCTCATCGCAGAGCGAGCATCCTTGGCCTCGGTGGTGGCCTTCTTCAGGTCCTCTCTCTCCGCTCGACCTTCTTTTTCAAGAAGCTCGCAACGGTCGGTAGCATTCTTCAACTTCACGGCCATTTCGGCCATTTCCTTCTTGCTTCGGCGGTGAGCAACCTGTTCGGCTTTTAGCTCTTCGGTCGCCTTTAAGGCAGCCGCATCACTTTTTCTGGCCTGCTCCTTGGCTCGGGCAAGCTCCGCTCGAATGTTCTCCATGGCAGCAGCACCATCTGCATCAAGCATACATGTTGTAAGGCACGGGCATCAAGCTCCCTTACCAGGTGTCCACGGAGAAACCGCATACCTTGTGACTCGTCAAGCCGCTTATTGACAAGCGCGATGTCGGCATCCGCCACGTCAAGTTGCCGCTTTAGTTCGGCAAATTCATCAGTCCGGCTAGCCACCGGACGCTCCGCCACCTACATATGAAGGGCGACATATTATAACACAGGATTATGATCCTCGGCACGCTGTCATTTTTGACAAACGCACCGAGTCTCAGGGGCTACTATCTACACAGGACGCATCTTATATATGCGGAACCGTCAAAAGGTACATCATTGCTCGTACCTCAAAACCTGTCAGTAAACTTCTGGCGGCCTCGTACAACTCGATTTCTGCGGATGAAATTTTTTCAATCACCGTACCCATCAATGCACGGTGATCCTCTGAGATAGACACTCGCCCGAGCAGATCCTTCAACTCCTTCGACCGTGCACCAGGAGGTGCCGGACTCGTCTGATGGCCTTTTCCGAAGGCCGGACACGGAGGGCTTTGTGGGGCCCTACGAATGCCCTCCGCCCCTGCCGGATTCAGAGAAGCCCTCCGCGACGACACCTCAGGATCGTCCGCCTCGCTAGGCGGTACGGCAGGGGGAGGCGTTCCACTCTCCATCATCTCCGGACGAAGATCCCTTGAAGACGTGCTCTGCTGAGAGGGGCTGAGATCCGAACTACAAGGTAAAATTTCAGTTATCTTCAGAAATAAAGCGGGGATGTCTCTTATTTTATAAAACTCCCCTCTCTACTTACGGCTCGCTGGAGGGCTGATCCCCTTGGGGAAATAGTGTGGCCGGGACATCTCCAAGCGCAGGACCCTCTGGCGAAGATCTCTTCCCCCGCTTTGAGGCCTTGGCCTCCGGATCTTCAGAGGCGGTCCTCTTCTCTCCTTGGATGGAGGGATTCTCGATCCCTCCTTTCTTGATGACCTCCTTCACGGAGGCAGTAGCTTCCTTGTTCCCCCCTTCGCCTTCTTCCAAAGGCGCAGCCTCCAGCATCTTGTTTAACACGGGATCCGGCATGGTCTCAGGGAGGGGGGCCGGACACCTGATCAGTTTTGCTTTCACTATCCACTCCTGTTTAAGGGACAACTCTTTTAAGGGCAAGTTTATGATAAATATACGGATAGCGTGTCCGGGTACAGGACTACTTACTTGAGTATCCGGGCGGTTGCAGCTCAGATCTGCGTCCTCGGTCAAGTCCGGACACATTCTTTGTGATCCGAAGAACAGTTTGTACATCTCCACGGGTGTTGCGCCCATGAAATGTTGGAGAGCTCGTGGTCACTCCGGACTGAACTCCCACAGGCGGAGGGGGCGACGTTTGCAGGGCAGGATGCGACGAATCAGCATGACCTGCGTTACTACGACCAGATTGATCTCTCTCTCTAGGAGGTCTCGAATACGGCCCTGCAACAAGGGCACGTCCTTGGACGGCCCCCAGTCAAGCCCTTTATTGACCCACGACGCCAGCCGTGGTGGAGGACCCGAGCGAAAGGCAGGTAGCGCCACCAATTTGGTGCCCCTGGGAGTTGTGATATAAAACCACTCTTGTTGCCATAGGCTGAGCTCCTCTTGAAAAGAGCCCTCGGGCCATGGAGCGTCAGCATTCTTGCTTATAACAACCCCTCTGCACTCTGCCTGTTGCCCCTTGATCATCTTCGGCTCCACCTTGAAGGTCTTGAGCCACAATCCGAAGTGAGGGGTAATGCGGAGGAAGGCTTCACACACGACGATGAATGATGAGATGTGGAGGATGGACTCCGGATCCAAGTCGTGAAATTCCAGCCCGTAATAAAACATGAGCCCCCTCACAAAGGGGTCCGTCAGGAAGCCTAGCCCCCGAAGGAAGTGAGGCCTTGAACACCACGCTTCCACCGGGCTTGGGAGTGGGAATAACCTGCCCTTGAGCAGGCAGCCTATGCAAGATTTCGCCGGTTAGATACCTGGCATCTCTTAGCTTTAGGACGTCTTCTTCCGTGACGGAGGAAGGCATCCACTGGCCTTGGAGGTCGGAGCCGGACATCATCGAAGGTCCGAAGCGCCTGAATCTAGAGCTTTGGGTGTTGGAACTCGAAGCGAGGGGCAGATTCGACGGAGATTGAGAAAAAGGAGCGGGGCCTTGGTCTGTTTATAAAGAGGTTGAATACCAGGAGGCCTCCCCATGACCGTTCGGGACTCGCCTTTGATAGAGGAGGCGTGCCAACGGGCACGATTGGGTTACCCACGCCCGTATTGATGAGAATCCCGGAATAAGGGGACACGATCTCTGCTTTGACAAGACGTGCCAAGGAAACCGCCTCGCTAAACGCGCTGAGGTGGGACAGTGAAAATGATTCGAATAAAGGCTTGGCCATGGTGTGATCTCATGCTGCGGAATACGTCAGCAGATTGAACTTGTGTAAATATTATTCTCTCTACAGTGGTATGTGGAATTTATTTTGCAGAGCCGGACACTATCCTTGTGTTCAAAATCTTCTATGAAGTATTCGGAGGAGGAACCCGCATTGCAATGCCGAAGACAATATGCGTGCCGGACTCGTCATCATTGAAGCCTGGTTCAGGGGCTACTGAGGGAGTCCTGGATTATGGGGGTGTCCGGATGGCCGGACTATAGCCTTTGGCCAGACTCCTGGACTATGAAGATACAAGATTGAAGACTTCGTCCCGTGTCCGGATGGGACTTTCCTTGGTGTGGAAGGCAAGCTTGGCGATACGGATATGTAGATCTCCTACCATTCTACCGACTCTGTGTAACCCTAACCCTCTTCGGTGCCTATATAAACTGGAGGGTTTTAGTCCGTAGGACGAACAACAATCATACCATAGGCTAGCTTCTAGGGTTTAGTCTCTCTGATCTCGTGGTAGATCTACTCTTGTACTACCCATATCATCAATATTAATCAAGCAGGAGTAGGGTTTTACCTCCATCGAGAGGGCCCGAACCTGGGTAAAAACATCGTGTCCCTTGTCTCCTGTTACCATCCGCCTAGACACACAGTTCGGGACCCACTACCCGAGATCCACCGATTTTGACACCGACAGAGGGAAACTCGTATGGGCCCGACCTAGCTATGCCGCATAAGCTCGCGCGCAGGCCTGCGCACCACAAGGAACCGTCACGGAACCGACAAGATAAGTCTCATCCTCAGATTGGCTAAATGTTGGGGCCTAAGGGTCACGCTCGCTGCAGCCCTGTTGTGGCCACGTCAACTTCCTTTCTTGCCTTACAATAGCTGATTGAGCGCTAAAGGGGAGCTCCTGAGCATCGCGCCTCAGGGGCTCTTACTGGATGTCGGGCTGCACACCTCCTGGCCTTGACCACGGCACGCGGCCTGGCATACCAGCGACGGCTGTAGCCTGCCTGGGGACCGGGACCTGTCAGCGTAGAGCAACAAGCTATCGTGAGGGTAGAAAGGGGAGACAGAGCCTTAACAGGACCTGCGTTCACAAATTTTCATAACGAGGAAGATATGCGCAAAAGACATTACAGACCCTTTACACACCCCCACGGGGTACTTCATGATTCTCCGCAGGAAACAGAAACGAGAACTAAAGGAAGCCTATCTAAACTCTCCCGTGGTGGACGCCATCATCAACAGTGGGCCACGGGAGGCCGGCGCCAACCCCATCCAGATAAGAGGTGGCGGCGGCTGGACGCTGCAGCTCTGCTCCGAGCCCGGCGAGAGCTCGGGGGCACGTAGCTATCATCGCTTGTCTCCGGAGTCTCGTAAAGCTCAGGAGAATCGCTGGAATCCCAAGGGCTGCTGCTGCTGGAGTAACCGCGAGCGGAGCGCACGTCAGCCTGGCGCTCCTCTCCAGGGCAACACTCCAGGCTGCAACCCTCCGTGTCGAAGACCTAGAAGAAGAGCGTGGTGGCGCCGTCATACTCGAAGTGGATCGCGAGGGCACCCCTCGCACGGCAAACCCGCGCGACCTCGCCCCAGCCGCGGGTCATGAAGATTTTGCCGGCGGGGACCGCTTCAATCTCTGCTCCGGTCACCGGAGCGTCGCAGTCGACGTGCTGCAACAGAGCTCGAGAGGACGCCTCGGCGGCATCACGTGGGAGAAGAACCGCGGGAAGCAGATCCAAGAGCTTGGGGGCATCGGCGCCCATAGCACGAGCTCGCACGAGGAATCCGAGGCGTGGATTCCAGGGGCGACGGCGCTTGTCGCCATGGCACGGCGACCATGGGCGCGGCGCGGGTGGCGCCGCTCGTCGCTTCTCCCTCCTGAGCCCTCGGTGCGGGCGTACAAGGGTAGCGGATACCCTGGAGGAGGCCGCTCGCACCAAGGCCTTGTCACCACCTGCACCACCGCTTTGTCGCGGCGATGGATCGACCTCTTCTTCGGTGGAAGCGGCCCCGGATCATCCCGGGGGTCCTTTCCTTTCTCTTCAGCGGAGAACCTGCGGATGGGCGCCATTGCTGCTAGCGGTGGAGCAAGGAGGAAGAAGCAAGTGAACCAAGAAGAGATGGGCGACGGGGGCTCTGCCCCCTCCCCATTTATAGTGGAGGAAGGCCAACCGGCGCTTCCCACGATCACAGGTAATGATGATTTTCCTTGCATGTCGCAGGGACTCGTCAAATTGAGCAGTTGCCGAGGCAGCGTGGGGAAGCGGAGACGCCCACGTCCAATCAACCGCCACGCGTCGACCAAGGCCGCAGGCTTTTGGGGCCCGCGGCGCTCTGTGCTTGTCCTTTGGCTTCACCTCGAATCCAAGATCGAGCGCTCCTTGGGCTCGGGGGCTACTGTCGGCATTCTGGGAACGGGGGTCCCCAGACTTGCTTGCCTGCAGCCCACGGCGTGGCTATGCTAGCAGGCCTGTACGGCCCATCTTCATCAACAAGGCATCCAAGACCCTCGCGAGGCGCCAAGCCTCGCGAGGCGGACGACGCAAGACTTCCTCAGGAGCTGCCTCTCCAGGCAGGCTCACGAGGAGTGGAGATATCAAGGCGGGGCAAACCTCGCGAGGCTCTTGTGACGTGAGCCATGACGATCAAGACCAGGCAGGCGCCAGCGCGCGCAGCGTCCTTGTTTCCTCTTTGGTGCTAAGGAGGCCAGCGCAGGCGCAGAGTACCAAGGCATCAGGCAAAGGTTTCCATATCGGTGCAACGAGACCGAGAACATCCGGACGGCAGGACGGAGGTCACCGTGGAGCCCAATATGGCGTCACCACCAGAGCCCTTTCAGACGAAGGCCACTTTTGTCAGGATAGCTTGTACTTGTTGTCCCCTTTCAAATTGCCCGCCGTTGTTGGCTCCCTTCCCGCTCACTATTTGGGAAGAGGGCCAGGGCCTCTATAAATAGGTAGAGCTAGCTACCACCGTAGGGCAACGAACTGAGGGGCAAGCGAGTCTGAGCTGATCGAATCCTGAGACACGCACAAGTTTGTAGACCACAAGAACACCTCAACCTCAGGAGGCTGTTCTTCCCCTTGTACTGTTCATCATCAGCCCAAGAGGCAATCCACCACCACCACACTGGAGTAGGGTATTACACCACATCAGTGGCCCGAACCAGTATAAATCTCGTGTCTTCCTGTGTTGCGAGTTCGTCGAGTTCGTCCGCGAGATCTTAGCAACATGTAAATCGAACCTTAAGAGTTTTGCCGGAACCCAAGATCCGACGGGTGAATTATGTGTAATGGCTAGATTTTGTCTGGAGGCTATATATAACCCTCCACCCATCTTCATTCGCGGAGAGAGCCATCAGAACATGCCTACACTTCTAGCATTCATTTTCTGAGTGAGAACCACCTACTCATGTGTTGAGACCAAGATATTCCAATCCAACCACAAGAATCTTGATCTCTAGCCTTCCCCAAGTTGCTTTCCACTCAAATCTTCTTTCCACCAAATCCAAATCTGCGAGAGAGAGTTGAGTGTTGGAGAGACTATCATTTTAAGCACAAGAGCAAGGAGTTCATCATCAACACACCATCTATTACCTTTTGGAGAGTGGTGTCTCCTAGATTGGTTAGGTGTCACTTGGGAGCCTCCGAAAAGATTGTGGAGTTGAACCAAGGAGTTTGTACGGGCAAGGAGATTGCCTACTTCGCGAAGATCTACCCTAGTGAGGCAAGTCCTTCGTGGGCGATGGCCATGGTGGGATAGACAAGGTTGCTTATTCATGGACCCTTCATGGGTGGAGCCCTCCGTGGACTCGCGCAACCGTTACCCTTCATGGGTTGAAGTCTCCATCAACGTGGATGTATGATAGCACCACCTATCGGAACCACGCCAAAAATCTCCGTGTCTCCAATTGCGTTTGCATACTCCAATCCCGTCCCTTTACATTCTTGCAACTTGGTGCTTTGCTTTCCGCTGCTCATATACTCTTGCCATGCTTGCTTGAAATGTATTGTGAATGTTTAAACTTGTGCTAAAACTCCATCTTAACTTGAAGAAATTAAAAATTGCTACTTTTATTTATTGAGGATCTAATCACCCCCCTCTAGACACCTCTTCTCAATCCTTTCAGCGCCCCCAAGACGCCGAAATCCGTCGGCTCGGCCCGTTTTTGGGCCCGGCGATTGCAGGCCAAACCCCGCGCACTGGGGGCGCTCGGGGGCTCGGCGCAAGGGAAAAACACGCCTCGGCCACACTGTCATGCGAAAAGTCAAGCCAATCGTCCAATTCGCCCCCACCCCCCGCGCGCTCGGCTGCCACCCTGCCGATCCCGGCGTCGCCCACCGCCCACCACCGCTAGATAGACCATTCCCCGCCGGAAAAGAGAGGAGGTTTCGCCGCAGCAAACTCTCCACCACCGTTCGGGCAATTTTTCCAGTGTTCCGGCGGCGCAGGGCTGTGTACCGGCGGGTGTGCACCCACCACGCCTGCAAGGTGTTCAGCAATTTGCCTGCTCGGCAATGGACTCGGACGATGAGGAGACGCTCGCCGCGCTGCTGGAGGAGGAAGCCGATGCCGACGTCGAGGAAGAGGAACATCTCATGGTCCTCACCGCCCTCGCCGGCCTGCTCGCAAGCAATGAAAAGCCATGACGAGGTGTCTCAGCGCAGGGGCGGATGAAAGCAAAGAACCAGCATCATCTGGAAGGCTACTGCATGCTCTACTCCGACTACTTCATCGACGCTCCACTGCATGGTGACAAAGTATTTCGGCGCCGTTACCGGATGAGCCGAAAGCTTTTCCTCAGGATTGTGAATTCCATCCGGGAGTTCGACAGCTACTTCAAGTGCAAGAAGGATTGCACCGACAAACTTGGATTCACCTCAATCTAGAAGTGCACGACAGCGATGAGGATGCTTGCATACGGAGTTCCCGGTGATTCACTCAACGACCATGGGCGCATGGCCGAGTCCACGACCATTGAGTGTTTCCACAAGTTCTGCAAGGCAGCGGTGGCAGTGTTTGGACCGCAATACTTGCGAACACCCAATGTGGAAGACACTGCTCGAATCCTAGCACAAAATGCAGCAAGATGATTTCCTGGGATGCTTGGAAGCATCGACTGCATACATTGGAAATGGAAGAACTGCCCATTTGCTTGGCAGGGGATGTACAAAGGCACCAAAGGTGGTTGCAGTGTGGTACTTGAGGCGGTGGCCACATAGGACCTCTGGATTTGTCACTCCTTTGGTATGCCAGGAACTCACAATGACATCAACGTGCTACAGTGCTCCCCTGTCTTTGCCAAGCTTGTTGAAGGTCATTCTCCTCCGGTGAACTTCGAGATCAATGGGCGGCACTACAACGAGGGGTACTACCTAGCTCATGGCATCTATCCGAGATGGTCTACACTTGTGAAGACTATCTCAAACACTGTGCCAGGAGGCAAGAAGTCCCACTTTGCCAAGGTTCAGGAGGCTTGCAGGAAGGATGTCGAGCAGGCATTTGGTGTGCTCCAATCTCGATTTGATGTTGTCCGGTACCCTGCTCAGACCTGGTCGAAAGATCTGAAAGTGCTTGTTATCAACTAGAGGGGGGGGGGGTGAATAGGCGATTTTTATGAAAGTCTTCAAAACATGAAAGTTTCGAAGACAAACGAATACCATGCAGCGGAAGGTAGACTACACTAGGCAAGCCATAGTCAAGTATTCAATGAAGTGAAAGCATGAAGACTATTAGCAGCTAGGCAGTATGGATCAGGATGCAAGATAGTATGAAGCCAATCAGAACAAGTAGGAACATAGTGAAGTCAAACAGACAGTGCAAGCAGGCAATGACTTCACGAATACAAACTGTAAGTAAAGAGAGGGAGAAGATAGAACCAGTCTCTTGGAGAGGACAAGGATTTGTTGGACCAGTTCCAGTTGTTGTGACAACTGTACGTCTGGTTAGGGAGGCTGAGATTCAACTCAGAAGACCGCGTCTTCACCTTATTCCCCTTGAGCTAAGGACACACAGTCCTAGCCCAATCACTCTGCTAAGTCTTCAAGGTAGACTTCAGAACCTTCACAGACTTCGTTCACTAGCAATCCACAATGACTCTTGGATGCTCAGAACACGACGCCTAACCGGCTGGAGGATTCACAGTCCTCAAGTGTAACAAGTCTTCAGGTCACGCGGACAGAAAGACTTCAGTGATGCCAAACACTCTTTGGCTCTGGGTGTTTGGGCTTTGTCCTCGCAAGGATTTCTGTCTCCCAAATGCTTCGGAGGTGGGTTGCTCTCAAACGACAAAAGTCGTGCAATAACTCTGAGCAGCCACCGATTTATGGTGTAGGGGGTGGGCTATGATACGTCCATTTTGCATCATGCTTTTATATCGATATTTATTGCATTATGGGTTGTTATTACACGTTATGTCACAATACTTCACTACAAAAAAAGACACATCCGTGACATTTTGGGCCGAACGAATTTTTTTTCTGTCATACATATGACACTTCTATGACGATAATTGTGACAAAACCCGGTATCATCATAGATGTGGTGGGCTCCTACTTCTATGACAAAAAATCATGACACAAAATGGGCTTTTCGTCCTGGGCGGGCCGGAGATGCAGCTGCATGACATTCTTTGGGCCGTCCATGATGGAAAAAACCGTGGTAGAAGCGAGGCGAGGAAAATTTCGGGGAGTTCCCGGTTACGGTGGGAGGTCGGGGGCGGCGATGTGCTTTCTCGTGACACGCACGCTGCGTGTGCGAGGCGTTGGCTCTAATCGAACCCGGCGAGGCGTTGGGCTCTAATCGAACCCGGCGATTACCGCAGGCTACACGTTATCGAACCCGAGCAATCGATCGATGGTCGTTAATCGAACCCGATCGAGCGATTCGCCGCTCTGCCGCTAATCAAGCCGATCGATGCTGCCTGCAGGATGAGCGATGGCGTTGCGGGGGGTTGGATGAATAAGTGAGCGGTGGCGTTGCCTCTGGATGAACATGACCCGTGGCGTGGTGGATGGCTGGATGAACAGCAGACGGTGGAGGGGTGCCCGTGGAGGGGTGGTTGAACAGGACCCCGTGGTGTGGAGGGCTGGATGAACAGTAGACGGTGGAGGGGTGCCCATGGAGGGGTGGTTGAGCGGTAGCCGATTGGAGTAAGCGCGGTGGAGGCTGGATGAACAGGAGCCCGTGGAGGCCGGAGGAGGTCGACGGTAGCCCGTGGAGGCCGGAGGAGGTCGACGGTGGATATGAACAGATCCCGTGGAGTCCTGCTTTTGCGGCACGCCACACCTCCCGATGAACAGGACCCCGTTTTCGACCGTAGGAGGTCCGTTTTGTCCGCTTTGCCGTCGCCACACCCTCCCGATCAACATGACCCCGTTTGACCGTAGGAGGTCCGTTTCATCCGTTTTGGCGGTATGCCACACCCCTTCCGATCAACAGACCCCTGCTTTCGATCAGGAGGTCCGCTTCCTCCGCTTTGGCGGCACGCCACACCCCTCCCGATCAACAGGACCCGTTCCGAACGTAGGGAGGTCTTTTTCCTCCGCCAGCGGTACGCCAGCCTCGCTTCCATCGCCTGTTCCGTCCAAGCCCTCCCGATGAACACGACCACGCATTCCGTTTCGACCCAGCCGGTTGGCTCCCACGAGTTCCTTTGCCTCTCGATGAACACGACGCATTCCGTTGCCTTCCCATGAACACGACACATTCCATTGCCTCCCCATGAACACGACGACGACGCTGTTTCTCCATTCCGACCCAGCCATGTACACGAGCTCTGGCCGTACGTATGCGTGAGTAGGCATTCGAGACCCCGCTCGTATGTACACATACGTGGCCGTATTTTCTTTCTTGCAACCTGGCCGCTGTACATACGTGTACATGCGACGTGCGCGCCTCTACTATGACACGTACGCGCCTCTACTACGACATGTGTGCGCCTCTACATCCACCAGTATATATGTACGTACACGTTAGCGACCAGAATGACAACGCTACGTACGCTTCGACCAGGTGGGTCCCGACTGTCAGGCACTTCCTTGCCTGCGAAGATGTAGCTGGTGGGTCCCAGCAGTCAGGGGGGCGAATCATTTTTTTTGACGCACTTCCTTGCGTGCGAATATGTAGCTGGTCGGTCCCAGCAGTCAGGGGAAATGTTTTTTTTGCAAAATACGGTGGCCCGTCCGGTGGGTCCCCGCTGTCAGGTGGAGGAATAATTATTTTGCGCGTAATAAGGAGACACTTCCTTGCTGCGGCCGTGGACCCAGCTGTCGGCCTCTCCACGTACAGTCAACGTCCGATGGAAGCCATTCCTTGACCACGTTGACCACGCCGCGCCGAGAGCACCAGGGCAGTGGACGACGACGAGGCCTAGGAAGGGGACGGCGCGGAGCCGGGGAAGACGCGGCAGTGGATGCCCACGCGTAGAGGAGTATGAGGGTTCACTCGTTCGGCTGTGGTGTTGAAAGTGCAACTATCCCTAGGTGGTTTTGGTAATTCATAATAACATATAGCTCATTGAGCTAATGCTATTCCAAGACAAATATTTCAGGAAAGCTCGATGAATGGCATGGCATGGATGATGAAAGTGGATCCCTCAAAATATTAAGGACAAAGGATCGGCTCAAGATCAAAAGCTCAAGACTCTACATTTTACATTTTAGTGATCCAAGATCACATTGAGTCTATAGGAAAAGCCAATACTATCAAGGAGGGATGAGGTGTTGCTTAATGAGCCTCTTGCTTCATGTGCTTAGTGATATGCTCCAAAACCCTCCACTACTTTCTCACATCCACCTATGACCTAAACCTAAAGTCAAAATCGGTCCTACCGATTCTTTCTATCCGGTGCCACCGAGTTCAAATGTCATAGCCACTGCCACAAACCCTAGGCAAATCGGTTTCACCGGTAGGGATTTCGGTCTCACCGAGATGGGATTGTAATCTCTCTGTTTCCCTTCGTAATGTTTCGATCTAACCGAAGTGAGCGATCGGTCCCACCGAGATTGCAATGTAAACTCTCTGTTTCCCTTTCGTAGCATTTCGGTCTCACCGAAAGAGCGAATCGGTCCCGCCGAGTTTACCTGGCCAACTCTCTGGTTAGCTAATTACCAAAATCGGTCTCACCGAGTTTGTGTAATCGGTCTCACCGAGATTACGTTATGCCCTAACCCTAACCATATCGGTCCTACCGAGTTGCATATCGGTCCCACCGAAAACCCTAACGCTCACTAGGTTTACTGAATCGGTCCGACCGAGTTTGTTGATTCGGTCCTACCGAGTTTGGTAAATTGTGTGTAATGGTTAGATTTTGTGTGGAGGCTATATATACCCCTCCACCTCCTCTTCATTCGTGGAGAGAGCTATCAGAACAAACCTACACTTCCAACTTACCAGTTAGAGAGAGAACCACCTACTCATGTGTTGAGGCCAAGATATTCCATTCCAACCACATGAATCTTGATCTCTAGCCTTCCCCAAGTTGCTTTCCACTCAAATCTTCTTTCCACCAAATCCAAATCCTGTGAGAGAGAGTTGAGTGTTGGGGAGACTATCATTTGAAGCACAAGAGCAAGGAGTTCATCATCAACACACCATTTGTTACTTCTTGGAGAGTGGTGTCTCCTAGATTGGCTAGGTGTCACTTGGGAGCCTCCGACAAGATTGTGGAGTTGAACCAAGGAGTTTGTAAGGGCAAGGAGATCGCCTACTTCGTGAAGATCTACCGCTAGTGAGGCAAGTCCTTCGTGGGAGACGGCCATGGTGGGATAGACAAGGTTGCTTCTTCGTGGAACCTTCGTGGGTGGAGCCCTCCGTGGACTCACAAGAACTGCTACCCCTCGTGGGTTGAAGTCTCCATCAACGTGGATGTACGATAGCACCACCTATCGGAACCACGACTAAAGCATCCGTGTCTCCAATTGCGTTTGAAGCCTCCAAACCCTTCCCTTTACATTCTTGCAAGTTGCATAATTTAATTTCTGCTGCCTATATACTCTTTGCATGCTTGCTTGAATTGTGTGAAGATTGCTTGACTTGTGCAAAGATAGCCAAAATCTGACAAACCCTAAAATTGGGAAAAGGTTAAGTTTTAATTGGTCAAGTAGTCTAATCACCCCCCCCCCTCTAGACATACTTCAAGGTCCTACAAGTGGTATCAGAGCTCTGGTCTCCATTCGCTTTGATTTCCATAACTTTTGGTGGTCATAGCCTTGGTTTCACAACCTAGGAGAGTATGGCGTCTAGCGAGGGAAATTATCACCGTAGAGGTCCTTACTTTGATGGCACTAATTTTGCTAGTTGGAAGCATAAGATGAAAATGCATATTCTCGGACATAACCCCGCCATTTGGGCTATTGTGTGTATTGGCTTACAAGGTGAATTCTTTGATGGGAGAGAACCGAACCGTGAAGCTAGCGCGGAAGAGTTGAAGATGCTGCAATACAACGCTCAAGCTTGTGATATCCTCTTCAATGGCTTGTGCCTCAAAGAATTCAACAAAATCAGCCGTCTTGAGAATGCAAAGGAAATTTGGGATACTTTGATTGATATGCATGAAGGTACCGACTCCATCAAGGAATCCAAGTTGGATGTGCTCCAAAGTCAGCTTGACAAGTTCAAAATGAAGGATGGTGAAGGTGTCGCTGAAATGTACTCTAGGCTTTCTCTTATCACAAATGAGATTGCCGGCTTAGGAAGTGAAGAGATGACTGATAGATTCATCATCAAGAAGATCCTAAGAGCATTGGATGGAAAATATGATACCGTGTGCACATTGATCAAAATGATGCCAAATTACAAAGATCTCAAGCCAACGGAAGTCATTGGAAGAATTGTTGCTCATGAGATGTCACTCAAGGATAAGGAGGAACTTCACAACAAGTCAAGTGGTGCTTACAAAGCCTCATGTGAAGCCCCTACATCATCAAGTGAGAAACAAACCTTCAATGAAGAATCAAGATTAATGGTGAAGAACTTCAACAAATTCTACAAGAGTAGAAGCAAAGAAAGAAGCTCTAAGTCAAGGTCCTACAATGACAAAAGATCTTCTAGTCGAGAGCGCAATTGCTACAATTGTGGGAGACCCGGACACTATTCCAATGAGTGTACGACACCCTACAAAAGTAGAGAAGATTCTACCAAGAGAAGAAGTAGAAGAGAAGAATCACCACCAAGAGAGAGAAGGAGTAGAGATGATCGTCATGAACGAAGACCCTCATGGAGAAGCAAGGATTCGGAAAGGAAGGATAAGCCATCAAAGAGCTACACAAAATGAAGACATCAAGCTCACGTTGGTGAATGGGTATCCGGCTCCGACTCCGACAATCACTCCGAGAGAAGCTATCACTCCGACTCCGAATACACTCAAGATGAAGGTGTTGCCGGTCTAGAACTTGTGTCAACCAACTCCTACGACATATTAGATTCTCCAAATGAAGGAATTGGAAGATGCTTCATGGCCAAAGGTCCTAAGGTAACACACCCTGAGTATGTTGATTTTAATAGTGATGAAGATGACTTGCTAGGTGATGATGATTTACTTGTTGACAACTCTAGTGATGAATACTATGATGAAACGTCAATTAATCATGCTAATCAAGATGAAACGAATGACAATGATAAGGAGAAGATTGAGCTTCTAACTAAAGAACTAAACACTCTTAAGTTAGCTCATGAAACTATCTTCGAAGATCATCAAGATCTTTTAATGGCTCATGAGAAGTTACGCTTTGAAAAGCTCAATCTTGAGCAAGAGCATGAGTTACTAAAAGCAACCAATGATGATCTCCATAAGAAAAGTTCTTCTTACATTGCCAAGCGTTTACTCTTATCTACTTACATGCCTCAAGTCAAGTCTAGTAACAAGAACAAGAAAGATTCTTTCTCTAGTAGTAACAATAACAATGCTAAATCCAATATTGTTGCTTCTAGTAGTTCTCTTGATTCCACTAATGATGCTCTTAGCCAAGTTACTCTTGAGCAAGAAAACAACTTATTGAAGGGAATTATAGAGAAAGGTGTATAAAAGAGCCTTGCCGGGAGTAAGCAATTTGAGGAAATTGTACGCAAGCAAGGAAGGCACCGGAAGAATCAAGGTGTTGGTTTTGAACGAAAATTCAATGCCAATGGAGTAGAGTGGGAAGAAGATCAATACGCCAAGACAAAGTTTGTTCCTCAACAAGAGAAGTATGATCCTACTTCCTTCAAGGGAACACAAGCACAAGATGATCTTCCACCACAAGACCACAAGAACAAAGGCAAGGACAAGCTTCAAGAGGAGATTGATGCATTTGAAGAAGCACCTAAGGCCTTGGTCAAGTGGGTTCCCAAGACTACGTCAAGTTCTACTTCATCAAGTACAACTACTACACCAAGGATTCCCATCAAGATGATGTGGATCCTGAAGAAGAAGAATTAGGGAGTTCTTGAGGGTGACTCCGCCAACATTCTTCACTCATATCATTATGGCAAGGACAAGTGCAATCATCTTCCATATCTTGCACTAGTTCAAGGAGTCACAAACCCTCATGTTGGTAAGGCAAGGGACAAGGTAACCTAATGTTCTCATGGACATCATTTTGTGTGTGCATCACTCTATGTCTATGGATATACTTGTTTGTTCCTTGTGGGACTAACCCATGTAGGTATTGAAAGTGCAACTCGCTCCAAAGGATTGCTCCAAAAGATCTACATCAACATTGAGCATCCACATCTTCAACACCTACATGAAGTCATCATCGACAAAACCCAAGGTTAGTTCATCCCTCTAAGGGGATCTCACATCTAGGGGAGCTTAACTCTAAGAATTGAGTCAAAGCAACTCTAATGATGTGAACACATAAATGCTTTATGTAAAAGTGGTAACCCCACTTGAGCTTAAACGATGAGTATGACCTATGATCAAATGTTCTCATTTGACTCCTAAGTCAATATACTCATATATAGATGATCTAGTCATCGCTAATTGTTTGATAGATGCTAGAATTGGTTGTGCATGCTTTGCCACATATTTCATTTGTCATTTTATTGTGTGAGCATGTTGGTTGCATATTTTACTCATTCGAGGACATCCACTTGTTGTTTTGATTGATTGGTTTCTTCTTCTTTGGCCAAGTGGATGGACAAGAATGCCTAAGAACCTTCTCTAGCTATCTATGCTTTTCTCGTCTCAAACTCTATTCATGCTACATAACAAAATTTGATCAAGTCAGATTCGAACCACTCTGTGTGAGGAGCACTCGGAGTCCCCGATTCGTCATAGACTTAAAACTTCCAAAACTTCTTTGTGATTTTCGTTCTGACCGATTCATTCCTTTCGGTCATACCGAGATCACTAAGTCGATCTAGGGTTTCATCTTGGTGCAACCAATTTGAACTTTTCGGTCACACCGAGTTGCTGTAACTGTTAACAGTTATGCATCTCGGTGCCACCGATTTGTTCTACTCGGTCACACCGACAGTGTCGGGCTATATATTCTCACGGGCAAATTTTGGAAAACTTTCTCCGAAACTCTTCACCCGCGCATAGCTTGCTCTGCCTACTAGGTCTCCGGATCATCGACTTCGTCGCCAGCTGCCTCCTGTCGCTGGTCTCTGCCGCCGTCAACGGATTTCTTCTCCGCCATTGCCACCGTAGCGAGTTCACCGCCGAACTAGGGTATGAACTCGATCATAGTGCTATCCTCGTCTGATTCTCAGCACATTGTGTTCATAATGCTTCTTGCCACGATTGAAACACCTCTATCCAGTCAAAACAATCCTTAGAATAGGTGTGATTTGAAAATTTAGGGTTAGGTTTCCTTGAAACCATCTTGGACCCACCGAGTTGAAAAACTCGGTCCCACCGATTTGGCTAACGCCATTGCACTAGTAACTCTCGGTCTGACTGAGAATTGCTAATCGGTGTGACCGATTTTAAAACTTTGTGAAACCCTAGCAGTCTTGGTGCCACCGAACTGTGACTCGGTCTGACCGAGTTCACTAGTTTAGGCTCCAAAACTGCTTCGGTATCACCGATTTTGAAAATCGGTAGATCTGAAATGCTTTCTGTGGAAAACTAAAACTAAGTATTTTGAATCATTCTTTTGCAAAAATCTCTGCATTTTGTGATGTTCATCCATTTACCTCATCTATAACTATTCACAGGGTCAGCAGTCAGTGTGTGCAGCATGTCAGACCAAAGTGACAGCCAGAACAAGTCAGAAGAGCAGATTCACATGAGTGAGGGCACTAGTCCCTCTAGCGGCTTAGATGAGGGGAGTAGAAGCACTCCCAGCAATTTTCCCAAAGCTGCCACTAGGACAAGGAAGAAGAAGACCTCAGAGTCTGAGGATGAGGATTATGTGGCAGTTGAGGATGAGGTTAGTTCAAAGAAGAAAGTGCTCAAGAAGGAGTACAGCTCAACTGCAATAAAGCCAGGAATGAAGATCAAAAGGCCTGCTTGAAGACATCCAATGTCCAAAGCCAGTGTCTCCACTCAAGCTTCTTTGGAATCCCAACACAAAGAGCCCTCTTCTTGAAGGAAAGAAAAGGAAGGAAAGGGTCAAGAAGACCATGGCCAGAGTGATTGGAAAGTCTTCCATGATGGAAGAAGAGGAAGAAGAAGAGGTTGCTGCACCAGCACCCAAGGCACAAAAGCTGATGGGTGATGCTATAAAGACAGGGGCTGCAACTTCAAAGCCCAAAGAAGCACCCAAAGCTGCCTCCAATCCCAAGAGTGCACCTAAGAGGAATACCAAGAGTATACCAGCTGCTGAAAAGAACAAGGCCCCAGTGCCTGATGTTGCTGCTGAGGAAGATGATGAAGGGCAAGTCCTAAGGAAGCTCAAACCCAAGATTCCAGACCACGATGATGCTCATCCTATGGCTGAAAACATGAAGATCAGGAGACTTAGGGTTGAGGCTATGGAGAGAGTCAGATCCATATGCCACCCAGAGAAGGACTACTGTTGATTACATGTTCCACACCAAGGAGCAGCAGGACTTCTATGAGACCATCTTGTTGGACAAGAAGCCCATAGTATGTGATATGAGGTGGGTCGACTGGACATACATACAGGAAAATGAAGAACACTATCCTGGAGTGTATGACAGCTTCAGTGCGTGTGGAGTTGCAGACTTTGTTGGGCAGAAGCTCACAAACTGGAATGACGAGCTCATTATGCAATTCTACTCCACAGCACATTTCTATCCAGATGGAAGGATAGTTTGGATGTCTGAAGGAACGAGATACCAATCAACCATTGAGGAATGTGCAAGTCTGATCAATGCCCCAAAGGAAAGTGAAGATGACTTGGACGTTTATGCCAAGAAGAAAATGGATCACAACTCAATGTCACAGATGTACAAGGAAATCCCAGATGATGCACTTGATACATTCAAGTTTGGATCAGTTCATTTTCTTCTGTCAGGGCTGCCAACGATCAACTGGATCCTAAGGCACACTCATTGCCCAAATCAGGTGACCACAACATGATCGGAGGGCATGCAATTAATTTGCTACACATATTTGATGTGCCCCAGAAATTCAAGGTCATGAGCCTCATAGTTGAAACTATCAAGAGGACAATGAGCAGACCAAAAGAGGAGCTGTGGATATGCCCCACAAATTCAGGAGTTGATTAACTCAAAGATGGGCACAGGGAAGTATTTGTTGGATAAGGAACACTTAGTTCTCTATCCTGAATTTGAGGACAATCAAGTTTCCATGACTGAGAATGAACCATAATCAGTACAAGCTCAAGAAAAGAAGGAGAAAGCAAGGAAAGAGAAGGCTGCCAAGATGCCAACTCTAGCAGAGGCATCTGAGTACTTTTTGAAGAACAAGCAGGACCAGCTTGGTTACTTGATAGCATCAACTCTGCGGATTGAGAAGGGGTTGGCCACCCTAACTCAAAACCAGGAGAGCCTGGAAAGAATCATGGAACAAAAATTCTACGATCTTGGTGTCAAAGTAACTGAGATTCAGTCAGTTGTGGAGCAGCTACAGGATGACATGCAGGAGAGGAAGGGCAGGAAAACAACTGATGCATTTGCTAGAGTGCCTCGAGCTCAGAGATCAGCTGCAGAGCCAAGCACTGCACACCGTGAGTCACTTCATCTGCTCCAGCTACAGCTCCAGTAGAACCAGCTCCAAAGACCAACTCCTTCAGCTCCTTCCACATCAACTGAAGTCTTCATTCAAGGAGCCATCTCTACGCCACCAAATTGAATACCAAGCCCGAGAGACGATATACTCCTATGCATTTTTAGGAACTTTTGATAAGTTGTTGACAAAGGGGGAGAAAAATGTATAGATCATAGGCATCGAGAGAGAGAGAGTTTGCTTTTGTTCTCTCTTGTCTTCTTGGTTGAACTATGTTTGCCTTTGATTGCTTGAGATACTATGCTATTACCTGTGAGACATTGATGATCATGTGTTTGATCATAAGCTACACTTATGCTTGTTATATGATATTATCTTACTTACCCTTATATGATCATTCACTGTGCTTGGTGATGAGTGCATGTATTCAATCTTTATTATTTTGAGCGCTCCACCAAGATGTATGTGACATGGAAGAGTAACCCATGAGCCTAATTCCTTGTGCATTTGCAGTCCAAAGCAAATCTTAAAATATGCACAAATTTAGGGAGCTCTTGCTTATCACATACTTCTCAAAGCGACGATGTTTTTCAATCTTATTATCATTTGTCGAGCTTTGATCTATATGTTGTCATCAATTACCAAAAAGGGGGAGATTGAAAGTGCAACTATCCCTAGGTGATTTTGGTAATTCATAATAACATATAGCTCATTGAGCTAATGCTATTCCAAGACAAATATTTCAGGAAAGCTCGATGAATGGCATGGCATGGATGATGAAAGTGGATCCCTCAAAATATTAAGGACAAACGATTGGCTCAAGCTCAAAAGTCAAGACTCTACATTTTACATTTTAGTGATCCAAGATCACATTGAGTCTATAGGAAAAGCCAATACTATCAAGGAGGGATGAGGTGTTGCTTAATGAGCCTCTTGCTTCATGTGCTTAGTGATATGCTCCAAAACCCTCCACTACTTTCTCACATCCACATATGACCTAAACCTAAAGTCAAAATCAGTCCTACCAATTCTTTCTATACGACGCCTCCGAGTTCAAATGTCATAGCCACTGCCACAAACCCTAGGCAAATCGGTTTCACTGATAGGGATCTCGGTCTCACCGAGATGGGATTGTAATCTCTCTGTTTCCCTTCGTAATGTTTCGGTTTAACCGAAGTGAGCGATCGGTCCCACCGAGATTGCAATGTAAACTCTCTGTTTCCCTTTCGTAACATTTCGGTCTCACCGAAAGAGCGAATCGGTCCCACCGAGTTTACCTGACCAACTCTCTGGTTAGCTAATTACCAAAATCGGTCTCACCGAGTTTGTGTAATCGGTCTCACCGAGATTACGTTATGCCCTAACCCTAACCATATCGGTCCTACCGAGTTGCATACCGGTCCCACCGGAAACCCTAACGGCCACTAGGTTTACTGAATCGGTCCGACCGAGTTTGTTGATTCGGTCCTACCGAGTTTGGTAAATTGTGTGTAACGGTTAGATTTTGTGTGGAGGCTATATATACCCCTCCACCTCCTCTTCATTCGTGGAGAGAGCCATCAGCACAAACCTACACTTCCAACTTACCAGTTATGAGAGAGAACCACCTACTCATGTGTTGAGGCCAAGATATTCCATTCCAACCACATGAATCTTGATCTCTAGCCTTCCCCAAGTTGCTTTCCACTCAAATCTTCTTTCCACCAAATCCAAATCCTGTGAGAGAGAGTTGAGTGTTGGGGAGACTATCATTTGAAGCACAAGAGCAAGGAGTTCATCATCAACACACCATTTGTTACTTCTTGGAGAGTGGTGTCTCCTAGATTGGCTAGGTGTCACTTGGGAGCCTCCGACAAGATTGTGGAGTTGAACCAAGGAGTTTGTAAGGGCAAGGAGATTGCCTACTTTGTGAAGATCTACCGCTAGTGAGGCAAGTCCTTCGTGGGCGTGGCCATGGTGGGATAGACAAGGTTGCTTCTTCGTGGACCCTTCGTGGGTGGAGCCCTTCGTGGACTCGCGCAACCGTTACCCTTCGTGGGTTGAAGTCTCCATCAACGTGGATGTACGATAGCACCACCTATCGGAACCGTGACTAAAACATATGTGTCTCCAATTGCGTTTGAATCCTCCAAACCCTTCCCTTTACATTCTTGCAAGTTGCATGCTTTAATTTCCGCTGCCTATATACTCTTTGCATGCTTGCTTGAATTGTGTGAAGATTGCTTGACTTGTGCAAAGATAGCTAAAATCACAAAGCCTAAAATTGGGAAAAGGTTAAGTTTTTAATTGGTCAAGTAGTCTAATCACCCCCTCTAGACATAGTTCAAGGTCCTCTGGTGTGAGGCTGCCGTCACTGAGAATAACAGGGGGTGTGGAGTGCGTGAGGGATGTCCCGCCGGTGGTGGGAGTAGTAGGGGCGGTGAGGCCTCATGACATCACAGCCGGCCACGGGCGGCAGGAGCAGGCGGCACGACCGGCGCTGCTTTGGGCGGCTGGAGCAAGAAGACCAGAGGTTGAAGAAGCACTATGGCCATTGGATGGACATCGTACGGTCACTGGAGCTAGAATCGTTCATATATTGACTAAAGTTGACAAAGGCCTCCGTCCCAGTCAACTTAGTAGGCCCACAAGTCAGCCTCCCACAAAGGTGGATCCTCAGGGGGTATTCATTTTTTTTGTGCGTAATATGGAGGCACTTTCGGTGAGGCCTCTCAGCTGACATCGATGGGAACGTTTTTTTCGCGAAATACGATGGCCCGTCCTGTGGGTCCCAGCAGTCAGGGGGAAACGTTTTTTTCGCAAAATACTGGTGGCCCGTCTGGTGGGTCCCTGCTGTCAGGTGGAGGAATAATTATTTTTCGCGTAATAAGGAGGCACTTCCTTGCGGCTGCCATGGACCCAGCTGTCAGCCTCTCCATGTACAGTACTCTTCCGATAGAAGTCGTTCGTTGACCACATTGACTACGCCGCGCAGAGAGCACCACGGCGGTGGACGACGGCGAGGCCTAGGAAGGGGACGACGGAGCCGGGAAGACGCAGCGGTGGAAACCAGCGGAGGGAGTACGAGGTTCACCGGTTCGGCTGCGGTGTGAGGCTGCCGTCGCCGCAGAATAACAGGGGTGTGGGTGAGTAGAGGATGCCAGCCAGCGGTGGGAGTAGTAGGGGCGCTGAGGCTGCAGCAAAGACAACCGCCACGGAGGCGGGAGTAGGCGGTCCCGCCGGCGCTGCTTTTGCGGCTGGAGCAAGAAGATCAGAGATTGAAGAAACACGACGGCCGTTGGATTGGCATCCAACGGTTACGTCTGCTAGAATCGTTTATTGACGTATGTAATAACTAAAAAAATCTTGCATACGCGTCAACTAAACAGGCCCACAAGTCAGACCACTCCCTCTTTTTTTAATAATTTATATATAGCTCACGGCAACTTCTTTTGCAATTTATTGCAGTCGTTTTTTTTGGTTGGCCATGGCCAATTTCACATATTTCTGTGGGTTCCAAACTGTTTTTAATACCGAAATGTTGAGCCATATTTAAATTAGGTTAATGCCCAGTGAAATAGGAATCTGAAAATGTGAAAAAATTCAGAAATTATAAAGTAATTGCCAATTTTTCATTTGTTTTTATATTTACAACCCATTTCATATTACTTTCAAGATTTGCAGGCGTCTTGAAAGAGTTGCAGCCCATCAGGTCGTAGAAAAATAAGTAGGCCTGGATTGGGTATTCTTCAAAAAAAATAAAATGGGCTCATTTTCACAAAGAATAAATAGCTGGGTTGGTCACATGGTGAACATAAAATATAAGCCTGGGCTAGACGGGCCACATCCCAGTTCAAACCCTGCTCCGTCTCAACAATACCAAACAAAAAAATACTGCTCGAGTAGTTACGTCCCAGGTGTCGGTCGATCTTGTGTTGTTCTCTTGTCTATTGACTATATACGCTCACAAAGTCGTGGGTCCCAGATCTCAGGAAAACACTAGGAGGAAGCATTTTATTTTTCCATACGCTGACGTGGTGGGCCCCTACTGTCATCCTCTCCACGTACTTCTGCCGATTCCTGTTGTTTGTCGACCATGTTGACAATGCGAGAGGGCGGCGCCGCAGCGAGCGCACCAAAGCGCGCGGAGGACGTCGGTGTTAAGGATTTAGGAGGCGGTGGGGCGGCGATGCGTGCGCTGAGGCGTAGCCAGCCGTGGGAGGCGGAATGCAGGCGGCCCCGCCGGTGTTGGTTTGGTTTTGGCGGCTGGAGGAAGACAGGACTGAAGAAACACGACAGACTATAAAAGCAGCAGGAGTACTTAACAACCTTAATCAAAACCAGCGGGGCACTTAACAACCAAAGCTGAAAGCAAGATGAGTACTTATCTGTGTTCAACTGCATAAAGCACGCCTCGAACAGTGCTACTTTGCCTACAGTTAACCAAGGGTGAGGCCGCCAAGCCCCAGGACAAGGCGCAGGCGCCACCCCGCGCATCCACAACCTTCTGAAAGCGGCTTCATCTTGCAACATGGTCAATAAACAGGATATTCGCTTTAGAGCCATGGAAAATCATGAACATAATCTTCTGTCCTATTCTCCAAGATGGACGGGCCTTCATTATTTGAGACCACCCATGAATAAGTATCTTTTCACCTCCAAGGGGAATTGAGTAGGTCGACATAAACATCATGTTGTGACCGAAAGAAGTCTGACCCGACCATGGTCGAGCATCTGTATAGGAACAATAGAACTCGGCAGTTCTGTTTCAAGAAGATCACAGTGTAAAACTGTGTATAAGCAATAGTTCATGAACAACATATATAACGTAAAACGGCTCGTACCATAAGTTTCTCGACACGGTTGGACCTGTTCAACGAGTGCAGCAGTGGCACACATATCCCACGTGGCCTTCCACCATTGAAACGCCCCACAAGGACCTCAAGACGATCAATAAAGTGTAGGAACTTGTGGATGTCGATCCAGTCAACTTCAGTGCCATTAGTAACAGCCGAGTTATTACAGAGTAACAAATGAGCAGACTGCTTAACTCTGAAAAAACCTACACGTGCCACCAATTATAAGAAAATATTAGTTAGAAGTAGCATCTTCGTGAGAGATTCGTTGCTACTTCTAAAGTCAAATAATACACTGCAGGAAAAATAATATGAGAACACAGCATGTTAAAGAAAACCCACCCTCCCGGATAGAAAAGAGGATTCTAGGAACATACTGTGCGTGTTTCAAAATGTTGTGTTAGGATGAGAAGGAACAAGTGTGGCGTAGGGTACTCGCACTTTGGGCACTGCAAATGAAACACATTAGATTCAGTAGGAAGAAAAATGCATCAACGACGGCGGCTGCCATCCTAGGATTACCAAGCGACTTGGATTTATCGGGGATGGATGAAGAATTCGTACCTGGTTCTCCATGAGAAAACCCTATGCAATCGCCGAGAGGGGGTTTTCTCTGAACAAGCAGACGAGGGAGAAGGGGATTCAGGCCCGGTGACATATTGTCGCTCGTCCGTCCGACTTCTGCTAAAGCTGGAAAGGGGGGGTTGTGATTTGACGCCTCATTGGGCATTATCACGGCGCTTCTGACCGGGTGTGTCTACCGTGAAGTTGTGCACTCTAATTTGTGCATATGGCACGTGGACCTCATTGCGGTTACCCCACATATCAGCGAAAGGAAGTAGAAAGACAGGAGTAACTAGTTACACATAAATATATTTTTTGACAAAGAGATACTCCCTCTGTAAATAAATATACTATATCACAGGCTCACCTTGCCGAGAAATATACTCCCTCTGCAACGCACGGGCATTATGGGGGTTCAGCTTTTTTATGGGGGTTCAGCTGAGAATATAATACTCAAATAGGCTCACGGTTCTGGACTTTGGGCCGCAGGCCGACCCTGCATGTTTGGGGGCCCATGTGTTCTACCTCAGCGCTTTTCATATTGCAAGTGATCGCTACGGCGCTGGTTTTAGATGCTGCCGCAAGGCGAATACACAAAATTGAATAAAGCACGACAGCTGTTGGAATGAAATCGAACGACAGTTCCTAACCAACAATTAGAGTTGCAATTCTCTCAATGATATACCATGTGATAAATAATATTGTCGTACTACTTATACACACAGGACACTTGTTTCACCATGCCAGATTATTACATCAAAATCTCTTGGAGGATAGATCAGTTCGGCAGCTATGCGTTGCTCTTGAAGAATTTCAAAGTTGATTTGGACTAGCTCTCCTTGCCGAGAAAGTTCGATTTTGACATCATCCCCTACTGCAAGATATGATTTAGATTTGAACCTTGACCATCCTTTAGCATCAATCATCATGCGACCATCCTTTGTACTTACGGTATATTGTGTAGGTTCATTCACACCAAGGCTGCGCATGGTAAGAGAAACTTGGCCGCGGTCGCCCGGATTGTTGAACAACTCCCTCTTTGCTCTAGGAATTCTCTGTTTGCAAACAAGAAGACATACCCAAACAGTTAGATCAACACAGTGAATCATGTGAAACAACATGGAAAGAAAAAGAACGAAGCACTTGGGCGGCCAATGCTTACCAAGAAGGTGGACATGTCGATTTTTGTAAGGACTTTGGTATATGAAGTGTGAACTGCAGCCCAGTCTGTTGCCAGTGCAACTGCACGGGCCGGAGCAGATGCAAGTGCAAGTGTTGGTGCAGTGTCGAAGCCACCGCTTTGCCGGAGATGGTGCTCCTTGTAGAGCTGGTGCCGGTGTCGAGCAGTGCGGTGTCGATGCCCGATCCTTGATGAATCAGACTAATCACGACGCAGTCGGTGCCCAATCCTCACCGGATCGGTGAAAGGCTGCTGCCATCGGTGCTAGAGCAACAGCTGCGGTGCTCGATCTGTGCAAGACAATGGCGATCGTGCCTGTCTGCTATGATCAGCTTTCTAACTTGACTAGGATCCGTGACCGTGATCCATTTTTTCTTCATTTCTTTTAAACGCGAGAAGGACTAATTGTGGCGTTTTGTTAAACCAAACTACAGTTCATCATCATAGGGATTCAAATTGTACTCGAGACAACGGTGATCCAATTTTTTCCAGTGATATAAGTGATGGACAGTGCCTTCATTACTGACACGACATAAGAAGTGAAACATGCAAAAATAGCCATCGTAGAGCAAACCAAACGGTTTATTCTGTGATGAATGTCACATGGCAAAACCTGCATCATAAAATTGCAGGAAAAGAAAGAAAACATGACATTAAATCAATACGATTTAGACAGTAAATCAATAAGATTTAATTGATGTGACACGAGTGAATCCTTACCAGGAAATCACTATGTTGAAGTACTAAATGTAAGATTGATCGTCCAACTCGCATGGCATGCAGGGGCCCCGCCTACTTCCACAAGCAGGACAGTCCAAAGGTCGTGACAAATCATATGGATCGAACATCCATGGGACTGGAAATCCTGGTGGGTGCGATAAACCCTGCAATGCATACAGATATTGGAGTGTAACCATAACTGATAAACCGTCCTCACAAAAAATATGATCTGGATACTTCAAAATATACAGACTGAATTGAGTGGACAGACATTAACATAGACATTAACATAGACCATTCACACACCAAAAGCGGCAGTACTAATAAACAATACAGTGTTCACAAACACAAATCAAGTACTGAACAATAGTACTTACTACAGACAAGCAAAGTTGTTGCACTAACTAAACTCTGCAGACTATTTCTTGCCACCGACCTATGGGATGAACCCCGCATAACTGACTAGGCCATGGACTTCGTGTGAGATGTCTACATGCACCATCACCATCTTGTCAGCCTTGGAGAACCTAACAGGGTGGTCTTTCCACTCATAAACATGATGATGAAGACATGCCGCATCAGATTTGTTGGGAAGCTTTACAAGAACCACACCCTTCGTAATCGAAGGCACAGCCAGGAAATTGTTGTGTTCAAGTACAGCCTCGAGAACACGCCTGACAACAATGCTACAGGAAAACACTAGTTCAGGACACGTGGCGACAAGGACACAAAGAATGGATAGTTTAGCAAGAGAACTCATCATCGTGTCTTCCAGTTCTACGGCATGACTTTGAGAACTTCATCTCCACCGCGGACCTGGTTCTAATTCAAACAGAAACCATATTTTATTACTACCTCCATTCAGAAATATAAGATGATTTTCGATATTATACTCCATATATGACTATATATACGCACAGATATGAGTGAACAAAGACATTAAACATGTCTTCAAAGGCACGAGAGCAGAGGGATTACATGCAATATCCATAACACAAGTTATTGAGGCAAATATATCCTCTTAAAAGGTAGCATTGATGTTCATAAAGTACTCCCTCCGTCCCAAAATTCTTGTCTTAGATTTGTCTAGATACGGATGTATCAAGTCACATTTAGTATTAGATACATCCGTATCTAGACAAATCTAAGACAAGAAATTTGGGACAGAGGGAGAAGTTGAAAGTAATCTATAAGAAATCAGTGTCAACCTCTCGCATGTTTTGGTCAAAAGAGGAATTTAGAACCGTCATTTGGCACACTAAAATCACATGCAAGATCACCCGAAAGTTGTACTACCAAGTACTAGTAATCATGCGTGTTAGATGAAAAACACGATCAAGATCAAGAAAAGATCGTCAACAAGAGACATTACCCGGACTTGCTTAATGAGGGATCCGGAGAGGGGGCTTGGACAGGCGATGGCTTTGAGCTTGTCTCATGTAGTCTCGGCGGGGTGCTTGCGCTTCTTCGTACCATGAGCCTCGATGGTTTTGGACACAGCCATAGACATCATGTCGGCCGGTGCTCCGGCGCCCATCCAAGAGAGGAAGCTGAGAGAGAAGAGTGAAAGAAGGAACGAGATGAGGGAGAAGCGAAGCGAGTGGTTTTTTTTTCAAGAGAGGAAGCTGAGAGAGAAGAGTGAAATGATGGTTGCTTTGTCCGTCCAACTTACTGCTGGAAAGGAGGGGGTTTTGTGATTTGACGGCTCATTGGGCATTATCTGCGGTTCGATCGGGGTAGTCTACCGTCACTCTACTACGGAGTAATTTAGTGCTTGGCTGGTGGACCAGTGCCGGGCTGTCCCACACGTCAGCGAAAGTGAGTAATTTAGTGCATGGCTGGAGGAGGATCTGCACGGTAGAGCGTGTCCATTGTTTCTCTGAAGAAAAAAATGATTACAACAAGCGTTTCCACTCTTACGACGGAGGAGTACGAAACACGGCAGCCACTTGAACATACACAGAGCTCCTACTACTAGGCATGTGCAGTGGTTCATACGTCAGTACTACACAATCTTGTTGCTAGTGTAGTAAGATATGACGATAACAAATGATGTTGTGCGCATGTCAACTACTCCTATATGTAACATAGTACCACTTTTCGACTGTCCCTCGAGAATGAGCAGTGAGATCAATGTTAGCAGAACTAGGTCCACAAGCATGGAGAGTACGGTGCTCAAAGACTCCACCTAAACATGAACCATATGAAGCACGAATAGTGTTAGACAGGGTGAATGAAGGGTGCAAGGGATGGGAGCAAAAGTTCCCTTCTCGACCCACTTTTGGGTTTTTGGCAGAGTGCATGAGTCCACACTAGTAGGTTGACAAAAATACACGAAGAGCAAACAACTATATTGAGATGAGAATGCAACCAAACACACCCACATGTGTTGTGCTACAGTGACTGATCTGCACCGTCTGAGTTTGATCCAACGGTCATGTTGCACCGAGACATGGACATGCCCATGCAGAGGGCGCCTAAACACCACTGAAGTCCCTCTGCTTCTCGAGGCGCACGACGTTGGTGATGCAGGGTGCAATCCGCCACAGAGCCCGCCTCCCCGGCCGACGGAGCCAGCTCACAAAGACGGCGTCCAATGGCACGAATGGATTCCGGTGACGGAGCCCTGAAAGGATTCACCCGGCAACGGCGACGGTAGCCCGCAACCCCTCCTTGTCCAGCTCAGCCCCCACCATCGCGTGGAGACGGCTCAGCTCCTCGGAGATATAGGTGAAGAAGAAGACCAGGTCAGGAAGCCGCAGCTCGTTGAAGTCGACCGGGTGGTCAAACGGGTTTAGCCCGACGGCCGGCATCGTCGCGCTGGCAGGACGGTAGGCATCGCGCAGCCGCAACACGTGCGTGGCAACTTGGTTCACCAAGTGGCTGAGGCGATCCTGGACCTCGTCGCGATTGGCCCGCTCGCGCTCAAGCCGGCTCCCCTGATGGCCTATCATATCTCCCGCTTTCTACAGCAACACCGCCGACGCCTCGAGCATCTTTGTGGTGGACGCCTGCCGCTTTTGAAGCTCCGTGAACTCCTGCACGTAACAGAGGAGCATGGCACTCCTCTCCTCCTTGAGCTCACGGAGCTCCACGCCCTGGCCCCGAGCTCCGCATCCTTGGCATGGAGCTCATGTCGACTCCTCACCTCGGACTCCGTGATCTGCTGCGCCGCCATGGCACCAGGTAGAAGCAATGGGGAGAGGAAGCAAAGGGGGCAAACCGGCTGAAAGGCAATGCAATCTACAGGAAGGCGAAGGGAGCGGGGAATCTTTTGGTTTTCACCATGGTAAAACACCAGTCGACGACTTCTCACATCAGGGAGCAGTGGGTTTTTACAGGCGGAGTCATCGTGACTAATTTCTGCCGCGCCTGCTCCCGTCAATCAAAAAATTAAAAATCCTGCCGCGCCTGCTCCCATCAATCAAAAAAATAAAAATCCTGCCGCACCCAAACACCAGAGCAACGCCATGTGGATATTTAAATTTACCCGCCGCAAGTAGATAAAAAAGGGGTGAAAAAACAAATGTGGCTGCGGCCTAGCTAATCGGTCGAACTAGCCCAACTAGCTAGCCACCGTGCTTCACTGATGTACTCGGCGGGAAAGGTGGTCTTTCGTGATTTGATGACTCATTTACTTGCTTCGGCGCTACGACCGAGGAGGACCCAGAAAACGTGCGGTAGGGCGTCCCACGTTAGGAAGAATATATGCGTGCACCACCCGGGAGGACCCCGAAACCAGCGGTAGGGTGTGCCACGCCTCGCACGGAGGAAAAATGTGCGTGTAAAAATATACTATATCAGCACGTAATACCTATGGTTCGACCTCGGGACCCAGCCGATTCGATCGAAAACACCCCACTAGCCACACAACTTCATCATGCAAACGTGGCATGGAGGATAGATGTGGTTAGCTCCGTCTCGACCAGCCACAACATCTCTTGTTCTAGGCGATTCTTCTATTTTCCAAGCTTTTTTTTAGTTGTAATAACACCACAGCAAGCTAGCGCTGCTCTTCGTGTGTGCCCGTGCAAAGGTTAGATGATGGAGAGAAGAGAGATTGAGATCGCAGACACAGGACCCACCAAGAAGTGAGACAACAGTCATGCACGTGTTGACGAGGCACTCCCTCTACTCTACTCAATGCAAGTCTTGTATAAGATCAAGTTATGGGACAAAGCCAACAAAGCGTTCGTTTTTCAGGCTATCAACTTACGCTTTGTAGTCCAAAGTTGCCGTTCGAATCTGGTCTTTCAGATTTGTTAGTTTTAGGTCCAAATTTGATTAATGACAAGTGGCACCCCCGTGTGTTGTTCCGATATTTCAGTGTAGGATGGTTTTTTTGAACAAACACTTTGCGCAGTTAGACAAGTAAAACGGCACGAGTTACACGTATTTTGCAAGTTTACGAACAAAAATGACAGCGGCATAGAATATCACATCCACCCGCAGCTTAGATACTATGGTGATACGAGTTTTACACCGGTGGAAGTGAGATCCAATGGCTTGGGAGTAGTCTTTGTAATTATGCGCAATTTCCAAACTCTCCAAAGGTTTTTTTGCAAATAAAACATTCAGGCCTCATGTGTGCCGCTGCATCTTCGATCCAATGGCTCCCCGGTGCTCATATTAGGTGCTCCCCATAGCTTAATTACCCGCTACGGTGATATGAGCATCTAGGTCGTATGACCAGTGATCAGATGGCACATGCATAGTACTTGTACTTTCTGCGCATTTCCCAAACTCTATCAGCCGTATATTGCGAAAACATTCAAACCTCCTCATGGGCGTTAGATCTCGGTGAACTCATATCACCATAGAATCTACGGTGCGGGAGCACCTCATACTCTCCCGTGCGAGAAGACATAAGGTGCTATCGCAGCTTGGATGCTACGGTGATACGAGCTTGGAGGTCGTTTGATCTGAGATCCAATGGCATGTGAGCAGTCTTTGTGCTTGTAAGTAGTGGCCGAACTCTTGGGGCTTTTCTGCAAAAAAAACATTCGAACCACCGAGGAGGTGTTGGGTCACAAATCCAACGCCTCCGAAGAGCTTGTATCACCAAAGCATCTAAGGTGTGGTAGCACATGATATTCTTACATACAGGAGAATATGATGTCCTCCTTCATCTTAGATGCTACGGTGATACGAGCTTCGAGGTCGTTGGATATGGGATCAAACGGATCAAACTCATCAAGGTTTTCTGCAAAAATATTAAGACACATCATGTGAGCTGCTATATCTCAGATCTACAAGCTCCAAGCAACTCGTATCGGCATATAGCATCTAAGGTATGGGGGCACATGATATTCTCCCGGGGAGGAGGGTGGGGGTGCACAACCAATCGGTGGTTGGGAGGGTGGGGACAAATATAATCTAAACAACCCTAAACAGAGCTCCACAATTTTATCTAAGGTCGAGGGGTTGACCCCCGACAATCATAGCTCCGCCTAAACACAACATTTGCATGTACTGTAGTACGAGACTTAATATTCATGTTTCAGTTTCATGTTCATTTTAAATATTGGACTGAGGACCATGGATGTCTTACATTTTACTCCCTTTGTTCCTAAATATTAGTCTTTTAGAGGCTTCAAATGGACTGGCACATACGGATGTATATAGACATATTTTAGAGTCTAGATTCACTCATTTTGCTCCGTATGTAGTCACTTGTTGAACTCTATAAAAGACTAATATTTAGGAATAGAAGGAGTATGTAACACCCCAAAAATTTAACCATGTTTTAATTATTAAAAAATTTCCAGGAGTTTAAAATTTTTGCTTTCTGGATTTTCTGTTGATTTCAGAACCCCTTTTCTTTTAATATTGAGGAGTTTTACCCAAGTGGAAACTTTCCAAAAATGTATTGGACTTCTATGCTCTCTCAATATAACAATTATTAATCAGTAGATTTATTTATTTAATTATTTCTCTCTGAGCTTTATTCCTTAAAATGACTTCCATTAGTTTTGGAGCTCTTTTTAAACTACAACCATTTGAGTAATTTAACTAAAATTCCAACCAAATTTTGGAGATGTCATATGATGTTTCTAAATCACTTTTATGCAAAAATATATTTCATTCACTGAATATTTTGAGTTCTACACCTAATTTTCAAATCTGGTCCAGAGGCAGTTTTGCACTACAGCCCTATTTAAATATTTCTTTAAAGCCTCCACCAAAATTATGGGATGTCAGTGGTAGCATGTCCAACTTTATGCAAAAACCTAGTGATGTTCTTTGGAAAAATTGAGTGAATCAACCTCTTTTTCATTCTGGTCCAGCCTTGTGATTTCTACTGCAACCCTAATTATTTTTGCTCTAGTGACCTTGTGTTTTCTCCTGCTTGTAGTCAACCCTACAAAACCCCTAAGTCCAGGAGCATGCACCCATTGGGACATTTTTGGTTCATGTAATGACGCCATTTACCTCCTGACCAGAATTGAAGTTTTGCAAAACTTGCACTAACAAGTTTCTACATTTGGCAAACTAACCTCACCACCCTCTCATGCATCTAAAGAGACCCCACTCTGGAAGATTTGACCACCCAAAGTACTGCCTAGATGCCTCTGGCATTTTGTCAAACACCCTGTGTGCATAGACAGATTTGGCATGGTTGTTGGTTTTGTGTTGTGAACTTCCCCCTTGTCCAAACCAAGTTGTCTAGTAGCCTTCTAACTGTCTCTAACCTAGGCCTGTGGATTTGCAGTGGCTCTCTAGCTATTTTGGTCGCCCTGTCATTTCGTCGAACGAGTGCCGTGCACGCCTGGAGCGCGAGCAGAGCGCGTGTTTTGCACGTGCTCGCGTCCGAGCCAACACGCCCCCTGGATAAGTTTCCCCGACCTCGTCCTGATCCTCTCCCTCTCGCCGCATCACGCCAGAAGCCCCGGCCGCCCCCTCGCCCCTGCAGCGTCGCCACAGCAAGCCTCTTGGCGGCACGCCTGCGGCCGCATCCGCCGCCATGGTGGCACCGCTAAACCACCGCGGCAGCGCCACCGCCTCCTTAGACAAGTGGAGCGTTAAATGGTTAGCCCTCAAGCTAGCCAGCCACGCCACAGAAGCAGAGGGCGGTCCGCCGACGAGCTGATCCACGGCCGCCGCGAACCGACATGGATGTGCTATAAAAGGAGGCCCCCGTGCTCCTCCGAGCACTCAGGCAGCCGCACACCGTCCTCCTAGTGCCCCCATTGCCATCAATTGAAGAGGAAAAGGCCGTCTTCACCCTCTCCGGTCAGCTCAGCCGCCGCCTCGTCCCGGTTCACCCCGGCGCCACCAGGGCCTCCCCCACCTTTCCATCACCACCACTCGGCTCCTCTTCGTCTTGCGGAGCCGCCCAGACCCCCAACTACGACGGAGCATCACCCTAGCTCGAGCCCCTAATCCACCGAAACCTTCCCTCCGCCGCAGTGCTCGCCGCCGGCGATTCCCTCCACCCCCGACGACCCTACAACCACCGGAAGGACCGCCCTAGATCCGCGGATCCATCCCCGCCCTCAGCTCCCCGCGAGGAACCGCCGTTCGCCGGCGACGATCGCCGGAGTCCCGCCTCTGCTCGGGCAGAGGAAGAGGAGGGAGTGGAGACTAGTCAAGCCTGACTAGTGGGCCCCTGGACCCACTGTCAGTGACTCCCTGCGCGGTCCATGCTGGATAAGTGGGGGCGTAAAACCTCAAGTACGCCTCCTCTGCCCGAAAGCGTAATCCCGTTTGAAACGTTTTCTTTTTCTGTTTTTATTAAAAACAGATTTTTACCAAAACTTTGACTGGCTATAACTTTTAAAATATAACTCCAAATGAGTTAATTCTTTTTCCTACCTCTCTCAAATATTTTCTAGTTTATTTTAAGTTTTATTTCAAAAAAAATCAGACAACTTTTTGGTACTGTTTTTAAACTATATATTGATTCAAAAATATTTTTAAATAGGATTTTTGGAGAGAGGAGAAAGCTTTCAAGAGTTTTGGAATGCACCCTGCCTCCCCACAACTTGAAGGCAAGCATTCTGAACCCTGGCATAATATTTTGTGTGTTATTTGACACGATGACAACACCACCTCGACACGGGGTATACGTCATTTTATGTGATGATGTGTTCCTACTCATGAGTGCATATTAATGATTTCATGCTATTGGAGATTGATATGGTTGTGATGGTAATCACCGTCATATGCCTTTCATGCATACCGGAAGGGAATCCGGAAAGGCCTCTGTCTTGGGTAGACACGGTCTTGTCCCTAGTCCTCTGTCGAGACGGTCGTGTCCGGTATGGCATGAGGGGGTATGTCGCGTGGTGTTTCTGTCTGTTGGTTGAAGTATATATTGTTATGCTAATCATGCAGGGAATATTAAACCTCCTGAGTCGACCGTAGATCGAGTCTTGTTCCAGTAACCCCCATACTTGTTTCGTACTACCACTTGTCCCTGCCATAGGTAGGGTACGGTTCAGTAAGTTGTCAACCCCTTTCCTAGCACACACCGTACAGAGAGGCCATGGTGGAAGATACCGGAGGCATCCGGTAGGCATGCCACCGTCCGGGAGCATGGGTGTTTAGGTTGTAGCCAAGGGGTAGCTCCCCTAGTTTGGCGCTGTATAAATTTTGTGATCCCATGTTACGTCGAGGTTGTAGCCTCCCCACTTAGAGTTTCGCTTAACGGGTGTCGTGGGTGATTCTACATCGGTAAGTTAGGCTGGTGTGTGCGGATAGGTGTGTTTTCAATTAAAAGGCCGTAGACGGAATTAGTCCCGATGGACTAAAGGAATCTGTTACTCATGGGTAAAGAGTACACTCTCTGCAAAGATTAAACCTATTCGAATAGCCGTGTCCATGGTTAAGGATTTCAGTCTGGGATGGGTCAAGTGTCGGTTTTCGGAGGAGAAACTGTTAAACCAGAATTGGGATCACGACTTGTGACTTGTGATGATTATGATTATTATTTTATTGTGGACTAACCCGTTATATTATTGGAATTATCGAATACCCCTGGGATGGTTCTACCTCCTGGATATTCACTGTGATTATTTATAAGCCCTTTATGTGGTGTCGCTGAGACGTCCGACTGTGGCATGCTTGTTATTTATTTTCTTTATAAGCCATTTATGTGGTGTCACGAGACGCCTTAATCGTGGCATGCTTGTTTTTATTTATTTTATAAGCCCTTTATGTGGTGTCACGAGACGCCTGATCGTGGCATGCTTGTTTTTATTTATTTTATAAGCCCTTTATGTGGTGTCGCCGAGACGCCTGATCGTGGCATGCTTGTTATTTATTTTATAAGCCCTTTATGTGGTGTCGCCGACGCCCGACCGAGGCATTTCTCATTGTTTACTAACCTTTCGAGTATGCGTTGCTTTTGCATAATTCGATCGGTGCATTTTAATACTATGCTGTTATTGCATACTCATATATATAAATAACCTGCTTGCATGCATCGTAGATTTTAATTTGTGGTATCGTCATGATCATAAAATATTTCAGAATATAATTGTCGTTGTTATATTATACCCGTGTTCATAATGTTTGCGTAGTACATTCAAAAGTACTCACCGGCTTCTCCACAGCTATTGTCTTGGCCAGATTTCTTATGCGCTGGAGAGGAGCGACCGTGATGACAGCCCCGGAACCTAAGCAATGGTGATAGCAGCCTCGCGAAGATACGAGTTATCCTGGTCAGTTGTTCCTGTGGGAAATGGAGTCCCATAGACGCTGATGATCCACAAACCGCTTCCGCCATCAACCACTAGAAACAAATTGTTGTACTCATAGGCCAGAATGGTCTTGTACTGCATATTTTGTATTTTGCTTGGAATTTCTGTATCAAGTTGGTGCCTCATCGGCTAACAGTAATCCTGGTGCTGGTGAGCACAAGGGCCATTTTCTGGAAATTAATACCCGGAAAACCGGTCGCGACAGAGTATTTTTGAATTCGTGTCATACATGCATGGTTTGGAAAAATAGATGCACTATACTTATTGGATTGTTGTTGTGTTCGTGCGTGTGTGTCTCTGTGTGTGTGTGGTCATATGCTTGATACATACAAAGTTTTCTCACCTCCATATTGTTCATCTTTTAAATTTGAATTTGCATTGGAAAACTTACTAGGGATACCATGAAATGTGAAATCCACGTTGAGATCGCTATATCACAAACTCACTCTAATTCAACAACTCGTCATAAATCAATTACCATGTTGAGATTAGTATTTGAAAGGAAAATATGGGTATTGTAATACCCATAGATTCGTTCGGCAATTTAAAAGGTTCCTTTTGTATTCTCGAATGGTAGGACCCAACGGCGTACTAGCCAGACCTTGGCTCATGTTGATCCTAAAAAAACCGGGCTCATGTCCTTCGGTGGCGTGCGTGGTATGCACATTAGGCAACCCCAACCAGTCGAGCCTCAGCGTTTCAAGTCGAAATATCTGGCGGCCAGAATTCCAGCCCTAGGAAATTCCCCTCATGTCCCCGGTCCATAATGACTACCGATGAACAACGGAGGGATGCTTTAGTAACTAGACATCGTTACCTACCGTGCCGAGCACGGTTCAATTCCCTCGGTCGCCGCTCGTCAAGGTCACCCATCAACTACATTGCCTAGTACTACTACTACTACACCAGGATGAGCACATAATTGAGCCCGTTTGTTCGTGCCTAGTACTTGAGTTAATATATCGTGCAATGCAGTATGCGGAGGGATTATCCTTTTACTTTGCATATATAACTTGTCTGAAGTCTAACTAAGCAAAATGTTTGACCAAATACTTTCTTAAGAAATACAACATGACAGATGTACGACTTGAAAATTTATTGCATGATGCAGGTTATGATATTGTTTCAAATCCTGGATCTTAATTTTCAGAAAATCCAAAAGTGAGCATAAATTCTTGAAACTAAGCATGGTCACGTGATAGGGCACAAATATTACTTCGTAAGTTTTTTCTTCAATTTGAGACAAGCTGCTTATGACAAGTTGCACAAATGAAGAGCCAAGGTATTTTGGAACAAAGACCTCTCACGTTAAGGCGAACGCTTTCACTATTGAAACCGTGGGCGTTTACATGTTGCCACGAGTCCCCGCTTCTCATCGACAGGTGCCGTCCGAGCAAGCGTGTGAGTCGATGGGAGGCGTGCGAGTAGACCGCTGCGCCGGCTGTCAGGGAGGCGTGCGAGCAGACTGTTGTGCAGGCTCACCGGGAGGCGAGCCCTTTGACCAGCTCCGCCGCCCATCGTCGTCCCAACTGCTCCCACTTTTAATGTCGCCGGCGTCGTAGTTTAAAATCAACCCCGCACTACCCGGTATCGCTACAATCCTCTCTCTTCCTCTCCGATTCTCCTGTCGTCTACCTCCAACTAGCCTGACCTAAACGTACGCCATGCCGCATCATGATGGTCTGCCCTTAGTGTTCCAGTTTCCTGAGGAAGACACCCAGCCGGAGTCTCAAGAACATAAGGTGCTTTGGGACGATCTTGAACTGGCCTTGCGGGAAGACGCCGCGCTTGTCCCCGCTCGCGTTCCGGCTCCGTCGCCCGATCAAGGCGCAAATACCATCCTGTGGCATTGATGGGCTGGGAGCCGCACATTGTCGCCGAAGCTTGATCCCACGGGGTTCCACGAGGTCCCCACCGACTTTCAGCGCCTGCACTGCCGGCGCATGCGCTGGCGTGCAAGACGCCGCCGATGCCGGTGCCGTGCACTGCCAACAGCGCGTAATACTGCTCGTGCAGCATCGACGGGCGCCCGTGCGGTGCCGATGCACACGAATGTCTCTGCGCCAAGGCCGTTGACGCTTGTCCCAGCAGTGCCGGTTCGCCCTCGGCAGCATGGATGGCCGCCGTCGACCGCTTCCTTGCACCAATGCGATCGCCTCCTCCCGCCATTGACTTCGCTGAAGTCCGTAACATTTTGGCCTTCCTTGAAGCTAGGCCAACGCCCGTGAGTACGCCAACAACAGCGCAGAAGACGCCCGCCCGTCGCCGTCGGTCGAGGGCCGACGACACCACGTAGCACGGCAGAAGCCGCTTCCCACCGCGAGACGCCCCGCCGCCGCGCGTAATCTAAATTTGCCATGAAAACGTTCGGATTGCCATGCTTAAAATCCGAGCGTTTACCATTTCCGTTTATTTTATATCGATCGCCAGATAATTTAAAGTCGGAGTCGACCGAACAAAATGTATGGTTTGATCGATTGAATGTTCTGCTAGAGCCTTATCAAATTAAATATAAAACGTCATCAAGCCACATGTATTCCTTGTCATCCAACGACCTAGACTGCTTCAATGTCGAGCGCACAACACGTTTAGCGTGCAGTTAATTTCATGCCAAAAATAGTGCTAATCACATGACAACACGCAAATAATATCCTAGTCGTTAATATCCGCATGCAATTAATATACTTCCAAATTAACGTGCATTGCATGTACACACTAATTAGTGCTGCTAGTACGTGAAACTGGTGCCGTGACTTGTGAATGCGTCCAGATATGGTCAACGGCAACATCGCTCGCGAGTTCTTCCTGTTTGCCCATGCATCTAAACGCAGAAGGGGAGGAGAGAGAGAACACACATGGAACCCACCAGTAAGTGAAGGCGAATAGTACTAAAAATAATATTACATGATATCCATTAATTAGGCTGTGGTAATATAAAAACATTATGTGAACAAATGGGGTACAACAAACAATGCTATTCTATGTATGTTGCCTATTGACGTCTTGGCTTGAAGGCCCGGTCGCATGTTCGATCCTCGTCCTTTATTTTTTAATTTGTATATGGGTCCATATTTGTTTCATGACATGTGGGCCCCTCGGTGTGTAGTTTGTAGCACTTTAATTTGTGGGTCGAAATTTGTTTCATTCCAAGTGGACTATCGATGTGTAGTTTTATAGCTTATTTATAATAATTAAAGAGAACAACATAGTTTTTTCAATAATACCATGGTGCAACGTTGAAGGCGAGAAAGGACGTGCGAGAGAGCGATGACGAGCGGAGGGAAATCAACTAGGGAGTTTCATGGGTTGCAACGGTGTTTGGAGTAGTTAATGGGCGAATGCTACGAAAATATAATCTAAACCGACCGGAATAAATGCCTACACAAATTAATCCAAGGTTGGAGTGCCCCTCATAGCGTAAATAGCTTCGGCTTTGCGAGGGATGGAGAGGTAGTAGCTTCAACGCGTGGAAGATACGGTGTGAGAAAGCAAGGTCAATCGAGAGACATATAGATAGAGAGACAAAGTGAGTGTGGTCCGGCATTCATTGAACAAATATATATGCTCTGGAGAGATATTGTCTGATTGAACTTTTTGGCAAGGGTGAGGGCTGTAAGATAGAGCTTGAGAGATGATCCAGTCACAAACCTGTAGATATATTTTGTGCGTGGGAGGAAGCAAGGTCAACCGATCACATAGGGTCGCCGTGCGATCAAAAGAGTGAGACGGGTTGGAGAGAGTGACCTAGATAGACGATGTGTGTGAGAGAGTATACAATGTGAATAGGTCGAACTGGGCTCAAACATGGTGATATATCGTTTTTGTCCGAGAAAGAGCAAGGTCAATCAAGACATACAAAGAGAGAGAGAGAGAGAGAGAGAGAGAGAGAGAGAGAGAGAGAGATAGAGTGAGAGTGGCCCACCAAGAGGTCGAAAGAGTGGCGGCGGCTTGGATGGACTGACATATATAGACAAACTGAGAGAGAGAGTATAGAGTGTGTCTATCGAGGCCAGAACAGGGATATTTCATTTGTGTGTGAAAGAAAACGAGGTTAAACAAGACTCGGATAAAGAGAGCAAGATTGAGCGAGTGTGGCCCTTGATCTTGGAAGAAAGAGTGAGATAGTCTCGAGGGAGTGACCTAGATATACAACGTGCGTGTGTGCGCACGAGAGGTTGGGGGGCTAGATAGGCAATGCATGTATTTAGCATGAGAGGGTGAGAGTGAGAGGGGAGAGTGAGAGAGAGATCGGCATGGGGTGCAATGGCGGGTGTGTGAGGTAAATACATTTGGAAACAGAGTGGAAAAAGGGGTTGTGTAGTTGAGAGACTTAGAGATCGAAACATGGAGAGAAAGAATGAACGTGTGTTGGAAACCGATAGCTTCCTAAGGTGGTTAGGAGAGGAAGATTGACCGTCTGAGGAAGTATGTAGCGTTTGTGCGGGGGGCTAAAAACAACATTTGAATGTACATAGTACGAGACTTAATATCGATGTTTCAATTCGGTGTACATTGTAAGATTTGAACCAAGGACCAGGCATACGGGTAATTATTTCGAATTCGTGCCATACTAAGTTACGAAAAGTTGATATTGACTCAGTTTGTTGTGCTATTTTGTAGGTCATATGTTTGAATCCATCCAAAAGTTTTCTCACTACCATGGTGTTCATCATATACATATGAATTTGTATTAAAAAAGTAGCATGGATACAGTGAAATGCGAAATCCACGTTAGAATTGGAGATCGCTACATGACACACACTCTAATTCAAATAACTAACTACGTGACACACACTCTAATTCAAATAACTAATTATATGACACACACTCTAATCCACATTAGCATGGGCACCATTTCGATATTTTTTCAAATAACTCCTCATTAATTAATTTATAGTACTCCCTCTGTTCACTTTTATAAGACCTTGAAGACATTTCAGACAATGTGCAAAACAATTCATTTTAAGTTGTCTAAAACGACTTACAAAAGTGAACAGATGGAGTATCTCGTTTCGAATGACTAATTATTGCAAGGAAAACACGGGCATGGTAATACATACAGATTCATTTGCAAATGAAAGAAGATTCGTTTGCATTCTCAAATGTAGGCGCACCCGAGTGCACCAGGGTCATGTCGGGTGGGCCCGCTTGATGCCTTAAAGACAATCGCCTTTGGGTCATCGACATGTGGGCCAGCCACTGCTGGGGCCCACATGTCATGGACACAAAGGCAGGTGCCTTAAGGCACCGAAGCATAGTCTGTCGGGGTGGTCGCAGCGTGTCGGGACGCCAGTAGCACCCATCCACCCACCCCTCCCCCAAAAAGGGCAGCGACAATATAAGTTCGCGCTTCCACATTTCAGATTGAAATATCTAGCGGCCCCAATTCCAGCCCTGCAAAATCTCTCTTCTCCACCGTCCCCTTCCGCGCCCAGATTGCTCAAATCCCTAATTCGCTGCCAACCCTCAAATCTCCCCTCGTCTTGTCTCTTTCCCCACCGTTCCCCACCTCTGTGCCGGACGACGATGACGAAGACGACGGTCGCGCTTCACCACCGCACCAGAGCTACCTCATCTACGCCCTCGTCCACCGCACGGGTGGTCCACCGACAACGTCGGCCGCCACAACCGACGTGCTTCACAGACACCGAGTTCCACCGCATCAGGTGCACTTCACCGACGCCGTCTCCCAGCTCACCGGGGCTACTTCACCGAGCACATCATCGCACCTCCACCCCCCGAGGCCATTGGGGCTTCACCAACGGTCTCGTCCACTGCATCATAGCGCTCCGCTGCCACTCAAGATCTGCATCCGTGCGCGGCCAACCAACTCCAGCGCATCACCCTCAACGGCTCTGAAGTGACCCGCACTCTAGCTAGGCGAGCATGCCCAAACGCTGGCCCGAACTAGGTATCCACACATCACTCCCTTGTGCACTGTTCCGACGATGTTTGGGTATCCTTTCACTGCTTCCTTAGCTTACACGCCTATGCAACTCTGACTTTAACTCTTATTTCTTCTGGAGATATCATCTGAAACAAGCAAATCCATTTTTTAGCGAAGCATGACGGCGCTACGGGATCTGGTACACATCCTACACACGAGTATAACCTTGTAAGTATCTGTCCTCCGATACAACATCAAGGTCGATTCCTCTTATTTGATCAACCATTCGATGTGTCAAAAATGCAAAGGGGGATGCAAGGAGCACAAGGCCTGCACATCCAAGCAAGTGGTAACATGGACTTGTACATGGAACATCCCAAGCATAGCGAGCTGTAGTGAGCACAGCATAACGAGCTAGCGTAAGTCCCTGCATTTCATTTAATTCTCTTGGCATTCGTGTATGATTTGTGTGCGTTGGCTGGTCCACGAATTCAAGTTACCAAGCGAGCATTTAACTTAAAAAATCTGAAGGCACTTGCACTCGAAATCAACATAACTTGAGAAATGTGAAGCTACATGCACTTTGAAAACCAGCTAATGATCCAAAGTAGTTTAGATTATAAATACTAAATGATGCAAGCACCAAAAAACACAAAATGCAACATGGTGTACAAGGACTACAAATATGGTTTGTACCTGCTTGAATTATTCGTTCTCTGGCTGAAAATATCGAAGTGTAATTGCACGTATAACCAGTGCGCAAACTGCATATCAATATATCTATCCTGCACAAGTATGCCAATAGTTTCAAACAACAGATTAGAAAATTATTTATGCTATGTTGTCATGATACGGGGACTTTCTGGTAGATGGCCTCGATGTTTCCTCAAGCTATGAAAATGCACTATAATTTGTTTGTCATCAATGCCTGCAAATCTCTATCTCTCTCAACATAGTGGATCATCATTAGACACTAAATCCTTCAATGAGCTTGCAAAATGCTTGCATTAGATCCCTCATTAGACACTATATGTTCATCACCAGGAGCATGTAAAATGTTTGCATCAAATTCTTCATTAGCGATGCTCATTAGACACTTCGTGCTCAAGAACAACATGAGCTTGTATGTTTGCACCGGAAACTTGATTAGATACATCGATTCGGTCGATTCGGTATTGATTGGGGGAGTTATAAAATAAGTAGAAATTGGTTTCATTTTCTCATAGATTCCCTACATACAAGCAGTTTTACAACACCGTCAGGTTTAACTATTGGCCAAAAATTAAAGAGTTGAATTAGATATAATCAGGGATGTGATGTACCTGCTCGTTGCGCATGGTACTCTTGCAAGCTACGACTGTCCGTTTGCGCAAGCTCGATGCCAAGCCCGTGCTGCCGCCGCTGCCTCCCACGCAGGCTACACCCAGGGTTGGATCTTCATCTTCGTATCCTTCCGTTCGCTTGAAGCCCGTGACGCCCTCAACGAGGGCGCGAGGAAGTGATGTGTCGGTCTGTCAAGTGCTAGTTTAGGAGCGAACCAGATGGAGAGGCCGAGCGAATTAATTGGGATTTTTCCTGCCTGTCGATCGATGTGGGAGGCGCTGCTTGGGTCGCGAGCCTGCTATAGGGCCTGCCTTGCACTTATGTTATTGGCCCATCCAAATTGAAACATTTTTCTTCATTTTTACATTGCCTGCTCATGCGTTGGGACGAACAAAACTAGCGTGGGCCAACCTGGACGACTCAAACTAGGTGCACACTTTCCAGCCACCTAAGGCGGCCGCCCATACCAGCCCCTATGGTGGCGTCGCCCATTTTTGCGTGTATGATTGGATAGTGAAAAATATTCCAGTGGTACTTTTGATTTACCCACAGAATGGTTGAATTGCGTGTTTCTATTAACTGAGTTCGCCAATAATGTGAAGGATGCCAGTCTTTTTATCCTATTGTAGATTGCTTAGATCTCGATATGCCAAAAGTAATCGCATGAAATTGAACATATAAAAGATGAGCTAGTGCGCCCAACTAGCGGCACCAGCCACGTCTCCTTTTATTCGCCATGAACAGGGTCACGGAGAGAGATAAGTCTCGAGTGCCCCATCTCCCCTCCTCTTGCCTCCGCCATCGCCTCCTCACCTCTCCTCTCTCTCTCTCTCCTGTCTCCTCCCTCTCAACCCTAGCCGCCACCACCCACCCTCTACTGCTCCACGATGCACTCACCTCCCCTCTGGATCAGGTGCGGGCCGGCCGGTGCGCGCAGGTGGCGGCGCTCCGCTAGAGGGCAAAGGGAGGCAACGGTGGCGGTGGCCGCCGTGGACACCCATCTCTCTCCCCTGCAGACGAACCCCGCTGCAGGAGGCCGCCATGGAGGCCCGTCCCGAGCTCGCCTCGCCGCTCCTCCGGTGACCTTTGTTGCGCCTGGATCCGGGTGGATCCAACGATTCCCCGAAGCACAGGCGGGCCCGCACGCAGCGCTAGGCGGAGGAGCCCTCCCATGGCACCGGCGGCTCTGGAGATGAGGGCTGCATAGAGGAAGAGGAGCAGCAGCAACAGTTTGAGCCCGTTTGGTCTTCCATTAGTTCGCTTCTTACAGACCTTGTTTCCCTCTGCTCCTACTACCTCTCCCTGTCCTTATATGCAAGATTGTACTCTGCAGCTGCTGTAATTGGCAGCACAAATCTCTTCCATTCCAGAACTACCAAACAATTTAACAGTACTTTTGATGTTTTTTGTAGCTATTGGCGCCTTTAGGGAAGAGGTGCAGCTAACAGAAAGTATTCCCAAATTTTTGTAAGTTTTTATTTTGTACTGAGTTTTTGATAACTGACAAATTACTTGAAGAACATACCATCAGTTGCATGAAATTGATATTTTTTATATGTCTGCCAAGGGGAAACGTGTAGGTCCATAATTTGGATAATCCAGGGACTAATCATGTTTGTGATCTTCAGTGCATACAATCTTTCATCAGTTCTACTTATTATCCTGTCATGCGGCAAACTATATCAATTGTGGTACTGCACTGCAATCACAGGTGATATTTTTATCATACATCCAATCAGTTTGTGTATCAAAGTACACTGCTAATTCACTACATGTCGCACTTATATTCAAATCCTTACTTAACATGGGTGAAAGGAATAACAAACACATAAATATAAAATAGTGATTCTTTCACAACAGGTTTTTACAGTTATACATAATGAATTAAGGCCATATACAGGAGTGCCCTAAAAAGATGCCGAACTCAAAGTGTTGTTGAAAAATCCATGCTTGGGTGGAAGTAATGTTGGATAAGTAGTGGCATGAGGGAGCACATGATGATAGCTAAACATAATAGAAGGGGAATCAGGAATGGAGGCAGTTTTTATTGTTCGGGAAGAAAAACTGAATATGTTGCAACAGAGAAAGTCATCCCATATATTATTCGGGAAATGTAGATGGATGCCAAGATGGATAAGCCGTTAAAAGAGGAACATACAAGACACTAATGTTATGCAGAATCTTTCAAGCAGTTACCAAACTGTAATATGGTTGTGATACCAATATTTAAAACCTTCGGGTTTCCAGTGTATGTATTCAAATAAACAGAGGTAGTTCTCTGTTGGAAACTATTTTGCTCATGATTAGTTGAGACACCTAATCAAAAAATTATAGAAGAAACAAAGTCTGGTACTTTCAGTAAAATACATTTTCTCTCTCACACCATTACAATTGTGTATTGTACATAATAAACTTTTATTAATGCTTTAGTAAGCTATATGATCCAAATACTTTTTTTTCATCTCACACTGTTACCATATTGTATTATTCTCTATGATAAGAACTCACAACACTTGACTGTCCCTGTTAAACCTATGGTGGAAGTCATTGTGCTTATATATATTAGTTTTTTTAATAATACCAAAGAATAAATACATCCATCCACATCTCTTATTGATTCTCTACTTCCCAGGTATTTTCGGCATCAAATCTATAGCACATGGCATATCTACATGTTGTTTACATTCAGATTTTGGTGTCCAAATTATGGTTTGGTTGCAGTAATTAATAAAGCTTAGTAGGCTCATTATTGTTACTAATTTACACATGTGGTTGCAGCATGTCTAATTTGGTGCCCATTTGACTGCACATAAATTTCAGCATATCCAATTTCCACATGTGATTTGTTTTGTCGTCGGGCTATAATGACTTAAGGAGAAGTTCCTAGAGCCAGCTGTTACTAGAAAGTTTCAGGAAGAAATTAGGATTCTGTGATAATTGTAGTTGAGATCAATTTACAGGCTTTCACCTGCTTCACAAGTTCTCATGAATTTGGTTAATTTTGAAGAGTCATAGAAAGAAGCTTTTTAGATTATCCCAAAGAGTAAAACTATTTAGTAATCTGGACTGAGTGGCAAGTCTGTGCATGGCTTTGGAGTAAGTGACTTGAAAACTATTTAGTATCTACATATCTCTAGGCTCACACTGAAGTCGTCCTTCGCCCTGTTGAATTCCAAGCATTTCATCTATCACAACGCCATGACTCCTCTTCGGTCTCTCATTGGTATACTCAAATATATGATAAGAGAAAATATATTTGGATGTCATCAAAATAATTACAAATGAACAATTCAAGTCATATACCAGGAGTATTGTGTTTGCTATTGTCTGCTCATATCTTCAGAAGTCAAATTTCAGGCATGTCTCCGTAAAAATGTATTATACAGTGGGACAGAAGGAGTACTTTATTAGGATTTTTGTACAACATCAAAATTAATGGTTCATTGCTTTGTTTTCTCTCGATGTCGATTTCATCTATATATATCACTCACTTGGCTATTAGTATTATCTGTTACATCATGCATGGCCTCTGTATCTTATTTTTGTTTCACCATTCATAGGTGTCATGTAGGAAATAGAAATATCTTTGTATTTTTTTACAGCAAGCATGGCTGACCTCCATATTTTTTTAAGTTTGCATTGTTGCACATCTCACTACTTGTGTTATGCTGTAAGAAAATGAGATGTAAGCACATGTGTTGGCTAGACCATCTAGATCTTTCAAATATGTGCTGCAAGAGACATTGAAAGACAATTATTGTTTCTCCCCCAGCTCGTTTTTTTCTACACTGTATTGTTCTTGTATCCGTTCCATCAGCTCTTATAGGGCCTGCAGACCAGCTCAGTTTATATATGTCTTTACTCCTGAACAGAATTTAATGACGTTCATTCTTTCAGCTCAAGAAAATTTGTGTCTTAATTATGAATTCTCGCACATCATTTTATTTGGTAGAGGAAATAGCATGCCTTTTATCCAATTATTCTGAGCCTGCCACTCCTTGCACTACTTTACTGGGATCATGTTAATTGATAATTAGTTGATGGATATGATAAATTCCTAGGTCTAATATGCCATCTGGTGCTTGATACTGTTATTGTATTAACTAGGTGAGATGTTCATTTGCATTCACAGTTGTGTAGTCCTAAGAAATCGTGTAAGTTTCATTCGATTATTCAAGTTTTGGTAAATGGCTTATTAGAACCAATGTGTCAATTAGCTAGGGCCGCCGGTTCCTCTTCCCTTTTGGTTAGACCTCCCCCACATGAGCTCTGCAATCCCTTGCTCTGCCACTTCTGCTCCTCATATGCATTTTTGTTTGTGCAATTTTACATCTTGGTGTTTTTCTATCCAGTGACTTGGAAGCATATTGCCCATGCGTGGTGCCCCAATAGCACGGTATTATTTCAGTTCCAAGTTCATGTTTTTCCTAGAGACATGGTCATAGATACAAAAGTTTTACTTCCGAAACAGAGGTAGCACTATGATTATTGTCCGTGGCTGAAATTGATATTTGTTTTGTTGTTAACAAGAAGAGATCGTTCGTCTCGTGCAAATGCCTACCCTGTTGATCTGTTAATGCCAATTGCAGAAGTGTCTGATCCTAGCTACCGATGACCTAATTTGTGGCATTATTACCTTAAGAAAATATTTGCATTTAATTTCCTTTATATATAAGGGGTATAAGTTCTTACCAAATGTACTCAAATATATGGTTATTGAAAAAATGCAAATATTTCAACACGAACATGGTTTTAAACGGGTCTTTGCGCCATTTGGCGCAACTGGTCATCTAGTATACAGTAAAAGCCAGTGTGATGTGTTTGTCTACAACTAGTCTGACTACACGTCCTCATATAACATATCAAGGACGCACCATCTTACCAGATTAACCATTCGACTTACCCATGCAGTGTGGGAAGAAAGAAGTATTGGGACTGCGTATCCAAGCAATTGATGCCATGGACTCCTTCAGACAACCTTGTAAGCGAAAAAGAAGTTGCAGTGTGCTGTACAAAGAACTAAGCGTAAGTTCGCATTTACCTTCTTCTCGAATTTTAGTTAGCCACTTATTGCAAAATTGTTCAATTACGTTGCTTGGCTTAATATAGTTTGCTACTGATTACATAATGGCACAACCTGTTAATCTTATTGTAGATTGCGCCTATCTATGTGTTTGATACTTACTGTTAAGAATTACCTGTTTGCCTTAACTTAAATATCTACTTGTTTGTTTAACTGCTTTGCTGCTGCAACAGCGGGTTACAGTGATGTTAATAACTACTTTTCAACATCCAATTGAACTCTTTAATTCCTTGTTTGTTTAACTAGTTTGCTGTTATAACTCCCAGTTGAGATGTTTTGCTAACTTCAACTTTTCTGAATCCAATTGGAACTTTAATGGCAAAACAGGTTAGCCCAAGATCAAAGAGCGAGGTCCCCATGGACGTTGCATCATCCCGAAGCAGAGGCACCGGCCCAATCGTGCATTATGAATTGCCAACTGCTGATGCTCTAGAGGCTAAACTAGTGGTAGAAAGAGATTCTTCTTCTGCACTTATAGATGAAGTTGACATGTTGAGGAAGCAAACAGCACAATCACAAGCAGTACTCAAGACAACCATTAAATATTTGGTCGATTTCAAAAGCGAAGCAAGTCGAGGCCCGACCAGATTGTTAAGGTCCTCAAGGAAAAAAGGAAATTAAATTCCTACTTGGTAAATCATAGGTGTTATGGTCTTTCCATAGTTGAATACCGTTTGTGTTGTCTGTTCATGTAATCAATCAAACCATTTGTTTTAGAGATCATGTAATAATTTTTTTTGTTTGTAATTTTATTTGAGCACAAGTCTGTATTAATTGATAAGACTCGGAGACATTTCATTTGGATTGTTGTGCCAGACCTACAAATATGTCAATCGGGCTGAATGTGCATTCAGCAATAGTAGTAGTATAGATGGACCATACACTACTAGGGAAAACCTTATACACAGAATCTTAGCAGCAGCGCGGTTTAAAATCAAACGCTACTGCTAATTAGCAGCAGCGAGCTTGAGGAAACCGCGCTACTAACAACCCGATAGTAGTAGCGCAGGTTTTTACCCCTCGCTACTACTAAGTGATTTCCACCGTGCCTTCCGTGATCAGCCGTAGTAGTAGCGTGGGTTATAAACCCACGCTACTACTAAGTCGATAGTTGTAGCGCGGGTTATAAACCACACGCTACCACCTGCATCTGCTCCCACCCCACCAACCATCCCACGCCATGTCTAAAAAAAACACTCAACGCCCAATCCAGATCCCCAATCCCGTCTCCGCTCCCACCTCCTCTCCTCCTCTCCCAATTCCCAACCCGCCATGGAGGGGGAGCCACCCAGCAGGCCGCCCCAGTCTGCCGCCACGGCCCTGACTCCGGCGTGGGAGAAGGGTGCCCGTGCCAGAGTGCGGGAGCAACCCGTGGAAGTACCGATGCCTAGGCTGCTCCCGCCTCACCTGCAGCCTCCCCTGCGTGCAGGCCCACAAGCGCCGCACCGCCTCCGCCATCCACAACTCGCCCAAGCCAAACCCGTCTCCGCCACCAGCCACCAGAGAGCGAGCGATTCGCCGCCGCAGCTTGCCACGGCCAGCCCCGAGGGACCGACCTCCCCAGACCCCACCGGCCTCCATCCCGCGGCCCCCTCACGAGCGCAACGCCTGCTTCGGGACGAATCGCGCCCGCCCGCCTAGGGTTTCCGCCGCCGTCGAGGAGGGGGAGGAACAGAACCAGGGCGACATGGTACGTGCGCCGGCCTTTCGACCTCTCTCTCTCTCTCTCTTTATCTCTCTCTCTCTCTCTCTCTCTCTCTCTCTCTCTCTCGATTTGATCCCACCTCGAGCTTTGGATTGATTTGATTGGGTGATTCGGCAGGCCGGACGGCTCCTCGGGCAGCTCCTCGTCATGGGCGGCGCCGTTGTCGGCAGGGCCATCGTGCAGGCCTACCGCCAGGCCATCGTCAGTGAGTGCCCCCCTCTCCCTCTTCCCCTCTGCAAAAAATATTGGTTCCCTGCTTCCCTTCCATTGCCTGCCCCTGACAATGTGAATGGATCCACGGTGTTCCTTGCTGTCCGAAACCGATTGGTGGTGAAATGGTGGTGATATGATAGGATTTGTTTTAGACTTGATGGGCATAATCTGCAATCTGGAATGCTGCACTACCAAAAATGTTTGCTATTTTGTAATCATGTGTTACCTTCCACTTTACTTGTGTTCGTTCTTGTCATGTATACTTACCATTTACTCCCTCCTCGGCCGTCGATGTCTCGTCAGGGTCAGTGCTTATGCATAAGGCGCCGCCATTGTCACAAGATGCAAGTTAGCCTGTCACAACATGAGCGTCTGCCCACCCTCTCCCCTTTGGGAATTTAATCTTGCTATCTTTGAAGTCCATCTCTTTGATTATGCCTTTTCGATTGTAGAGTCTTTCATGTTAACTAATTGGAACAAGTTCTAATTAGGTCACAGATTTTGTACTGAATAAAAAGTGTTGTTTAGAGACAGTAATGGTTAAGGGCAAAACCATTGATTTTACAATTTGTACCACAAGTGTCGAGCGTGCATTTTCTACTTTGAGGTTATTTATGCAAGCTACAGTCATATGGTGGAAGGTGTTTTTCTATCCAACAAAGTTGTAGCTAGTAAGCATAGAGTAAAATAATAGATGAAGATTTCCTTATGCAATTTAGGAGCGGAAAGAAACATATAGCTGATTACTCTGTTTTAGCCAAACATTTTTTTGTTTGTTCATGTTTGAGGAAGAAAACCAAACGTATAGCGATTTAAGGTAGTTCCGTTTTTTGTCTTGTGACAGGCCCATGACGAATATGGCAACTGGCGCCAAATCCCGGCTTTCACTGGAACATGTTTGAAGAAATGCCTGTCACCTAGTACTTCAAGCCGGTGGCCACCTTCTTCTTCACCCAGAAGAAGGTGAGAGTTATACCGTGGGTGCTATCCTTATTGATTCTTTACCCAATCCATAGTGAAGTAATCCTGGGAAATTTTCCACACAACAAAGAAGTGGCTACTTTCTGTTATGTCGAGTGTTTTCTAGCCATATCTTATAGAACTGTTGATTTCCTTGGATTCACAACGGGATATAATGGTCTATGTTTTTAAAGCGTCCCTAAGGCGACGCCTAGGCGTCGAAGCGCTCCCCCTCCACTTTGGAAAATCGACCACTATGGGCGCCTAGGCGTCCAAAGCGCCCGCCTAGGTGTCGCCTAGGCGCCAAAGCACCCCCCCCCCTCCCTAAGCCGGTAAGTCGTCGCCTGAAAAACATAGATAATGGTGATCAAAATGTTGATACGTTAGGATTAGTTTCCTAGTGCAAATGCACTAAGGAAAATCTATATTCAGTTGGTAGGTGCTAGTACTTAAACTGCATTTAAAATTTAAGCTTAGTGTTATCTATCTAGTCTGATTTATACACCGCATTCCTAAGCTGAAATATTTTTGTAATCAAATATATAGTTTGAGTTTCATTCAGTTATTTGTCACTTATAGTGCATATTCGCATTGTATCGTAATCTTAGTCCATGTGTCTCCACTCATCCGAGATTATGCTTCCTCTCCATTTATTGATAAAACCTATATGCCTTCTTGATGCTCATTTCCATCGACGCAGGATAATGAGATGTTGAAGCGGCACAGTGAATCCATGAGATCTGCAGTGCAATTGCACTGCTCCATTGAATATTACTCGAATAAGGACATTCCAATGGCAGATTAGCTCTATTTTTCCTTTTCATTTTTCTTACTATTGGAGTGAGGACATGTAGAATGAGAAACTATGTGGTAGCGAGATATGGCAACCGTGTGATAGTAGAATCGTGAATAAGGAATATGGCAACCGTGGTGATAGTGACATTTTCATCACTATTGTTTCTTGGAATTGTATGCATAAAATGGAATTGGTTGATTTTTTTTAATCCTAAATAGTTAGTAGTAGCGTGGGAACAAATTGAGCGCTACTAGTATTTAGGATACTAGTAGCGCTGGTATTATAAGCACGCTGCTACTACTACGCTAGTAGTAGCGCGGTTCTGTAATAGCAATAGCGGGTGTCACACACGCTACTACTAACAAAGTTAGTAGTAGCGAATCTCACCCGCTACTACTAACTATTAGCTGTAGCGCGATACTAGTAGCGCGGGTACCCGCGCTGCTAGTAGCCATTTTACCCGCGCTGCTAGTAGCCTTTTTCCTAGTAGTGATAAGTGGCACGCATCGGAAAGGGCCAAGATGCTGGCTAAAAAAAGGATGTTGTTGTAGCCAAAAAAAATACAGCGGCCTGGCTTATGTATGTTAGTTGATATTATTGATCCATATACTCTATAAGTGTTTATATGTCTGTTAGTTCCGTACATTCTTGGTTGATTGACTCGGTATTTGAATCTTGATACATCGCTTGTGTACATATCTAAATGGGAGTACACATTATGATGCGTGTGACATTTGAGTTGGACATGAAGTGTTCCAAATATTCAAATTCACCTTAAACTGGATTCTAGTTTCTGAATTTGAGTATCGACATTTGTAAACCATATTCATATATGATGGAATACATCTTTGTCGTCCTTTTGAAGATATATAAAACACATAGAATGATTTATAAAGATTCATATAGGAATACAAAATGGATTCAAATTTAGTTGCCAGGGTAAACGTGGATGCTTATTGTCCCAAAATTCAAAAGAAGCAGCAAAATGTCCACTCCCATGTCGGCTGCCCGAAGCCAAGTGTTTGGGAGATGGAAATTATTGTCTACCCATTACACGGGAAATCCATCGGCCCGATTTCCACTTCTCTAAATAGGGGTAGGTTAGTAACTTCAATTAGACGTGACACGACCGCCTCTGAGCCCATTCCGACACGGTGGGCGTCAAACATGGGCGGCAAAACTCATTTGATTCAAGCTCGTCCGAAAGACCTCTATTTCTCCCTCCATTCCCCATTCATACACGGTGGGCGGCAAAACAAACTCGACTCGGCCGAAATCGATGTAGGCAAATATTTTCAATAGGGGCAGGTTTGTAACTTCACTCAGACGTGACACAACCGCCCTACCTATCAGCCCCGTTCATACACCGTGGGCGCCAACCATGGGCGCCAACCACCCTCTCCTCGCCCGAAATCGCTCTAGGCAAATATTGGCGAGATGCGAGATTACCGTCCTATCCCCAACCGACGAGACATCCAAATTTTAAAAGGGGGCTAAGTCCGTAACTTTCCCATATTTCAGACAGGCACGTCCCAAAAAGATGGTTCCCCGTACCTCTCCCTCCAGTTTCCCATTCATACACCGTCCGCGCTAGAACACCCCATCCCCACACCAGCCTCCGTCCGCCACCCCATCCATCGCCGCCGTCCTCCAACACATCCATCGCCACCGTCCTCCACCATGCCGGAGCGCCTACCAAGACCGTGTCGTCCACTGCTAGATATGTATGTTTCTCATCCACGGTGACGGAGCAATAGCCTTGCATCGCGTCCTCTCGCTTCATCGGCGACGTCGTCCTCTTTGCCGGGGCCGCTCACACGACCTTATCTTCCACCACAACGGGACTTATCCCCCGATGCACCTGTCTACCATCGCAGATCTGCTTCAATGCCACCGACAGCCATCGCACCCCCGATGCATACACGACACCGCAAGAGAGGTGGTACTTCATATCTCCTCAACTTTTTGATCTCAACCAGAAAATAGATCTTAACTTGGTTACTCTACTTTCTTTTCAGCTCTTAGAATTTAGTTCTTAGTTCAAATCTAACAATCGATGCTAAATATAATTTCTCCGGTTTGCAACTTAAAATCTGCCATGGCACAGCCATAATACGTTTTAATTGATCATGCTTAGGTTTTAATTGATCATGTTGGTTCCGTGGTGGTTTCTTTAATAGAAATCGGAGGAAACCCTCTTTGCTAAAAAATATGCTTAGAGTTTCCCCCTTTTATGATCACTATACGATCAGAATACGTGCTTCGTGTCATAATAACACTGCTCTACCCATCAAGCTAAACAAGCTTAGTTGTTCAAATACGAATCTGGTATTATTAAAACAGAGTTGTTTAATTGGTCAGCTAAATGTTCCTAAATTAGTTTCGAAAATGCATGTTCGCCGCTCGGGCAGTATCTCTGAGGTGCCCACGGTGGGCCGCCCACCCTGGGATTTTGGGTCGTCCAGCCCCGATTCCTCTCTGCTCACAAGGCCTCGATCTCTACTGCAAATTACCGCCTGCTGGCGACTTTGTCATTCCTGGATGGCATGACTCTAGGAGGAGACGCCGGACTAACAGGAGGCCAGGAGCCGCTCGCCCAACAGCGTCACCGCTGCCCGGGCACGCCGCCATGCCTACCTTCCCAGTCCGTTCAGGGCTCAGGCGTGCAGCACCCACCAAGCCAACCCGATTTATCCTGAGATACGTACTCAACACTTAGCAGTCACTCCTCATCATCCATTTTCTAATTGATTCATTACTCATTAGGCAGGACTGTCATTAGGGTTTGTTGTGTGCTCAGTGCTACCTACACTTAATGGTTCAGATGTATTTCGGTAGTCTTTAGTACCTCTAAAGTTCACGGGGTTTTCAAAATTCGGCCCTCTAATAGAAACTAGTCATTTTGGATTGTTGGTCGTAGTGACATTGACCCAGATTACTACCGCAAGCTAGGTTTGTTGACAATTTTACTTGTCTTTCTTACTCATTCGATATAATATCCAATTATTCACGCCGACTAGTTGCAAACAATAAGTGCTAGACAAACTTCTTCATTCAGATTTTGGACGGTCTCTTCGCAGCTATACAATTCTGCACTCTTGTCCTAGTAAGCTCACAAGTAAATGATTGATTCACTACATCTATGCTTGCCTTGTCATATTTGTTGTCAATATTCTTTTAGGGTGGACCACCTGCTTCTATCTTTGGAACCATAGACATGAGTGAATAGTATTTCTCTATGTGATCTCTTCCATCATGTGTGGGTAACGAACACTGCATTGTATAGAAACAAAGTGTCGTTTCCAGCTTTTACATAGGTTTCAATCTTTTACATGGAATACAATCTGCCTACTTGCTTTGTGTCGCACTACCAACACACCACCCTTGAAGCTAAACATTACGCCACTCATAATTGCTTAGTTTATTCGTTCAAATACGAATTTCATACGATTCTAATGTTCCTACTTCAGTTTTGAAATGTGTGACTGCCTGTTATAGAGACATAAGGGGTTTGTATTTCTGTGTGTGGTCCGTCAAGACGGTTGGGGAGGTGAACTTTGCATATGCAGGGGTTTATAGGGAGACACTCTCCGAGTTGAATCCATAATGCATTCCATAGATAATCGACTACTTTTTATGTTTTCATGAATCTCAGATTCTGAACAGCACCATAATGATTATGAGCTTGCGCGCATGAAAAGAATAAAGTAGAACAATACCATGGCTGTCAAACTTGGCATTAAGGGACTGAAATCAAGTCTGGATGCAATGCAAACGCTCTCCACCTACATATTCATGCTCAGAATATGATCCTAACAGTGATTCTGAGCTAGAGGGAGACATAAGTCAATGTAGCTCCCTAGTGGAGGAGTCAGAGGAAGAAGCCCTATCTAATACACCCAACAAGTTACTTGCTCTAACTTTCCAAGGTTACATTGCTCGCACATATCTTGCAATCGATGATTTGCATTGCTTCTACTTTGTTGAACTGCCATTAGCTTAGTTTACACATCGTGTATGTGAATACGCCTCGCCTATCCATTTTCAAGACATATTCCATCTGTCATCATACCATATTTATCCATTCAAATGATGTTCTTGTGTATCAGACGTTCAAAAGGAAGAGGGCAATTGCTGATCATGGAGGAGCACAAGCAAAGTATTTGGAAAAGATAGTGGCACCTGATAAATCAAATAGCCCATTAGGTGTAGTTGCAATATCACCTGACCCACAAAATACCCCAACTCTAGCAGACTCTAGCCCTACTACACTGGTCATTTATGATGCCCCAACTCAGCAGACCCCAATTGCAGCAAATAGTAAGAATATGCCAGTTGACATAGCACCAACTGTACGACGCAAAACCCCCATTCCAGCAAAGAGTACACAAAATCCAGTTGGCAAATCCCTTTTCGAACCAGAGAGAGCCCCAATTGCAGCAAATAGGACCCCTGTTCCATTTCTTCCCAGTTTAGAAGACGAAGCTTATGTTGTTGTCAGGAACTTTGTGCGCATCTTTCCTTCATGGAAAGATTATACCACGTATTACGTAACAATTTCCGCCTTCCTCCGCAACTTACGTGTAAGTAATGTACTAATGTTATTCATGGTCATTAATGCATATGTTTCTCACGATGTAAGACACAAGATTTCATTCTTTTAAATAGGCGAGGAGCAAACTGGATTGTGATGACGAGCAAGGGTTTGCGCTTTTCAAGCACTCGTTGATGAAGTATCGTTCCTACCTGAGGCAAGCGCACTTCGATGGCAAGCCTCTGAACGAAATTTCTGTAAAGTCTCCTGCTACATTTATCCGACGGTGGATCGAATAATCTTGTTACACATTGGTCTCGGCTACAGCGTAAGGTACCGCCTATGATATCACATCACAATTTGAACTACATTTCTGCATTTGCCTTAATGTCTCACTTGTACGAAAATCGTTAGCGTAAGAACATTCGTTCTCAAGGGACCACAGAATCTCGCAATTATACCGCACCTTTGCATTGCTCTTGTGAGTACCTCTTGCCCTGTATGACCATACTTACTTCCATAGCTGTTTGATTATGTAGCATCACCGCACATGTTAGCCTCAGAATCGTCCATTTGGTGGACATTATAAGATCCATATGGACTCTTACATAAATTTAGAATCAACCCAATGCTTTTGAAGAGGTTTAGCTCTGCAGTCCTCTTGTAAGGACTGAACGTGGTCTATCACTGTACTTACATTAACAGCTACTCCCTCTGTCCCATAATATAAGAACGTTTTGTACAGTACACCAATGTTCAAAAAACTCTTGTATTATGGGAAAGAAGGATTGGTTCATTTTGTAGCATTCTGCATCTTATCTCCCTCGCCCACCATTTACTAAAAAAGATCAGATATATATTTAATCTTACCAACAAGTAGAATACACAGACAATGCTAGTGCAGAAGTGTAGCCCATTTCTCCTGTCAGTACATTTTGTCTCAGAACGCTTGTACTTCCGAGGATTGGTAGTTGTAACGCCCGATTCAATCGTACACTAATCATGCACGCAAATGTGTACGATCAAGATCGAGGACTCACGGAAGATATCACAACACAACTCTAAAACATAAATAAGTCATACAAGCATCATAATACAAGCCAGGGCCTCGAGGGCTTGAATACAAGTGCTCGATCATAGACGAAGTCAGCCGGAAGCAACAATATCTCAAGATGCATATAAGTTAAACAAGTTTGCCTTAAGAAGGCTAGCACAAACTGGGATACAGATCGAAAGAGGCGCAGGCCTCCTGCCTGGGATCCTCCTAACTACTCCTGGTCGTCGTCCGCGGGCTGCACATAGTAGTAGGCGCCTCCAGTGTAGTAGTCATCATCGACAGTGGCGTCGCTCCCTGGCTCCATCGTTCGTCGCAGCAACTGTAAAGAAAGGGGAAAAGGGGAACAAGGCAACCGTGAGTACTCATCCAAAGTACTACGCAAGCAAGGAGCTACACTACATATGCATGGATATATGTGTAAAGGGCCATATCGGTGGTGAATCGCAAAATGCCGTAATAAGAGGGGATAGCTAATCCTGTCAAAGACTACGCTCGCAGCCTCCGCCTTCTTGACATGTAGAAGAGAGTAGACTCAAGTCCTCCAAGTAGCATCGGATAGCATAATCCTACCCGCGATCCCTCCTCGTCACTGTTAGAGAGAGATCACCGGGTTGTATCCGCACTTGTAAGGGTGTTTTTTATTTAGTATAAGGTTCTAGTTGTCATATGGTCAAGGTACAACTCAAAGTCGTCCTGTTATCAAGATCACGGCTATTCAATAGATTAACTTCCTGCAGGGTGCACCACATAACCCAACACGCTTGATCCCATTTGGCCGACACACTTTTTCGGTCATGCCCGCCGCTGAAGATCAACACGTCGCAGCCCGACCTAGGCCAACAGAGCGGTCAAGACGCCGGTCTAAACCTAAGCGCCAGGGTCTGGGCCCATCGCCTTAGCACACAAGACGCTATAACGCGGCCGAAGCAGACCTAGCAACCTCCATTACAAAGGAAGTCACGTTACACGGTCCAATTCGCGCAGCCGCCGGGCCGCCGACGTCACGAAGGCTTGCCGATACCATGACGCCGAAAGTGCCCATAATCGCTCCTCACAGAGCTGGTTAGTGCGTATAGACCAAATGGCGTACTCAGATCAAATACCAAGATCTCGTTAAGCGTGTTAAGTATCCTCGAGCGCCCGAACAGGCCAGGCCCACCTCTCTCTAAGGCGGTCTCAACTCGCCTGTCGCTCCGCCACAAAGATCCATCCAGAGGGCCGTCGGGACAAAGGTCCTTTCAGCCCCCAATCCGTGAATCACTCGCGTGTACTTCTCGAGCCGACCCGACTTTAAGCACCACATGTATCATGTATAAAGTATATAGTATATACCCGTGATCACCTCCTGAGTGAGCACGGCCCGATAGTATAGCACAGCAGACGGACAAGAATGTAGGGTCATGAGATGGAAATACTAGCATCCTATACTAAGCATGTAGGATTGCGGTAAAGGTAACAACAAGAGTAGCAAGGACAAAGCTATGCATCGTGATAGGTATAACGAAAGCGAACATGCTACACTACTCTAATGCAAGCAAAGATAGAGTAGAATAGGCGATATCCGGTGATCAAGGGGGGCTTGCCTGGTTGCTCGGCAAGAGAGAGGGTCGCCAACTCCGTAGTCGTCTTTGGGCAGCGTCGGTCTCGGTGTCTAGCGGAAGAAGAGGGGGAAGAAACAATGAATATTTAAGCAAACAGATGCATGACGATGCATGACGAAGCAAAGCGTGATGCTAGGCGTGCCCTAACACGGTATGTGGTGATACCAGTGAAGGAGGGAAACATCCGGGAAAGGATCCCCGGCGTTTGCTTTTGAGTGAGGAGCCGGAGGGGGAAAGTTGTGAGTTCGATAGGTTAGGGGGGTGTGGCGGACGAACGGGTTGCGTATCCAAAATCGTCTCGTCGTTCTGAGCAACTTTCATGTACAAAGTTTTTCCATCCGAGCGACGGTTTATTTTATATTAATTTTAAAAGATTTAATCATTTTTAGAATTTATTTAATTATTTTAAATTAACATTATCCAGAATAGTGTATGCCGACTAAGATTATGACGCCGCAGTCAATGTATGCTGATCGGGTCAAACTGACATGAGGGTCCCACATGTCATTGACTGGTAAATTAACTAACAGTTAATTAGGTTAATTAGTGATTAGATTATTCTAATTGTGATTAATTAACTTAATTAATTCTTTAATTAATGGATTAATTTTTTTATCATTGTTATTATTATTTTTAATTCTCCTTTTTTATATAAAAACGTTCTGGGCGGGGCCCGCCTGTCATTGGCCCCTGGGGGCTTAGTGGATCGGGCTGGCGAACGGGCAGAGCCCGGTGGGCGGCGCCGGCGCCTGACCGGGCACCGCGACTGGAACGGCGAAGGGCGGCCGTGGCCGTGGCCGGAGGGGGCGGCGTCCGCGAGGCCATGCAGTAGCAGGTGGCATGGTCATCGCCGAACCGGCGCGGGCGCTAGCCCGGGCACGGCATCGAGCGAGGCAGCGGTGGTAGGGCGTGCACACGCTGGTCGCGGAGCTTGAGTGTGGACGTTGCAACGGCGGCGGAGTGACCGCGGGGTGGAGGCAGGGCAGGCGACCAGCGGGAGGGGGAGCCGAGGAGCGCAGCGACGAGACGAGTAGGGGGGAGGAAGGCGGCAACTGCAGCACCAAGATGGCGGCGTGGTTGCGTGTGGGCGCGTTGCGCGACGCGACGACGCGAGCGCAGGATGTGGTGGAGCGGTGGTCGCGGCCGCCAAGACGGCAGGTGGTGGCCGGAGGCAAAGGCGTCTGAACGGGAGGGAAAGAGAGGCCGGGGTTGGCCTCACCGTGGGATGTAGGGACGGGGCAGCGGGCCGTGGGGAGGAGACGGAGAAGAATGCGACGTGGTGACGAGGTGCAGGCCGTCGTGGTGGCTCCGGGAGGCGACAGACGGTGTTAGGCGGCGGAGGTTCCGGCGAGGTGGCTCTCCAGGCGGCAGCGATGGGCGGCGACCTCCTCCTCGATCCGATCCAATCGGGGGAGAGGGCGAGGAGATATTTTCGTGGGGGAAGTGGGGGTGTCGGTGGAGTGGGAGGGTGCGGTGAGTGGATAAGGGGAGTGGGTGGCCGGGCCGGCTGGTGGGTTGGCCCTGGGTCAGGTTCTTTGGGCCGGAGCCAGTGGGGGGTAGCTTTCTCTTTTTTTTAGCTTTGTTTTCTGTTTTCTTTTCTTTATATATTTTCTTTTCTATTTTATTCTTTTAATTTCTATTTTATAAAATATAATTACAACTCCTAAATTAATGTTATAATTTATTCTACTGCCCCAAAAGTTTGACACCTAATTAAAATAGTTTGCATTATTATTATTTTTAAAAGGCATTTAATTAATTGTCATAGCTGATGTTAATTAGTTTAGAGCCTTTAAACATCTTATAAAAGTGTGGTTTCTCCACTAGTATTATCCATGATTTATTTGACACATTTTGGACATTTTAGTTTTAATGTTTGAAAACTTTTGTTGTTTGCCTAAATACAAATTTGATTTTGAAATGTTTTGATCTAACATGTGTTTAGCAACAGTGACAAGGGTGACATGGCATCATTAGCAGGGTTTTACTGTAGCCTAACTATCCGGGCGTCACAATTCTCCTCCACTACAAGAAATCTCGTCCCGAGATTTAGGAGCGGGAGTAAGGGGAAGAATAGGTTCCGGAATTCTAACGATTCTTCTCGGTCTTGGCTGCTCTTCTCGAAGAGGTCGGTCCACTACGTCGAGGTCTTCATTTCTCTGCTTCAGGCCATCATGGTGAAGTCGTCATCCTTTCTTCGGGGGTTCCTTCATGCTTACGAATAGGGAAGGGGTAGCTCGGCTACGACAGAATGCTTAAGGGGTAATCGTCTGGGGTTTTCCCGTGAATGAATAGATGAGTATCTCTTGAGTTGAACAAATTGAGAGTAAGGTAAGAAGGTACAATAAGGAGTGCCAAGCGGATAGTCAATCGTTCGATGCCTGAAAAAGAGTGTGAAAGGGGTTCAAAGCAACGGGGATAAGTAATGCGTCTGATACCAGAATAGATCACTAGGCAGGTGGCCCGTGAATTACATACGAGGCCACACGCGAGGAACAACCTTGGGAACAGGGGGTGCAGGAGAGTCAGGTTTCGATCCTGTGGAACTGTGGGTTATGGGCCCACCATGTGGTTTTTTTTGGAGTAGTGACATCTTGCACGGTCATGTTAGCAAGGCATGTCAGGGAGTACCATGTCAGCTATGTCGGCGACAACGTTGGTACCAAGGGCGAGGGACGAAGAGAACCATTTTCCTGCTCGTTTAACGAGGCGGACCAATAGGCAAAGTTCTCGTCCATCGGTGGTTAATGAATGTCATCAACAAAAGTAATGTGGTCTTACCGATGTAATTGTACACCGAGGGGTTTACATAAGCGAGGAATTAATATTGCTTAGACCATAATGATCACCGTATGGGTTAAACCAAATAATGGAAAGGAAAATATGATTATCGATATTCCAGGTATATCCTTCCCAATGATAAGCAGAGCAGGATATCCATGACAGGATATCATGTAGAAAACCTTTTAGGTAGGGGAGAGAAATTTCATGACATTACCCATACAACGGTGTTTAGATAATTGATAAAGAAACATTTAGCATCGCGCCTCCAATGTTCATGTTGATGAGCGGGGTATCATAGTCATGCTTCGAGGTAGCAATGATATGGTGTTTCAATCAAGGGCCAGACTTTGGATTCACAAATGATCCATCAGGAGCAACTTACAAAATAAGTCTTACAATTTCCTCCAGGAAGAATGGTTAACCTTGCAAAAGAAATTATAATGATAGGTCCTCCAACCAGGGGGTGCTAGGCATGACATCATATTATCGGGTCATCAAAGGACCAACATCTTAACTCCTGGAAAGTTGTCCCAACCATCATATCTGACCGAGATTCAGATCCGATTGGTGTCAGGATACCTCAAACTCAGGATGTCTGAGAGGAAGGTGTAATACAATTGACAAGATGACATTGTAAAATTCTCGAGAAATGAACTATGGAAGCGAGTTCCGAAACAAGAGTTAACCAGTAAACCAACAAGAGGATGAGGAGGTGGCTGATAGAATCAGCAGCAGTTCAACGGGATTAACAAAGGATGGATCTCCACAATTATGTGAACAAGGAGATAACATTTGTCAGAAAAAAATGGTATAATGATGTATGCGCGAGGAAAACATACACAATTAAACATTGGTTGAAAGGTGCACCCGAATATGGGCTGGGTTGCACGACCAACGTTGGAATGGTGATTCAATAATCAATAGTCTAAGAATGAACAGCCGATCATTTACTTCAAAACAAGAGGGTTGCTAGAAGGGCAGAATCCAAACAGCACCGCTCACTTGTTGGTACCCCGGTTGGAATCAACATGAGGACCCAAGAAAGAATGGTGATGGTGAGAAGTATCACCATACCAAGAATTCTTAAGAGGTGGTGTAATCCTCACGACATTCTTGACATAAAAGATGGTAATACTCCAAGGTAAAGAAGAACAACTGCTGGATAGCAAGGAACTCAAGGTATAACACCAAACATGAACAAGCTTGTGTTGGTGGGAAGGCAATAAAGTGGTCGATGATAATACAATTCATCGAGGGCATGGATGGTATTTCTCATCATGAATTCAATTGATATCCTGGAAGAGCTCAAAATGTTGATGATGATCACGACAATTTGTTGTCGAGAGGATCCACGAAGAAGCAATTGATCATCGACTGCATCAAGCAAAATGACTGATGCAGCAAAAGATTATTGGAGCCACAGATACTATACAAACTCGGGGTCAAGTTTGTTGTTCGAGGTGTATCGATAAGATGAGGAAATTGACGAGGCTTAGTTCATTGCCGAAAGTTGTGCTCCAGGAATAAGGACGAGTTAGCACAGTTAGAATTTAGCACAATAAGGATATAGCCAATTAGGCTAGGAATGACTTGAAGGATTATTAAACTCATAAGCAACGAAAATTACTTAGAGTATTGAATCGGAGTGCGGAATCGATACACTTATCGGTGTTCTTGAGTGATTAATAACTCAAAACTCGAGGGGGATTGGAATCGGTGAGAATAATAGTTGATGAAGAACTCATAAGAAGTTATGTAGTTCCATGATATTCTCGAGGTACCAGAGGGTATACTCGAAGGTAGAGCAGAATAGAGGTTGGACAGATGTATTGATCCACAGAAGACAGGTGCTTAAACTTGCCCGAGAAATGGGATCAAAGAAGAACATATGGTCGGAACCACGATTGCAAAGGATCAACTTCACCGATACCAAAGGATATTATATCAAGGAAATAGTTATTATTACAAGAAGCTTGCATGATAGGATCTACATCATGTCCATGGGCATGAACACAAAGGTTCAAGGTCGACTCCCACTTCTTCAATGCATAACCTTTCATTCACTGCTCTAGATAAAATGATTTCAGCATCAAAACCTACCTGGTGAATTACCAGAGGAGTATGACCTGTGAAAACTTTCGAGTTCACATAGATTAAGGAAGGCATAGGTTCAACCCATCATGGCTTCTTAGAACATATACCATGAACATCAGGAGTAATTATCACCAGCTCGAAAGTATAGAATGGTTGACAAAGAAGAGGATACAATTTACCAAAGGCATTATATACACGTGGAAAGGCTCACAAGGTTATTGAATATGAAGGACAATGTCGGATGAAATCCAACAATGGATCGGGCGATCCACAACGGAACTGATGTGAGTATCGATACTCCAGAAAGAATGCACGGGCATCATATTATAGAACATCGGAATAATTCGATGCTTAGATAACAACGGAATTATGATTTTCAAATCAAGGGATCAGAAGCAATGTTCTGATTAGGGATGGATAAGTTGAATAGCCTTAGGGTACAATCGACAACAATTTAATTGGTCGAGATCCAGCTCATGCTTAATATGACGTCTGAGCCGAAAGGATGAATTCTAGGATCTGATTGAGGATTGCGAGCATTCGCAACCTATTGAATCAATGGACTCAAAATGATAGTGACAAAGGCTGCCAATAAGATTACTATACTTATGGGATTAACCATAATGAAAGCAAGCAAGAATTTCAAGAGCAATAAGCTGCTAAGGATTTTCGGAAGATCGAATAGTATTTCGAAGACCTTAGTGAAACACATAAACAACTGGGGATGGGCGGACACTCGGTATGTGCGAGGCATTATCCATAGGAGTGTTCCGGTGATAAAGAACATCAAGGTAGTAAGCTCAAAAGGATTATCGAAACAACGATGAGTATTTCGGGGTATCTTGTATTAACAAGACCAATCGATGAATGTAAGAATAACAACCGCAAGTAGTTATCCATAAGGGTTGACGGTGGAAGGGGAATTTTGCAAACGCCGATGAACACAAGTTCTCGGGTTAACAATGAGAGTATCTTCAGGGTCTTCACGCAAAGACACGATCAATGATAATAAGGGGCTCTCCGGTGAAAGTGATAACGAGATCCTAATGTTAGATTTAGTAAAATTCATTTAACCCGAATAGAAGAGAGATCAGAGTCCCAGAGTATAGACGAGGAATAAAAGATCCTACTACCACCAAATGGCGACGTGTGCCCGTAAGACACACAGCCATGTTAGTAAAAGTTTTGCAATGTCTAGACTCGACTTCGGCCAAGGAGTGTGGAAGGGGGATTCCTACAGTGATGGCTCGATACCAACTTGTGGCGCCCCGATTCAATCGTACACTAATCATGCACGCAAATGTGTACGATCAAGATCGTGGACTCACAGAAGATATCGCAACACAACTCTAAAACATAAATAAGTCATACAAGCATCATAATACAAGCCGTGGGCCTCGAGGGCTCGAATACAAGTGCTCGATCATAGACGAGTCACGGAAGCAACAATATCTGAGTACGCATATAAGTTAAAACAAGTTTGCCTTAAGAAGGCTAGCACAAAGCGGGATCTGAGATCGAAGAGGCGCAGGCCTCACCTGGATCCTCCTAACTACTCCCCGGTCGCCGTCCATGGGCTGCCACGTAGTAGTAGGCGCCTCCGGTGTAGTAGTCGCCATCGACGGTGGCGTCGCTCACAGGCTCCATCGTCTCGTCGCAGCAACCGGTAAAGAAAGGGGAAAAGGGGAACAAGGCAACCGTGAGTACTCATCCAAAGTACTGCAAGCAAGGAGCTACACTACATATGCATGGATATATGTGTAAAGGGCCATATCGGTGGGTGAACTGCAGAATGCCGTAATAAGAGGGGATAGCTAATCACGCCGAAGACTACGCTCGCAGCCTCCGCCTTGCAAAGATGTAGAAGAGAGTAGACTCAAGTCCTCCAAGTAGCATCGCATAGCATAATCCTACCCGCGATCCCTCCTCGTCAGCCTGCTAGAGAGCGATCACCGGGTTGTATCCGCACATGGAAGGGTGTGTTTTATTAAGTATTCGGTTCTAGTTGTCATAAGGTCAAGGTACAACTCAAGTCGCCCTGCTATCAAGATCACGGCTATTCAAATAGATTAACTTCACTGCAGGGTGCACCACATAACCCAACACGCTTGATCCCATTTGGCGGGACACACTTTTACGGGTCATGCCCGCCGTGGAAGATCAACACGCCGCAGCCCGACCTAGGCCAACAGAGCGGTCAAAGACGCCGGTCTAAACCTAAGCGCCAGTGCAGGCCCATCGCCTTAGCACACACGCGTTGTGAACACGGCGAAGCAGACCTAGCAACCTCCATTACAAAGGAAGTCACGTTACGCGGTCCAATCAAGGCCGCTCGATCGGCGACGTCACGAAGGCTTGGTGATACCACGACGCCGAAAGTGCCCATAATCGCTGTTCAGCGTAGCTGGTTAGTGCGTATAGACCAAATGGCTAGACTCAGATCAAATACCAAGAACTCGTTAAGCGTGTTAAGTATCCGCGAGCGCCGAACAGGGCCAGGCCCACCTCTCTCCTAGGCGGTCTCAACCTGCCCTGTCGCTCCGCCACAAAGATCCATCCAGAGGGCCGTCGGGACAAAGGTCCTTTCAGCTCTAATCATGAATCACTCATGGTACTCCTCGAGCCGACCCGACTTTAAGCACCACATGTATCATGTATAAAGTATATAGTATATACCCGTGATCACCTTCCGAGTGATCACGGCCCGATAGTATAGCATGCCAGACGGACAAGAATGTAGGGTCAGCAGATGGAAATACTAGCATCCTATACTAAGCATGTAGGATTGCGGTAAAGGTAACAACAAGAGTAGCAAGGACAGGCTATGCATCGTGATAGGTATAACGGAAAGCGATAACATGCTACACTACTCTAATGCAAGCAGATAGAGTAGAATAGGCGATATCCGTGATCAAGGGGGGGCTTGCCTGGTTGCTCTGGCAAGAGAGAGGGGTCGTCAACTCCGTAGTCGTACTGGGCAGCAGCAGCGTCGGTCTCGGTGTCTAGCGGAAGAAGAGGGGGAAGAAACAATGAATACTTAAGCAAACAGATGCATGACGATGCATGACAAAGCAAAGCGTGATACTAGGCGTGCCCTAACGCGGTATGTGGTGATACCGGTGAAGGGGGGAAACATCCAGGAAAGGATCCCCGGCGTTTCGCGTTTTCGGGCGGAGGAGCCCGAGGGGGAAAGTTGCGAGTTCGATAGGTTAGGTGGGTGTGGCGGACGAACGGGTTGCGTATCCGGAATCGTCTCGTTGTTCTGAGCAACTTTCATGTACAAAGTTTTTCCATCCGAGCGACGGTTTATTTTATATTAAATTTAAAAGATTTAATCATTTTTAGAATTTATTTAATTATTTTAAATTAACATTATCCAGAATAGTGTATGCTGACGTCATCATGATGTCAGCAGTCAACAGGGCGTTGACTGGGTCAAACTGACATGAGGGTCCCACATGTCATTGACTAATTAATTAACTAACAGTTAATTACGTTAATTAGTGATTAGATTAGTATAATTGTGATTAATTAACTTAATTAATTGATTAATATTTTTATCATTGTTATTATTATTTTTAATTCTCCTTTTTTATATAAAAACGTTCTCGGCGGGGCCCGCCTGTCATTGGCCCCTGGGGGCTTAGTGGATCGGCCATGCGAAACGGGCAGAGCCTCGGTGGATTTGCGCCGGGCGCCCATCGGGCTCGCGACTGTGGAACGGCGACCGTGGCCGTGGCCGGAGTGGGGCGGCGCCGCGAGGCCATGCAGAGTAGCAGGGCGCTGGCATGGTCATCGCCGAACCGGCACGGGCGCTAGCCCGGGCACGGCATCGAGCGAGGCAGCGGTGGTAGGGCGTGCACACGATGGTCGCGGGGCTCGAGAGTGGACGTCGCAATGCCGCGGAGTGACCATGAGGTGGAGGCAGGCGGCGATCAGCGGGAGGGAGCCGAGAGCGCGGCGACGACGAGTAGGGGGAGGAAGGCGGCAACCGCAGTACCAAAGAGGGCGGCGTGGTTGCGTGTGGGCGCGTTGACGCGACGACGACGCGAGCGCATGATGTGGTGGAGTGGTGGTGGCGTGGCTGCGGCGCCTGCAGTGGTGGCTGGAGGCGGCGTGAACGGGAGGGAAAGAGAGGCCGGGTTGGCCTCACCGTGGGATGTAGGGACGGGCAGCGGGCGTGGGAGGAGACGGAGAAGACGACGACGTGGTGACGAGGTGCAGCCGTCGTGGTGGCTCCGGAGGCGACAGACGGCGTCGGCGGCGGAGGTTCCCAAGGTGGCTCTCCAGCGGCGGCGATGGCGGCGACCTCCTCCTCGATCCGATCCAATCGGGGAGAGGGGAGGAGATATTTTCGTGGGGAAGTGGGGGTGTCGGTGGAGTGGGAGGAGGTGCGGTGAGTGGATAAGGGGAGTGGGTGGCGGTGGCTGGTGGGTTGGCCCGGTGAAATTTGTGGCTTTCTTTGGGCCGAGCCCAGTGGGGGGGGGGTTGCTTTCTCTTTTTTTTAGCTTTGTTTTCTGTTTTGTTTTCTTTATATATTTTCTTTTCTATTTTATTATTTTAATTTCTATTTTATAAAATATAATTAAAACTCCTAAATTAATTTTATAATTTATTCTCTTGCCCCAAAAGTTTGACACCTAATTAAAATAGTTTGCATTATTATTATTTTTAAAAGGCATTTAATTAATTGTCATAGCTGATGTTAATTAGTTTAGAGCCTTTAAACATCTTATAAAAGTGTGGTTTCTCCACTAGTATTATCCATGATTTATTTGACACATTTTGGACATTTTAGTTTTAATGTTTGAAAACTTTTGTTGTTTGCCTAAATACAAATTTGATTTTGAAACGTTTTGATCTAACATGTGTTTAGCAACAGTGACAAGGGTGACATGGCATCATTAGCAGGGTTTTACTGTAGCCTAACTATCCGTGCGTCACTAGTTGATTATGTAGCATCAATCTGCATCTTATCTTCATTATCCTCTATCCCTTCCAGTATTATCATATCTATAATTACTCTCTACAAATGTAGAGTACAGGCAATGCTTATGAAGAAGATTCTGTGCTGAAATTCCTGAGTTATCCTTCCCTTGACATGGAGAAGGGCATTATAAAGCCGGTGTTAACTGTTAATGTAAGTCAGTCCTTCTAAAGCCTTTATCCTCAACTGCTGTTTTATTTGCTCATACTCCCTATCATTTCTTCTTTGTTTAGTTTCTTTGTTTCTACCAAAATGCATGTTCGTAAGAACTGTAAGTTCTAGGTTTTACTTGTAAAACCAAATTCATATTCATACAATGCACATTACTTAATACTCCCTATATGTATGCTTGTTTTTGTGGATCTATAATCCGATGTGTGGTGAAGCAACCCATGTTTGCACCTTGTCATCTCCTGTTTTATCTTACTGATGTGGCTGATGATATGAACAACATGACATGCACATTATCCAAAATAGATACAATGATTTTCTTTGCCCTTCATCTATGCTTGTTATGTTGACATGGTAATACAAAGAGTGTGGTGAAGCTCCCCGCATTATGAACAATGCCAAATTATGCTATTGATATTTTGAACTTACTCTTTATTGTCTAATTTGAAATTGGATAGAATTGACATAACAGTTATCATCTTTGTTTATACACGTGCAAAACCTGTCATCTCTCTGCTTTGTTTTAGGGTGATATGCCTGATGGCATGCACAAGTCTATGAAGGTCGTGAGACAAACCCAACATATATTGCAGCAAAGAAGGCAAAACATCTTGAAGATAGCGAGACAACCCCAAAGTCTTGTCTTGATGCTGTTCAAGTTACTTGAGACTAACAAATGCACAAGCTCACAGAATTTGTTGTGCGAATTAGTTCGACTTCTTCACCCCAAGTTCTAGCAGAAAGGCATTCGCAACTCAACTTCGACTTGAAGTCCTATCTCTAAGAAAGATTGCGGAGAACACCAATGAGAACCTCATCGCTAAACAGCTACACCGGAAGCTATGAACGACATGCTAGGTCGGTCTCACAAGCGTTTCAAGACTTCATGCAGTTCCTCTCATAAAGGCTAACCTTTCTTGAACTGTCTTGGAAGTGGTCCGGTTTAGTATTATTTTGTTACGTTGTAATGGTGCCCAGATTTTTGTAATCTGCTTCTTCGTTGCGCTTTATGATCATGGTGGCGAACTTCGATGCCCAAAGTGGATGTAATATACCTTAAATCCTTTATTGTATAGTTTAGGTTTATTCTTAGTTACTATGCCGTAATTTCTTTATTGTATAGAGTAGGTTTGTTCTTAATTCCTACTAGTTATCGCCATCATTCACTATCTGAAAAAATCAGATGTAGTCGTAGGACCGAAACATTCGACTCTAACGGGCCAGGTTTTTAGCGGCCACAATTGGGCCTACTGCGTCTTTCTTGGGCCTGAATGATTGGGGCCTTCACACATTGCGCCAGGCCCAAACTTACACCGGCCTATATTTTAGTTGGGCCTTTTGTCGACCCAACGCTTAGTTTGGCCCAGGTAGCGTTGGGCCATTAACAAGCTGAATATTGTACTGGCATGTTACGGCCGAGATGAAACCACGGGCCTTTAGCAGGCCAAAATGCATGTTGGGCCTCAATTTTCACTAGTCGTCGACGGGCCTTCAGTAGGCCAAAATGTAGACCGGGCCGTTTTGGGCCCAGTTAGCTCACGAGCCGTTACTGGCGAAACATATCTCGGCCTTAGTTATTGCCCATCGATATCATGGGCCTTTAAGAGGTCGAAAGCTTAGCATGCATCAACGGGTCGAATTACGCCGACAAAGCCTTTAACAGGCCCAAAGTCACGCTATTTAATCAAGGCCACCTTTAGCACGGGCCGTTAGTGGGCCCGATGTCCCGTCGGACCATATATGGCCCATGGGCAAAGACGGCCATTCCTGTGCCGAAGTCACACCGGGTGAAATGGGCCCATGTTCACATCAGGCCTCTAACGGGCGAAAGTCACTGGATGTAGTTGGGCCCAAATATTCGGCGAACAATTAACGGGCCAGATCCGCTTCGTCAGAATGGGCCCAAATATTGGGCGAACAATTAACGGGCCAATCGGCCTTCGGCCGTAAATGGGCCCAAATATTGGGTGAACAATTAACGGGCCAGATCTGGCTTCGAGCCGTAAATGGGCCTTTATTAAGCACGCCGTTATTGGGCTGGCCCACTAGTACCTGATTAAGTTCTACGGGCTTTTGACTGGGGACAACCTTTTTAACCTATATGGGCCTCTGTTGGGCCCAGCCACGTGTCGACGTATCATAGGCATGTTTCCTCCAATGGACGGGCGACATCTGGCCCACTAACGAGCTGACAGGTGTTCCCTTCGGCCAAGCAGAATTTTACACATGGAAATTTCCCATTGGTCAGGGTTGTTAACGGGTTATCGGATCCAAAATCCGCCCCGATAGCTTAACGGTGTTCCGTTACGGTGGATGCCACGTGTCGGTCACCCTTGACGAAAGCACTTCTGGGACGCGCGATTTATCGTCATGGAAGTGGACACTTCCGTGATGATAATTTTGGTAATGTCATGGAACACTTCTACGACAAAGACGTATGACTATCTTGATTCTGTCATAAATTTGTCATGGATTTACATGCATGACAAAAAACGCGACCTACTGTGACAAACACGTATCATCACGGAAGTGTATTTTTTTGTAGTGCTTATGCCTATTCTCTCTTATTTTACAAGGTTTACATAAGGAGGGAGAATGACGGCAGCTGGAATTCTGGGCTGGAAAAGGAGCAAATATTAGAGACCTGTTCTGCACAACTCCAAAAGTCCTGAAACTCCACGAAAGTTATTTTTGTAAATAATAAAAAATATTAAGCGGAAGAAGTACGTCAGAGGGGGCCCCACTTGGCCACGAGGGTGGGGAGCGCGCCCTACCCCCCTAGGCGCGCCCCCTGCCTCGTGGGCCTCCTGTTGGATCCCCGATGGCCATCTTCTGCTATATGAAATCTTTCGTCAAGGGAAAAATCATAAGCAACCTTTCGGGACAAGACTCCGCCGCCACGAGGCGGAACCTTGGCGGAACCAATCTAGGGCTCCGGTAGAGCTGTTCTGCCGGGGACACTTCTCCGGAGGGGAAATCACCGCCATCGTCATCACCAACGCCTCCTCTCATCGGGAGAGGGCAATCTCCATCAACATCTTCACCAAAGACCATCTCCTCTCAAAACCCTAGTTCATCTCTTGTATCCAATTCTTGTCTCCAAGTCCGGGATTGGTACTAGTAGGTTGCTAGTAGTGTTGATTACTCCTTGTAGTTGATGCTAGTTGGTTTATTTGGTGGAAGATCATATGTTCATATCCTTTATGCATATTAATACCCCTCTGATTACGAACATGAATATTCTTTGTGAGTAGTTACATTTGTTCCTGAGGACATGTGAGAAGTCTTGCTATTAGTAGTCATGTGAATTTGGTATTCGTTCGATGTTTTGATGAGATGTATGTTGTCTAGCCTCTAGTGGTGTCATTTGAATGTCGACTACATAACACTTCACCATTATTTGGGCCTAGAGGAAGGCATTGGGAAGTAATAAGTAGATGATGGGTTGCTAGAGTGATGTAAGCTTAAACCCTAGTTTATGCGTTGCTTTGTAAGGGCTGATTTGGATCCATATGTTTCATGCTATGGTTAGGTTTACCTTAATACTTTTGTTGTAGTTGCGGATGCTTGCAATAGAGGTTAATCATAAGTGGGATGCTTGTTCAAGTAAGAACAGCACCCAAGAACCGGTCCACCCACATATCAAATTATCAAAGTACCGAACGCGAATCATATGAACGTGATGAAAACTAGCTTGGCGATATTCCCATGTGTCCTCGGGAGCGCTTTTCTTTATATAAGTGTTTGTCCAGGCTTGTCCTTTGCTACAAAAAGGATTGGGCCACCTTGCTGCACTTTATTTACTTTTGTTACTTGTTGCTCGTTACAAATTATCCTATCACAAAACTATCTCGTTACCACTTATTTCAAGACTTGCAGAGAATACCTTGCTGAAAACCGCTTATCATTTCCTTCTACTCCTCGTTGGGTTCAACACTCTTACTTATCGAAAGGACTATGATAGATCCCCTATACTTGTGGGTCATCAAGACTATTTTCAAGCGCCGCTGTTGTGGAGTGAAGCGCCTTTGGTAGGTGGAATTTGGTAAGGAAAAATTTATATAGTGTGCTGAAATTTATTGTCACTTGTTACTATGGAAAGTAATCCTCTGAGGGGCTTGTTCGGGGTATCTTCACCCCGACCAGTAGAGCAAAGAGTTGCTCCTCAACCTAATGAACCTATTGCAAATGAAAATGTTCCCTTTGAAGTTCCTTCGGGTATGTTAGAAAAACTGCTAGCTAATCCTTTTGTAGGAGATGGAACAAAGCATCCTGATGAGCACCTAATATATGTGGATGAAGTTTGTGGATTATTAAAGCTTGCAGGTATACCCGATGATGTTGTTAAGAAGAAGGTCTTTCCTTTATCTTTGAAGGAAGATGCATCAACATGGTATAGGCTATGTGATGATACGGGGTCATGGAACTACAAACGATCGAAATTGGAATTTCATCAGAAGTTTTATCCTATGCATCTTATTCATCGTGATCGCAATTATATATATAATTTTTGGCCTCTTGAAGGAGAAAGCATCGCTCAAGCTTGGGGGAGGATTAAATCAATGTTATATTCATGCCCCAATCATGAGCTCTCAAGAGAAAGAATTCTTCAAAAAAATTATGCTCGGCTTTCTCGTAATAATCGATCCATGCTCGATACTTCTTGTGCTGGCTCTTTTATGATGAAGACTATTGAATTCAAATGGAATTTATTGGATAGAATTAAGCGCAACTCAGAAGATTGGGATCTCGACGAAGGTAAGGAGTCAGGTATGACACCTAAGTTTGATTGTGTTAAATATTTTATGGATACCGATGTTTTTCGTAAGTTTAGCAGTAAATATGGACTTGACTCTGAGATAGTAGCCTCTTTCTGTGAATCTTTTGCTACTTATGTTGATCTCCCTAAGGAGAAGTGGTTTAAATATCATCCTCCCATAGAAGTAAAAGTAGTTGCACCTACTAAAGTTGAAGAAAAGACTGTTACTTATAATGATCATGTTGTTCCTACTTCTTATGTTGAGAAACCACCTTTCCCTGTTAGAATAAACGATCATGCTAAAGCTTCAATTAGTGGTTAAATAAAAGCAATATTAGAACTTATACACCTCCTGAGCAAGTTAAAGTTCAACCTAATATTGCTATTGTTAAAGATCTCTTGGCTGATAATATTGATGGGCACGTTATTTATTTCTTCGGTGAAACTGCTAGAATTGCCAAACCTTGTGCTAAAGATAAACATAGACCTGTGGTAGGCATACCTGTTATTTCTGTTAAAGTAGGAGATCATTGTTATCATGGATTATGTGATATGGGTGCTAGCGTTAGCGCTATACCTATTGCCTTATATAACGAAATTAAGCATGATATTGCACCTGCTGAGTTAGAAGATATTGATGTCACAATAAAGCTTGCCAATAGAGATACTATATCACCAACGGGAATTGTTAGAGATGTTGAATTCTTGTGTGGGAAAACTAAATATCCTGCTGATTTTCTTGTTCTTGGCTCCCCACAAGATAGCTTCTGTCCCATTATATTTGGTAGACCCTTCTTGAACACTGTCAATGCTAGAATAGATCATGAAAAGAATGTTGTTACTATTGGCTTGGGTGATATGTCTCATGAGTTTAATTTCTTTAAATTTAGTAGACAACACCGTGAAGAAGAATTGCCTAGTAAGGATGAAATTATTGGTCTTGCTTCTATTATCGTACCTCCTAGTGATCCTTTAGAACAATATTTGCTAGACCATGAAAATGATATGTTTATGAATGAAAGAAGGGAAATAGATGAAGTATTCTTTAAACAGGAACCTGTTCTGAAACACAATTTGCCTGTTGAAATCCTAGGGGATCCTCCTCCACCCAAGGGTGATCCCGTATTTGAGCTTAAACTGTTGCCTGATACTCTTAAATATGCTTATCTTGATGAAAAGAAGATATATCCTATTATTATTAGTGCTAACCTTTCAGAGCATGAAGAAGAGAGATTATTGAAAACTCTGAAGAAGCACCGTGATGCTATTGGGTATACTCTTGATGATCTTAAGGGCATTAGTCCCACTCTATGTCAACATAAAATAAATTTGGAAGAAGATGCTAAACCAGTTCGTGATCATCAACGAAGGCTGAATCCTAAGATGAAAGAAGTGGTAAGGAAAGAAATACTAAAGCTTCTGGAGGCAGGTATAATTTATCCCGTTGCTGATAGTAAGTGGGTAAGTCATGTCCATTGTGTCCCTAAGAAGGGAGGTATTACTGTTGTTCCTAATGATAAAGATGAACTGATTCCGCAAAGAATTATTACAGGTTATAGGATGGTAATTGATTCCGTAAATTAAATAAAGCTACTAAGAAAGATCATTACCCCTTACCTTTTATCGATCAAATGCTAGAAAGATTATGCAAACATACACATTATTGCTTTCTAGATGGTTATTCTGGTTTCTCTCAAATACCTGTGTCAGCCAATGATCAATCAAAGACTACTTTTACTTGCCCTTTTGGTACTTTTGCTTGTAGACATATGCCTTTTGGTTTATGTAATGCACCTGCTACCTTTCAAAGATGCATGATGACTATATTCTCTGACTTTTGTGAAAAGATTTGTGAGGTTTTCATGGACGACTTTTCTGCTTATGGATCCTCTTTTGATGATTGCTTGAGCAACCTTGATCGAGTTTTGCAGAGATGTGAAGAAACTAATATTGTCTTGAATTGGGAAAAGTGCCACTTTATGGTTAATGAAGGTATTTTCTTGGGGCATAAAGTTTCTGAAAGAGGTATTGAGGTTGACAAAGCCAAGGTTGATGCTATTGAAAAGATGCCATGTCCCAAGGACATCAAAGGTATAAGAAGTTTCCTTGGTCACGCTGGATTTTATGGGAGGTTCATTAAGGACTTCTCAAAAATTTCTCGGCCTCTGACTAATTTATTACAAAAAGATATACCATTTGTCTTTGATGATGATTGTGTAGAAGCATTTGAAGTACTTAAGAAGCATTGATCTCTGCACCTATTGTTCAGCCACCTGATTGGAATTTACCCTTTGAAATTACGTGTGATGCCAGTGATTATGATGTAGGTGCTGTTCTAGGGCAAAGAGTTGATAAGAAATTAAATGTTATTCAATATGCTAGTAAAACTCTAGACAATGCTCAGAGAAATTATGCTACTACTGAGAAAGAATTCTTAGCAATTGTATTTGCTTGTGATAAGTTCAGACCTTATATTGTTGATTCTAAAGTAACTATTCACACGGATCATGCTGCTATTAAATATCTTATGGAAAAGAAAGATGCTAAGACTAGACTTATTAGATGGGTTCTCTTGCTACAAGAATGTGATTTACATATTGTCGATAGAAACGGAGCTGAGAACCCCGTTGCAGATAACTTGTCTAGGTTAGAAAATGTTCTTGATGAACCACTACCTATTAATGATAGCTTTCCTGATGAGCAATTAAATGTCATAAATGCCTCTCGTAGTACTCCGTGGTATGCTGATTATGCTAATTACATTGTTGCTAAATTTATACCACCTAGTTTCACATACCAGCAAAAGAAAAGTTTTACTATGATTTGAGACATTACTTTTGGGATGACCCACATCTTTATAAAGAAGGAGTAGATGGTGTTATTAGACGTTGTGTACACGAGCATGAACAGAATGGATCCTACGCAAGTGTCACTCCGAGGCTTATGGAGGGCACCACCTGGAGATAGAACTGCACATAAGGTATTGCAATCCGGTTTTTATTGGCCTACTCTCTTCAAGGATGCCCGTAAGTTTGTCTTATCTTGTGATGATTGTCAAAGAATTGGTAATATTAGTAGACGTCAAGAAATGCCTATGAATTATTCACTCGTTATTGAACCGTTTGATGTTTGGGGCTTTGATTATATGGGACCTTTTCCTGCCTCTAATGGATATACACATATTTTAGTTGCTGTTGATTACGTTACTAAGTGGGTAGAAGCTATTCCAACTAGTAGTGCTGATCATAACACTTCCATTAAGATGCTTAAAGAAGTTATTTTTCCGAGGCTTGGAGTCCCTAGATATTTAATGACTGATGGTGGTTCACATTTTATTCATGGTGCTTTCCGTAAGATGCTTGCTAAGTATGATGTTAACCATAGAATTGCATCTCCCTATCACCCACAGTCTAGTGGTCAAGTAGAATTGAGTAATAGAGAGCTCAAATTAATTTTGCAAAAAACTGTCAATAGGTCTAGAAAGAATTGGTCCAAGAAACTTGATGATGCATTATGGGCCTATAGAACTGCATATAAAAATCCTATGGGTATCTCTCCGTATAAAATGGTTTATGGAAAAGCATGTCACTTACCTCTCGAACTAGAACATAAGGCATACTGGGCTATTAAAGAGCTCAACTATGATTTCAAACTTGCCGGTGAGAAGAGGTTATTTGACATTAGCTCACTTGATGAATGGAGAGCACAAGCCTATGAAAATGCCAAATTGTTTAAAGAAAAAGTTAAAAGATGGCATGACAAAAGGATACAAAAGCGTGAGTTTAATGTAGGTGATTATGTGTTGCTATACAACTCTCGTTTAAGATATTTTGCAGGAAAACTTCTCTCTAAATGGGAAGGCCCTTACGTTATCGAGGAGGTCTATCGTTCCGGTGCCATAAAAATCAACAACTTCGAAGGCACAAACCCGAAGGTGGTGAACGGTCAAAGAATCAAACATTATATCTCAGGTAATCCCATAAATGTTGAAACTAATATTATTGAAACCGTAACCCCGGAGGAATACATAAGGGACACTTTCCGGAATGTTTCAGACTCCAAAAAGGAATAGGTATGTGGTACGGTAAGTAAACCGAATCTAAAACAATTCTAATGGCAATATTTCTCTGTTTTGGAATATTTAGAAAAATAGAAAAATAAGAAGCAGTCCGGGAAGGACACGAGGCCTCCACGAGGGTGGAGGGCGCCCTACCACCGGGTGCGCCTACCTCGTGGGCACCTCGTGTGCTCTCCGGACTCCGTTTTCTTGCACGATACGTATTTTGGTCGGTAAAAATTCATTATATATTCTCCCGAAGGTTTTGACTCCCGTATCACGCAATTATCCTCTGTTCTTGTTTCGAGCTGTTTTCCGTCAGCGTTGTCAAGTCCAGGCATCATGTCGCCCCCCTCCTCCAACAATGGTGACAATGATGCTTGGCTAATGAAGATAGAGCTGAAGAGGGAAGAACCCATGGAGATCAATAAGGATGAAGGGATCAAGAAGGCCACGGAGGATCAAGCTTCGGCAGCAGAAGACATCCTTCAACTTGATCATAATCTTCTCACCCCAACTGAGATTGAAGCTTTCAAGATGATTGAGTTAGCTCGTATACAGAACAAGTATCTCGCACGTGAAAATATTTTGTTGAACGAGCATATCGTTGCACTCAAGGGCATTATCCGCAAGCTGGAGGACCTCTTATGTTCGATGTGCGACTATCCATCATCACCTCCACCCTCTTCACCAACAAAGAAGGAGATATAATCACATGGGTATGGGCACTCCCCTTGGCAACTGCCAAGCTTGGAGAAGGTGCCCCGGTATCGTATCACAACCACATCTCCTATCTTTACCGTTTTTCTTAGTTCGATCCTTTTAGTAGTATCTTGATCTAGTAGAATAAAGTTATGGTATGATCTAGTTTTGAGTTTGGCTTTATGATCTCTCTATGTAATCGAGTCCGTGAGCTATATAATAAAGATTAGTGTTGAGTCAAGGGCTTGACTATTTTGCCATGATCTTGAGTGAATAAAAGAAAAGAGAAAAGAATAAAAATAAACAAAGAGTTCATATTGATCTTATTGGGAGTAATTTCACATAGAAAGAGTATGATGACTAAAAGTTGTTGGGAGTTGGCAAACATAGCTTTGGTCATCGTTGCAATTAATAGGAAGTAATAAGGAAAGAGAGGTTTCACATATAAATATACTAGCATGGACATCTTTTATGATTGGGAGCACTCATTAAAATATGACATGCTAAAGAGTTGACGTTGGACAAGGAAGACAACGTAATGAGTTATGTTTTCTTATATCTGAGATAAAGTATATTGTCATGGATAATCCAACATGTTGAGCTTGCCTTTCCCCCTCATGCTAGCCAAATTCCTAGAACCAAGTAGAGATACTACTTGTGCTTCCAAAAACCCTTAAACCAGTTTTGCCATGAGAGTCCACCATACCTACCTATGGATTGAGTAAGATCCTTCAAGTAAGTTGTCATCGGTGCAAGCAATAAAAATTGCTCTCTAAATATGTATGACTTATTAGTGTGGGAGAAAATAAGCTTTATACGATCTTGTGATGTGGAAGAAATAAAAGCGACAGATGCATAATAAAGGTTCATATCACAAGGGCAATATAAAGTGACGTTCTTTCGCATTAAGATTTTGTGCATCCAACCATAAAAGCGCATGGCAACCTATGCTTCCCTCCTGCGAAGGGCCTATCTATTACTATTATCTTCTACCTTATGCAAGAGTCATGGTGATCTTCACCTTTCCTTTTTACATTTTATCCTTTGGCAAGCATTGTGGTGTTGGAAAGATCCTGATAGATATATCTAATTGGATGTAGGGGAGCATGAGTTATTATTGTTGACATTACCCTTGAGGTAAAAGGTTGGGAGGTGAAACTATAAGCCCCTATCTTTCTTTGTGTCCGATTAAAACTCCGTAACCACAAGTATTGCATGAGTGTTAGCAATTATGAAAGACTAAATGATAGTTGAGTTGTGGACTTGCTAGGAAGCTCTGACATAGACTCTTTCTGATGTTATGATAAATTGCAATTTCTTCAATGACCAAGATTATAGTTTGTTGGTTCTCAGTAAAGTTTATGATTCGTACTTTGGCATTGTGAATGGATTATTACTTGAGCATAAGAAATCATATGACAATATTCATATATGTTGATGTTATGAGAATAATCATGATGCCCTCATGTCCGTATTTTATTTTATCAACACCTCTACCTCTAAACATGTGGGCATATTTATCGTTATCGGCTTCCGCTTGAGGACAAGCAAGGTCTAAGCTTGGGGGAGTTGATACGTCCATTTTGCATCATGCTTTTATATCGATATTTATTGCATTATGGGCTGTTATTACACGTTATGTCACAATACTTATGCCTATTCTCTCTTATTTTACAAGGTTTACATAAGGATGGAGAATGCCAACAGCTGGAATTCTGGGCTGGAAAAGGAGCAAATATTAGAGACCTATTCTGCACAACTCCAAAAGTCCTGAAACTCCACGAAAGTTATTTTTGGAAATAATAAAAAATATTGAGCGGAAGAAGTACGTCAGAGGGCGCCCCACCTGGCCACGAGGGTGGGGGGCGCGCCCCCTGCCTCGTGGGCCCCCTGTTGGCTCCCAAGTGGCCATCTTCTGCTATATGAAGTCTTTCCTCAAGGGAAAAATCATAAGCAACCTTTCGGGACGAGACTCCGCTGCCACAAGGCGGAACCAATCTAGGGCTCCAGAGAGCTGTTACGGGGACACTTCCCTCCGGGAGGGGGAAATCATCGCCATCGTCATCACCAACGCTCCTCTCATCGGGAGAGGGCAATCTCCATAAAAATCTTCACCAGCACCATCTCCTCTCAAAACCCTAGTTCATCTCTTGTATCCAATTCTTGTCTCCAAGTCCGGGATTGGTACTAGTAGGTTGCTAGTAGTGTTGATTACTCCTTGTAGTTGATGCTAGTTGGTTTATTTGGTGGAAGATCATATGTTCAGATCCTTTATGCATATTAATACCCCTTTGATTATGAACATGAATATGCTTTGTGAGTAGTTACGTTTGTTCCTGAGGACATGGGAGAAGTCTTGCTATTAGTAGTCATGTGAATTTGGTATTCGTTCGATATTTTGATGAGATGTATGTTGTCTAGCCTCTAGTGGTGTTATGTGAACGTCGACTACATAACACTTCACCATTATTTGGGCCTAGAGGAAGGCATTGGGAAGTAATAAGTAGAAGATGGGTTGCCAGAGTGATGAAGCTTAAACCATAGTTTATGGTTGCTTCGTAAGGGCTGATTTGGATCCATATGTTTCATGCTATGGTTAGGTTTACCTTAATACTTTTGTTGTAGTTATGGATGCTTGCAATAGAGGTTAATCATAAGTGGGATGCTTGTTCAAGTAAGAACATCACCCAAGCACCGGTCCACCCACATATCAAATTATCAAAGTACCGAACGCGAATCATATGAACGTGATGAAAACTAGCTTGACGATATTCCCATGTGTCCTCGGGAGCGCTTTTCTTTATATAAGAGTTTGTCCAGGCTTGTCCTTTGCTACAAAAAGGATTGGGCCACCTTGCTGCACTTTATTTACTTTTGTCACTTGTTGCTTGTTACAAATTATCCTATCACAAAACTATCTGTTACCACTTATTTTAGTACTTGCAGAGAATACCTTGCTGAAAACCGCTATCATTTCCTTTTGCTCCTTGTTGGGTTCGACACTCTTACTTATCGAAAGGACTACGATAGATCCCCTATACTTGTGGGTCATCAGGCTATTTATAGCCACTAGGCAACCCGACCTGATTTGGCCGAAATGACCCTGGGTCACTAAGGAACTGACACGTGTTCCAACGAAACACACGCGACAGCTTGACTTGGGCTACAAGTAAAGCTGACTCATCCAGCTCTGGATAAGATTTTCTCTCATTGTCTTCGCTCGAAGACATAGGATTTGGTTGAGCATCACTTCAGTCACTCTGATTTTGTTCACTTGGACCCCACTTAACAGTACGATGGTTCCTATAACTCAACAAAGAAGAAAAGGAAACTGCGAAACAACTATGTCTTCGCACTCCATAGTCTTCACATGAATGTCTTCTTGAGTCATGAACTTCGATATGAATGTCTTCTGGTAGGTAAACCTAATCAATGAGGGACTACTACCTGTGTTATCCTGCAATTCTCACAAACACATTAGTCCCTCAACCAGGTTTGTCGTTAATACTCCAAAACCAACTAGGGATGGCACTAGATGCACTTACAAGATCAAATGTGGGAGATCATGACTTGTTGTGTCATCTTGCACAACATGATCATTGAGAGCGAGCAGGAAGAGCCAGTGTTTGACACTGAACCATACTACAGGCAGGGTCCTCTTGCCCAAGTTGATCACCAGCCACTCAAGAACTGGGATCGCCTACCTCAATATGCGTCAGGAGATCCAGACCCACAGGTGCATCAACAACTGCAGCTGGATCTGGTGGAGCACCTATGGAGGCTCAAGGGCGACGCCTAGCTCGGCGTATGATGAAATATGAGTTTTTATTTGTTGAACTATATAATTTGTATTGAACTATTTGATTTCTATTGATTTTCTGTGATGAACTATGTGATAAAAAAATATTTTGTTGACAATTCACGCTGAACCACGCCGAGTACGGGCCGATTCGCGCCGATATCGGGCCATTTTTCACTGAAAATGGGCTCATTTGCGCCAAAAATGGGCCTATATCGGCGCCTGGGGGCGACGACTGGGTGCCCAACCGCCCCTAGAACCGATTATACCGCCGGTTGGCCCCCAGGCGGCGATTTTTATGCCTCTTGGGGGGCCAATGGCTGGAGATGCTCTTATGATGCTATTACCTCTTTATATGTAGTGTCATATTATATATGTGAAAACCCACAAGTATAGTGGATCGCAACAGTTTTCGAGGGTAGAGTATTCAACCCAAATTTGTTGATTCGACACAAGGGGAGCCAAAGAATATTCTCAAGTATTAGCAGCTGAGTTGTCAATTCAACCACACCGAAACTTAGTATCTGCAGCAAAGTGTTTAGTAGCAAAGTAATATGATAGTGGTGGTAACGGTAACAAAGATAAAGACAAAGAAAAGTAATGTTTTTGGTATTTTGTAGTGATGATAACAAGAGTAACGGAAAAGTAAATAAGCGTAAACCAAAGATATGGAAAACTTCGTAGGCACCGGATCAATGATGGATAATTATGTCGGATGTGGTTCATCATGTAACAATCATAACATAGGGTGACACAGAACTAGCTCCAGTTCATCAATGTAATGTAGGCATGTATTCCGAATATAGTCATACATGCTTATGGAAAAGAACTTGCATGACATCTTTTGTCCTACCCTCCCGTGGCAGCAGGGTCCTATCGGAAACTGAGGGATATTAAGGCCTCCTTTTAATAGAGAACCGAACAAAGCATTAGCACATAGTGAATACATGAACTCCTCAAACTATGGTCATCACCGGAGTGGTCCCGATTATTGTCACTGAGGTTGCCGGATCATAACACATAGTAGGTGACTATAGACTTGCAAGATAGGATCAAGAACACACATATATTCATGAAAACATAATAGGTTCAGATCTGAAATCATGGCACTTTTCGGGCCCTAGTGACAAGCATTAAGCATAGCAAAGTCATAGCAACATCAATCTCGAACATAATGGATACTAGGATCAAACCCTAACAAAACTAACTCGATTACATGATAAATCTCATCCAACCCATCACCGTCCAGCAAGCCTACGATGCAATTACTCACGCATCGGGCGGTGAGCATCATGAAATTGGTGACGGAGGATGGTTGATGATGACGACGGCGACAAATCCTCTCTCGAGCCCCGAGCGGACTCTGCACCAGCCCTCCCGAGAGATTAGGGCTTGGCGGCGGCTCCGTGTCGTGAAACGCGATGGAACTTTCTCTGATTTTTTCTCCCCAAAGCCAATATATGGAGTTGGAGTTGGCGCCGGAGGGCATCGAGGGGGCCCACGAGGTAGGGGCGCGCCTGTGGGAGGCGCGCCCCACCCTCGTGATCGTGGTGTGGTCCCCTGGTCTTCATCTTTGGCGAGGATTTTTATTATTTATTCTAAGATATTCCGTGGAGTTTCGTGTCATTCCGAGAACTTTTGTTTTCTCGCACATAAAACAACATCATGGCAATTCTCAATGAAAACAGCGTCAGTCCGGGTTAGTTCCATTCAAATCATACAAGTTAGAGTCCAAAACAAGGGCAAAAGTGTCTGGGAAAGTAGATACGACGGAGACATATCAACTCCCCCAAGCTTAAACCCTTCCTTGTCCTCAAGCAATTCAGTTGACAAACTGAAAGAGAAAAAGAAAAACTTTTACAAACTCTGTTTGCTCTTCTTGTTGTAAACATGAAAAGCCAGCATTCAAGTTTCAGCAATTATTATGAACTAACCATACTCACAATAACACGTAGGTCTCACAATTACTCATATCAATAGCATAATCAGCCAAATGAGCCATAATAATAAAACTCGGATGACAACACTTTCTCAAAATAATCATAACATGATATAACAAAATGGTATCTCGCTAGCCCTTTCTGAGACCGCAAAACATAAATGCAGATCACCTTTAAAGATCAAGGACTGACTAAACATTGTAATTCATGGTAAAAGAGATCCAGTCAAGTCATACCCAATATAAACCAATCATAATGAATGCAAACAACAGTGTGCTCTCCAGCGGATGCTTTTTAATAAGAAGGGTGATGACTCAACATAAAAGTAAATAGATAGGCCCTTTGCAGAGGGAAGCAGGGATTTGTAGAGGTACTAGAGCTCGGTTTTGAAATAGAGATAAATTATATTTTGAGCGGCATACTTTCACTGTCAACGCAATAACTATGAGATGGTTGTATCTTCCATACTACATGCATTATAGGCAGTTCCCAAACATAATGGTAAAGGTTTATACTCCCCCTCCTCCACAAGCATCAATCCATAGCTTGCTCGAAACAACGAGTGCCTCCAACATTCAACGGGCCCCAGGGGGAGTTTTGCTTAATTATTTTGATTTGCTTTGATCTTTTTGGATCATGGGACTGGGCATCCGGCACTGCCCTTTCTCGTGAATGAGGAGCGGAGTCCACTCCTCTTGAGAATAACCCACCTAGCATGGAAGATATAGGCAGCCCTAGTTGCACATGAGCTGCTCGAGCATACAAAACAGAATTTTTATTTGAAGGTTTGGAGTTTGGCACATACAAATTTACTTGGAACGCGGTGTAGATACCGCATATAGGAAGGTATAGTGGACTCATATGGAACAACTTTGGGGTTTAAGGAGTTTGGATGCACAAGCAGTATTCCCGCTTAGTATAGGTGAAGGCTAGCAAAAGACTGGAAGCGACCAAGCGAGAGAGCGACAACAATGTAAACATGCATTAAAATTAATTTACACCGAATATAAGCATGAGTAGGATATAATCCACCATGAACATAAATATCATGAAGGCTATGTTGATTTGATTCAACTACATGCGTGAACATGTGCCAAGTCGAGTCACTCAATTCATTCAAAGGAGGATACCATCCCATCATACCATATCATAATCATTCTAATAGCATGTTGGCACGCAAGGTAAACCATTATAATTCATAGCTAATTAAGCATGGCACAAGCAACTATAATCTCTAAATGTCATTGCAAATATGTTTACTTCATAATAGTTGAATCAGGAACGATGAATCATCATATTTACAAAAACAAGAGAGGTCGAGTTCATACCAGCTTTTCTCATCCCAATAAGTCCATCATGTATCATCATTATTGCCTTTCACTTGCGACCCGAACGGTGTGTATAATAATAAGAGTGCACGTGCATTGGACTAAGCTGGAATCTGCAAGAATTCAACTCAAGAGAGAAGACAAGTAATATGGGCTCTAAGTTAGATAAACAATCATGCATATAAGAGCCACTAAGCATTTTCAATATAGTCTTCTCGACCCCCAAAGAAAGGAAAAGAAATAAAAACTATTTACACGGGAAAGCTCCCAACAAGCAAAAGAAGAACGGGAAATATTTTTGGGTTTTCTTTTTAATTATTACTACTACAGCATGAAAAATAGACTAACTAATTTTTTTTCTTAAGGTTTATCAAACACACAAGAAGAAAGAAAATAAACTAGCATGGAAATTACAGTGAAAGAGTATGAGCACCGACATCTAGCAATGAGTGTGTGTGAACATAAATGTAATGTCGGTGGGAAATACGTACTCCCCAAGCTTAGGCTTTTGGCCTAAGTTGGTCTATTGCCGAGGATAGCCTGGCCGATACCAGAGGTGTAGCTGAGGTCGTACTGTGATGCAGCTGCTATCGCCTCCTGAATTGCAGCGTGGCGTCGAGCTGCCTCCGCTCTCCTCAAGAAGTCATCGGAAGGCCATTCACACGGCCGGACCTCCGTGGTGCGAAGCAAATTAAATTTGGGCTTCTGTTCTTCTTCCTTTTGTTTTTCCTTAGAGCTTCGGCTCGACGAGCCCCTCAAAAATTTCTTCATTATTTCTGAAACAATCTGAATTTTTTAGTAACTTCAAATAAAAGTGAACCAACTTCAATAAAATTGATAGCAACAACTCATGCAAGTGCCTAGAGCATATATCAAGCATTAGAACTACTTGGAACCATATAAATTTGACATGCAAGGTCAAGAACATGGTCACCTATGCAACACAAATTTGCAATGAATAAAGCACTAGAACAAAAACTAATTGGATCAATGGAGGAGTCACATACCAAGGAACAATCTCCCCAAGCAGTTTTGCGAGAGGTGCTTTGAGCAAGGAGATCGAAAATCGCAGCAAAAGTTGCTGGAACACGAGCTTGAGTTGGTTTTTTGGGTTTGTGTGAGACAGAGGAAGAAGATGGGTGCAGGGATAAGTGGAGGAGGGCCACCGTGGGCCCACGAGGCAGGGGGCGCACCCAGGGGGTAAGGCGCGCCTCCACCCTCGTGGCAGTGGCAGCTCCCCATGATAATTTTTGCACTAAAAATCCTCAAATATTTCCGAAAAAATCATATTAAATTGGCATGGCATTCTGAGAACTTTTATTTTTGGGATATTTTTATATTGCATGGATAAGTCGGGAGACAGACAGAAAAATACTATTTTACTTTATTTCTACTAAAGAACAGAAAATATAAAGAGGGTACAGAAGGTTGTGCTTCTAGTTTCATCCATCTCATGGTCATCAAAAAGAATCCACTAACAAGGTTGATCAAGTCTTGTTAACAAACTCATTCCGATTAACATGAGACCGGAGAAATTTCGAATAACACTATGTTACCTCAACGGGGATATGGACATCCCCAATAATAAGTATATCATATTTCTTCTTGACAAAGAGGGAGAGGAAATTCAAAACCTCCAAATATAATCGATGGAATTTTTCCAATAGAGTTGATACTATGAACTTGAGGTTGTTTCCTCGGAAAGTGTACCGTATGCTCATTACCATTAACATGAAAAGTGACATTGCCTTTGTTGCAATCAATAACATCCCTACGATATTAAGGAATGGTCTTCCAAGAATAATAGACATACTATCATCCTCGGAATATCAAGAATAACAAAGTCCGTTAAAATAGTAACGCTTTGCAACCACAACAGGCACATCCTCACAAATACCGGCAGTATAGCAGTTGATTTATCAGCCATTTGCAAAGATATTTCAAGAGGTGTCAACTTATTCAAGTCAAGTCTGCGATATAAAGAGAGAGGCATAACACTAACACCGGCTCCAAGATCACATAAAGCAATTTTAACATAATTTCTTTTAATGGAGCATGGTATAGTAGGTACTCCTGGATCTCCAAGTTTCTTCGGTATTCCACCCTTAAAAGTATAATTAGCAAGCATGGTGGAAATTTCAGCTTCAAGCATCTTTCTTTTATTTGTAACAATATCTTTCATATATTTAGCATAAGGATTCATTTTGAGCATATCAGTCAATCGCATACGCAAAAAGATAGGTCTAATCATTTCAGCAAAGCGCTCAAAATCCTCATCATCCTTTTTCTTGGATGGTTTGGGAGGAAAATGCATGGGTTTCTGAACCCATGGTTCTCTTTCTTTACCATGTTTCCTAGCAACAAAGTCTCTTTTATCATAACGTTGATTCTTTGATTGTGGGTTATCAAGATCAACAAAGGTTCAACTTCTACATCATTATCATTACTAGGTTGAGCATCATCATGAACATCATCAATAACATTTTTACTAGGTTCATGTTCATTACCAGATTGTGTTTCAGCATCAGACATAGAGATATCATTTGGATTATCAGGTGGTTCAGCAGTAGGTTCACTAGAAGTTTGCACAGTTCTATCATTTTTCTTTTTCTTCCTTTTAGAAGAACTAGGCACATCAATATTATTTCTCTGAGAATCTTGCTCGATTCTCTTAGGGTGGCATTCAGGATACAAAGGTTCCTGAGTCATTCTACCAGTTCTAGTAGCCACTCTAACAACATAATCATTTTTCTTACTATTCATTTCATTAAGCACTTCTTTCTGAGATTTAAGTACTTGTTCTACTTGAGTGGTAACCATAGAAGCATGTTTGCTAACAAGTTTAAGTTCACCTCTATATTAGCCATATAATCACTCAAGCGTTTAATCATAAAGGTATTCTATTTTAATTGTCTACCAAAATAAGCATTAAAGTCATCTTGCTTAAACATAAAGTCATCAAACTCATCCAAGCACTGACTAGCAATTTTAGTAGGAGGGACTTCAGCTTTATCATATCTATAGAGAAAATTTACCTTTTACTACCTGTGTCGGGACATCGGGAGGTTCTTCAGTAAATAAGTAATTGAGATCATATACTTCTTCAACAGGCGGTGAATTAAGACCATGTATTTCTTCAATAGGAGGTAAATTCTTAACATCTTGACTTTAATACCTTTTTCTTTCATAGATTTCTTTGCTTCTTGCATATCTTCGGATCGAGAAATAGAACACCTCTCTTCTTCGGAGTTGGTTTAGGAATAGGCTTAGTAATTGGCTCGAAGTGGCTCGAGTTGGCTCAGGAGGTGCCCAATTATTTTCATTTGTCAACATATTATTCAATAAAATTTCAGCTTCATCCGTGTTCTTTCACGAAAAGAGAACCAAAGACAACTATCCGTAATCTCTGGAAGCATCAGTTAGTCCATCATAAAAGATATCAAATATTTCAGGTTTCTTAAGAGGATGATCGAGCAAAGCATTAAGTAACTTGAGAAGCCTCCCCCAAGCTTGTGGGAGACTTTCTTCTTCAATTTGCACAAAATTATATATATCCCTCAAAGTAGCTTGTTTCTTATGAGCATGGAAATATTTAGCAGAGAAGTAATAAATCATATCCTGGGGACTTTGCACACAACCAGGATCAAGAGAATTAAACCATATCTTAGCATCACCCTTTAATGAGAACAGAAATATTTTGAGTAAATAAAGGTAGCACGATCTCTCATTATTAGTAAACAGGGCAGCTATATCATCCGAAGATGTGCCACAATAGTTTCAGATTCGTAGCCATAAAAAGGATCAGATTCAACCAAAGTAATTATATCTGGATCAACAAAAATCATAATAATCTCGATCGAGAACACGGATAGGTGAAGTAGCAAAAGGTGGTCGGGTCTCATCCTACCTCTAAAAGATTCTTTACTCCATTTAACTAGCAACCTATTACGTTCAAGACTATCACGGCAAGCAAGAATAGCTTCAGAGATTCAGATTAAAAGGTAACCCTCGTGAATAGCAGTGCCTATTTTCATCATCACTAACATCATCGTGTTCGGTTTCAATAATTTCTCTTTCTCTAGACCTAGAAATTTGTTCATCTAGAAATTCACCAAGAGGCACAAGATTATCAAGCATAGAAGTAGTTTCATCATAAGTATCATGCATAGCGTATGGCATCATCAATAACATGCAACATATTGGAGCGAATAGCGTAGCGAGGTTTAGGTGTCGCTAGCTTACTTATAATGTAAGGTGAATCAAGTGCGAGCTAGATGGCGCTTCCTTACCTCCCCTCGTAGTTGAGGGATAAATTTTTGTCTTAGCATCTTTCAAGTTCTTCATAGTGTCCAGCAGATATAAATCCCAAGTGACTCAAAGAATAGAGCTATGCTCCCACAGCAGCGCCATAAAAAGGTCTTGATAACCCACAAGTATAGGGGATCACAACGGTTTTCGAGGGTAGAGTATTCAACCCAAATTTGTTGATTCGACACAAGGGGAGCCAAAGAATATTCTCAAGTATTAGCAGTTGAGTTGTCAATTCAACCACACCTGGAAACTTAGTATCTGCAGCAAAGTGTTTAGTAGCAAAGTAATATGATAGTGGTGGTAACGGTAACAAAGATAAAGACAGCAAAAGTAATGTTTTTGGTATTTTGTAGTGATGATAACAGTAGCAACGGAAAAGTAAATAAGCGTAAACCAGTATATGGAAAACTCGTAGGCACCGGATCAGCGATGGATAATTATGCCAGATGTGGTTCATCATGTAACAATCATAACATAGGGTGACTCAGAACTAGCTCCAGTTCATCAATGTAATGTAGGCATGTATTCCGAATATAGTCATACGTGCTTATGGAAAAGAACTTGCATGACATCTTTTGTCCTACCCTCCCGTGGTAGCGGGGTCCTATCGGAAACTAAGGGATATTAAGGCCTCCTTTTAATAGAGAATCGGAACAAAGCATTAGCACATAGTGAATACATGAACTCCTCAAACTATGGTCATCACCGGAGTGGTCCCGATTATTGTCACTTGTGGTTGCCGGATCATAACACATAGTAGATGACTATAGACTTGCAAGATAGGATCAAGAACACACATATATTCATGAAAACATAATAGGTTCAGATCTGAAATCATGGCACTCGGGCCCTAGTGACAAGCATTAAGCATAGCAAAGTCATAGCAACATCAATCTCAGAACATAATGGATACTAGGGATCAAACCCTAACAAAACTAACTCGATTACATGATAAATCTCATCCAACCCATCACGGTCTAGCAAGCCTACGATGCAATTACTCACGCACGGCGGTGAGCATCATGAAATTGGTGATGGAGGATGGTTGATGATGACGACGGCGACGAATCCGCCTCTCCGGAGCCCCGAACGGACTCAGAATCAGCCCTCCCGAGAGATTAGGGCTTGGCGGCGGCTCCGTATCGTAAAACACGATGAAACTTTCTCTCTGATTTTTTGCTCCCCGAAAGCCAATATATGGAGTTGGAGTTGGCGTCGGAGGGCATCCAGGAGGCCCACGAGGTAGGGGGCGTGCCCAGGGGGGAGGGACGCGCCCCCACCCTCGTGAGCAGGGTGTGGGCCCCCTGGTCTTCATCTTTGGCGAGGATTTTTTATTATTTATTCTAAGATATTCCGTGGAGTTTGTGTCATTCCGAGAACTTTTGTTTTCTGCATATAAAACAACATCATGGCAATTCTGAAAACAAAGTCGATCCGGGTTAGTTCCATTCAAATTATACAAGTTAGAGTCCAAAACAAGGGCAAAAGTGTTTGAAAAAGTAGATACGACGAAGACGTATCAATATGGCAAGATCATCAATAGTGGGAAGAGATGAGCATAATATATAGGCAATGGACAATCAAACACCATATATTGCATCGACCAACCCAACATGGGGCATCGAACGCCAAAGAAAAATTGCTTTCTACTCCCTCCGTTCCAAAATATAAGCATTTTTAGAGATTTCAATATGGATTACATATGAATGTATATAGACATATTTTAGAGTATATACATTCACTCATTTTGCTTCGTATGTAGTTCATCTTGAAATCTAAAATGACTTATACTTCGTATTTATGAACGAAGGGAGTAGTATAATGCAGAGCTTGGGAGGTAGTTCAGAAGCGGATGCAGATTGTGGTCTGCATCGACGACATCTGGAAGACGGAATGTGTACTGGGTTCGTGGTTCGTGGATGGCAGGTATGGTTTCCTCCTTCGGCGTCTTAGTCGTGGTGGGGTGCCAGATCTGAAGTTCGATGGCATGTCCGGGGTGTTGCCCCGATCTGATTCGTTCAACGGCAATGGATTCACTTTTGCTGAGCCACCTTGGAAGTTCACAAAGCTGCATATCAGCGATGGAGTCGTGTCAAGCTCGGGTGAGGAGATGATCCGTCATTCTTTTCTTCGGTGGCTGCTATGGTGGTGTCGGAGGCAGGTGACCGGCGTTGGGTCAAGCTCGGAGATGTTCTTCTATCTTTTCAGTTTTGTTATGTTAATCATTACGTGACTTGTACTTTGTTCTTTATGATATGAATGAGACACGTATTATCATAAAAAAAACTACATGTAGAACATGACTTTTAGCCGTATTTCTTCAGCTAAGATCAACCGAATTATAGATGCATGCCAAAAAACGATGCAACATACTTCCTCCGTCCGGAAATACTTATCATCAAAATGGATAAAAGGGGATGTATCTAAAATACATCCCATTTTAATGTATCTACGAGAACATCCCCTTTTATCAATTTTAATGATAAGTATTTCCGGACGGAGGGAGTACTGTACAAAACGCGCCGGCCGTGCGTGAATGTGCAACTACAGTTTGCTAGTAATACTTTTGCGGGTGACCTTCGAGGTCGACTGCTTGGAGCTGATTCAGCTCTGAAACTCGCGACAGTTCTCGCGCTCTCTTATAGCGCCTATCCTTTTCGAAATTGGAGGGCTAGCATCATCGTTTAATTAGTTTGACATTCATCATGTAATGAGACAATTCAATACCTCAGCTCACCTGTGAAACATGCAAGCATTCTAGGCGTGACTGATTCCGCGCCCCCCGCGCTTCCTCGTGACCAGCCTCATGGCTGATCGCGCTGGTGCTGTTAATGATTGAATAAAGCTCGATGATTCCCGCAAAAAAATAGTAATACTTTTGCGGGCCCATATGTCACTGGCACATCACTTGCTTTATCCGCCTGCGAAGTTCCTCTCCGCAGGAGCCCCACACGCTCTGGCAGTCACACACTCCGAAACCCCATGGCGTGCCCCTCGTCGCCGCCTGCGTCCCGCGTCTGGCCGTCGTGTCATCCTCCGCCTCCGGGGACCCCGTCCGCCGTATCCGGCGGCGCGCGCCGGGGTCGCGTCCCCAGAAGCCTCCCACGGCGGCTCCGCCCCAGCCGTCCGTCGCGGAGGTGCGGCGCGCCATCGGGGCCGCCGACGACCCGTCCGCCTCCGGGAGGGATAAGCAGTCCGGTTTCATGGAGCTCCTCGCCTCCACGCCGATCGGGCAGCCGGAGAGCGACGCCGAGCGCCGAATCCGCGAGGCCGCCGAGTGGGTGGTCGACAACACCGAGGCGCGCGCACAGGAAGGTGACGCGCCACGCTGATTCCCCTTCGGTTCATCATCCTAATCAACAATTACATTCAGTAGCTATCATGCGCTACGTTTACATTGCAATTTGCAACCACGATTTTTACCATTTTTGTTTTGAAAAGGTGAAGTTTACTTTCTGATTCTGAATGACGGACTGCCGAAGGATTTCTGCATTACTAGGAAGAACCTGATAGATTATGTACTGAATGATAAAGCGTGTAACCATTTTGAACAAGATTTGCGTCATCCCTCATAAGCAATCCTACCTATTTGCATCGTTCTGAACTTCTAATTTATGATGTCAAATTTGGGCTAAGTTCTCCACCGCTCTTCTCCTCAGGGCAAAAGTCTATCTTGGTGCTATGCATGAAGATCTTTCCTCTGTGGCTGTTCCTCATGCTTACTGCCCTTGGAGTTATAAAATTACCATTTGATATTCCCGGTCTGGATATGGATAATCTCCTAATGTAAAGTCTTAGATTGTTTCTTCTCCCAGCTATATGAGCAGCGGATACTTGAAAAGAAAAACAGTGATAGATATTGTTCACACTATTGAAGTTGCTTGTTTCGTAAGGTATGAATAAACTGTATGACTTATTCTCTTCTTCACCTTATTACAATTCGAAAATTGGAGTAACATGTGGACACAGTGTATTTCTTTTCACTTGAAATGAGTAAAATTGATTTTCATAGTTGTGCTATTTATGAGATTAGCAGAACAATAGACTAAGTTTGTCTACGTTACATCCTGTGTGCTAGAACTGGGAAGTAGGTACATAAGGCACAGATGTGATCTCTGCACTTACTTATTTGGCTGACAGATGTTTACGCATTTTACATCTTGTGGACAGATGTGTACACATTCCAGATTTTGTGAACAACTTGCATAGTTGATTGACTACTTTTGGAATCATTTTCCATGAATATTGTAGCTCTTTCAATTCAGGATAAACTTTTGGGTTGCCCGAAGTCGCTCTCAAGGTTTCAGTGTTGTGATTTAGCACATTAGCATTGAGTGATGGTAATTGCCAAGTGCTTTTTCCTAATAACCTATATGATGCATTCGTAATTGTGAGTGAACTTCGACTTTGTTGCTGCTCTAATAAATACGTCATCACTAGGCAAAACCATAACACCTGGCACGTTGTTCTATCTCTTAGTCTCTGCACTGACGTAAATAATGTCTGTTGTATGCCTTTAGATCTTCCATACAAAAGCACCAGCTGAGTAAGAAAAACAAGTAAAAAGAATGAACTGTTGAAGGGGGAGTCAACTCATAAAATATCGCCAAGAGCAGTGCACATAAGTAAATCCTACGTGGTTCCGTTCCCTGCCAAGGGGAGCTATATTCTGTTGTTCAAATGGCTCATGATCAAGGAACTCTACTGGGTAAGGTCGACAAACCAGAGAGCATTAATGAACGCGCTACAACGGTAGCATCGTCATTCACATAGCTTTTGATGGTTAGGCAGCTAGTCCTACCATGTATCTCTGATAGGCTAGGAAGCTACTTCTATCAGTATGTTCAAAATTGAACAACGCTGGATATTCCATAAGAATTTTTGTTGCTTTACTCTTGTATGTTGCTGATCTGTACATGCTGTTCATTAATGAAGACAGAGAGATCATTTTTCACATACTTCACATCAGGTGGCAATTTCTTACTTTGTATGATATGTTTGATATAGCTTCCGTTGTAAGATTTCATTTTTTGTTGTTGTTTTCTGTTCCTGGAACAAGGTTTAGCAACAACGGAACTTTAAATTATGACTGGTCGTATCTTCTAACTAAAAATGACAATATTGAAACTTTAAACTGTGACTGGTTGGGTATCTTCTCACTGAAAACAACCGGAAGACCTGATACAGTAATTTATTTGCTATTTCTGAGCTGTGAAATGGATGCCGCAGGGAGATGAAAAAAAGGGATTATAATGAAGCAAACCTTGCAGTTTGCTCTGACTGCACATGTAGGGATCCTTTCTTTTATAACATACATGATACAGTTATCCTTTAATTAGATGAAAAACCTAGACCTCCCTTACCACTGATGTATGTACAACATAAAAAATCCAGTACAAAGTGTTAAGTTAAATAGACAGAAAGAAAGTGATATTGCAATGTTTCATCAGTGGTAGAGCGGAGAAGAGGTTGACTTCACAATTTGCAAGTGCGCATCTGCACCTTGATGCCCCAGTTAGCTCTTAGTCTCTTTTTCTTAACACCTCCTGGACAAGATGACTCTCCTGCAGGTTTATATCAGCCTAAAAAACTCTAAATTTTGGCTGAAATGGTGCAAGACTGAAAACAAATGCTGGTTGGCGAACACTTAGTTAGTCATGCCAACAAAGGAGCCTGTCCAGACAACCAGATGATACATCCGAGCTTGACACTCTTCCGCTGCTCTAACGAACCTTCCCTTTATTATCTTTCCAGACAACAGCAGATGATGACTTAGAGTCAGTCATGCCAACAGAGGAGCCTCTCTGCTCCCATGTCTACAAGGCTAAGTACAAATTATTTTGGTTGTTAGAGTTTAAAGCAGATCATATGCTATAAAGGTTTGCTGATTGAGTCTGTGGAATTGGTTAGCATGTGAAGATCTGGAGTGCCTTTATAGAGACAGAAGAATGAGTTCACTCACATGCAAGTACGCAGCCAAGTTGAATAAGTTGAGTATATAATTTAGGAGACAGGCTTGTATTCTTTATATATATTCTTCTCTCTCCTGGAGTGCAATCATTTTGAGAGATGGAAATTGGCAATGGATTCCGAAACTTATAACATGGCTGAAGCAGCCGTGAGTTGAGCAATGCACCAGACCATGTGAGCATCCATGATCTCACCAGCTTGTTGTTCAGGCATTTTGGATTGGGGCTAGAGCTAGACTTGTTTAAGCTCCTACTTTTCATAAAAAGCCTTATAATATCATGCAAGTTGCACTGTGCAGAATTATTTGGTAATTCAATTAGAGTTGCCACACAACACAAGAATTCATTTATATCAGACAAGGATGTTCTTGGATAGATAAATATAAGTGTTCGTACGTTGAGTACTTTTAAGATCTCTTGCCTTCAATCTGTCTGACGGGTTGGTAGGATCTTATGCATCTTTGGTTAGTTTTGAGCAACTTTAATTATTTTGTTCTTCTGTTGGTTATTTTGTAGAAGAGCAAATGAGTTAAAAGCCAGTTCTCTTTAAATATTGAAGAATCTGATCTTGTTTCCTTAGAACTTGCAGAGGAGGCATATTGTTCCCGACTTATCTATCCTCCGAGCAATTTTGTTAAGCTGCACACTTGAGAATATGCCAATTTATCCAGAATTGCTGACTGTGATATGTGCTCTTCATTTATGCATGCACGGGTCTTGTTCCACTTCAATTGGTTAGTGTTCTAGTGGTGCAACTTTCCTACTAATCCTTGTAGCCACAACTTTGCTGAGCTTTGATATTAAAGAATTTCAATAGCTAACTTCAGTTGTCTTGCTGGTTCTCGTTCTTTTTTGACTCTCATGCAGGCAACCCATGCAACTATGTACAGTTGTTGCCTAACCGATTGACAAACCGGTTCACCGAAACAATAGTAGGGCAAGAATGGAGAGCTATATGAAGAAGGGTTGATGAACTCTTTGATCTTTTCACGGCTGTAGTAATGGGACCTGTCTGGTCTTGTCTAGCACTATTTCTTTACCGCAACAACTTATAATTTCCCGACCATACACATGGTTGTCTATTACCTTGAGAGACCATCATTTGAAATCTTCCTCTCTTTCACTAAATAAAATAAAATGACATAAATTTGAAGCCTTCCTCTGATGGGCCTTATATTCTCATCCATAGCTTGGGCACTGGATTCTTAATGGTGGATGCTGAGGAGAGAAATGTTGACATCATCGGCTAATGGCTATACTGAAGGCACAACTACACACCAAAAGTGAATTCTTCATATTGTGAGAGTTCACGTTGTCCGTTCGTGACTAGTTACAGTTGCCGGGATTTGTTTGTACACTTCCTCATGCTTTATCCGCCCCGAATAGGAGAAATATTGGTACAATGGAGGTTTATGAAGAGATGGTTCAATACCTGCATACCTCCATTGATATATGTGTTACTCGGTAAAAAATGTATTTTATCTGCATCCTTGTGTTGTTCTTTTGAATGCCCGTATTGTTTTTGAAAGGAACAAATTACCTTACCCAAAAACATATGCTGTATCATTTGAAAAGTATTTCTGTGTACCTCAAATTGTGAAAAAGGCACTGTCCGGTTTGTTGCAAAAGAATAGTTATTTGAAATTTAGGATAAATGGATAATAATCTATATCTGATCACATCCAGAAAATTAGCTATAGTGGTAATAATTTTATTTTCATTATCAAGTATCCAGTTTATTTAGGTGCACATTATCTAATATTCTAATGCATATGTTGATTCTACTCTTATATGGAAATGGAGGGCTAAGCTGGGCAAAAGACAGATTGACGAGTGCGTGTTCATTTTTGGCTCAGTTTTATCTATTTATTCCCTCTTCGATACCTTTTACTGAAAGTGATGATCTTTAAATAATGTTTCTTGTTGCTCACATGTTCATTTTGTTTTGCTCCCTAAGGTGTTTTTTAGGACTGCAAGTCTTTAAGTTCATCATTGTTAGTGAAAAAACAACAAAATGATTGCTGCCTCAGTTGCCAGCCTAGCTCATTACTTATTACTGCTAATATTGTTATTAGCTAAGTGGTTGTTCCCTAATAAGGCCTATGTTCATTGCATTTGCAGATTTTGTTGTGATATGTTCATGGTTCCCAACATAAGCATTGAGCTGTTGAGATATATGCTTTGAGTGTGGAATTTGTTTTTGTTGAGTTCATGAATTCTACATTTTATGCTAGGATTGGCTTTGTTGAAGTGTTGAAGCACTAAAAGTACTTGTTCCAAGGCAAGCAGTACTTTACTTTTCCCTAACTAGTTGCAGTTGACTTAGTTTAAGATTATTCTGCAGATTGTAAGCCTAAAAAATATTAAAATATAAAGTTATGCAGCAAATAATGGAGGCACATAATTTGTTCATTCTGCACTAAGCACTTTAAATCTCTTATTATATTGAGAAAATTGCAGACTACAAAAAGGCACCTTTTAAATTATTAAAAAGGAAGGCCAAGATCATACTGAGATCATCCTTCAGTTAGGAAGTTTCTTTGTGATACCCTCATCTTCGATCCTCAGTTTTATTCTAATATTACGGCTCAGTAGCATAACACAGGTTCAATGCATATGGAGATTTTCTTCTGATTTGATTCCATCGTACATGATTAATGTTCAGCCCCGTAATAAGTACTGCTTTCCCTTGTAACCTTTTTGTACTTAACGATGTCTTGTAGTGATTGCATGGATGATGTTTGCCTAGCTACAGGTGTTGAGTGAAGACGTATGTGGGATAGATAAGTGCATAGTCTAGGTGCATAGCTACACAGATGCATATATAACTCTAGCCATATCCTGTGCACACTAATCTGTTGCTAATGTCACAAGATTTGCACACTAGCCATATCCCCTGTGTCTCTTCCTCTCTTACACTGGGGACATGTAAACGATATTTGAGGTAGTTAACGAAAATAATTACCTTGATCTAGGGAACTTATTGTCAATCTAGCTGCTGTTTGGGGGATAAGAAACAAAGATAATTTATGGTCTTGTATCAAGGACCCTGTCATCTCACTATAAGGTGATACGGAAACTTCTAATTCTGGGAACGGGAAACTGTAACAAAGGTTACTATCTAGTTTTCATGGCACTACAAAAGAAATATACTTTTATGTTGCATTCAAAATTGTTCAGTTCTTAAGATACATTAACAAAACAACCTGTTGTTTGAGTAAAATACTTGACTCCCCACTCAAACAATTTTCTGAGTCCAAGAATTATGATGTGTTCATATCCTACTGCTGTCCTATGCTGCCGACTTGATCGCTGTCACCAGGATGTGTATCAAACATAGCTGTAATGACTAATGGAAGTACCACATTGGACATAGCTCCATCCCACTGCACGGAAAGTGGAATCAGACAAGTCTCCCTAGAAGTCCAAAATTTAAGCCTATTGTAGAGCATTTCATAAATGCAGTACTACCTCTGTCAAGAATAATTTGAATTAGTCACAACTCCATGCCATTGCACGGAAAGTGGAACCAGACAAGTTTCATAGGAGTCTGAGTTTTACCCCTAGCTTCGTCGTTTGTGTAGAGCATTTCCTAATTGCCGAGTTACCAGGTTTTAACACCTGTTACTGGTAAGCTTAATCGCTTCTACTCTATGCATCAAGGTGACCTTCCTGGAAGTTTCCCTCCAAGCATTGGTAGGATATCTTTTGGAGTCCCTTTCTTGGAGTCACTAAACAACCTTTCATCTGCCTTTGTTGCATGGATGGATGGGTGACCACTTGATCTTGTCTGGTTTTACCACTGTAATTCTCTGGGGTGGTCATGGCCATTGCATACTTTAAGCCTTTTGCTAGCTCCTAAGCTCCAAGCAAGTAGAATAATGAGTAGGATAAGTTTAGGGTCAGAAGTGTGCCTCCTAGTGCGTAAACAAACTGCCTGCATGTGGGGGGTATGATATCCTTTTGATATGGCATATCATCCCTTGTGTGCCTCTATATAAAGGCCCCCCAACTCAACACCCCTCTCATCTCATACCACACTAGCCACCAGTCCACAAGCTGTCTGTCTAGCTGCACTCCTCCTCTCTTTGCCTTGCACCAAGCTTCCCGAGCATACCATGAAGATTGGCGGCCAGGGGAAGCTCAACAGGGCTTTCAGGGAGAAGAGGGCTAGGTTCTACATCTTTCGCCGCTGCGTCGTCATGTTGCTCCGATGGAGCGACTGATGGGTCTCTCCATGACGGATCTTGTTTTTTCCTTCCATTCTAGGATTTTTTTTTGGCACTGCCATTTTTCAGGGTTAGAGTAGTTTAGCTTTAGTCGCTCTGTATAGGCTAGACTTCATCATTTGAGGTCCTTTTTTCTCTCCGCCGTTTCCTGTTGTTACAGGCAAAGGGAGAGAGATCCAGCTCCGTAGTCTGAGGCTGCCATCTTCTTGTACGACTGGAGAAATTAAAGATTGATGTGAAGATCATTTCTTACCTGTTCTTCAACTTGATGTTATACTGTTGATGATAATTATTAGTTGGCAAGTTGATGACAATCTGAGATTGGAACAATTGTACTTCCGCGAGCGAGCTATACCTTTTTTTAACGGTTTGAAGTGATCCGTATCTGATGCTTTGTGCTTTTGATGGAAAGTTGGAATCAGCCTGTGTGGCCACACTTTTTTGAGGGCGTATCTCCATGCAATTGCACCTTTTTCCTGGTCCTTTGAGAGGTGACTGACCTGTTGTTGTTCTCTTGATATGCTGGTGTCTATGCCATTGTTGTTCTCTTGATATGGTGCTGCCCTTTCAGGAACTCAACTGTTTCATGTGAGACCATTGCAACTGAAACAGGCCCTAAGCTTGGTGCATATCTCACGAACAATGGAATTGCCATAGCGGAGAACTGAGATATTGTCCATACAGTCCTTCTGAGAAAGACAACTAGCAGCTGGTACACCACTCCAGCAAAGGTCAGGAATCCACTATGGAAGCTCAATCAGAGCTTGCCTTAGTACCTGAAATGAAATCTTGACTGTTGTACTGGACCAAGACATGCATGAATTAATGTCAATGGTGAAACCTTGACTGAACCATGATGCATGACACTGCAATGCCTGTGTTATGCATTGCTCAGTGCTTCAGGCGCTAGTGCTTTCTTTCTCAACAATTATTATGATCAATCATATTCATATGTTTTCTGGACCGCAAAATGCTGATGATATTGGCACCCAATACTGGCCTGTGCTCACTTTTGGCCTTGAAAGAAATGAGGCTGTCTGGTCCCTGCCCTGGCCACAACTCACGGGATGTACGTAGTGCTGCATGTGCCTGCCGGCCTTGGTACGTGCGTGGGGCGCACATGCGCGCGTGCACGCGCGCACGACTGCTCGTGCGTTTGTCTCTTTGCCCAGCTGTTTGCTTCTGCCTGGCCAGGCCCTGCACTGCTGTGGTTCTGCATCCTGTGTGCTGCTTTGTTTTTCTTCTTCCATCTCCATTCCTTGAGACATGCAGCAGGAGCTCCTCCCACAAGACATGGCCCCCGTGTTTCCGGTGAGTTTCTTGTTTTCTCTACACTACACATCTTTGACTGCAGCTGCTGCTTAACCAGCGACTTTGTCCTTTCTGCGGATGATTGATTCATAATACTCCTATGATATTATACCGTCTGATGGGTGCTTAGGCTCTAAACTAGCTGACCTATGCCGCCTACGTGTGCAAAAGTTAATTCAGCTAGCTATGATGCGTATGATGCAGTACACTACAGTACAGTACAAAAGGACAATCAAGGACTGCTCATAGGCTCCATTATTTGCTGCTTAAGACACTATGAAGCTATTTCCTTATGCACTTTAACTCATCATTGACCTGGACAAAATTTCTCGCAACCAATAAGCAGTATATATATATGGTTATTACATTTAGTGCATTTGTGGACTTGTTCACTCCCTACGCTGTACGTGCACCCTAGTGCTTTATTCTTGGTATATCAAAGTTGTGAGGCTTTTTTCTTATCATTGTTCTTTCTTAAAAATCGAGGTGAAGTTTTATCCCCACCCCACACACAGACACATGGTTATTTCTATGAAATATTGCGAGCTCCAGAATATAGTGAGACATGCATACCAGGATTAAAAGTTTATCGACAGCTCAAGCTGTATAACCTCCACAACCAAAGAAGATGGAATATATATTCATTTCATAGTAGAAGGACAAGAGTCCATGTTCGACTTTGATTCTTTCACTGAATCATCTCTATCAGACCATGCATGGGTACAGTACACAACATGTCCAAAAAGATACAGCAGCCGCATATATCCCACTGCCTAAGGGATGGCAGGTGGAGAAAAAATGGAAAAATAAATACTCTCTCCGTCCCGAAATACTTGTCAGAGAAATGGATGTATCTAGACATATTTTAGTTATAGATACATCAATTTTTATCCATTTCCGCGACAAGTAATTTCGGACGGAGGGAGTACTAATAACTCATGGTAAAGAAACAACTGATAGAATGTCTAGTCTACCAAGCTTTCCTGAGAGCAATATGCCATGAGCATGGGAGTTCCTTCCTAGCTTCTACTTCTACTCCTAACTAACTGATGATACTTCCCTATCTAAGTGTGACTTCTCCATGGATGGACCCTTGACTTCATGGGTTCCATGGAGGAACGAAAATGCAGCTTGGAGCTCAGTCATGCCAGCAAAGGAGCATGACGATGCACCTACGGATGATGTAGAGCCTGGCTCTATGCTCTTTCAGAGCTCTGCTCACCCTCCCCCCTTGCTTGCCTTGGCTCCTCACGCTCCCCATTTAGCTTGATGAACTGAAGAGATGCGATGAAAGTAGGAGAGTTTGCTCTCTGTGTAGATCTGATCCCTGGTTGGAGCTTGCTGTGGTGTGGAGCTGGGAAGCCCGGGGGCTGGGGTTTTATAGAGGAGGCGAGCATGCAGTGCCCTTCCTCCCATGCAACTGTGCTAATTCTTCATTTCCTCTTTTTATTTAATCTCAGGGGACAAATCTCTGCATCTGAATGTGGGTTATTGTTCCTGTCGCCGACAAAAAGCTTGATCTTATTGATGGATACAATCATTTCGGATAACGGACAGCTCATCCTGCCGCATACGTGTTGAAATATGCAGATTCAGTAGCGGTTCGGCATGGCTCTGATGAAGGTTCTTGGTATCTGGCACTACTGCTTGCGGCTGGTATCATAATTTATTCCCTTCTCTCTTTCTTTGCTTATCTATCTTGGTACTTGGATATCTTACACCACTGTAATTTGTCTGTTTGATCTTCCTTGGGAGAACACTAGCGATCTTCTTGCATTGCCAAGATCTTCTTGAACTTGATTAGTTAACAGTATTATGTGGTAGCAGTACTGTAGTATATCCTCCTGTCGGTAGATTGTGCCGGTAAAGAGTTGGAAAGAGTTTATGGAGATCTAATATTCAAGTATCTTGGAGATTTCCTCGTGTCGCCTCGATTCGTTCGGAAGCTGCTAGGAAGCAGGATGGAATGAGTACTCGGATTATCCATGCAGCCGGCATATCTTTTGACTGAAAAGCACTTTTGAGTGTACTTATTCCGTATGATTAGAAAAAAACAGCCCTCTGTGTGTATGCGTGCTTTGGTTGAGGTGCTTGTCTTATGGACGTTGTAGCCGTTTGATGCTGCGCCCTTTACTGCATTTCCATCTATCTTGCCTAGTTTCCAGTCAAAACACAGGGCACTTTCTTGTGCAGGGGTTGTCTGCTGCCCCTGTGTGCCACTTTCTAGGGTCCTCCCCATGTTGATTTCTGAGCCTCTCTGTTAATATGCTATGGTGACACAGTAGTATTTTCTGCATCATCTATTACGTGTTATGACTTAACGTTTGGTAAAACGAAAGTTCTGTATGTGCACGGTAACAGAACTTTCGTTTATGATTGATCATTATTGGCACATGCAACATTTGTTGAATCTCCTGCATGAGTGTCAGTCAAGCATGTGACAAATGATGTCTCAATGCTGGTCATGAAGCACACAAACACTGTCTCATGTTAGCCAGCATTTCTTTGGTCATGGTCAGTGAGTTGAATCTTGATATATATCATGAGCATCTTTATTTCTTCTGCTCACACATTTGTCTGAGCATTTGGTAATGAGACTAATATAATAATCACTATAGAACATGATGACTAACTTGTTTCTCTAACAATATACAGAATCTGCATCTCAAGGAAAGAAAAAGCGAGCACATCTGTATTTGCAGGTATGAGCAAATATGATTCCATCAGTTTATCTTTAGCATGTTTTTCTTGAGAAAACGCAAAAGCCTTGCGTTTCAATACATTGGTAGAAAGAAGAGTTTGTACAAGCCCTAAGAAGGGCATCACCCTGTGACTACAACATGACACCTCTAGTCTCTAGACACTGCCACCGCCGGGAGCAAAGCCGCCAGACCTCTCGCACCTACCACAGGCCTGACCTACCATTTCCCATTGCCCGGCTTCCCTCTTGAACATGTCGAGGAGACGGGCTAAGCTGAGCTGAGTTGTCGAAGATGGTCGCGTTACGACACTTCCAGATGCACCAGGCCACCAATGTTATAGCCGAGGAGGTGCCTTTGTGGACTGGGGTGGGGACGGAGCTGCAACTTTGTTGCCACTAGTCCACGAAGTCCTCGAGGGGAGCCAAGACTTCCAGTTGAGCTTCAAAAGGTCGAACCTGTGAGTGTTGGACAAAACTGTGAGTGTTGACGATGGACACGTAAACGCACCCCGGGGATCGTCAATCGTGGAAATCGCTTTGGGACCCCCAAAACGTTGAGTAATATTGCATGAAACGGACCAGAATCGGCCAAAATTGTGAGTGCTAATGACCGACACATAAATGCACCCCGGTGTTCGTCAATCGTGAAAATCACTCCGGGACCTTAAAACTGAGTAATAGTCCAAGAAACGGGTCAGAATCACCAAAACTGTGATTGTTGATGACCGACACGTAAGCGCACCTTGGGGTTCAACAACCATGGAGATCGCTTTGGGACCCCAAAACGATGATTAATAGTCCACGAAACGGGTTAGAAGACCGACACGTAAACGCACCCCGGGGTTTGTTAATCGTGGAAATCACTTCGGAACCCCAAAACAGTGAGTAATAGTCAATGAAACGGGTCAGAATCGGCCAAAATTGCGAGTGTTGATGACCGACACGTAAGCGCACCTTGGGGTTCAACAACTATGGGAATTGCTTCGGGACCCCAAAACGGTGAGTAATAGTCCACGAAACGTAAGCGCACCTTGGGGTTCAACAACTATGGGAATTGCTTCGGGACCCTAAAACGGTGAGTAATAGTCCACGAAACGGGTCAGAATTGGCCAAAACTTTGAGTGTTGACGACGGACACGTAAACACACCTCATGGATCGTCAATCGCGGAAATCGCTTTGGGACCCCAAAACACTAAGTAATAGTGCACGAAACGGACCAGATCGGCCAAAATTGTGAGTGTTTATAACCGACACGTAAACGCACCCCGGGGATCGTCAATCGTGGAAATCACTTCGGGACCCCAAAACTGAGTAATAGTCCAAGAAACGGGCCAGAATCGACACAAACTGCGAGTCTTGACGACCAACACGTAAGCACACCTTCGGGTTCGACAACCATGAAAATCGCTTTGGGACCCCAAAACGGTGAGTAATAGTCCATGAAAGAGCCCAGAATCGGACAAACCTAGGATTATTGATGAACGATACATAAACGCACCCCGGGGTTTGTCAATCATGGAAATCGCGTAGGGACCCCAAATCAGTGAGTAATAGTCCATGAAACGGGCCAGAATCGGCCAAAACTGCGAGTGTTGATGACCGACACATAAACGCACCCTGGTGTTCGTCAATCGTGTAAATCACTCCGGGACCCCAAAACTGAGTAATAGTCCAAGGAACGGGCTAGAATCGGCCAAAACTGCGATTGTTGATGACCGACACGTAAGCGCACCTTGGGGTTCAACAACCATGAAAATCGCTTTGGGACCCCAAAACGGGAGTAATAGTCCACGAAACGGGTCAGAATCGGCCAAAATTGTGAGTGTTGGCGACGAACACGTAAATGCACCCCGGGGATCGTTAATCATGGAAATCGCTCTGGGACCCTAAAACGGTGAGTAATAGACCATGAAAGAGCCCAAACGAACATAACTAGGATTGTTGATGAACGACACGAAAACGCACCCCGGGATTCGTCAATCGTGGAAATCGCCCCAGGACCTCAGGATCAGCCAAAATTGAGAGTGTTGACGACGGACACGTAAACGCACCCCGGGGATAGTCAATCGTGGAAATTGCTTTGGAACCTCCAAAATGGTGAGTAATAGTCCATGAAAGAGCCTAGAATCGGAAAAACTAGGATTATTGATGAACGACATATAAGCGCACCTCGGGGTTCGTCAATCGTGAAAATCGCTTCGGGACCCAAGACAGTAAGCAATAGTCCATGAAACGGGCCAGAATCGGCCAAAACTGCGAGTGTTGATAACCAACACGTAAACGCACCCCAGGGTTCGTCAATCGTAGAAATCACTCCGGGACCCCAAAACTGAGTAATAATCCAAGAAACGGGCCAGAATCGGCCCAAACTGCGATTGTTGATGACCGACACGTAAGCGCACCTTAGGGTTCGACAACCATGGAAATCGCTTTGGGACCCCAAGATGGTGAGTAATAGTCCATGAAACGGGTCAGAATCGGTCAAAATTGCGAGTGTTGACGACGGACACGTAAACGCACCCTGGGGAAATAGCCCTGGGACCCTAAAACGGTGAGTAATAGTCCATGAAAGAGTCCAGAATAGAACAAAACTAGGATTGTTGATGAACGGCACGTAAACACACCCTGGGGTACGTCAATCGTGGAAATCGCTCCGGGACCCCAAAACAATGAGTAATAGTCCATGAAACGGGGCAGAATCGGCTAAACCTACGATTGGAGATTTATTTTATTATTTTACAGAAAAAGATGATGATCAAGCCGAATATTTCTTTAATTGGTATACGTAGATGTACAAGTATACACTGTAACCAAAACCAAAAGAAAGAAAAGAAAGATGTAATCAAAGAGAAGATTGAAGGAAGATTTTATATGGTCTCCTCCTACTTATTTCCCAGCAATATTTAATTACAATGAACAAATAATAAGTACAATAATAGAATGTAAACAAATAAGCATACAACTTGTGTCATGCAATAATAAATCCTATTACAGATATTACACTGACATATTTAAGTATATTTATTTACACTGAACAAACACCATAATTTTGTAAACGAATAATACTTCATAGAACTTGCCAAATTGCATGCAGTACATATGGCAGGGGGCCTTTTATTTTTGCACTAGTAGTCTGCATCCCACACAGAGAAAGCACTAGAGGACTTCATCCAGTTGGCAGTAATTTCAGGGTAGTGCCGGTTGATCACTTCTCGTAGGCCTTCAGTTGTTTTGACCCATTGCATCCCCTTCTTGGTGTATGTTTTCTCATTGAAATTGCTTGTAATAAATCGATCTGCTTCGAGCCTCCTGTTTATAGAGATGTGTTAAATTAATATTCATATCTTAACTGAGTAGTTATCATCTCAAATTAGTACTTCCACATTTGACTACTTTTTTCTGGTAACATTCTGGATGAACTTTGGTTTGGGTAAATTTTGAATCTATGAAAATTATCTTAAGCCACATTCTCAGTTGTTTCCTAATACATTTAACAAGGGCTTAAATCAAATTTGGTACTTTGTCTAGCATTCAATATCAGTTAAAACTAAATATCACCTTGATGCCATTAAAATGAAAATGTTGAATGCTGTTTCGCTTATGGCAAATCCCTTGATTTTTTTCTCTGCCATAAGACCAACAAGAAGATCCAATTTCTCTACATCATCTCCATATATTGCTCTTATGGCTTCAATTGCATCCTTGTCACTTGTCAGATCCTCCCAACTTTTTATTGGAATCAGAAGTAGTCTCCTCCTGAACTCATTGTACCTCGGTACACTTCTCTCCCTGTCTCGGTATACTTCATTTTGGAGGAAAATAAAATGACATTAATCTCAGTGTAATCATTATCAAAGGCATTAGACACAGTAATCCTCTTTATTTAACTTGAAGAGTACAGTTTTTGCTTAACATTGTTGTTTATACTAGTATGCAGCAATGTCCTTGTTTTTTAAATAAATGGTAGTTGTGATTGATTAGAGAGTGGTGCTAAGGTTACAAGATACAAACATGATATATGTCTTGGTAAGAGAATCTTGTATTTTCAATCTGGTTAGTACAATAATAGTTTGGGAATTCTTGAAAATTGAAAAGTATGTTGTGATAAATTTCAACATAGTAGTTTAAGGTTACAAAATACTTGTTCTAGTACTTAATTTGTTGCCAGTACGAGTTATTTTAAATATTTTTATGCATTGGATTATTCTTGGTGGACCCTTGTACCAATTTGACATGGTGCAAAATCATGATTCTCTACTGATAGTGGTATAAATTGGGTCCAAATTTCATACCTTCTAGGGCAGCAAGGTCGATTCTGTCAGATCGATTGGTACCATCCAAATTTTGTGGTATAAGGTCCCTGAAGAAACTTGGGTAGTTCCATAGTTCAAGTGCACCACAAGCTTGATATCCCATTGATAATGTTTGTTTTTCAAACCCTATTTTTTATAGCTGATCTTCCCCCTTGAGACCAACCAACTCTCCAATATCGATGCTACATTTTGACACAAGAAAGAAATGGTGTCAGTATTTATGTCAGTTATGCTAAAAATGTGTTAACCTAGCAGAAAACTTATTGTGACCAAGATTATACGTTCTACTTTTTATTGTATAGTTAAGAAGATAAAAAACATAATAAATCTAGCTGTTTGTGTCAGAGTTCAGTGTCTAATGTCAGGTTCAGTAATCCATGATGTAAGAGTCGATATCTAATAGAAGAATGTCTTAACTTTTTTTTCCTCATTTCTTTATAATTTGTATCACTCTTTTTCTGTCTGATCTAATGAAAGTTGTTAGTTTGCATTCCATCTTCTACATAAAAAATGAGAGGAATGGATGCCAAACATAAATTGTGTACTCACTCTTCCAGGTATGGTGGGGAATTATTTGCAGCGGGTTGCCCGGTCGGATCCCTGAGCTTGAGAGTGCTTGGTATTAAGGAATGCATTCTGTAAACACTAGTAAACTCTTCAGTCAAAGAATAAGGTACGCCATGGTTGATCGGCTTCTTCAATCCCACAAGCCCACCTAATGCCGTTCCTCCTATGTGACCAAATGTATCTTTTATTTTCTTACCCAATAATCCATACCTTCACAAAAGAATCAGAATATCAGGTAAATTTTACACATTCTCACTAATTTAATTAATTTGAATTTGCAGATGTAAATAAAATTTCCACTTGGAAAAGTAATACCATCATCAACGGTTAATTTTTTTCTTTCGGCAAATATGATAAAATGAGATAAATATATCCTCACCAATTTGCGCGCATTGCAGCTCTCATGGTTTTAGTCTTGAGAAGCTCGACAGTCCAATCAATAGTGTGAATCTTTGCAATGACAGCAGAAGTGACCAATTTGGCATACCGATATAATTCTTCATCTGATAGTTTGGGATGTTCTTCCTGAGATTAAAACAAAATTTGTAATTTTTTCTTCATATTTTCAGTATAAAGAAAACAAATTAATGTCTTGGTAAATAACAGCTTTATCGGCAAGGTGGCAAGAAGTCAAGAACAGCAAATTCTTCCTAAAAACTAAACAAATAGATAATAGTGATGCTTCTCTTACCTTTATTGCATCACAAACTGCATTGTGTTCCTTAACAAAAAGAGCTTGTAAGATCGAAACCCCAACCCAACCGTTGCGAACGTCGCCCGATAATGGCACACCATTCTCCTCATGCAATAGAAGACCGTCATCTCCGATCACTAGTTTTCCATCAACATAAGTCCTGATCTTTTTTGCCTCTTTCTCATTATTACCATATACTGCACTCCCATCCCTTGGTACATACAAACATAGAAATTGCAAAAAATTACAACATTTTATGCGCAAATGTGCATTGCTTTATATATATTCATCGATCGTCTCTATTTTTTAAGTTCATTCTTTGTGCTTAAGAGAAATTTCTGATAAAGATCTTAACTTGAGAAAATCTTAAGCATTACTTACCACCAAGCTGTGCGGACATTGTAGTAACCAGTCTTTATTCCATCAGAATCCGTAGGCTGTTCTTTTGTGGCGTAGAACTTGAACGATTTGAGGGGGCACTCATTGGCCACTTCTTTTGGAGCTGTGATTTCAATCTGGAAGAAACCAAGAAAATTGAATTATATATCAACTAACAATTAGAGACTTCAAGACCTTGTTGAACCTATTTGATTATTTATAAAATTGGCCGTATGCATCGTTCTGATGCAGAGGTCAGGGAGTCCCCCTTTTGAAAAAAAAAACAATCAGAGGTGGCAGAACCTGACCCAACCCGAGAAATCTGCTTGACTCGACTCGAATCCGACCCGACATTTTCCAAAAAGTCAAACTGACTTGACCTGAACCAACCCGACCAGATCCAAAACTGACCCGATCCGAGATCAAATAGCATCCAATCCAACTCAAATCAACATATGATAAAAAAAAGTTGATATTGAAATTGGTCTGACCTGACCCGTCCATCACCCAAGCGAGATATTCTAGAAGGCCAAACTAACCCAACAAGTCCAACCCAAACCCGAACCCGACCCGCCCGCCCAATTTACCACATGTAACTACGATATATATTTCAAATTCTCAATGGAAGATGAATTTCTATTTTTAAGACTTCAACAAATTAAGGCTATCAAATTAAGGAATTTAAATCAAGCATGCACCTGTTTGGTATCCTCCATATGATCCATCCAGTCATGAACCATGAACTGTATCCATGCAGCTGCTAGTATATTGAACTGTTTCCCTGTGTCCTTGTATTCTCTCCTGGCTAACAGCTTTGTCGCCACAACAAATGGATCTGGGCTCATCAACTGCATCGATAAATAACAGTTAATTATTTTATGCATAATCTGATGATTCAAAAGTATACCTCGAATTTCCATCTGTTAACAGTATGATATAATTAAAAGAAAATGGTTCTGTTTTTAAATTAACAAGCACACATTAGCTCTTATTTTTAATACTGACAAAACTCGCGTATTTTTTTTTGAGTTTCAACGTTAATTCATTCATTTACTTGTTTGAAGCTTGCAGAACGAATACAACAAAAAGTTTCATCAAAAAGAGTTTTATTAGTCTTGAAGTCAAAGTGTCAAACTAAATATTAAATAAGGAAAAAAATAAAACACTTCTTTTGGTGATCTTTACTCCTTTAATTGGCTTCTTAGACTTTAATTTCAGGTCTATTCTTCATTAACTAAATTCAATATGTATAGTATCTAATTTTCTAGTGAACAAAATAATAGGGATGCAAATTGAAATCAGCAGATAAGAAGAGCACATCTAAAGCATGCATATATATACAACAAGAATTACCAAAATAAAAGGGAAATAAGTGCTTAACTAATTTACATTAAGTTATTAACTTGTGTTGTTAGAACTTAAATAGAAATTTGGAATTTTGTAAGAAAATTACTAGATTTTTTGTGAATAGTGTATAATTAAGTACCTCATCCTGTTGATCAACTGGCTTCATGTTTCTCCCAAAAAAGGTGTATTGGCTACCAGCCTCTGCATTATGGTGGTCGTTGTACTTGCCATCTCCGGTGCGGTACGGGAACTCCTTGGGGTCAAACAGAGCACCATGAGAACTCCCAACAGCTAGCAGGTTGTATTTTTTGAGGAGGGTCCGGCGGGTGTTCAGGTAGAGTAAACCGATCAGAACAGGCATCTTGTGCCACAAGTTTCTCTTGTCAAATGCATGAATGAACTACATGAAATTAAGAAAAATTAATACATTGGAAATTTAATTAGGTATGCATATGTAAATTAAATACTTCAACTAATGAGGAATCTCAATTAAATAGTTACTAAGGTGGTACACAAGCATGATAAAGCTTAAGTATATATGCGTGCTTCTAATGGCCATATTTATGAACATGATTTGTTAGCTACCACCATATGCATGGAAAATTAATACATATTGGCATGCATACTCATTTGAAAATATACTTCATTATAACAGATTTCCCTAATTAAATGGTGCATCAAACTTAATTTGGCGCGATTTTTGAGATATTAAAATGAATATAAATATATATATATATTAAAATGAATAGATACTAATTTAAAATGGATCAAGCAATTAAAATGCGGCATCAATAGCTCAAAATATAATTCAACTTTTAGTTGCCTTAGAATTGATACACACACACACGCGCGCATATATATATATATATAAGATCAAATAAAGAAATGTTTACAAATTTTATTTATGATAAATTATTCTAGTATAAAAATACTTCATAAATGCCAAGATGTAATTAATTATGTGCTCATCTATATATGTATGCATCCTCTCTAATTAACACCCTTATCTTGCTATAAAATAAAACGCTGACCACATCAATAACATGCATACTGATTAATTTTCATACATAACATAATATTTATGATCATACATTAATATATAACCACTACCTGATATTCTGAAGGAATATGCATGTAGTATGTATGTAACAGCTGTATGCAGTATGTACATACATCAAATAAATACTTGATATATAAATTACTCTTAAACATTAATTAATTAAAACGTACTAGAAAGCCAATCTTGTCACCGAAAGACATCTTAGAGAAAACATCACGGAGGTCCGGATGAACACGAGGCTTGAAGAGACCTGAACCCATGGCTACATGCAAATAAATTAAATGAATGTATGATCTTGAATATGAGGACTTACGAAGAAGTAACAATAATATATTCTTTGGAAGTTACAACAATCAGTAAGGTGTAGTACTATATTTATAATAGAAAAGGCATGCAGATCAACCCATTCTCAGTATGTTCTGATATTCAGGCCCTGTTTAGTTCGCAAAGTTTTTCCATCGCTACAGTGACTTGGAATGTTTGGACACTAATTAGGAGTATTAAATGTGGATTACTGACAAAACCCATTCCATAACCCCCGGGTGCTTTCTAATGAGCCTAATTAGGCCTTGATTAGACAATGCGTTGCTACAGTAAACAGTCTCTAATGACGAATTAGTTAGGCTTGATAGAAAGGTCTCGCGATTTGCAGTCCATCCGTGTAATTTGTTTTATAATTAGATCATGTTTAGTCCTCCTAAATAGCAACCGAAAAGTGTTACAGTGAACTCTGCAAACAAAGTTTGCAATCTAAACACAGCCTCAAAGACACGTGCATGATTGATTTGCTGCGTACTATATAGGCGTTTAAATAAATAAAAAAGATATGATGTGTAGGTGTAGCTGCTCAGAACCGATAATTTTATGAGAGCTGATACAGTGATACCGTTGTACTCCCTACGTCCCTAAATGATGATCGTCGTTGGTTTCCGTGCCACAAGTTTGACCGACATTTGTATCTCCGAATAAATTTAATAAAAAAACTAGATTCAAATATCTATTTAATGATGTTAATTTTGTACTATAAATATTAATATATTAATATATATATTTAGTCAAAGTTGTTTATCGGGAAGCAAAAACGACAGTTATTTAGGGACGGAGGGAGTAGTTCCCATTGTTGATACGGATGATTTGACCGGGCAAACTCGTTCTACATTCCTGACTTGTACATGTAAATTTGTTTATTATGCAGCGAAAATTGTTTATTATGCATGTAAAATCAATTTGCCGAGCTTAATTAAGAACATTAAACAACTTGCATACTAAGCATTTTTGCCTGCATAAAAAGACATCTAGTAACATGCATTTTACGACTAATACAGTGCATACTAAATAAATTTGGGTGCATAATAAATATTTTGATCAAGTAAAAAAAGGTCGGTAGGTACAGCTTTCCTGATTATTTTGACCAAGTAAATATTTTGAGCCCAAAACGAGTGGCAAAAGTGAAACCACGTGAGAGCAACGTTGCAACCTGCTGTTTAATTATGTACTCCCTCCATTCCACAATACATGCCTTTCATTTGTCAAAATATAAATGTATTTAGACATGTTTTAGTATATAAATACATCCATTTTTAAATAAATGGAAGTCAAGTATTTTGAAACAGAGGAAGTAGCTCTCTGGGTTTGCTCTTTCTCTTGGTCCCAAAGCAAAAAAAAGATGCTATCCCAAAGGGAATCTAAGACAAAAATGACAACAAAGGGCCACTGTCTCGTCTGGGTCACAGCCACACAGGGGGATAGCTAGCCTAGATAGCCCCATCAGGAGTACAGTCCCGCGTCATCGATGTGGTTGCCATGCATGCCAAGAGGCAATCCACACTTGCCTTTGGGTTTGGGAGCCCAAGGAAGAACTACGGGTAGGTTTGGGGGCTGTTTGGTTCTCGCCTATGTGAGCCCTGCCAATCGTTTGCTAGCCAATTTATTGGCGCAGGATTTGGCCGTCCCAGACTTGTCAACTTTTTGGCGTCGAGTTGAACTAGAAAAGCTGGAGTGGGCTCGGCGCACCAAAATATTTGTTCCAATCCAAACGGGAAGTCAGGCTTGGTCAATGACCAATATTTTGGTTTGACAGCCGAGGGCTGCAATCCAAACAGCCCCTTGGTTTCTGTCGCTGCCCTGTCAAAGACATAGGCCGGCCAAATCTTGGCGATCGATTTGGCTGCCCAGGAATCGGCCGGCGCAGACCTCAAAAATGAAGGATGGGCCAAAGCATGCCATGCAAACATGAACCTTGTGTCTGATCAACGGCCAAATTTTGGTTTGTTTTTTCGGCTTCAAAAGAAAAAAGGCCAAATTTTGGTATGGCTGTCGCAGACACTCATCCAAACACGCACTACATAACAGTTCGTAGATATTCCCTCCATTCCTAAATGGATGACCCAATTTTATATTAAAGTTAATATAAAGTTGAGTCATCTATTTTGAAACGGAGGGAGTAAAAAGGACGAGAAAGTCACTGGAGAATGAAATACTAGCACATAATGGAACCGATTGCAAAAATCACAAGAAGAATTATATTGCTTGGCGTATCTGTCCCACTCTATGATGGTCCGGCTGCCTGTTGTTGTCCATGCATCTCCTCGTTCGCTCTACGGGCACGTTTGGTTCTATGCCACGAATGGCCAAGCAAGGAAACACGAACCTTGTGTCTGGTCAACGGCCAAATTTTGGTATGGCTCATCCAAACACGCACTACATAACAGTTGGTCGATCAAAAAGACAGAAAATCACTGGGGAATGAAATACTAGCACATAATGGAATCGATTGCAAAAATCACAAGAAGAATTGCTTGGCGCATCTGCCCCACTCTATGCTGGTCCGGCTGCCTGTCGTTGTCCATGCATCTCCTCCGCTCTACGGGCACGTTTGTTTCTATATATGCCACGATTGGCCAAGCAAGGAAACAAGAATTCAAGGAACGATGTGAACAGCAAGGCTACTACTTACCTCTTCTGGTAGAAGGAAAACCTGGAGATGTGCTGAGCTCTCAGAAATCCCCGCACGGCTCAACCCATGCTGGGTGCACGCCGCTATATATCGATCGATTCAAGGTTGGCTGGACGTATACGACTCCAATATTAATACTATTGATGAAACACAAGAATTGAAGGCGACCAATTCATCGGAGGATGCTAGCTGGCACACGGCTTCAAGGGTCCACAAACAAGCAGGAAGAAACCGCAAACCACCCTACACCCACTTGGGGACCCCTATATTGTATGCATCCGCACTTATCTATCTCTTTGATGAGTTGTGAATGAAATCCTTTTAGAGGCTTAGTTGACCTAGGAAAAAATGACACAATAAAAGACTAGATTAGGAAGGAGGCAGCACATGCAACCTCTAGTCTCTGCAGATGCATGTATAGGCCCCTTTGGTAGGGCTCCGGCTCCCGCTCCACCTGAAGCTCTCTATCAAACAGTTTGCTTAAAAATGACCCCATCTTGAAGCACTAGAGGAGCCGGAGCCGCACTGGAGCAAACGATGGGTAACTGGCTTCATGGCCTGATAAGCGCCCGTACTGGACATCAGCGTCGCCGCACTGGAGCAGTCAGACCAAAGGACGAGCTGAGCAGTGCAGGGCGGCCGCAGCCCCTCCTCGCACGCCACCATCTTCGTCTCAAGGGGGGCCGTGCAGTGCTGCATGCCTGCAGCCATCGGGACGCAACGAAGAGGGTCTTTCTTCATGGTCCCGGAGAATCATGTCCGTGCCGGTCGATCCGTCGGCGGAGTGGCTACCGGAGCTCATGGAGGCCACCGAGAGATACGTATTACAGTGCGGTGTCCAACAAGTCCGCTTTTCATTCGCATCTACTTCTTGGCTCATTTACCATGAAACTGTGCCTTGGCCTTGGCACCACGGATTACGAGTTGGGCACAACGGGATGGGCTCCGGCGAGCCGGTGCAGCCGAGGTCTGGAGGTGGACGTCGCCAGCTCGAACGTGCTGAGAATACTGCCATCGCAGCAGCATGAAGGATGATGTCAACGTCCGAGGCGTTAGTACGTGGTGACGATTGTGTCTAGGAGTGAAGCATCTGCGTCGATGCAGACAGCCAGAGACTGTTGAAGTGGAGCTAGCATCTGCGTCGAATGCACATACATTGGATCTGTTTTTGCCCCTAACTGCCAAATCGGTATGTCACTGTTCCGATTTTGCACCTCTAGCGGAAAATACTACACGGTTTTAGCAGAAAATACTACACAGTTTGAGAAATAGTATGTGTTAATCTGGTTCGTTGGATGGATAAAATGCTTGGCTTATGTTAATTTGATGTACTGTAAAAAGTCTCATAAATTAATAGGAGAAAGGAGGCAGGAAGCACATATATAATGCAACAAGCACATGTATGACTACCTCCTCGAGACTTCAACGTATACCTATAAATTAATAGAAGGAAGGAGGCAAAAAGCACATATATAATGCAACACTCACATGTATGACTACCTTTTCGAGACTTCGACATATACCTATAAATTAAGGGTCGCACTAACTGCCACACGCGTGTGGCGAGGAAGGGAAAACCTTGTACACGCCTTTAATGTAAGCAGTTACACGTCATCGCATGCATGCATGTAGGAATTTTTTTGAATTTTCAGTTTTTAAAATGTTTTATCTCTTAAACGAAAAATCCGATTGAAAATCCGTTTTCACCATTAAATTCCTCGCAATGAGATCTTCGAAACTAGATCCCATGTTGATATGTTTTGATAAATTTTTTTTGGATTAAAAGTTGCCATGTCTATTGCATATGAATTGCCATGATGTTTACACTGAAATTGCCATGATATGTTTCAGCTATTTTCTTCTACATTTAAAAGTAAATTTTGACATTTATAAAACGGGAATTAAGAAACTAGACTTGCCATGAACCATAAACTAAAATTGCCATGATACATGCACGTAAAATTGCCCTGGTTCATACAAAAAATAATTTTCATGGTCAAAGTACTGGAGTTGCCATCATCAAAATACTAAAATTGTCATGATCTACAAACCAAAATTGCCACATGGCAACTTTAGTTTAAGCCGTATGACAACTGCAGTGTAAACATCATGGCAACTTCTGGCAAAAAAAATTTTTGCTGAAACATATCAACATGGGGTCTAGTTTTGAAGATCTCGTCGAGACGGATTTAATGGTGAAAACGGATTTTTATTTCGCTTTTTTATTTAGGAGATACAACATTTTTAAGCCGAAAACCAATTTTTTTTCTGATGTCATCTATTCATACGTGGCAAAATGAGTGGTGATGGAGGCGTGTGTGCGATGTGCAAACACCCACACATGTGGGCGTTAACATTTCCGTAAATTAATAGAAGAATGCAAAACACGCGGAGGCTGATTCATTCAGCACCGATCATTGATTAGACTAGAACATTCAGCAACCATGCCCTCTCACAACTTTAATTATATAAACAAAATGCATTTCAAAAGAGATAGGGCCAAACAATTATGTGACTGTACAATCTAAAATTAACGGTAGTGTTGACTGTAGCAGCAAGCCGGCAGCCAGCACAATATCCATTGTCCAATAGCTGTCTCAACATGCACCGAGTGATGCTGAACCTCACGATGAGGATGACACCATAGATACACAAGATTTATACACATTTGATGAATTTCTAGCTGAGCAAGAATTATTAGAAGAACTACAACATTTTTTGATAAAGAAAATATATCAATATCGCGAAGATACCAATTACACCCAGCCTTTGCACCAATAAAATGTCAAAAAAACATCAAGGATGCACACAACCAAGAAGAAAATAAAAAAGAGATAAAAAGAAAACAAAGACCCCGTCGCGGTGAGGAAAAACTCGCAACAGCAGCACTCTAACCACCATCAAAGACAACACCTGAACTACAAAAGTGATTCTCCAAAAGCAAGGCCTCCAAGAAGGAAACAATGCACAAATGTTGTCGTTACCCGATCGAAGATCCTGGATTTTCACCCTGAAGAAAGTTTAAGTTTTCAAAACAATCCCTTCAACAAGATCATTGCCAAATACAACCAACGAAGGCGAGACTTTCGATTTTCACCCTGGAAACCGCGACTCGGTACTCGAGGAGCACTACCAAAAATGCAGTCCGCCTGTGCTGCCACCTCCTCTTGCCAAGGTTGGTGCTGCAAGTCGTCAAACACCCGACACAGAGGAAGAACCTATGCCGCATAGTCTTCATCGTAGCCAATACACATCTCCGCCATTATAAACCTGCGATCATAAGCACATGACTTTTTCCACCTCTATCAATTTCATGAAAATCTATATTTAGACATGTCCCATGACATCGACCAGAAGGTGAAGCTTTGCTCCGCACCCTCATGTAACCTCACTGGCTGAAGGTGAGGGCGCACACGACCAGATCAATTCCAATCTAGATATCCAAAGGCGTAAGGCCCCAATCGTCGGAGATCTTCAATAGGAAGACCGGAACTCATCAACAGGCAGATCGAGAAGGCTGACTTCAAGCAGATTTGCTACTTGGTGCAAGAAGATGAGCAGGTCCAATCCACCTTTAATCCCAAGACAGCGGCCCCCACACCACCAACTTGCTGCCATTGGTCTTCCGGCGCTGAACAGATGGAGCAACCGAGTGCCGCACTAGATCAGGCCCAGCGCCTCCGCCTCCCAGCGCTGCTGCCCCGCGCTTGACGCGAACAACAACATCCGGACCGCGACCTGCAGGCCAGATCGAACCTAGGAAGGGTCCGTGCCGCCGACGCCCGCACGCCACGGATCAGCATGCCGGAGAGCCACCTAGTCGCTCCGCCAAAGGCCAGCGCCGCCGCCTCGTCGTCTCGCTCGCAGACCTTCCCCCACGCACACCCGACGCCGTGTTCCTCCGCCCAGGGACCTAGCAGATGTGCGCCTCCTCTGCCCTCCGCCGTTCGGCGGGACGGGCGCCGCCACCGCCGCCCGCAGTGGCTAGGTGAATCGAGATGGGGAGTGGTTGACTAGGGTTGCGGGGGGCCTCCGGAGTCGCTCGAGCGGGAGCGACCCGGGAGGTGATTCAATTTTTGGGGCTAGTTTTTGAGAACAACAACATGGAATGGTTGCAGAATTGAAGGCTGGCTTTGAAGTGCTTGAACAAGGGAGGAGACACAACAGTGGACCAAGGAGATATTTGGCCAGGCCACGTGAAGAAGCCAATCAGCGTCTTATGGATGATTATTTCACGCATAATCCTGTCTACAATTCCTACAATCTTTCGTAGAAGGTTTAGGATGCGGAGGTCTCTGTTTTTGCGCATTGTTGATGCCCTCGGTGAGTGGTGATGAGGCATCCCAGTACCTCATGTTGTCCCATGAAGGAGAAGGTGAAGCCCAACTTCAGGACTCCTCCAAGTTAGAGGTGTGCCAAAGGAGGTGGCCGAACCATGTACTCGGTTGGTTTTAGTTTTATGTATATTTATTTTTAGGTCCTGTTATGGGTCACTTAGGATTTTTACTTTGTGTGTTTCTGTGTGGGCCTGTTCAACCGATTGGTTTTCTATCTAGATGCCTATATAAGGAGGCCGATGGCTAGGTTTAGAGGGGGGATTTTGGATTGAGTTTGAAACATTGTGTTCATGTGGTGAATCATCCCTCCGGGGACGGCGCTGCTGGTTATCAAATAAAGTGATGGTTGCGTGAGGATTCTTGTGTGATGCGTGTTGTTCATCTTCACGTTGCTGGCTGGATTCGTTTCCTCACATTCAGGTTGCGTGGATTGCTCCCGTGATTAGTAGGTTTGCTATTTAGATTGTCTTGCGGTGAAAGATCGGGCAAAAACTATTGGATCATCAGATCGATCTTTATTATGTGGTATCAGGTTACTTGGTTTATCACCGCGAGTTCATCTTGTTGAGATTGATTTGCCGATGTTTTGTTTGAAATCTCGTAGACTGGTTTTTGCTGAGCCTTTGAAGATCTGCTGCGGATTGTTGCTGGTGCCGCTGATGAGTTTGAGTGTGGATTGGAGATCGGGTCTAATTGATTTACCGTTTCACTTGTGACAAGATGAAGATCTGCTGCGGATTGTTGCTGGTGCCGCTGATGAGTTTGAGTGTGGATTGGAGATCGGGTGTAATTGATTTACCGTTTCACTTGAGACAAGATCAATCTCCTATGTTCTTGGAATACATACAGGCGCTGATGACTTAATTTTTTTCCGATCGATTAGATTGGATCCGTTTCTCTGGTGCGTGAAGTCCGGAATCAAGCGACGGAAAAAAGAAGTAAAATAGGAAAGAACGGAGGAGCTGGGATTGCGCACGGATCAGATCGGTTTATTTGTTTCCGTGTTGCATTAGAATTGGTGGTTCGTGTACGTACGCTGGAGTCTCGTCCTGTCCATTATTACAGAAAAAAAAAAGCAGTTGTGCTGACGTGGTTTAAAGCGGCCAAAGTCTAATTTAAACCTTAACTTCGTATGTGTAGTCTGTAATTAATCCTGACCTTTAAATCCTTAAAATCGACACCCTGTTGTCTCTGATCCCGGTCGTTTGTGACCTTGATGTCGCATCCAAACAGGATTTACGTAGGAAAGGCCGGGATAGCTGAATCAGCTACTACATGCGGAAAAAGTCAGTCCACCTATGACATCCTCTACTCTCGCTGACGAATGGACCCACATGTCATCTCCGTCTTCTCTAATCTCTAGCCGTCTCTCCAAAATCTGGTACAGAACGTGAGTGCCCGCCGAACTTTCGGCTGGAACGCCGACCTCTGCGGGCCGGAGGAACTGCTGCGCGCGTCCGCCGAGTTTCTCGGCAAAGGTGGATGCAGCACGGCGTACATGGCGGTGCTCCACGACGGCAGCGTCATGCCCCTGGAACAGCTCCAAGAAGGATTTCGAGCACCACATGGCCCTACTCGGCCGTCTCTGCCATCCCAATGTTGTGCTCGTGCCGCTCAACGCCTACTACTACGCCCGCAAAAAGTCCACCACTTCCGTTGGGCGCCTGCCGCGTCCGCGGCAGCTTCTGCTCCGGTGCGATTCCGGTGGAAGTTGTTGCTTCGGCGGTACTGGCTGCTCCTGCGAAGAGACGCCGTGAACCCCTTCGACGTTCTGTGAGGTGTTCTGCGTGACAAGCACAGCCACTGCTGTGCAATGCGGCGCGCGCGGTCGCCGGCGCCGTACACGATAGCAGCACCACAGGGAGTACGCGCTACTGTCACTCGCGCAGGAAGAGGAGTCAACGTTGTAGGAGGAGGATTAAGGCTGCTCCAACGAGGAGTACACGCAGCTGTCAAGCGAGGACAAGGACATCGCCCCGTCACCAACGAAGCCTACTTCCGAGCCCATCTGCGTGCGTGCCCATTTGTTGTGTGCATGGCTGCCTTTGGAGCTTGACTAATTTGCGCCAGGCGAGCTCGCCGGTGACCCGACAGCAGCCCACGCCCAGCTCCCCACCTAGAGTGCTCTGGCGCTGAACCTGAATCGCAACCCGTGCACTAGCCCTACATGTAAGGGTTGCTTCTTTGCAGTCAATCCTAGAACTGACCATGCCCACGTCAGCAATCCCAGTCTAAAAACGAGCCAAGGTGAGTAACGACCCGGAATTAGAAGTTCAGGGTATGGATTTCAGGGATTCAAAAGTCAGGGTTCATTACGGACTACGCATACAAATTTAGGGTTTAAAATAGACTTCACTCGTTTAAAGCAGACCCCATCAGATTGGAACTTGTTACGGTTTGGGTTTGGTAAATGTTTGGAGCCGGAGCACCGGCCGAGTCGCGCGCCGGTCTCACGGGCGCTCGCCACGCGGCAGACCTGGCCCACCAGCCACCGCTCTCTCTATCCCTCATCTTATCCTTATCTCTACCAGAAAACGCTTTGAGCCATTCGTTTTTTCCTCCCCGTGTCGAATCCCCATCCCCTTCTCTCTCATTTCTCATCCTCTCCGACGAACTCCGGTCGGCCAGCCATCACCACAGGGCAAGTCCAGCAGCCACCTTTTTTTCCAAGCCACGTTGCAAAGGGAGGCCATGGACTGCTTGCAAGCCGGGAAAAGCCATGGCCGCCAATCTCATCCACCGCCCTCGGCGTGGTTGGATGCATGTATCCCGTGAGGTCGAGATGGCGCCCACCATGAGTAGTGGACGGAGTTGCTGGAACCGCCAGCAGAGGTGCTACGACAAAGATGGCGGAGATGCCGCATCCGTCGCCGGTGAAGCTGCATCCGCCCGGCAGTCTTTGTAACGACATGGCGGAGGTGTTGCATCCATCGCCGGGAAGCTGCATCCCCGCCGGGCGGTGCTGCGACGACATCACGATGGGTCATGGGTGAGGCTGGAACTGCTCGGAGGCGCTGCATCCATTTGCCGCAAAGCTGCATCCATGCTCAGCAAAGCTGCATCGATCGCTCGATTTTGCATTTTTGCTACCACTATTTATTTTTTTGCTGGAATGAGCACAAGTTTTTGCTACCACTGGTTTTTGGGTTTGCTTGAACCAACCCCAATTTTGTAATTTTTGCTACCACCGGCGTTTTAGTTTGCTAGAGCGAGCTTCATTTTTTGCTACCATCGGCATTTTTTGATTTGCCATAACGTCTAATTTGCATGATTTGCTACCACTGTATATTTGATTTGCTGGAGCTAGTGCCATTTTTTGCTACAACCGTCTTTTTTGGATGCGAACTACAGCACCGTCGCCATTGAATCTGCAGGGAGGCGAGGGGGAGGCAACACCGGCAAGGGATGAGCGTCGGCGGCGATTGTCGACGGCGGGGGATGGCGAGCTCCGAGGCCGGTCGTCTCGCTCGGGGTAATCTACGCGGGGTCGCTCAGGATAATCAACGCGGGCCTGGGGCCGGCTGTGTCGCTCGGGAAAAAGAGGAAGGCAAGAGATGGGAAGAAGATGATGCGGAAGCCAGATCAAATGGCTTTGTTGTGCTGTATCGGGCGGCTGGGGTGCGACCGGCCCAACTATTGGGCCGGCGCGCCGGCGCCTAGTAGTTGCGTTACGGTTTTGGTTAGTTTGGTACAGTATGTGAGTTCTTCTTGCGTCCAGCAAAGGAAAAAAGAAGATCTCAAACAAAAAGTTGGAGTTTTAGAAGCGTTCGGTTTGAGGATTAGATCGGGCTTGGCTGACGTGTTCCAGGCAAAACAAAAAGCATAGAAAAGAAAACACCAAATTGGAAGATGTCTTCCGCATGGTTTTCTCAGCTGGATGAGAAGTGTAAGGATTGTGCTCGGATTGAGATAGCTGATATACAAAAGATCATGAAAGAGATGCAGGCGGAATTAAAAAAGCCTATTATAGTTTTTTCCGTCCATACTGTGCAGCCTTCCGTGAAGGTGCTTTCCAAGGTCACATCCATGGTTCACATAGATGATGTCAACGAGGCAGCGACAACTCGTAATGATTAAAGAAGGACAAGGCTGATGTTGACACGATTTTAGTGGATGATGTTGTACCATTGATTGGGCTAAATGTGCAACTCAAACGGGTACATGGCGATGCCTGCATGACAGTTGATAGAGGTCAGCGTTGGAATTTATTTCAGACATAGTGCATGATCAAGGGCAAGGCGTGCAAGTTGATGATTGATGGTGGTACACTAGTGTAGAACCGGGTTTTAGCACCGGTTCATTAGGGCCTTTAGTGCTGGTTACATGCTTAGAATCTTAAAGTCATGAGACTAAAGCACTTCTCCCTTTAAGTACCGGTTCAACACGAACCGCCACTAAAAGGGTCACCACGTGCACGAGCCAGCGTGGGGAGAGACCTTTAGTACCGGTTGGTAACACCAACCGGTACTAAAATGTTTGGGGGTTTTGGTTTTATGATTTATTTTCCCTTTAATTTTGTGTTTTCCATTTAATTTTCATTTCCTGCTATTTTACGATACTACATATTGTACACGTTATGCATATATATAAATAGAATTTCTCGTAGAACCGATCATATATACAATTTGATATATACAATTTCTCCTACAATTTGCAGATCATTACATGGAGGCATTACTGCGGTAGCGGGCAATGGAACTTTTTTTTTGGGATCTATGACCTGGTCGAGCAGAAATCCCGCTATTTTCTCTTGAAGTGCTCGTACGCGAGCCTCCGGTAGTAGCTGATCCCGCATCTCCTTCATCTTTAAAGAAGAGACCAAAATATACATGTATTATAAGTTGTGTGTATATATATTAGATAATGATGTAAAACTTGTGAACAGTGTTCTGGCAAATGTACCCAGAGGTCTTTATCGGTTCTGGTCCTTTCGGTAGTCATCATGCAAATGTTCTCGCAAACGTAGAATGCACATAAATCAGTCCCCGACGCCTGCTTCAGGGCCTTTATGAGAATAAAATTCAATCAAATAATAATTAGTCAAGCATGATAATTAATGGTATTGAAACTAGAATTAAAGAGATGGCAGCTAGCTGGTACTAGCTACTTAATTAATTACCTTGGGTCGGATCCATGTCAGCTCTTTTTTCCATGGGCCATTGATAACCCACAAGTATAGGGGATCGCAACAGCTTTTGAGGGTAGAGTTTTCAATCCAAATTTATTGATTCGACACAAGGAGAGCCAAAGAATATTCTTGAGTATTAGCAGTTGAGTTGTCAATTCAACCACACCTGGATAACTTAGTATCTGCAGCAAAGTGTTTAGTAGCAAAAGTGGTATGATAATAATAGTAACGGTAGCAAAAGTAAAGATAAATGTTTTTGGGTTTTTGTAATAGTTGTATAAAGAGCAACATGAAAAGTAAATAAGTGAAGAACAATATGTGAAAAGCTCGTAGGCAATGGATCGTTGATGGATAATTATGCGGATGCGATTCCTCATGCAATAGTTATAACATAGGGTGATATAGAACTAGCTCCAATTCATTAATGTAATGTAGGCATGTATTTCGTAAATAGTCATACGTGCTTATGGAAAAGAACTTGTATGACGTCTTTTGTCCTACCCTCCCGTTGAAGCGGGGTCCTAGCGGAAACTAAGGGATATTAAGGCCTCCTTTTAATAGAGAACCGGACCAAAGCATTAGCACATAGTGAATACATGAACTCCTCAAACTACGGTCATCATCGATAAGTATCCCGATTATTGTCACTTCGGGGTTGTCGGATCATAACACATAATATGTGACTATAGACTTGCAAGATAGGATCAAGAACACACATATATTCATGAAAACATAATAGGTTCAGATCTGAAATCATGGCACTCGGGCCCTAGTGACAAGCATTAAGCATAGCAAAGTCATAGCAACATCAATCTCGAACATAGTGGATACTAGGGATCAAACCCTAACAAAACTAACTCGATTACATGGTAAATCTCATCCAACCCATCACCGTCCAGCAAGCCTACGATGGAATTACTCACGCGCGGCGGTGAGCATCATGAAATTGGTGATGGAGGATGGTTGATATTGACGACGGTGATTTAATCCCTCTCCGGAGCCCCGAACGGACTCCAGATCAGCCCCCCCGAGAGAGATTAGGGCTTGGCAGCGGCTCCGTGTCGTAAAACGCGATGAAACTCTCTCTGATTTTTTTCTCCCCGAGATGGAATATATGGAGTTGGAGTTGAGGTCGGAGGAGGTCCAGGGGGCCCACAAGATAGGAGGCCGCGCCCTAGGGGGGGCGCCCCCTTGTCTCGTGGACAGGCTGTGGGCTCCCTGGCATTAATTCTTCCGCCAAAAATTCTTATAAATTCCAAAGAGTGCCTCCGTGGATTTCCAGGACATTCCGAGAACTTTTCTTTTCTACACATAAAACAACATCATGGCAGTTCTGCTGAAAACAAGCGTCGATCTGGTTAGTTTCATTCAAATCATGCAAGTTAGAGTCCAAAACAAGGGCAAAAGTGTTTGGAAAAGTAGATACGTTGAAGACGTATCAACTCCCCCAAGCTTAAAGCTTTGCTTGTCCTCAAGCAATTCAGTTGATAAACTGAAAGTGATAAAGAAAAACTTCTACAAACTCTGTTTGCTCTTGTTGTTGTAAACATGAAAAGCCAGATTCAAGTTTCAAAGAAATATTATGAACTAACCATACTCACAATAACACATAGGCCTCACAATTACTCATATCAATAACATAATCCGCTAACGAGCCATAATAATAAAACTCGGATGACAACACTTTCTCAAAATAATTATAACATGATATAACAAAATGGTATCTCGCTAGCCCTTTCTGCGACCGCAAAACATAAATGCAGAGCACCTTTAAAGATCAAGGACTGACTAAATATTGTAATTCATGGTAAAAGAGATCTAGTCAAGTCATACCCAATATAAACCAATAATAATGAATGCAAATGACAGTGTGCTCTCCAACGGGTGCTTTTTAATAAGAAGGGTGATGACTCAACATAAAAGTAAATAGATAGGCCCTTAGCAGAGGGAAGCAGGGATTTGTAGAGGTGCTAGAGCTCGATTTTAAATTAGAGATTAAATAACATTTTGAGCGGCATACTTTCACTGTCAACGCAACAACTATGAGATGGCTGTATCTTCCATACTACATGCATTATAGGCAGTTCCCAAACAGAATGGTAAAGGTTTATACACCCCCAACCACCAACAAGCATCAACCATGGCTTGCTCGAAACAACGAGTGCCTCCAACATACAACAGCCCTGGGGGAGTTTTGTTCAATTATTTTGATTTGCTTTGATCTTTTTGGATCATGGGACTGGGCATCCCTTGCACGCCCTTTCTCGTGAATGAGGAGCGGAGTCCACTCCTCTTGAGAATAACCCACCTAGCATGGAAGATATAGGCAAACCTAATTGAAACATGAGCTGCTCGAGCATACAAAACAGAATTTCATTTGAAGGTTTGGAGTTTGGCACATACAAATTTACTTGGAACGGCAGGTAAATACCGCATATAGGAAGGTATAGTGGACTCATATGGAACAACTGGGGTTTAAGGAGTTTGGATGCACAAGCAGTATTCCCGCTTAGTACAAGTGAAGGCTAGCAAAAGACTCGAAGCGACCAATCGAGAGAGCGACAACAACAGAAACATGCATTAAAATTAATTCACACCGAGTACAAGCATGAGTAGGATATAATCTACCATGAACATAAATATCGTGAAGGCTATGTTGATTTGATTCAACTACATGTGTGAACATGTGCCAAGTCGAGTCACTCAATTCATTCAAAGGAGGATACCATCCCATCATATCACATCATAATCATTCTAATAGCATGTTGGCATGCAAGGTAAACCATTATAACTCATAGCTAATCAAGCATGGCACGAGCAACTATAATCTCTAAATGTCATTGCAAATATGTTTACTTCATAATAGCTGACTCAGGAACGATGAACTCATCATATTTACAAAAACAAAAGAGGTCGAGTTTCTCATCCCAGTAAGTCCATCATATATCGTCATTATTGCCTTTCACTCGCACGACCGAACGATGTGTATAATAATAAGAGTGCACGTGCATTGGACTAAGCTGGAATCTGCAAGCATTCAACTCAAGAGAGAAGACAAGTAATATGGGCTCTAAATTAAATAAACAATCATGCATATAAGAGACACTAAGCATTTTCAATGTGGTGTTCTCGACCCCCAAAAGAAAGAAAAGAAAATAAAACTATTTACACGGGAAAGCTCCCAATAAGTAAGAAGAAGAATTAGAAATCTTTTTGGGTTTTCATTTTAATTCTACTACAAGCATGGAAATTAAATTAACTAATTTTTGGTTTTTTTCTTAAGGTTTATCAAACACACAAGAAGAAAACTAGAAAAAGAAATTTAAACTAGCATGGATAATACAATGAAAGAGTATGAGCACCGACGACTAGTGTGTGAACATGAATGTAAAGTCGGTGAGAAATACGTACTCCCACAAGCTTAGGCTTTTGGCCTAAGTTGGTCTAATACCAAGGACCGCCTGGCTGATATCCATAAGTGAAACTGGGGTTGTACTGAGATGCAGAGGCAACCGCCTCCTGAGCAGCAGCGTGTCGGCGAGCTGCCTCCATTCCCCTCTCGTATTCAGTTGCTTCTTCCCTGGTGACAACATATCTTCCTTTTGCCTGATAATCAAAAAGGTAGGGAGCAGGAAGAGTAACAGGGACGGCGCTGCGTCTGTCATAGATTAGTCGATAATGGAGGAATTGTTCATTCCTCTCAAGAAAATGATGATCGCACATAGCTTCTTTATCCAAATAAACTGGAGGTAAAATCATATCCCCCTCTCTGGAGCTATATTAAGAAAGTTAGCCACACGGGTTGCATAAATTCCTCCAAAGAAATCTCCCCTTCTACTATTATTCTGCAACCTACGTGCAACTATTGCCCCCAAGTTATAACCCTTGTAACCTGACACAACACTCTTGAGGACACAAAGATCAGGAGAACACATGTGACATACTTCGTCCTTACCGTTAATGCATCTACCAATAAAGAGAGAAAAATAATGTATAGCAGGAAAATGAATGCTCCCTATGGTAGCTTGTACTACGTCCCTAGATTCTCCCATAGTAATACTAGCAAGAAAATATCTAAATTAAGATTTGGGAGGATCATTAATATTACCCCACTGCGGGAGTTTGCAAGCTGTTGCGAAATCCTCTAAATCCATGGTATAAGATGTATCATAAATATCAAACATGACACTAGGAGAATTACGCGCAGAAATATATTCGAACCTCCGTAGAAAGGAATCGGTCAATTGATAATATTGAGGACACTTATCTTGTAAGAAGTCCTCCAGCTCGGCATTACGCACATATGCGTCAAATTCCTCCTTGAAGACTGCTTCGACCATAAAATCATCGGATGGCCACTCACAAGCCCGTACATTTGCGTCCCTTGGCAAATTAACATCTTGTTCACGTATAGCAATCCTTGGCCCTTTCTTTGCCGAGGAACCTCCTTGGTACAATCTTCCAAGCATATTTTTTTTCTGAAAATTTCTGAAATTTTAGTAACTTCAAAATAAAAGTGAATAAAACTAAACAAGATTGGTAGCAACTACTCCTACAAGTGCCTAGAGCCTATATCATGCATTGGAATTGCTTGGGACCTCAAAAATTTAACATGCAAGCTCATGAACATGGTCACCTATGCAGCAAAAATTTGCAATGAATAAAGCACTAGAACAAAAACTAATTGGACCAATGGAGGAGTCACATACCAAGCAACAATCTCTCAAAGCAGTTTTGCGAATGGAGCTTTGAGCTAAGAGATCGAAAATCGCAGCAAAACGAGCTAGAACTCGTGCTTGAGCTGGATAGGGATTTTTTTTGGGTAGAAGATGAAGTGTGTGGGTGCTGGCATAAGTGGAGGGGGCCACGAGGCCCACGAGGGCAGGGCGCCCTATAGGGGCGCCCTCCTCTCTCGTGGCACAGTGCTTGGCCCTCCTGCAGTGTTTTCAAGTGCCTAAAATCCTCAAATATTCCAAAAAATCATACTAGATTTGCAGGGCATTTGGAGCACTTTTATTTTTGGACTATTTTTTAATGCACGGATAATTCGTAAAAGCAGACGGGTAATACTATTTTTGCTTTATTTATTCTAAATAATGATAGTAAAAAGAGGGTATGTATAAGGTTGTGCCTTCTAGTTTCATCCATCTCGTGATCATCGAAATGAACCCACTAACAAGGTTGATCAAGTCTTGTTAACAAACTCATTCCGAATAACACGGAACCGGAGAAATTTCGAATAACACTAAGTTACCACAACGAGGATACGAAAATCCCCAACAATAAGAATATCATACTTTTTCTTGACAGTAGGGAGAGGAAATTCAAAACCTCCAAAAATAATAGTTGAAACTTTTTCAATAGAATTGATACTATGAGCTTGAGATTGTTTCCTCGAAAAGTGTACCGTATGCTCATTGCCATTAACATGAAAAGTGACATTGCCTTTGTTGCAATCAATAACATCCCCTGCAGTATTAAGAAAAGGTCTACCAAGGATAATAGACATACTATCGTCCTCAGGAATATCAAGAATAACAAAGTCCGTTAAAATAGTGACATTTGCAACCACAACAGCACATCCTCACAAATACCGTATTATAGCAGTTGATTTATCAGCCATTTGCAAAGATATTTCAGTGGGTGTCAACTTATTCAATTCAAGTCTACGATATAAAGAGAGAGGCATAACACTAACACCGCTCCAAGATCACATAAAGCAAGACTAACATAATTTCTTTTAATAGAGCATGGTATAGTTGGTACAATCGGATCTCCAAGTTTCTTTGGTATTCCACCTTTAAAAGTGTAATTAGCAAGCATGGTGGAAATTTCAGCTTCCGGTATCTTTCTTTTATTTGTGATGATATCCTTCATATACTTAGCATAAGGATTTACTTTGAGCATATCAGTTAAGCGCATACGTAAGAAATAGGTATAATCATTTCAGCAAAGCGCTCAAAATCCTCATCATCCTTTGACTTGGATGGTTTAGGAGGAAAGGGCATGGGTTTCTGAACCCATGGTTCTCTTTCTTTACCGTGCTTCCTAGTAACGAAATCTCTCTTATCATAACATTGATTCTTTGATTGTGGGTTATCAAGATCAACAACAGGTTCAATCTCTACATCATTGTCTTTGCTAGGTTGAGCATCAACATGAACATTATCATTAACATTATCACTAGGTTCATGTTCATCACACGATTGTGTTTCAAAGATCGTAAATAGAAATATCCTTTGGGATTCTCGGTGTGTCTACAGTGAGGTTCACTAGAAGCATGCAAAGTTCTATCTTTTCTTCTTCTTCTTTTTAGAAGAACTAGGTGCCTCTAAATTATTTCTCTGAGAATCTTGCTCGATTCTCTTAGGGTGGCCTTCAGGATACAAAGGTTCCTGAGTCATTCTACCAGTTCTAGTAGCCACTCTAACAGCAAAATCATTTTTATTATTTAATTAATCAAGCAAATCATTTTGAGCTTTATGTACTTGCTCAGCTTGAGTAGCAACCATAGAAGCATATTTGCTAACGCGGTGAAGTTCATCTTTAACTCTAGCCAGATTATCACCTACGCGTCCTATCTCGAAAGCATTATTCTTTAACTCTCTACCAACATAAGCATTAAAACTTTCTTGCCTAGCCATAAAGTCATCAAATTCATCTAAGCATGGGCTATGAAATTTAGTAGAGGGTATTTCAACTTTAACATATCTCAGATGAGAGAATTTACCTTTACTACCTGTGTCGGGTTATCAAGACAATGTGGTTCTTCAGGCGGTATATTAAGACCATGTATTTCTTCAATAGGTGGTAAATTCTTAACATCTTCAGCTTTAATACCTTTTTCTTTCATTGATTTCTTTGCCTCTTGCATATCTTCAGATCGAGAAATAGAACACCTCTCTTTTTGAAGTGGGTTTAGGAATAGGCTCAGAGTTGGCTCAACTGGTTCAGAATTACTTGTGAATTGGCTCAGAAGAGTCCAATTATTTTCATTAGTCAACATATTATTCAATAATATTTCAGCTTCATCGATTGTTCTTTCCCCGAAAACACAACTTGACACAACTATCCAAGTAGTCCTTGGAAGCATCGGTTAGTCCATTGTAAAAGATATCAAGCATTTCATTTTTCTTAAGAGGATGATCAGGCAAAGCATTAAGTAACCGGAGAAGCCTCCCCCAAGCTTGTGGGAGACTCTCTTCTTTGATTTGCACAAAATTATATATTTCTCGCAAGGCAACTTGTTTCTTATGAGCAGGAAAATATTTAGCAGAGAAGTAATAAATCATATCCTGGGGACTACGCACACAACCAGGAGCAAGATAATTATACCAAGTCCTAGCATCACCCTTTAATGAGAACGGAAATATGTTAAGGATATATAAATAGCGAGACTTCTCATCATTAGTAAACAAGGTGGCTATATCATTCAACTTGGTAAGATGTGCCTCAACAGTTTCAGATTCAAGGCCATAAAAAGGATCAGATTCAACTAAAGTAATAATACCAGGATCAACAGAGAATTCATAATCCTTATCAGCAACACAGATAGGTGAAGTAGCAAAAGCAGGATCGGGTTTCATTCTAGCATTAAGAGACTGCTGCTTCCATTTAGCTAATAATTTCTTAAGATCATTTCTATCATTGCAAGCAAGAATTTCCATAGCAGCTGCTTCATTCATAACATAACCCTTAGGAACAACAGGTAATGCATAATCATTGGGGGAACCTTCATCATCACTATCATCAATAATAGGTTCTTCAATATTTTCATTCCCCCTAACTCTAGCAAGTTGTCCATCAAGAAATTCACCTGATGGAAAAGTAGTATCACACACAAAAGTAGTTTCATCATGCATAGCAGAAGTGGTATCATCAATAACATGCGACATATCAGAATTCATAGCAGTTGCAGGTTTAGGTCTCGCAAGCTTACTAATAACGGAAGGAGAATCTAGTGCAGAGCTAGATGGCAGTTCCTTACCTCCCCTCGTAGTTGAGGGCAAAATCTTGGTCTTAGCGTCTTTCAAGTTATTCATAGTGATCAACAGATATAAATCCCAAGTGACTCAGAGAATAGAGCTATGCTCCCCGGCAACGGCGCCAAAAATTAATCTTGATAACCCACAAGTATAGGGGATCGCAATGCTTTCGAGGGTAGAGTATTCAACCCAAATTTATTGATTCGACACAAGGAGCCAAAGAATATTCTTGAGTATTAGCAGTTGAGTTGTCAATTCAACCACACCTGGATAACTTAGTATCTGCAGCAAAGTGTTTAGTAGCAAAAGTGGTATGATAATAATAGTAACGGTAGCAAAAGTAAAGATACATGTTTTGGGTTTTTGTAATAGTTGTAACAAGAGTAACGGAAAAGTAAATAAGCGAAGAACAATATGTGAAAATCTCGTAGGCAATGGATCAGTGATGGATAATTATGCCGGATGCGATTCCTCATGCAATAGTTATAACATAGGGTGATATAGAACTAGCTCCAATTCATTAATGTAATGTAGGCATGTATTCCGTAAATAGTCATACGTGCTTATGGAAAAGAACTTGTATGACGTCTTTTGTCCTACCCTCCGTTGAAGCGGGGTCCTAAGCGGAAACTAAGGGATATTAAGGCCTCCTTTTAATAGAGAACCGGACCAAAGCATTAGCACATAGTGAATACATGAACTCCTCAAACTACGGTCATCACCGAGAAGTATCCCGATTATTGTCACTTCGGGTTGTCGGATCATAACACATAATAGGTGACTATAGACTTGCAATATAGGATCAAGAACACACATATATTCATGAAAACATAATAGGTTCAGATCTGAAATCATGGCACTCGGGCCCTAGTGACAAGCATTAAGCATAGCAAAGTCATAGCAACATCAATCTCAGAACATAGTGGATACTAAGGATCAAACCCTAACAAAACTAACTTGATTACATGGTAAATCTCATCCAACCCATCACCGTCCAGCAAGCCTACGATGGAATTACTCATGCACGGCGGTGAGCATCATGAAATTGGTGATGGAGGATGGTTGATGATGACGACAGCGACGAATCCCCCTCTCCGGAGCCCCGAACGGACTCCAGATCAGCCCCCCCCCCCAAGAGAGATTAGGGCTTGGCGGCGGCTCCGTGTCGTAAAATGTGATGAAACTTTCTCTCTGTTTTTTTTCTCCCCGAGACGGAATATATGGAGTTGGAGTTGATGTCGGAGGAGGTCAAGGGGGCCCACGAGATAGGAGGCCTCGCCCTAGGGGGGGGCGCCCCCTGTCTCGTGGACAGGCTGTGGGCCCCCTGGCATTAATTCTTCCGCCAAAAATTCTTATAAATTCCAAAAAGTGCCTCCGTGGATTTCCAGGACATTCCGAGAACTTTTCTTTTCTACACATAAAACAACATCATGGCAGTTCTGCTGAAAACAACGTCAGTCCGGGTTAGTTTCATTCAAATCATGCAAGTTAGAGTCCAAAACAAGGGCAAAAGTGTTTGGAAAAGTAGATACGTTGGAGACGTATCAACCATCAACCTGTTTGATGAACTTTTGACAAGCCCTTCCCGCCGGCAAAGAAAATGAATAAAGGAGTTATTAATTAGTTGATATTAGGAAATGACGAACTAAAGAGGTCGACATATAGTTCGATAATGATTGAAATTACCTGTTGACCATCCCCTTCACGATTTTGTAGTCAGTGTCTTTTTTAAGCAGTGAGTCCAGTACTTGAACTTTTCCCTCATCAACTTCAACGATTAACAACATCTAGTGGTAACTGCATGCGCACACGTTTGCATGTATAATTAAGCGGGCATGTGCATAACTCATCAACTACCCTAAACCCTATACACTTTTTTAACATCTAGCTAGTAAGCAAAAACGAAATTTGTAGTACAAGACAATGTGACTCACCGAAGTTGTGAGGAAGTAGTATTTCCGGACAGGCATTTAGGCGCTTCAAGAACTCTAGCAAGCTTTTCTCTGTGTATGGTCGATCATATTCTTGTGACCATGTCTTTTCATTAATGCAATTTGTGTCAATGAAACCAATGACATAGCGTCCAGATTTTTTCATTTCAAACATCTTCATTATGTATAATACCACAGAAGAGAATATAGTGAGGATAATTACAGGTAATGAATAGAACGAGCACTACAACTAGCTAGAGAATTAAATTAATTACAAAAAGAAACCACTTACAAACAATAGAAACTGACGATAGATTTGTCGAGTGCGTCTTGATTGAATAACTGAAACATTTCTTGAAATTCAACCCACAGATCTTTTTCATGGTAGTAATAGCCTTCAGGTACTTTCACCATGAGGGACTCTCGATCGGTAGTCTTGACTTATTTCATGTACCATTCATGCAATTGGTACATTCTCTTTGTTAGAAGCTTGACCTCCTCAGGCTTCACCATAGGCTGGCCGCAGGCATATTTCCGGTTTATGTCCTCCTCTCTAATCATATCCATGGGCTCGATCTCTAGGAGTTGATAAACAGTGACACCGGCCTCTTCAGCCATCCTTCTATGAGCGTCGGTTATTACCAGCTGATCGGCGCCGGTACTCGCATGTGTTGGTACAATGAGCGGGGAATCGATTGCACCGCCTGTTCTCCCAGCAGGGGAACAGTTTTCCCGCTTTTTTTTGGCAGCTGCTTGGCTGGAGCTCGAACTCGACTCATTATTTTGTGCTTGATATCCCTTCCTGATTTGGCGCTCATAGTCTGAGTCCCTAGGCTTGGGAGCTGGTGCTCGAGCCATGCGAATGAAGTGGTCAACGACATGCTCAGGCACTTTTTCCTTTGGCGGCGGTGTCGGTTTCGGTCCAAAATGGGCCCTCACTTGGGCTTGGCATTCGTCTTTGTTTTCCTCCACAGTCAGGTCATAAGGCCTCTTCAGAAGAGGCGCGGGGCTTGGACCAAATTGAAATCGCTTGCCTCATGTACCTTTACTTGTACCGCTAGCCACCATAGCTGCAGCGGCTCTCTTCTGTTGTTGTTTAGGCGGTGGAGCCCGCTGAGCGGTGGAGACAGCTGACGTGCCTGACTTGGAGGAGGAGGAGTGGGCTGACTTGGTGCCAGACTTGGAGGAGGAGGAGTGGACTGACGTGTTGGCATACTTGAAGGAGCAGGACTCTGCTGAGGCGGTGGCTGATGACTTGGAGGAGCGGGAGTCTGCTGACGCGGTGGCGGACTTCGAGCAGGAGTCGGCTGACGCGGTGTCGGTGGCCTTGGAAATATGATGCAATCCTTTCTCCATAGAATGATACAATGTATGGCCTCTCCCAGTGTGTGCTCGTTGTCACCTCCAGGAATGTCAAGCTCTAGCCTCGAATATTGTGCCACCATTTCATCAACCATGACACGAGCATAGCCAGCTGGAATCGGGTTGCAATGGAAGGTTGCTTCAGGGGGATTTGTATAAGCAATGGCATCCGCCACCTTCATGGATATGTTCATCATTTTGAAGTGTAGCTCACAATTAGTGTTATCCATGATGTCATCCACATGGTATCTATCCAGCAGTGCCTTGCCCGGGGCGGAACCCACGCCGCTTCTCAACATGGATGGGACGGTGCTATCCAATGCTGGATCCGCTAGCTGCTGCCGCTGCTGAGCCCCCTTTCTTGGCTAAGTGAGTTGATCTGCTGCTGCCGCTGGAAGTGCCAACTCCGTGTGCGCTGATTCTAGGCCTTTAAGGCGTTCTGCTTCCTGCTTCCTCTGCTCCTCCTCCAGCTTCTGAAGGAAATATGCCCTAGAGGCAATAATAAAGTTGTTATTTATATTTCCTTATATCATGATAAATGTTTATTATTCATGCTAGAATTTTATTAAACGGAAACTTAGTACATGTGTGAATACATAGACAAACAGAGTGTCCCTAGTATGCCTCTACTAGACTAGCTCGTTTTAAGTTTCCTAACCATAGACATGTGTTGTCATTTGATGAACGGGATCACATCGTTAGAGAATAATGTGATGGACAAGACCCATCTGTTAGCTTAGCACTATGATCATTTAGTTTATTGCTATTGCTTTCTTCATGACTTATACATGTTCCTATGACTATGAGATTATGCAACTCCGGAATACCGAAGGAACACTTAGTGTGCTATCAAACGTCACAACATAACTTGGTGATTATAAAGATGCTCTACAGGTGTCTTCGATGGTGTTTGTTGAGTTGGCATAGATCGAGATTAGGATTTGTCACTCCGAGTGTCGGAGAGGTATCTCTGGGCCCTCTCGGTAATGCTCATCACTATAAGCCTTGCAAGCAATGTGACTAATGAGTTAGTTGCAGGATGATGCATTACGGAACGAGTAAAGATACTTGCCGATAACGAGATTGAACTAGGTATGATGATACCGACGATCGAATCTCGGGCAAGTAACATATCGATGACAAAGGGAACAATGTCGGTGTCAAAACCGGCGGATCTCGGGTAGGGGGTCCCGAACTGTGCGTCTAAGGCGGATGGTAACAGGAGGCAAGGGACACAATGTTTACCCAGGTTCGGGCCCTCTCTATGGAGGTAATACCCTACTTCCTACTTGATTGATCTTGATGAATATGAGTATTACAAGATTTGATCTACCACGAGATCGTAGAGGCTAAACCCTAGAAGCTAGCCTATGGTATGATTGTTGTTGTCCTACGGACTAAACCCTCCGGTTTATATGGACATCGGAGGGGGCTAGGGTTATACAGAGTCGGTTACAACAGAAGGATATCTACATATCCGTATCGCCAAGCTTGCCTTCCACACCAAGAGAGTCCCATCCGGACACGAGACGAAGTCTTCAATCTTGTATCTTCATAGTCCAACAGTCCGGCCAAAGGATATAGTCCGGCTGTCCGGATACCCCCTAATCCAGGACTCCCTCAGTAGCCCCCGAACCAGGCTTCAATGACAACGAGTCCGACGCGCAGATTATCTTCGGCATTGCAAGGCAGGTTCTTCTCCAAATTCCGAATACTTGTTTGAATAGTGTCCGGCTTCCCATAAATGTTGCACTCCTTGGCTTCTGCGCCTAATAATGGAGATCCTCCATGCATTGAGCGAATGCGAGAAGCTGGGGCATTTTTACAATTGCCACCCTAGCCATGTAGGAAAATCGCCCATTAAAGAGACGGGGATTCACATACCCATATCATACCATCCTCCCACAACGAGTATCCATCGGAGCATGCCTGGAAAAAATCCATTCCAACATGGCCAGTCGCCGCAGCTCCTCCTCTCGCCCCCGTAGCCCTAAGCCCGGTGATTGGAAGAAGTGTTCCGTCCCGCATAGCCAACTAGTGAGGCTACAGACCCGGGGATTTCTCCCCCAGCGCATATGGTCCCCGTTTGAGCCGGGCTTGCCACCTATAATGGCGGAGAACAAGCAGAGAGCTTCCCCAATCCCTCCAAAGAGGAAAGGGTATGCCTTGTCCCTTATTTATTAAGGGGACTAGGATTTCGAATTCACCCGTTCCTCCACGGGCTCCTGGAGTTCTACGGCCTCCAGCTGCATAATTTCACTCTTGCCTCCATATTGCACATTGCTGGCTATGTCGCTCTTCGCGAACTGTTTCTGGGCTGCGAAGCTCACTTCGAGCTATGGAAGAGGTTATTCTGCCACGTACCCCGTACACAGGAGGGGTCATTGTTTCAAGTGGGCGGAACTGAAATATGGCGCATCGCCGGGACCGGATACCTGTCTGGCACCCCGAAGAAGGCATCCGAAGACTGGCCTTCAGAGTGGTTCTATATAGAGGACGTCCCTCTTCCGGATCCTATTCGGATCGGCCTTCCTGAGTTTAATAATGTTCCTCTGAACAAACGCCTAAGCTGGCGACCAAGGAGCGCTCAGGAGGAAGATGATAGAGACGTTTCTTACCTGATGAGCCGGATAAAGGTGCTGGCTCTATCAGGGTGACTACAACCGGGTTATGTCAATATGCATTATGCGAGGGGTGCAACCGCTTCAATACCGAGGCCGCCCAATGTGGGACATTAACGGGGAAGACGATGCCACCCGCTGCGGCCGTAAGGGGCCGGACTCCGTTGCCGCTCTGGCAAAAATGATGTCCGGTCTGTACAAGGGAGAGGAAGAGGAGTTCCTCCGCATCAAACCGCAGACGGATTCTCCATGTACAATCCTCCGAGCTGGGTAAGCTGCCACTTTTCATGCCTTTCCCTTCCGCATTTCCACAATAAATGTCTTATTTTGCCCGTTCACCGCAGGAGCTGCGTAAGGCAGTAAGGAAGATAAATAGCCCACCTCCACAACCAGAGGAACCTGAACGGTCCCTCGACCCCGGCCTTCAAGAGGATCCAGACATATTCGTGGAGCTAATCGATATGATATTTTATCAATTAAGCCGTGATGAGGCCATGGTGGCTATCACAGCCGACTATCCGGGGCTACTCCCTGCCTCGCAGGTAAGTGAGACCAGGGGCCCAACCTTTGAGAAGCATCCCTTTCCATGCACCTTACCTTCCATATCTGCACGGTGTCTTACAGGGAAGGTCCTCCAGACGCCATGCCGAGCCCGTGGCGAGTTACCAGCAAGGGGTACCGAGGCCAGGCAGGCTGAAAAGAAAAGCGGTTCGGACTGAGACGCCGGTGCAGAGGTACGATATAAAACCTCACTCCGTGGGTTTGTCTTTGAAAACATAATAACAACCATGTTTCCCATAAGGAAAAATACTCGCCGGACTATATCCGGAGAAGTTGCCGATCACGCCTCCACTAGCTGGGCTCCAGGGCCGGACACGGAGGCGGGGCACGCGTCGGACGTTCCTCCTAGAGAGGTTGCAGATGAAATCTCCGCTACAAATTCCGAAGTGGAGAGCGCCATGAATCACAGGCGCCGCCGGGCCGTACTCCGTGACGCTTGTTTCTCCCAAGAGGCATTTGATGCCTTCAATTCGGGAGACGCGTACATCCGTGCTGCTCAAAATGGTCTTGCCAGAGCCACAGACCAGTATGTAAAGGATATACGGGTAAGAAAATTTGATGATTATATATATCAGTAGCCCCTGAGACTTGAAACAGTTGGCACAACTGATTTAAGGATCATTATCTGTGCAGGTTCTTATAGAGAAGAATACCCAATTGTCTCAAGAGCTGGAAGAGTGCAAGGCCCAGCTACGGGCCGCAGTGGCCGCATTGAAGGAGTCCGAGAAGGCCCCCTCTGGTAACACCTGCTTTAAAGAATGACATGTACCATATAGGATGCGGCATGCATGCAATTCTGACGATAAATATTGCAGATGACGCCGGAGTGAATCCGGATGAGCAACATGTCATACGGCAATGGAAGGCGAAGCGTGCTTACAAAGGTTAGGCAGGAGAAAGCGATCTCCAAGATGCCAATACCCAGCTGAGCGTGGAACTAAAGGATGTTCGCGCCCAACTATGGGACTCCGTGAAGGAGAACAAGCGGCTTCGACGCGGCATTTTCAGTAAGTGCTTGAACGAACTTCAAAAAGAGTTCGGCGAAGAAGCCAGCTAACAGAGTTATGTCTACAGGTATGCTGACAGGTCGTCCCACTAACGAGATGCCCGGGTCTGCGGGTGATCTTCTACCAGAGCTCTCACAACTGCACGAACAAGTTCGCCAGGTGATGCAAGGTATTGCCCAGGCCATGTGGCCATCCGTCTCCCTGCCCGAAGGCCTTGCAGGACTTGCAGAGAAGCTCAAGGGAGCGCGGCGGCGCTTCCGATTATGGAAGGTATCGGCCTGCCGTCAAGGTGCCAGGAAGCACAGGCCATGGTGAAGACGCGGTATACCAAGGCTGACCCAGACCACATGGCTGAGGTCGGACCTGTGGGGCCCAGTGGGAAAGAAATCCCTGTCAGTTTGGTGTATCACCAAGTAGAGTTAGCCGCCAAGTATTCCCAACAGGATTGTAGGCTAGATAGCCTGTTGGATGGCATAGAAGAAGAATTTAATCAATCTAAGTGACTATGTAATTTGAATGACATGTGACATGTAGAATGTCTCTAGCAGGATTGTAAATCATTTGTCATGGCAGACCTTTTCGCTTCAACCTCTGGACCCAATAGTCCGGAGTGTATCCGAATACCAGCTCAGTTATGTAAAAACCGGGGTATGCGTGGAAACCAGGCGTAGGGGTCATAAGTGCTTGAACAGACAAGTACCCAACTAGTTATGTTATATTACATGGGTAGTAAGAAACATCTTCGAGGGAGAATAGTTCCGTTAAGGGTTCCTTTCCCTGGGTACGCATGCCCTAATGTGCATGTCCGAACTGCGAGGAGAGACACAGACAAAAACATCTGGGGCAAGTGGAAAAAATAAAAAGTCATCTTTTATTCACCGACCGAATATTCCCTTAAGAACGCTAGCTTCGGCTTCACCCAGTCTGAGGTACACATCCGGCTGACCCGGCCGTAACAATCGCAGAGGTGCTCCCCTTATGCCCTAGCCGAATTAATGGGAACATAGGGCATAAATACAAGAGCCAGGCAACCCAGCTTGGCCAAAACTTAAGTCATATCGATGCATATAGTGGCGAAAAAAGGGTACATGCGGAAGAATAACACATGTGCGGGGCATGAAGCCCATAAAATATTTAAGCTTCTCTATAGGAAGCCCCCAGGTATAATGAGCGTGGCTGGCGCGTCAAGATTGTGTAGTCAAAACACAGTTTAGCCCTTCAAGGCCTCGAAAGAAAAGGGGAAGGAAGGAAGAAAGAAAAGACAGATACGAATGTATAAAAATTTGACAGAGGTAAGGAGATGAACACGGAGTCCGGTACTAGGCATAGAATCTTCGGAGTCTAGCTGCGTTCCATGGATTTGTCTCGAGGCGGTTGTTCGATGCATCCTGCAGACGGTACGCTCCACCGGTTAAGACCTGGTCAATAATGAAGGGCCCCTCCCATTTGGGCTTGAGCTTTTCCTTTTTCTTATCCGGTAGGCGTAGAACGAGTTCGCCAACATTATAGGTTTTGGCACGTACTTCTCTACTTTGGTATCTTCTAGCCTGTTGCTGGTAGAATGCGGAACGAGCTTTTACCACGTCACGCTCCTCCTCGAGGGCGTCCAAACTGTCTTGCCGATCGAGCTTGGCCTCTCTCTCTTCATACATGCGCACTCGAGGTGAGTCATGAATTATGTCGCAGGGCAGAACCGCCTCTGCGCCGTACACCATAAAGAACGGTGTGTATCCGGTAGTGCGATTCGGCGTGGTCCGCAACCCCCAGAGTACGGAGCCGAGCTCCTCAACCCAGTGCGTGTTATATTCCTTTAAGGACCACACTAATCTGGATTTGATGCCGCTCATGATAAGACCATTTGCTCGTTCGACTTGACCGTTAGTTTGTGGATGATAGACAGAAGCATAATCGAGCTTGATGCCCATGTTGCTGCACCATAGTTTCACCTCGTCGGCAGTGAAGTTTGTGCCGTTGTCAGTGATGATGCTGTGGGGGACACCATAATGGTGTACAACCACGGATATAAAGTCTATCACTGGTCCGGATTCGGCCGTTTTAACAGGTTTGGCTTCTATCCATTTGGTGAATTTATCCACCATTACCAGTAAGTATTTTTTCTTATGGGTTCCCCCTTTAAGGGGTCCAACCATGTCAAGCCCCCAGACCGCAAAAGGCCAGGTAATGGGGATTGTTTGTAGGGCGACGGGTGGCATATGGCTTTGGTTTGCAAAAAGCTGGCAACCGACACAACGTTGGACCAAGTCCTGTGCGTCTGCTCGGGCCGTCGGCCAATAAAATCCTGTACGGAAGGCCTTACTTACGAGGGCCCGGGCTGCGGCGTGGTGGCCACCGAGTCCGGCGTGAATTTCTGCCAGAAGCTTCCGCCCTTCCTCTTCGGAGATGCACCTTTGAAGGACTCCGGTGGTGCTTTTCCTATAGAGCTCTCCCTCGTGGACCTTGTAGGCTTTAGATCGTCGCACGATGCAGCGTGCCTCATTTTGGTCCCTGGGAAGTTCCTGCCTGGTTAGGTAGGCCAGGAATGGTTCAGTCCATGGGGCGATGACGACCATTATTACGTGGGTTGAAGGTGTTATTTCGGTGGCGGAGCCGCCGATTATGTCAGAGTGTTCGGTATCTGGCGTTGTAGCCGGGTCCGGACTGTTGTTGCTTGTTTCCCCTTCCCATGCCACGGATGGCTTAAACAGCCTTTCCAAGAATATGTTGGGTGGGACGGATCGCGCTTAAGCGCCGAGCACGAACAGGGCGTCCGCCGCCCGATTGTTTTCCGAGCTACATGGTGGAATTCGAGCCCCTCGAACCGAGCTGACATCTTGAGTACGGCATTGCGATAAGCCGCCATTTTTGGATCTTTAGCGTCGAAGTCTCCATTTATTTGGGATATTGCGAGGTTCGACTCCCCGGGCACCTCCAGGCGTTGAATGCCCATGGAGACTGCCATCCAGAGACCATGTAACAAGGCCTCGTATTCGGCGGCATTGTTGGAGTCTGTATACAGTATTTGGAGTACATATTGGATTGTATCTCCGGTAGGAGACATCAAGATGACGCCAGCCCCCAGGCCGGCCAACATTTTAGAGCCGTCAAAGTGCATAATCCAATTGGAGTATGCGCCGTATTCCTTAGAGAGTTCGGCTTCTGTCCATTCGGCGACAAAATCGGCCAATACCTACGACTTAATAGCTCGCCGAGGTTTATATGTTATGTCGAGCGGAGGAGCTCTATGGCCCATTTGGCAATCCGGCCTGTGGCGTCGCGGTTGTATATTATGTCGTTCAGTGGCACTTCAGAGGCCACTGTAATTGAACACTCTTGAAAGTAGTGTTGTAGTTTCCGGGATGCCATGAATGCCGCATACGCTATCTTTTGATAATGCGGGTACCGTGATTTGCATGGGGTGAGGACAGTGGATACATAATATACCGGCCTTTGAAGGGGGAATTTATGTCCGTCCGTTTCTCGTTCGACGACGAGCGCTGCGCTTACGACTTGATGAGTCGCCGCTATATATAGCAACATCGGTTCGCCGATGTTTGGCGCGGCCAGGATTGGGTTGGTGGCCATTATGGCTTTTATTTCTTCCAGTCCGGCCGTGGCAGCATCCGTCCACTCGAAGTGTTCGGTGCGCCGAAGAAGGCAATAAAGGGGTAGTGCCTTTTCTCCTAATCGGGAGATAAAGCGACCTAAGGCCGCAACGCATCCAGTTAATTTCTGGATTTGCTTGAGGCTGTTGGGATGGCCAATTGTGACAGGGCTCGGATTTTAGCCGGATTTGCTTCAATCCCTCTACTGGATACGATGAAACCCATGAGCTTTCCGGCGCGCACGCCGAAAACGCATTTTTCCGGATTGAGCTTGATGTCGTATGTTCGGAGGTTGTTGAACGTAAGCCTCAAGTCGTCTATTAAAGAGTCGACGTGTCTGGTTTTGATGACCACATCGTCTACGTATGCTTCTACTGTTTTGCCGATTTTCTTTTCCAGGCATGTCTGAATCATGCGTTGATACGTTGCACCGGCGTTCTTAAGCCCGAAAGGCACTGTGTTGAAACAGAAGGGGCCGTATGGCATGATAAACTATAACACCCCAAAAATTTAACCATATTTTGCTTATTAAAATTTTGCCAGGGAATTAAAATTTGGTTTCCTTGATTTATCTTTGATGTCAGAACCCATCTTTTCCTTAATATTGTGGGTTTTTACCTCAAGTGGAAACTTTCCAAAAATGTTATTGGACTTGTATACTCTCTCAATAAAACAATTCCTTGTCAATGAATTTATTGCATAATTATTTTTCCCTGAGCTCTATTTCTCTAAAAATGATTTTTCATAAATTTTGGAGCCTCTTTTGCACTGCAACCATTTGATAAATGCATTTAAAATTTGCACCAAAATTTGGGGATGTCATGTGATGTTTTTAAATCACTTTGATGCAAAAATATCTTTTATTCATTGGAGATTTTGAGCTCTACCCCAAGTTTTCAAATCTGGTCCAGACTTCACTTTTACACTACAGCCTATTTAAATATTCCTTTAAAACTTCCACCAAAATTAGGGGATGTTAGTAGGAGCATATTATTCAACTTTATGCAAAAACCTATGAGTGTGCTTTGAAATATTTGAGCAAACCATCCTCTTTTGCTCTCTGGACCAGATTGGCATTTTTCACAGCAACCACATTTTACTTTGCTCTGTTACCCATGATTCTTTTTCCTGCTTGTAGCCCATCCTACAAAACCCTTAAGTCCAGGAGAGTGGCCCCATTGGAGTATGTTTGGTCCATGAAATGATGTCCTGTTCTTTCTGACCAGATTTGGTTTTCTCAAATATTTGCACTAGCAAGTTTCTAGCTTTGGCCAACTAAACTTGCCACCATCACCTACATCTAAAGAGACCCCAATCTGGAGATTTTGGCCACTCCAAGAACTGCCTAGATGCCTCTAGCATTTTGTCAAACACTTTGTGTGCATAGCCAGATTTGGCATGATTTTAGTTGGCTTTGTGAACTTGATCCCCTGACCAAACCATCATGTCCACTAATCCCCTAGCTAGTGATAACCTAGCCCTGTTAATTTGTGTTTGCATCCAAGCCTCCTAGCTCACCAGGGCATTTCGTTGCGCGGTCACCGTGCATGCTCTGGGTGCGGCCAGAGCGCGCGTTTTGCACGTGCGTGCGCCCGAGCCACCGCGTCCCACTTCCGCCTCCCCGCGCTCATTCTGGCCACTCCCCTCGCACAGCCTGCACGCCCGACCCCTCCCTCACTGCAGAGCCGCCCCTGGAGCCCTACAGCATCGCCGTCAGGTCGGCCGTGGCCACTAGTGGCCGGCCATAGAAGGCCCCGGGCGTGGCAGCACCGCCCGAGCCACCCGCGCGCGCCAGCTCACCCCGTGAGTAGTGTGTGGTTCGTCGGAATGCGCCGGCCAGCTCCACGTCGCCCTGCTAACTTTAGCGAGGCGGTTCGCCGATCTTATCTCCGTCCGCCGCGGGAACCGACCTCGGCCGTCTATAAAAGGAGACCCCGAGCGCGTCCAATCCCTCAGGCAACCTCACACCATCCTCCTAGTGCTCCCTTAGCCTGCAATCGACCTGGGAAGGCCATCTTCCCTGTTTCCGGCTAGCTCGGCCGCCGCCGCCCTCCAGTGCCGTTCATCGCAACCAGGCCGTCCCCCGACCATCCAACACCACCACCCGACTCCCCTCGACCGTGCGGAGCTGCCCAACCTCTCAAACTCGCTCGAGAACCACCGTGGCACGAAGCTCCAATTCACCCGAAGCTGCCCTCCGCCGCAGAGCTCGCCGCCGATGACTCCCTCCGTCCCCACCTGCCTAGCAACCACCGGGAGGACCGCCCTGGACTGGCGGATCCATCGCCACCCTCGGAGCCCCGCGAGGAGCCGCCAATCGCCGGCGACGATCGCCGGAGTCCCGCCTCCGCTCGGGCAGAGGAAGAGGAGGGAGAGTCGACTGGTCAAAACTGACAAGTGGGCCCCATGGACCCACTGTCAGTGACCCACGCGCCCTCCATTCTGGATAAGTGAAGGCGTAAACACCAGAGTACGCCTTCGACGTGTATCTATTCAAAACGTTTTCTTTTCTTTTTCTGTTTTATTTTAAAACCAGAAATTTGACTAAACTTTGACCTGCTCTAACTTTTTAAATATAACTCCAAATGAGTTGATTCTTTTTCCTACCTTTCTCAAATTTTGCCTAGTTTACTTTCAGATTTATTTGAAAAAAAATTAGACAAATTTTTTGTATTGTTTTGAAACTATGGGTTAATTTGAATATTTTCAAAATAGGATTTTGAAGAAGAAGAAAACTTTCAAAAGTTTTAGGATGCACCCTGCCTCTACACAACTTGAAGGCAAGCATTACGAACCCTGGCATAATATTGTGTGTGTTATTTGACACGGTTACAACACCACCTCGACCACGGAGTATCCGTTATTTTATATGATGATATGTTCCTACTCATGAGTGCATATTGATGATTTCATGCTATTGGAGTTTGATATGTTTGTGATAGTAGTCACCATCATATGCCTTTCATGCATACCGGAAGGAATCTGGGAAAGCCTCTATCTTGGGTAGACATGGGCTTGTCCCTAGTCCTCCATCGAGATGGTTGTGTCCGGTACGACATGATGAGGTATGTCGAGTGGTGATTCTGTCTGTTGGTTGAAGTATAAATTGTTCTGCTAATCATGCAGGGAATACTTAAACCTCCTGAGTCGACCATAATCGAGTCTTGTTCCGGTAACCCCCATACTTGTTTCGTACTACCACTTGTCCCTGCCATAGGTAGGGTACGGTTCAGTAAGTTGTCAACCCCTTTCCTAGCACACACCGTACAGAGAGGCCATGGTGGAAGATACCGGAGGCATCTGGTAGGCATGCCACCTGGTCCGAGGGCATGGGTGTTTTCAGTTGGAGCCGAAGGGGTAGCTCCCCTAGTTTGCGTGTGTTATAAATTTTGTGATCCCATGCTAAGTCGAGGTTGTAGCCTCCCCACTTAGAGTTTCGTTTAACCGGTGTCGTGGGTGATTCCAGACACCGGTAAGTTAGGCTAGTGTGTGCGGTTAGGTGTGTTTTCAATTAAAAGGCTGTAGACGGAATTAGTCTCGGTGGACTAAAGGGATCCGTTACTCGTGGGTAAAGAGTACACCCTCTGCAGAGATTAAACATCTATTCGAATAGCCGTGTCCATGGTTAAGGACTATAGTCTGGGATGGGTCAAGTGTCGGTCTTAGTGTCGGTCTTCGGAGGAGAAACTGTTAAGCTAGAACTTGGATCATGACTTGTGACTTGTGATGATTATGTTTATTTTTATTATGGACTAACCCATTATATTATTTGAATTATCGAGTATCCCTGGGACGGTTCTACCTCCTGGATATTCACCGTGATTATTTTATAAGCCCTTTATGTGGTGTCATTTGAGACGCCTGATCGTGGCATACTTGTTATTTACTTACTTTATAAGCCCTTTATGTGGTGTCGCCGAGACGCCTGATCGCGGGTATACTTGTTATTTACTTACTTTATAAGCCCTTTATGTGGTGTCATTTGACGCCTGATCGTAACATGCTTGTTATTTATTTACTTTATAAGCCCTTTATGTGGTGTCGCTGAGATGCCCGACTGTGGCATGCTTGTTATTTATTTACTTTATAAGCCCTTTATGTGGTGTCGCTGAGACGCCCGACTGTGGCATGCTTCTTATTTATTTACTTTATAAGCCCTTTATGCGGTGTCGCTCAGACGCCCGACTGAGGCATGCTCGTTATTTACTAAACTTTCGAGGCGTCGCTTCAGACACCCGATCGGTGCATTTTATTACTACTCTGTTATTGCATATTCATGAATATAAATAACCTGCTTGCGTGCATCAGAGATTTTATTTTATGACTGACATTGTGATCATAGAACATTTCAGAGCATGATTATCGTTTGTTATATTATACCCGCGTTCATAATGTTTGCGAGTACATTCAAAAGTACTCACTGCCTTGTCCCTGGCTATTGTCTTGGCCAGATTTCTTGCATGGAGAGGAGCTTGTGCTGACAGCCCCCGGAACCCACGCTCCGGTGACTGCAGTATCACGGAGATAGGAGTTATCCATGCCAGCTGTTCCTGTGGGAAATGGAGTTCCACAGACGCTGATGATCCACCAACCGCTTCCGCCATCAACCACTAGAAACCTTGTGTTGTACTCATAGGCCAGAATGGTCTTGTACTACATATTATGTATTTTGCTTGGAGTTTTTGTATCAAGTTTGTGTCTCGCCAGCTAACAATAATCCTGGGGCTGGTGAACACAAGGGCCATTTTCTTGGAAATTAATACCCCGAAAATTCGGTCCTGACAAACTTGGTATCAGAGCCAGGCTGACCATTGGCTAATCCTATCTTAGCCAGGTCGGAAAACCTAGGCTAACTAACCCACCAGACCTCAACCTAACCCTAACCAAGCTTCTCGTGTAAGATAGCCACACAGTGATCCCGACACCTTTTGGCAGTCGGTGCCCAACCTATCAGCCTAGCCTGTCGATCGCGCGCTAGTGGCCGACACCCAATTTGTCCCTTTCGCAAGCGTGCGAAGGAAGGCTCCGTCTCCTTTTTCTATAAAAAGGGCACGCTAGCCTCAACACAGCATAGCACATCACAACCCTTTCCCCAAACCAAGCTACGATGCCTGGCCCCGTCGTGCACAATGAGACCACAACAACCAACCTTGGAGGTTTTGTGACGGTACTTGCAAACCTCACCCGCCATGCCTATGCATTAGAAGAGCCCCCAGAATATGTTGTGTACCAAGGACCCATGAACGGTGAGAGCCATCAATTCTGGGCCATTGTGCACATCTATGGTAGGGGTCTATCACCGTAACGCCCCTCTGAGTTCACCGGAAGGACAACTTCCTTTGAGCCACAAGCCATCCAACTAGCTGCTCGAGAGGCTATAGTTTAACTCTGGCACTTGTCGCCCAGGGTTAACTGCCGCTCGTTCTACTACTACCCCAGCCGTGAAGGGTATGGTAGGCCGCCCCAGGTTGCCAACGGAGATCACGAGACGGATCCTGCATTGTTGCATCTGGTGCGCTATGTCAGTGCACTAGAGGAACTGTTCGATCAAGTCACCCTTGATCTGATCGCGACTCGTGGAGAACTGATCAGCCGAGCCCTAGCAAGAAGAGAAGATGAGCCCGACGCCGACAACCCAGTCGTGCTGTTCGAACAACCGATCGAGTCCTTAAGATCTGCCCCAGCCATCGACCAAAGTACTTTGGTGTCCCCAGAAGTGCTTCGTCGCCTTTTGGGAACACGCTCCAACGAGATTGTGGCCAACAATCCCCGGGATGGTCATCATCGCTACCCCGACCATGCAGCCCCTCAACCCCCTCCAGCTAATCCCGACGGTGAAACGCGAGGAGAAGCCTCGACGTCCACAAGGCACATCCGCTTAGATATTAACGAGGTAGACTAAGTCACTCGAGTAGTACCGAGCATTAGTATTTCTACGCCCTGTAATTGTGTGATCTTGCATCGCCATAATTAATGCAGCCTGCTTGTGTGTCCCTTTTTTGAATAGTAGCCATGCATAGATATGTCAGCATGTGGTTGCATTTTTAATCCCTGGCACAGCTACCAAAACCACCCCGACGACACCCACAGTAATACGTCACCTTTGTGAGATATGTGCATCTATAGCATTGACCCCGACCCCATGAGAGCAGACTCGACAAACTAGTTACCCTCCACCGTGGTAAATGATCCAGCCCAGATAATATATAAAAGGCCACCTCGTGACCTTACCAAGTATCCCTCACCTTGAGCACCGCTCACAACCATTTCCATTGCCATGCCGAGCCCCAGTATTTATCTGAGAACTCCAAATGCAACCCCGGGTAGTTTTGTTAAAATATTGTGGGACTTTACCTGCAGTACCATGAGTGCTACCCGTCCACCCCAATACAAACTACTCAAATCGAGGATCACACCATCCACCTCGAAATATTGGGCAGTGGTGCACATCCCTCCCACATAACCAAACCAAGACCCAACGGAAGTTTCCTTCGTGGGGAAATCTATGCCAACTCCGCATATGGCCATAGAAGCTGCAGCGTATGAAGCAGTTGCTCGCCTTCGATTCGCGGTACCCTATGCCAGCGATCGAGGGTATTATTACTTTCCGAGTCGCACAGCACCCGGAGAATTAGCATCTTTTCCCGGTGGACGAATCGAGAGAGACCCAGTACTGGCCAACCTTGCCTAGTATGTCATTGCTCAAGAGCGTTTGACCCAGCGAGTAATGGGTTATCTCCATAGCCTGGCCGATTTGAATCCTCAGATCGCCATCGGCAGACCACTGAGGCCCGACCAGGAGAGGCGCATCCATCGACTAGTCAATCCGCTTCCCCCGATAGAAGAAGAGTGTGCCCCGATTCCAGAGACCTTTTCTCAGGACCCTGTCCACTTACCGTTGACATTGTAGATGTCACTGCTATGTTCATTATCCCTGCATTTATTTATGTGTTGCAACTTATGTGTGGTATCCTAAATTTGTGCGATGAATTAAAGTTTTAATTTCAATCAATGTGAGTGGTCTTTACTACGAATTTTTTTTGATTAACTATTTTCACTCGAAATAAAGTTCGAAGTGAGAATTTTCTTTTTTCCCTGAGTGGTCTCGGCATATATCTCTTCACGACATAGATTTTTTTTTTCATGCGGCACCACAGCAGACTCACAACCGCAACCACTCGACCTCGTGCACAAATTGCTAATGCTCATACACATGTTACACCTAACTGATCACCTCTGAAGGAGAGGTTAGTGGGTAATCACTCGGGTACAAGTTGCCTCCAGCACACTGACAACAATTAGTGCCTGACACCACGCTTAATCCTCATGATCACCGCCACCGTGGAGAGCTAACACTCGAGCGGCAGCATCACGACGATCATCGAGGATCATCACGCACATGAGCACGGAGAACCCCAGCAATGCCGCCAACCCTCCGCACACCAGGATCACACACCAGTCCGGCATCACCTCCGCCGTTAGAGCCTCATCTCGAGCTCCTGCAAACAGAGTGGAGGAGAAGGAAGGAGAAGAATAAGTGAGGCCAGGTGTGAGGAAGAAGAAGGAGCACCGCAGTCATTTTATATCTCGAGATTGGTGTACGGTGGGCGAGGTCCACCAGCGCCACTCGTCGCTCGATCGCCGGTGTTCGGAGGCGAATCCGCGAGCAGTGCCGACAGCGCACTGGCCCGCGAGGTGAGTGCACGCCGCACCGGCAGCTAGCACGCCGCGCACTACCGCAGTACGGCCTAGATGCCCTACGCGCTAGACGTCGCCAGTGGAGAAAGTGCAGGAAAGCGCGTGGGAGAGAGGAAGAAGAGAGAACCAGAGGTAGAAGAAGAGACCGACAGTGGACCCCGGGTCCACCTGTCAGCCATGGAGAGCACTGTGCTCTCGGGTACGACCAACGTATTTTAGAAATTTAGAATTTATTCTAAATTTACTGTATCTCTCGTTTTCCCCAAACCGTGGATTTTTCCATGCAGCACCAGCTTCCCACACTGTAGTTTTACACCACTTATTGCCCGCTCACTGTAGCCACAATTTATTGCATGAACAGGACGGTTATTTTTGTGATATTACTTTAACGGTAGGAGATATATTTAAAAAACAACTTTTAGCAAATCTCGAGGACGAGATTTTTCTTAAGGGGGGTAGTGTTGTAACACCCCAAAAATTTAACCATATTTTGCTTATTAAATTTTTCCAGGGAATTAAAATTTGGTTTCCTGGATTTATCTTTGATGTCAACACCCCTCTTTTCCTTAATATTGTGGGTTTTTACCTGAATTGGAAACTTTCCATAAATGTTATTGGACTTGTATACTCTCTCAATAAAACAATTCCTTGTCAAAGGATTTATTGCATTATTATTTTTCCCTGAGCTCTATTTCTATAAAAATGATTTTTCATAAATTTTGGAGCCTCTTTTGCACTGCAACCATTTGATAAATGCATTTAAAATTTGCACCAAAATTTGGGGATGTCATGTGATGTTTTTAAATCACTTCAATGCAAAAATATCTTTTATTCATTGGAGATTTTGAGCTCTACCCCAAGTTTTCAAATCTGGTCCAGACTTCACTTTTACACTACAGCCTATTTAAATATTCCTTTAAAACTTCCACCAAAATTAGGGGATGTTAGTAGGAGCATATTATTTAACTTTATGCAAAAACCTACGAGTGTGCTTTGAAATATTTGAGCAAACCATCCTCTTTTGCTATCTGGACCAGATTGGCATTTTTCACAGCAACCACATTTTACTTTGCGCTGTTACCCATGATCCTTTTTCCTGCTTGTAGCCCATCCTACAAAACCCTTAAGTCTAGGAGAGTGGCCCCATTGGAGTATGTTTGGTCCATGAAATGATGTCCTCTTCTTTCTGACCAGATTTGGTTTTCTCAAATATTTGCACTAGCAAGTTTCTAGCTTTGGCCAACTAAACTTGCCACCATCACCTACATCTAAAGAGACCCAAATCTGGAGATTTTGGCCACTCCAAGAACTGCCTAGATGCCTCTAGCATTTTGGCAAACACTTTGTGTGGATAGCCAGATTTGTCATGATTTTAGTTGGCTTTGTGAACTTGATCCCCTGCCAAACCATCATGTCCACTAATCCCCTAGCTAGTGATAACCTAGCCCTGGTAATTTGTGTTTGCATCCAAGCCTCCTAGCTCACGGGGCATTTTCGGCCGAAGCGGTCACCGTGCGTGCTCGGGCGCCGCCAAAGCGCTGCTTTGCATCGCAGTGCAGCCCGAGCCGCGTCCCACTACCGCCTCCCCGCGCTCATTCTGGCCACTCCCATCGCACAGCCTGCACGCCCGACCCCTCCCTCGCCGCAGAGCCATCCCTGGAGCCCTACAGCGCCGCCGTCAGGTCGGCCGTGGGCACTAGCGGCCGGCCACAGCAGGCACCGGGCGTGGCAGCGCCGCCCGAGCCACCCGCGCGCGCCAGCTCGCCCCGTGAACAGTGTGGGGTTCAACGGAATGCGCCGGCCAGCTCCACGTCGCCCTGCTAACTACAGCGAGGCGGTTCGCCGATCTTATCTCCGGCCGCCGCGAACCGACCTCGGCCGTCTATAAAAGGAGCCCCGAAAGCGTCAATCCCTCGTGCAACCTCACACCATCCTCCTAGTGCCCCTTAGCCTGCAATCGACACAGGAAGGCCATCTTCCCCGTCTCCGGCCAGCTCGGCCGCCGCCGCCCTCCGGTGCCGTTCATCGCAACCAGGCCCTCCCCGACCATCCAACACCACCACCCGACTCCCCTCGATCGTGCGGAGCTGCCCAACCTCTCAAACTCGCTCGGGAACCACCGTGGCACGAAGCTCCAATTCACCCGAAGCTACCCTCCGCCGCAGAGCTCGCCGCTGACGACTCCCTCTGTCCCCACCTGCCTAGCAACCACTAGGAGGACCGCCCTGGACTGGCGGATCCATCCCCACCCTCGGAGCCCCGCGAGGAGCCGCCAATCGCCGGCGACGATCGCCGGAGTCCCGCCTCCGCTCGGGCAGAGGAAGAGGAGGGAGAGTCGACTGGTCAAACTCGACTAGTGGGCCCGTGGACCCACTGTCAGCGACTCCACGCTACCGTCCACGCTGGATAAGTGAAGGCGTAAACACCAATGCGCCTTCGACGTGTATCTATTCGAAACGTTTTCTTTTCTTTTTCTGTTTTATTTTAAAACCAGAAATTTGACTAAACTTTGACTGGCTCTAACTTTTTAAATATAACTCCAAATGAGTTGATTCTTTTTCCTACCATTCTCAAATTTTGCCTATTTTATTTTCAGATTTATTTGAAAAAGATTCAGACAACTTTTTTGTACTGTTTTGAAACTATGGGTTAATTTGAATATTTTCAAAATAGGATTTTGAAAAAGAAGAAAAATTTCAAAAGTTTTAGTATGCACCCTGCCTCAACACAACTTGAAGGCAAGCGTTCTGAACCCTGGCATAATATTATGTGTGTTATTTGACACGGTTACAACACCACCTCGACACGGAGTATCTGTTATTTTATGTGATGATATGTTCCTACTCATGAGTGCATATTGATGATTTCATGCTACTGGAGTTTGATATCTTTGTGGTAGTAGTCACCATCATATGCCTTTCATGCATACCGGAAGGAATCTGGGAAAGCCTCTGTCTTGGGTAGACACGGGCTTGTCCCTAGTCCTCCGTCGAGACGGTTGTGTCCGGTACGGCATGATGAGGTATGTCGAGTGGTGATTACATGCATTGGTTGAAGTATAAATTGTTCTACTAATCATGAAGGGAATACTTAAACCTCCCGAGTCAACCATAGATCGAGTCTTGTTCCGGTAACCCCATACTTGTTTCAGACTACCACTTGTCCCTGCCATAGGTAGGGTGCAGTTCGATAAGTTGTCAACCCCTTTCCCTAGCACACACCGGCAGAGGCCATGGTGGAAGATCTGGGAGGCATCCGGTAGGCATGCCACCTGGTCTGGGGGCATGGGTGTTTTCGGTTGGAGCCGAAGGGGTAGCTCCCCTAGTTTGCGCATGTTATAAATTTTGTGATCCCATGCTAAGTCGAGGTTGTAGCCTCCCACACTTAGAGTTTCGCTAAACGGGTGTCGTGGGTGATTCCAGACACCGGTAAGTTAGGCTGGTGTGTGCGGTTAGGTGTGTTTTCAATTAAAAGGCCGTAGACGGAATTAGTCCTGATGGACTAAAGGAATCCGTTACTCGTGGGTAAAGAGTACACCCTCTGCAGAAATTAAACATCTATTCGAATAGCCGTGTCCATGGTTAAGGACTACAGTCTGGGATGGGTCAAGTGTCGGTCTTAGTGTCGGTCTTCGGAGGAGAACTTGTTAAACCAGAGCTTGGATCATAACTTGTGACTTGTGATGATTATGTTTATTTTTATTATGGACTAACCCATTATATTATTTGAATTATCGAGTATCCCTGGGACGGTTCTACCTCCTGGATATTCACTGTGATTATTTTATAAGCCCTTTATGTGGTGTCGCTGAGACGCCCGACTGTGGCATACTTGTTATTTACTTACTTTATAAGCCCTTTATGTGGTGTCATTTGAGACGCCTGTAACATGCTTGTTATTTACTTACTTTATAAGCCCTTTATGTGGTGTCGCCGAGACGCCTGATCGTGGCATGCTTGTTATTTATTTACTTTATAAGCCCTTTATGTGGTGTCGCTGAGACGCCTGACCAGCATGCTTCTTATTTATTTACTTTATAAGCCCTTTATGCGGTGTCGCTCGGGCCTTAATCGAGGCATGCTCGTTATTTACTAAACTTTCGGCGTCGCTTCAGACACCCGATCGGTGCATTTTATTACTACTCTGTTATTGCATATTCATGAATATAAATAACCTGCTTGCGTGCATCAGAGATTTTATTTTATGACTGACATTGTGATCATAGAACATTTCAGAGCATGATTATCGTTTGTTATATTATACCCGTGTTCATAATGTTTGCGAGTACATTCAAAAGTACTCACTGGCTTGTCCATGGCTATTGTCTTGGCCAGATTTCTTGCATGGAGAGGAGCGTTGCGCTGACAGCCCCCGGAACCCACGCGCCGGTGATAGCATTATCGCGAAGATAGGAGTTATCCAGGTCAGCTGTTCCTGTGGGAAATGTAGTTCCACAGACGCTGATGATCCACCAACTGCTTCCGCCATCAACCACTAGAAACCTTGTGTTGTACTCATAGGCCAGAATGGTCTTGTACTACGTATTATGTATTTTGCTTGGAGTTTTTGTATCAAGTTTGTGTCTCGCCAGCTAATAGTAATCCTGGGGCTGGTGAGCACAAGGGCCATTTTCTGGGAAATTAATACCCCGAAAATCCGGTCCTGACATAAACGCCGTTGCGGCTTGGTCGGACTCGGCCATCTTGATTTGGTGGTAGCTGGAGTATGCATCGAGGAAGCACAATGAGTCGTGTCCCGTGGTGGCGTTGATAATTTGATCGATGCGGGGAGGGGGAAGGGATCCTTTGGGCAAGCTTTATTGAGTTCTTTGAAGTCGACACATAAGCGCCAGGATTTGTCCTTCTTTGGTACCATCACCAGGTTTGCTAGCCAGTCCGGGTGTTTTATTTCTCTGATGAATCCAGCCTCCAATAACTTGGCTAGCTCCTCGCCCATAGCTTGTCGCTTAGGTCGGAGAAGCGCCGAAGAGTCTGCTTGACCGGCTTGAACCCTTTTAGAATGTTAAGGCTATGCTCGGCCAACGTGCATGGGATTTCTGGCATATCTGATAGGTGCCAGACAAATATATCCCAGTTCTCGCGCAAGAACTTCAGTAGTGCGGCGTCCACATCGAGGTTTAACTATGCCCCAATTGAGGCTGTTTTGGTAGGGTCCGTTGGGTGGACTTGGAATTTGAATATTTCGTCCGCTGGTTTGAAACAGGTGGACTTGGATCTCTTGTCGAGTATCACGTCGTCCCTGTCCACGGTCGAGCGTAGCGCAGTTAACTCCTCTGTCGCTAGGGCTTCGGATAGTGCCTCGAGGGCTAGTGCGGCTGTTTTGTTTTCGACGTGGAGCGCTATGTCCGGATCACTAGCTAGAGTGATAATTCCATTGGGCCCAGCATTTTGAGCTTCATGTACCCGTAATGGGGTATAGCTTGGAAGATCGTGAATGCCTCCCGCCCTAGAAGGGCGTGGTATCCGCTTCTTGAACGGGCCACTTGGAATGTTATTTCTTCGACCTGTAATTTTCCGGTGTGCGAATACCACATCTAGTGTGATTTTCCCAGCGTAGAACATGCCTCCCGGTGAGGATGATTCCTCTAAAGGTTGTGCTGCTTTGCTCAATGCGGTTCCATCTATTTCCATTTTGTGAAGAGTTTCCTCGTAAATGAGGTTTAGTCCGCTGCCGCCGTCCATGAGCACTTTAGTGAGCGAAAGCCATCCACAATTGGACTAAGGACTAATGCGTCTGGTGCTCGGGCTGTTAGGCATTTAGGTTCGTCACTGGAACTGAAGGTGATAGCCGTGTCGCTCCATGGATTTATTGCTGTCACCTGGCAGATCTCGGCAAGGATGCAGAGTGCTTGCTTGCGCCTATTATTTGAGGCGAATGTTTTGAAGACTGTTAAGACCGTATTGTAATTCACAGGATGTTGCTCTGTGGTGTTTTGAATGAGGAGATCCTCGCCGCTCTTAGCAACCTGCCGGAGTACCCAACATGCTCTAAGGCTGTGTGTTGGTGTGGAATCCACCGTACTTTGAATTTTGCAGGGTCCGTTAAGCCATCCCTCCAATACGGTTCCATGCCTTGTAGTGGGCTTTTGCTTTTTTTGTGATTGAATCGGGTGAATTACGGGGGTGCACCCTTTTGATTCGGACTGGGTGTTTAGCCAAAGCCGGATTATCCCAAAATTTTGTTTCGGTATTCCAGGCGCTCTCCATCGCACAGTACTTCCGTACTATGGCTGCCGAGTCATCGAAGTGTGCTATGTTGCGGCGGCTTATGGCATTAAGGATTCCCTTGTCCGTGCAATTATTGCAGAAGAATGAAATTGCGTCTTCCTCTCGACAGTCCTTGACCGTCTTTATTACAAGGAGGAATCGCCCAATAGTGATGTAATCGCTTCACAGGGCTCTTGTCTAATGTGGGAAAGATCGCTTGTATCTGGGTGGGTGGGCGGATTTAAGTCCGAACCCTGACCCGGCCTGCGATCCGGGGGCATGGGAGCTTCCGATCTTGGAGGTTCGGGCTCCGGGATGTCGCCTGATAGGTCTGGCCCACTGCCTGATTCTACGTTCAAGGCTTGGGGGATGTCCTTCCGTATACAGGTATCTGGCTCGGAGAGCTCTGGAATCCGGACATAGTTTGTCCTCAAGATTGAGGAAGAATTTCCGCATTGTTCCTCCACCACCGCTATCTGATGGGTGACCGGCGGAGAGTTAATCTCCCTTTGGTCGGGTTTAAGCCCGATCCGATCATAGTCCGTAGCAACTCCTAAAGCGGCGATGCGATCCAAGAGCTCGTTTAGGGAAGAGAGCTCCATCGGATCCATCTGCTCGGCAAGTTCTGAGCCGACGTGGAGGCAGTTTTCGATGACCTGAGAAGTCATCGTCGGTGCGGCAGCCGTACGGGCGGTCATGATGAACTCGCCTAGCCGGAGAGTCTGGCCGACAGCCAGGGCTCCCCCAGAGGTGACGCTGTCCTTGACAATGAGACGAGACATCCTTCCTTATGGTGACGGGACAGTGGAACTCTCAATGAAAGCACCAATGTCGGTGTCAAAACCGGCGGATCTCAGGTAGGGGGTCCCAAACTGTGTGTCTAAGGCGGATGGTAACAAGAGGCAAGGGACACAATGTTTACCCAGGTTCGGGCCCTCTCTATGGAGGTAATACCCTACTTCCTGCTTGATTGATCTTGATGAATATGAGTATTACAAGAGTTGATCTACCACGAGATCGTAGAGGCTAAACCCTAGAAGCTAGCCTATGGTATGATTGTTGTTGTCCCACGGACTAAACCCTCCGGTTTATATAGACACCCGAGGGGCTAGGGTTACAGTAGTCGGTTACAACAGAAGGAGATCTACATATCTGTATCACCAAGCTTGCCTTCCACGCCAAGAGAGTCCCATCCGGACACGAGACGAAGTCTTCAATCTTGTATCTTCATAGTCCAATAGTCCGGCCAAAGGATATAGTCCGGCTGTCCGGATACCCCCTAATCCAGGACTCCCTCAAACAACGTATGTTGTTATGCGGTTTGACCGATAAAGATCTTCGTAGAATATGTAGGAGCCAATATGAGCATCCAGGTTCCGCTATTGGTTATTGACCGGAGATGTGTCTCTGTCATGTCTACATAGTTCTCGAAGCCGTAGGGTCCGCACGCTTAACGTTCGATGACGATTTGTATTATGAGTTATGTGATTTGATGTACCTAAGTTTGTTCGTAGTCCTGGATGTGATCACGGACATGACGAGGAGTCTCGAAATGGTTTAGAAATAAATAATGATATATTGGACGATGTTATTCGGACACCGGATGAGTTCCGAGGGGTTCCGGATGACTATCGGAGTGCCGGAGGGTTATCAGAACCCCCGGGGGAACTAATGGGCCACCATGGGACTTATTGGAGAGAGAGGATGGCAGCCAAGGCAGGCCGCCCCCCCTTAGCAGTCCGAATTGGACAAGGGAAGGGGGGCGCCCCTTTCCTTCTCCCTCTCTCCCTCTCCTTCATGCCCCCTCTTTCCCTTTTGGTGGAATCCTACTAGGACTAGGAGTCCTAGTAGGACTCCCCTCTTGGGCGTGCCCTAGGGGCCGGCCGGCCCTCCCCTCCTCCCTCCTTTATATACGTGGGGAGGGGGGCATCCTAGAACACACAAGTTGATCTTTTAGCCATGTGCGGTGCCCCCCTCCACAGTTACACACCACGGTCATATCGTCGTAGTGCTTAGGCGAAGCTCTGCACCGGTAACTTCATCATCACCGTCACCACGCCGTCGTGCTGACGGAGCTCTACCTCGGCCTCAAATGGATCAAGAGTACGAGGGACGTCACCAAGCTGAATATGTGCTGATCGCGGAGGTGACGTACGTTCGGTACTTGGATCGGTTGGATCGTGAAGACGTTCGACTACATCAACCACGTTACTAAACGCTTCCGCTTTTGGTCTACGAGGGTACGTAGATACACTCTCCCCGCTCGTTGCTATGCTTCTCCTAGATAGATCTTGCGTGATCCTAGGCAATTTTTTTTGAAATACTACGTTCCCCAGCAGTGGTATCAGAGCCAGGTTTATGCGTAGATGTTATATGCACTAGTAGAACACAATGAGTTGTGGGTGATAATAGTCATACTGCTTACCAGCATGTCTTACTTTGATTCGGTGGTATTGTTGGATGAAGCGGCCTGGACTGACATTACATGACCGCGTTCATGAGACTGGTTCTACCGACGTGCTTCGCACACAGGTGGCTGATAACCCACAAGTATAGGGGATCGCAACAGTTTTCGAGGGTAAAGTATTTAACCCAAATTTATAGATTCGAAACAAGGGGAGACAAAGAATATTTGAAGGTATTAGCAGTTGAGTTGTTAATTCAACCACACCTGGAGATTAATTATCTGCAGCAAAGTGATCAGTAGCAAAGTAGTTTGATAGTTTTGATAGCAGTGATGGCAGCAACGGTAACAGTAACAGTGATACCAGTAATTTGTAGCAAGTGTGACAGTGATGATAGCAATAGTAATGCAACAAGATCAATAATGATAAATTCTTAGGCATTGGATCAGTGACTTGTTGGATGATATTCATCATGTGACAGTTATAACCTAGGGCACCAGCTCCAGTTCATCAATATAATGTAGGCATGTATTCCGTAAATAGTCATGCGTGCTTTATTAAAAGAACTTGCATGACATCTTTTTTCCTGCCCTCCCGTGGCAGCGGAGTCCATATTGGAAACTAATTGATATTAAGGCCTCCTTTTAATAGAGAACCGGAACAAAGCATTAACACATAGTGAATACATGAACTCCTTAAACTACGGTCATCACCGAGAGTGGGCCCGGTTGTTGTCACTCTGGGGTTGTCGGATCACAACCGTAGTAGGTGACTATAACTTGCAAGATCGGATCTAAAACATGGATATAATGATGAATTCATAAAATGTTCAGATCTGAGTTCATGGCACCCGAGCCCAAAGTGACAAGCATTAAGCATAGCAAAGTCATAGCAACATCAATCTAAGAACATAGTGGATACTAGGGATCAGGCCCTAACAAAACTAACTTGATTACATGATGAATCTCATCCAACTCGTCACTGACCAGCGAGCCTACGAACGAATTACTCACTCCCGGTGGGGAGCATCATGGAATTGGCGATGGAGGTGGGTTGGTGATGACGAAGAACGAAGATCCCCCTCTCCGGAGCCCTAAACGGACTCCAGATCTGCCCTCCCGAGGAAGAACAAGGCTTGGCGGCGGCTCCGTCTCGTGGATCGTGATAATTATTTTTCCCTGATTTTTTTCTAGAATAATGTGATTTTATAGTATCAGGGGGGTCATCAGCGGGGCCACGAGGTGGGTACAACCCACCTGGGCGCGCCAGGAGAGGGGGGGTGCGCCCTGGTGGGTTGTGCCCACCCAGAGGCCCCTCTCTGGTGGGTCTTGGCTCCAATTTTTTTTATTATTGATATAAAAATCCTCGCATAGTTTCGTTCCATTCCGAGAACCTTCATTTCTGCACAAAAACAACACCATGGTAGTTCTGCTGAAAACAGCGTCAGTCCGGGGTTAGTTTCATTCAAATCATGCAAATTAGAGTCCAAAGCAAGAGGAAAAGCGTGAGAAAAAGTAGATACGTCGGAGATGTATCAACTCCCCCAATCTTAAACCTTTGCTTGTCCTCAAGAAATTCAGTTGATAAACAGAAAGTGAGAAAGAAAAACTTTTACGAACTCTTTTGCTCTTGTTTGCATAAACAAGCTTAAACAGCACCTAGGTTTTCACCCAACATTATAACTAACCATGTTAACAATAAATCTTAAAGATTATAATGACTCATATCAATGACATAATCAGCTAGCGAGCAATAATAAGATATCTCAAACATCAACATGTTGTCAAAACAACCAAGATATAATATGACAATAGTGGTATGTCGCTAGCCCTTTCTGAGACCACAAAACATAAATGCGGAGAACCTCCGAAGTTCAAGAAGCGACTAAAAATTGTAATTCATGGTAGAAAAGAACCATTCATGATGCACCCGACGTTAGCTATACACAATGCATAAATCATGAAAGATGTGCTCTACTCAGTTTCTGGCGCTTGTTTTTAGAAGGTGGTGACACAACATAAAAGTAAATAGAAAGTCCCTTCGCAGAGGGAAGCAGTGATTTGCAGAGGTGCCAGTGCTCAATTTTTAAAACAGAGGTAAATGATAATTTTGAGACATGCCCCCTTCTCATTCACTTCACGACCATCAGTTATCAACATCTTCCATGCTAAGCACGCTAGTGGCGGTTCCCAAGCGGAAAGTAAAGGTTTTGACTCCATTGGGAGTTTTGTTTGATTATTTCAGAGATGAACTCTTCTCATGTTTGCAGTTTGGGACTGGGCATCCCTATTACCGCCCATTTCCTCGTGTGATGGCGAGTGAATAAACACTCGACCTGAGGATAACCTGCTTAGCACGGAAGATATCGACCACCTCCTGTCGTTCCATGAACGATCCAGGCACACAAAATGGATACTTTTTTGAAGTTTTTAGAGGTGGCACATGCAAATTTACTTAGGATGGCAGGGTAATACCGTATATAGGTAGGTATGGTGGATTCATCTGGAATAACTTTGGGTTCAAGGTTTTGATGTACAAGCAGAATTCCCACTTAGTACAGGCGAATGCTAGCAATTAATATTGGGAAGCGGCCAACTAGAGAGCAACAACGATCATGACCAGACATTATGCATAAGTAACATTGGACACTAGCATGAGTAGGATATGAACACCACGAACATAAACATTATAGAGGCTATGTTGGTTTTCATTCAACTACATGCATGAACATGTACCAAGTCAAGCCACTCGAAAATTCGGAGGAGGATACCATATCATCATACTACATCACAATCATCTTAACGCTATGTTGATATCCAAGATAAATCATTATCAACTCCCAGCTACTTCTGCATGGCATGAGAAACTATAATCTCTAATTGTCATTGCAAACATGTTTAATCATAATGGGCTTAAGCCTGGATACTAGGTTAAACATATTGACACAAACATAACAAGTCGAGTTCATACCAGTTTCTCTCTGCCACGGCCATTTCATCGAATGTCGTTATTATTGCCTTTCACTTGCACGACCCAATGATATGAAAATAATAATAATAGTGCAAGAGTGACGTGGACTAAGCTGGAATCTGCAAAACATTTTATTCAACAGGAGAAGACAAGGTAAAATGCGCTCTTTATTAGTTCAACAGTTATTCATATGAGAGTCACTCAACATTTTCATCGTGGTCTTCTCCTCGGTACAACTCGAATAAAAAGAAAAGAAATTCAGAGAAACACACTGAAATATTTTTGGAGTTTTTGGTTTTCTTCAACAAGCAAATAAAAGGGAAAAGAAAAAAAGAGAAAAACTATTTACACGGAAAGCTCCCAACAAGCAAGAGAAGAACAAGGAAATCTTTTTTTGGTTTTCTTTTTAATATTACTACTAAGCATGCATAGAAAGTAAATTACTACAACTAATGTTTTTGGTTTTTCTAAAGTTTTTCAAACACACAAGAAGAAAGCAAGAAAATAAATCTAAGCATGGATGATACAATGAAAAAGTGTGAGCACCGACAGATAGAATAATATGTGAACATGAATATAATGCCGGTGAGAAACACGTACTCCCCCAAGCTTAGGCTTTTGGCCTAAGTTGGTAATCGATCAGTAGGCTGGAGGCTAGTAGTCGGCGTGGTAGCTCACGGAGGCTCTCGGTGAGGATGCCTCGGCACGCCGTGCCGCTACCACTGCTGCGTTATGAGCTCGGGCCTTGCTCTCAAGAACACAATATCTTTCCTTGCTATTATAATCAAAGAGAGCAGCGCAGGCAAATATGTGTCCACAACATGTGATTGGTTAAACAACAAATTATAAGTGAAGTTATCAGCCCTTCCCTTGAGAATCTTATGATCTTTTAAGCCATCAAAATCTAAATATCGAGTGGGTAAGATAGGGTCAAAGGGCAAAGGTGAAACACCCAGTCCTCGTGCTAAACGTGTGGCATAAATTCCACCATAGAACCAACCACTTTTGGCATTATGCTGAAGTCTACGTGCAACAATTGCTCCAAGGTTATAATTCCTTTCACCAGTGAGAGTGGTGTGAATGAGGCTCAAGTCTGGCGAACAAAGTATGCTGCAGTCTTGCTTGCCTACTATGCATTTCCTGTTAAATAATGCAAAATACCGGATTGCGGGAAAGTGAACACTTTTTATTATTCCTTGTCTCACTCCTCTATTTTCATTGTAACAAAGGCTAGTCAAAAAGGTCTCATACTCAGCCTTTGCTGGCTCATCAAGCGAACCCCAAAATGGAAGTTTGCAGTAGTAAGCAAAATTCTCTAGTGAGATAGTAAATGGTTCATCATAAAGCATAAAAGACACCCTAGACTCACATGGAAAATATTTAAATCCTTTGACAAATGATTCAGTGAGAAGATGGCGCTGTTCACACTTATCTGAGAGGTAGGGACCGAGATCGGCATTGTGAACATATTGCTCAAATTCCTTCTTGATGCCCACCTGCACCATATATTCATCGCAAGGCCATAAGCATGTTTTGGTGGCGGCATCTTGCATGGAACTTTCACTTGGTTCAACATAGGACCACGAGCGGAACTGTCACTAGAAGATGCCCTCGAGGATCGTCTCCTCGAGGAACTCCTTCCAAATAGGTTCATCATGTCCGCGTACAATTTTCTGAAAATAAAATTTTTGAGGTGACAATAAATTTGTCAACAAAATTTTACGAAACTAATAGCAACTACTCATAGGGATACATAGAGGCCATAGGAAGCATTCAAACTACATAGAACACTAAGAATTGAACATGCAAGTACATCTACAGCAGCACCAAGAGTAGCTATTTATTCAAAGTATAAACCATTAAAACAAAGACTAATTGGACAAAAGGTGGAGTCGCATACCAAGCATCAATCCCCCGAAATAGTTTCGGAAACGGAGCTTCGAGCAAAGAGATCAAAATCCGCGGGTTTGAGCTCAAGAACACGGGAGAGAGAGCAATGGGGATTTTTTTCTAGAGGTGAGTGATGATGTGGGCTAAAGAGATAAGTGAGGGGGCCCACGTGGGGACCACAACCCACCAGGGCGCGCCCGGGGGTCCTGGCGCGCCTAGGTAGGTTCTGCACACCTGATGCACCTCCCTCTGGTATTATTTGCACCAAAAGTTCTTAAATATTCAGGAAAAAAATCATATAAATTTTCAGGGCATTCTGAGAACTTTTATTTTTGGGTCATTTTTTTATTGCATGGGAAATTCAGGAAATAGACAAAACATGGCATTTTATTTTATTTAACTAATAAAAACAGAGAATAAAAAGTAAGGACAGAAGGTAGTGCTTACTAAATTCATCAACTTCATACCGTTCAAAAATGATTCATTAATAAGTTGATCAGGTCTTATTAACAACCACTTTCGATTAGCATGAAACCGAAGAACTTTCGTAAATCACTAAGTGTCGTCAATGGGGATATGCATTTCCCCAACAATAAGCATTTCATATTTCTTTTTGACAGTAAGTAGAGGTATTTGAAAACTTGCAATAGTGATTGTCGGAGATTTTTCAATAACATTAATACCATTCACTTGGAATTGTTTCTTCGGAAAGTGCACCGTATGCTCATTACCATTTATATGAAAAGTGACCTTGCTTTTATTGCAATCAATAACAGCCCTTGCAGTATTCAAGAAGGGTCTACCAAGGATAATCGACATGTTGTCGTCCTCGGGCATCTCAAGTATAACAAAGTCAGTCCAAATAGTAACATTAGCAACAACAACGGGCACATCCTCACAGATACCGATAGGTATGGCAGTTGAGTTATGAACCATTTGCAAAGATATTTCAGTAGGTGTGAGTTTATTCAAGTCATGTCTTTTATATAAAGAGAAAGGCATAACACTAACACCAGCTCCTAAGTCAGACAAAGCAGTTTTCACATAATTCTTTTTGATAGAGCAAGGTATAGTTGGTATTCCCGGATCTCCAAGTTTTTTAGGTACTCCATCTTTGAAAGTATAATTAGCGTGCATAGTGGAGATTTCCGCTTCCGGTATTTTTCTCTTATTAGTGATGATGTCTTTCATATACTTTGCATAAGGAGGCATTTTCAAGATATCAGTCAAGCGAGTACGCAAAAAGACTGGCATCAGCATTTCAGCAAAACATTCAAATTCTTCATCATCTTTCTTTTTAGTTGACTTGGGTGGAAAAGGCATAGGTTTTTGAACCCACTGTTCTCTTTCTTTACCGTGTTTTCTAGCCACAAAGTCACTTTTGTCATACCTTTTATTCTTAGGTTGTGGGTTATCAAGATCAACAAGTGGTTCTATCTCAATATCATTATCTGGTTCTTTTTCATTATTTGGTTGAGTGTCTTCATGAACCACAACATTATCTTTTTTACTATCACTAGGAGAGTGTTCATTACCAGATTGAGTTTCAACATCAGTGATAGAAATTTCATTTTCATTATCAGGAGGTTTTTCTATTTCAGGTTCACTAGAAGTGTCCAAAGTCCTATCATTTTCCTTTTCCTTTTTCTTTCTAGAAGGACTAGGTGCACTAGTGTTAGCTCTTTGTGAATCTTGTTCAATTCTTTTGGGGTGTCCCTCAGGATAAAGTGGTTCCTGAGTCATTTTACCTCCACTAGTTGCAACTCTAACAGCAAAGTCATGCATATTATGATTCATTTCATGAAGTAATTCTCTTCGTGATTTAGCAACTTGTTCTAGTTGGGTTTGAACCATAGAAGCATGTTTTCCAACACCTTTAACATCATTTGATATTCTAAATAACAAGTCACTCAAGCGAGCAATCATATCAGAATTGTATTTCGATTGTTGTGGCACCCCAGCTCAGAGAAACCGAAACGCCCTATATTCCAGCCCAGAGATCAAGGAGAAGTCTTCTGGAATACGACACTGCTTAGCATAGAACAAACTAGCTCTTTATTGCAAGCTATATTGGGTACAAGGGGATTACATCGGCACGGCGACACTACGCCTGCCACGGTTGCTCTATGCAAGCAGCAGAACAACTCGACGCAGCGGAATGACTACTGACAGCAGAACAACGAAGGCGGTGATGAACTCCACTCCACAGGGACTCTGGCTGGAACGCTTATCCTAGCACGCAAACAAGGGATCCACGGCAAACAAGCAATCATATCCGGCATGACCTGCAAACTGGCATGACACGCCAGGTCAGTACATTGAATGTACTTGCAAGCTCACAGCAACCAAAGCAATCAAGACAAACAATAGCATGGCAATTATAGGTTAACCAGGTTTAACATGATACTATCAGATCAATCATAACATGAACAAGCTGATACAGGTAGAACAATACGAACATGGCATAAACATATGAGCATGATGAGACTAGCATGCAACATGATGAAACTATGATGCACCAACTTACTATGCTCGGGTTATCTCGTAACCATCACCTACACAAACTTACCATCACGGACATCACACGATCATCTCAGGATCCAATCAAGCTTGGTATTAACAATACCGTAGTAGTCATTCATGACCACAAGGAGCTTGACCTTTACCCTTGACTCTCGCATAACACCACTAATATCCAACAACACGGTATTCACGATACCACAGTGATCCTCTTACAATCACATAAATATCAACCAACTTCTTTCATCATCGAACCGGGGTTGTTATTAAGCACATTATTATTACTGTTGACCCATAGTGTGACCAACTACGAACTAGGCCCATATCCGCGGGTGCGACTATCGATAGATTTAACACACACTCTATGCAGAGGTTAGCACACTGTACCCACACCACGGAACCCTGGCCTCGCACTCCCATTCGGGTGGACCAAGCGTTCCGAAAAACCGTCCTACTGCCATGACACCCCCCGGCCACTCCGACCAACTCCCCTTTGGGCTAAGTCTTGGGTGGCCCCGTGCCTACCAAAGGCACCAACGGCCACTGTCGTGGCAAAACGGTCCCAAACGGGACAAGGATCCATACTCAACAACGGGCACACAAGGCTTATGTCGTCCTACCTAATCAGGGTAGCGCCTGCGCATAACCTTCCCTCGCGGGAGGCACCGGTGAGAGGCATGACAATAGACCCAGTTAGGACCCCCCCCCATAGGGTAAGCGTGGTTACCTTTGAGTCGATCGATAGGGTGGCACCATGACTCAGCCAACAGCTTGTTCAAGTTCAATTTAATCCGTTAAACTTGAATGCAATATCTTTGAGCCATGATAAAAATAACAGGATGCAACTACAATGCATGAACATGATATCAAACATGAGCATGGGGGTGCATCATAATCAACGAGCATAGCAACGACATGTAACCATTTATCGAGATGAGCATGGCATACTGACGCGCATGAATATCACAACTAGCACACTACCCATAGCATGACATGACTACTAGCATCAATAATAAATACCATGCAATAAAATGATAAAACTACCATGCAAGTATTTAATCAACTGGATGCAAAGAAACATGCATAACGGAGGTACTCAGAACAGACGATAGTCATGCACCGAAGACCATCACCAACATGTACTACTACCAAACATTTCCAATATTAAAGTAATACTAGCATGAAGAATATAATAACAGAGTGCAAGAAAACATAGCATGACGGTAAACACCGATCCATAAAGTATAACCGAAATACCGACAGTAGTAGCAAGACAATCAAACCGTTATAAAAGATTCACGTTGAAAACCAATACTTCTGCATGGCTATCATGCAACTGGTGGTTGTGGCTTGCCTGGGGATGAAGAAGGCTCCGGGAAGAGGTGCGGAGTGATCGCGGAAAGAATCACCGGAAAAGGTTCTCTCGGAGGAGGCTGATTAGGGCAAGGGCAAAATGGTCATTTTTAGAATGTTGAAACATAGTGAAAATGTGACCAACAGAACAGGCTCGACGAGACGAATAAGTGGGCTTTGGAATCACCTTAATAGGAGTTGTGCTTGAAAAGATACGACGTTCGTTCGTTAGGCAGAAAACTAATAAAATCTTATTCATTTCTGCCCTAAACTGACGAACGTTCACAAAATAGGGGTTTCAGCCGGCGGCTGGAAAAAGAGAAAGCGCCTTTTGGGAAATACGCTTTCCTGCAGAGAAAAGGTACTCTGGTTATAAGACTCAGAGAAATACGCTTTCGACTACTGATGGCGTAAAAGCAGAAGAGGCGTCTTCACTTATCCACGTCATCGGTAGCAGAATTCGGGCGGAGGGGCTGACGGGTGGGGTCGCGGGATCAGTGGCCAGCTGGCGGGGAGGGGTCGTCGTCTTCGTCTTCCCCCCATGCTCGCCCGCGGTCCAGAGAGAGGCCGCCGGTGCCGGTGCTCGTCCGGCCGGCTCCGGCCCTCTCCGGCGGAGCTTGGACCGCCGTTGGGATCGGGGGAAGGCGCCGCACCCATCCAGGCAAGGCAGGGGCCTCAGGGAAACCGAGCACGAGGGCTCCTACGAGCGCGACGGAGACCGGCGATGGGCAGAGAGAAGTTCGGGGCTACGACGCTCCGACGACGAGGAGAAGGGGATGGGGAGGGTCTCCTAGCTTCAGTGGGTCTACGAGTGGATGACGGAGAGGAGGAGGGGCGCTGCCGTGCTCGAATTTGAAACAAGCAGAACGACATCCATGGCGATGGTTTGCGGCGAGGAGGGACTCCGGGGCTCGGGAGACTAGCTAGGGAGGGGCCTAGGAGTGAGGTGAGGCCGCTGGTGAGGTCGGGGCACCTCGGGGTGGGCTGATATAGCCGAGGGGAGGGGGAGGCGAGCTGGAGGCTCCGCGGAAGCGTGTCCGGCGCCGCGGACGCGTGTGCTCGTGGCCAAGCTCGGGCGGCAATGATGGAAAGGTCCAAAGGGGGTTCACGGAGTCGAGGAGAGCTCGGGGACAAGATAGGAAGAAGCCATGGTGCCATTAATGCCTTGTCGGCACTGTGCGCCCGTGGACGCACTCTGTTTCTCGACGGGGACGTGTCGTCAGGGAAGCAAACTAAGGGGGAAAGCGCTCCAGAGGGACGACGACAACGTGTGCTAGCTGTTAGACACGCTCACTCGCTCGAAGACGATGAGAGGAGGAGGGGCCCGAAGCAAAATGACGATCGGGACATGACCATTGCTGCTAGAGCGCGTGCAAACGACGCGGTCACCACTGTGACCGGCAAGGAGGGGACGCGAGAGGCTGCAGCGAGCTGTCTGGCGACAAGTCCCTACATCACTGAGGCTGGGGGAAGCGATAGATCAAGAAGATGTGCACTGGATCGATGGGATTTCTCCTCCGAAGTTTGTTGTATCAAACTGAATCAAGTTACAGTGATCAACAACGAAGAGCTTGGAGACAAACGAGTTGTCTGGTGTGTTTATGATAGGAAGGACAAGAATCCTGTGAAGTTTGGAGGGATTTGAACCACTAATTAATGTAGTTGCTTTACAACTAAGTAATCTGGTCCGTAATGAAGATCATGATGGTGCACTCAATTGGAGAAGCCACTTGAGCTGAAATTTAGCAAGGCAGGGTTATTTGGCCATATGAAGATGCTACAAAAGGTTTCATATCAATTGGATAAACCAAAATGGTACTTCCTTCACAAACATTTCCACTGACCAGAAATTGCAAAAATTCTAGAGGGAAAATGGATAGATGAAATATGCCCGAATTGGGTGGAGATAGGTTATATGAATAAGAGAAGGCCTGGGAAAATTTTCAGTAATAATGGAGCAAGATAGAATATACTTGCTTCATTAAATGAAAATTTGGACAGAACCAAAGAATTGATGCTCAACTCACATGGATGTATTGCATGAGCTCAAATATTGAGGAGGGCTTTGATTTGATGATATGAAAGAACATGAAAAAATTCAACTCAATTGGATTAACCTAGCTAGTACTTCCTTCACAACCAATTCCCTCAGACAGGAACTTTGAAAAATTGCTCAGGAATATTTACTAGGCAAATTAAGTTGAAATTTGTCATGAGGCAATTATTTGGACATTAAAAGATGTCCAAGAGGTTTGGGGTCAATTGGGCAAAGATAAAAGGCACTTGCTTCACAATCTGCCACTCAGGACATAATAGGAAATGAATTATTTGAGCATGATGGGAAACATGGCCAATGAAATATTTTACCATATTTGAGGAAGATATGACCCAAACAATTTTATGAGAATTACTTGGGAATTTTAGGAGTGATGGAAATATAGGTTGCTTCACAACCTAGGGCAAATTGAGTCATTCCTTTAATATAAAAGGAATATTCCCAATAAAAATAATATTGGGATTTGGGCTAGGATGGAAATGGAAAGGTCTAGGGAAGGATTTGAGTATGACAAGCCACTCTGGAAGCAAACAAGAGTTCATCTTCTTCAATTTCCAGACCACAAAGCCACGGAAAAAGAAAACTCAAGCAAAAATCTCAGGAAAACAAAAGAAAATGAAAGGGCCAAAAATTAGGTTGTGACAAACCTTCCCCCCTTAAAGAAATCTCGTCCTCGATATTTCGTTGCTCAGGGAACAAGTATGCATATACTGACTTAAGGAAACCGTTTCCAACTCTGGTATCCTTTTTTCTTTTATTGATTGTTCCCTAAATCCTTCATCTGACTTACTTGACTGGCTCTGGGGTGGTTTGCTTCACTGTATCCATATCCTGACAGAGCTTATCTCACATTTTCATGATTATACTGGCTCCATTTCTTTTCATACCTACTGACTTATCTGAGATTACCATGACTGAAATATATGCCTGTCTCACAAATCCGAGAGTGATTTCGATTCATCGTGGTTCCAGACCGAAAACTGTCCATGAATTGGTGATCGATTTTTTCTTGATGCACACCCAAGCTCTGACTCCTTGCATTGGGTTTCTCCACTAAATGCAGGTCCTTCGTATTCCAAACAGTGAGTTGAGGCATAACCGCTTTCCGGACAGATCCTGACTTATCGCAGGAGTTTCTGAATCATCATGACTGGCTCCACTGTCTTGAGTCTCAGCTTCATACCGAATATTTGATTGTCGCCTGTCGTGGCCAGCATAAGGGGTATGACCTTATCTGATAATATCCTCATCCTTGACTGGCGGTGGTTAAAAATTTAGTAGACTCCTTAGGTGAATATCCATGGCGGTCGATCCTGACTCAGACTGTCCGGGGTATCTGCACCATGTGAATCATGCAACAATTATCAGTCTGGCTCCTTCATTTTTCCTTGCCTGGATCCTTGGGTGAAGGAGCGGGGTCATATTGCTTCTTCGTGTGACCATAGGTTCTGTCGGTTGCAATATTCTGACAGGCGTACTTTTATCCTCATCTCCTGACATGGTAGCATCATTCCCATCGTAGGTTCATCGTCTCTCAAGTTCTGACCGTAGGAAAATGATCATCCGAACCCTTGCAAGAAATCGGCAAATAAATCAGTAGCCACTAGAACGGTCTTTACAACTCAGATCTGGGACATTACTGAGATAACTCAACCACGACTTAGGACGGCTGAAAAACAGCTCGGAGCATGAGACCGGGTCGATAAGAAGAAAGTGGCAGCTCCCTAAAATAGCCAAAAGCAACTATAGGGCTACTGTCACAAAAAGAAACTCAACAGCTGTATGAGACGGCCGAAAAGCAGCTCAGAACTCGTGACAGTCGTTGAAGAGAGAAATAAAAATTGGCATCCACCCCAGATAGCTAAAAATGGCTCAGATCACAGGTGTGGTGCCGTTACTGGAGAAAGAAGACAAGGGCTCATCAGGATCATATTCCAGGTTCACCGGTACTTGTACAGAGCTCAGTGTTGTCGTCAATCTTCATAGTCCTTTGTCACACTGAGGTGTATATCTGGCTTCCTTCACATATATCTGAGAATCTGATTCCCGAGGCAGACTTGTGTTTGGACTGATTCTTGCTTCTGACCAACTGTTGCGGATCTGATTCTGACATCTGTTGTCAATTCACAATGTACTATCTTGCACCAGTGCCATACTGAGGACGATTGGATGGCTTATGCTGAAAAACCATTGAGAGTATCTTGCTGAGGAAGACTGGGTTTCGTGATGCAGAAGCTTCTCATTGTGATATGCGGACCGATTACCGCATATGCATACCATCTTAATATTTCTACTGTTGATTACTTGCATGAAACCGGATTTGCTGGACCATCCTACTTTCTGAGTATATGGCACATCCTTTCTTTCTTCCAAGCATATCATGTTTCAAAATCATCCTCAATGAAGAATCAAAACTTGCATCCGAACCATACCTTTGACTGAAATTGCACTGTTGGTCCTGCACATAGCTTATCTTCTTGCTGATATGATCATTTCTGTCATGAAGAGTGCACACTGAGGCAAACTTGATTATCCGTATTGTTGTAAGGAGTGCACGCTGATGCAAACATGATACTGACTGTCCATCCAGGATTCCTTTTACATTCAGACAAGATATTCCAAATTACACTGCAGTCTGCCGATAACTTCATTCCGTTTATCTGAGCTTCCAAATATTTGAATTCCTTACTGATTCTTCAGGTCCGGTGTTGGTTGACGAGCAACTTTAATGAGGGTAAAAATAATGCCACATCGAAGGCTCAAAGAAAGAAGCAAAAGAAACGATGAAAACAACAAAACAAACACACAAGCATACAAATAATATAAAGCAATCAACACATATTACTGCTACTCACACAATAGTATGCATGCACACCTAAGCACACAATAGTCGCTAAAGCTCTGGTACTACTGTCTAATATGCCATGGCGGTGTGCACGAAAGTGAGTCTGTGTGTGGAAGGAGTTGGTGTAACCAAGGCTACACCAAGCGCTGGCTGAACACCGGCCGCAATCGGATGGATACGGGGCGAGCACGGACTTGGTGATCAAGTAGCAAGACACAAGGTCACGACCACGTCATCATCAAGTGTACGAATGGGAATCGTACACATCCAAAGAATGGAATGATAGAGCAATATAGTGGAGGAAAAGCAAGGCTTGATGGCATTGCCATTTTCCGATAATAAGTATCAGTAAGGATTGCCAAAGGGACGAGTTGGATGGCACGACTCAGGATAGAGGCATGGCTATCACCGAAATAATACAGGTGGTTGGCGTAAAGATATCGACGTGATACCTGAGCATAACTCCCGCAAATGGTGTCTGGAACACTTGGTACCAGGGCATCACCCTGCTAGGACAGAGATGACGCCAAACACCGAAGAGCAGGCATGCAAAGAAGGAGGGTGCAGGTAGTGGATCAAAACTGATACCACCTACACTCACAAGATTAACCGTTAGCGACAAGATAATAATCTATATGCATGCTATGCAACAAACAAATGCAGCAATCAAGTGCAACAAACCAACGAGGCTCTCTACTACCGCATTCTAATGTTCGCGCGGGCTAGGGCATCCTACAGCCAGACCTGCTCTGATACCAAGCCTGTGGCACCCCGGCTCAGAGAAACCGGAACGCCTATTCCAGCCCAAAGATCGAGGAGAAGTCTTCTGAAATATGACACTTCTTAGCATAGAACAAACCAGCTCTTTATTGCAAGCTATATTGGGTACAAGGGGATTACATCGGCACCGCGACACTACGCCTGCCACGGTTGCTCTATGCAAGCAGCAGAACAACACGACGTAGCGGAATGACTACTGGCAGCGGAACAATGAAGCCGGTGATGAACTCCACTCCACAGGGACTCTGGCTGGAACGCTTATCCTAGCGCGCAAACAAGGGATCCACGGCAAACAAGCAATCATATCCGGCATGACCTGCAAACTGGCATTACACGCCAGGTCAGTACATTGAATGTACTTGAAAGCTCACAGCAACCAAAGCAATTAAGACAAACAATAGCATGGCAATTACAAGTTAACCAGGTTTAACATGATACTATCAGATCAATCATAACATGAACAAGTTGATACAGCTAGAACAATACGAACATGGCATAAACATATGAGCATGATGAGACTAGCATGCAACATGATGAAACTATCATGCACCAACTTACTCTGCTCGGGTTATCTCGTGACCATCACCTGCACAAACTTACCATCACGGACATCACACGATCATCTCAGGATCCAATCAAGGTTGGTATTAACAATACCATAGTAGTCATTCATGACCACAAGGAGCTTGACCTTTACCCTTGACTCTCGCATAACACCACAAATATCCAACAAGCCGGTATTCACGATACCACAGTGATCCTCTTACAATCACATAAATATCAACCAACTTCTTTCATCATCGAACCGGGGTTGTTATTAAGCACATTATTATTACCGTTGGCCCATAGTGTGACCAACTACGAACTGGGCCCATATCCGCGGGCGCGGCTATCGATAGATTTAACACACACTCTCTGCAGAGGTTAGCACACTGTACCCACACCACGGAACCCTGGCCTCGCATTCCCATTCGGGTGGACCAAGCGTTCTGACAAAACCGTCCTACTTCCATGACACCCCCTGGCCACTACGACCAACTCCCCTTTGGGCTAAGTCTTGGGTGGCCCCGTGCCTACCAAAGGCACCAACGGCCACCGTCGTGGCAAAACGGTCCCAAACAGGGACAAGGATCCATACTCAACAACAGGCACACAAGGCTTATGTCATCCTACCTAATCAGGGTAGCGCCTGCGCATAACCTTCCCTCGTGGGAGGCACCAGTGAGAGGCATGAAAATAGACCCAGTTAGGACCCCCCCCATAGGGTAAGCGTGGTTGCACTGGTCGGATCGATATGGTGGCACCATGACTCAGCCAACAATTGTTCAAGTTCAATTTAATCCGGTTAAACTTGAATGCAATATGCCAAGCCATGATAAAAATAACAGGATGCAACTACAATGCATGAACATGATATCAGACATGATCATGGGGGTGCATCATAATCAACGAGCATAGCAACGACATGTAACCATTTATCGAGATGAGCATGGCATACTGACGCGCATGAATATCACAACTAGCGCACTACCCATAGCATGACATGACCACTAGAATTAATAATAAATACCATGCAATAACATAATGATAAAATTACCATGCAAGTATTTAATCAACTGGATGCAAAGAAACATGCATAATGACGGTACTCGGAACAGACGATAGTCATGCACCAAGACCATCACCAACATGTACTACTACCAAACATTGCCAATATTAAAGTAATACTAGCATGAAGAACATAATAACAAAGTGCAAGAAAACATAGCATGACGGTAAACATTGATCCATAAAGCATAACTGAAATACCGACAGTAGTAACAAAACAATCAAACATTTATTAAAGATTCATGTTGAAAACCAATGCTTCTGCATGGCTATCATGCAAATGGTGGTTGTGGCTTGCCTGGGGATGAAGAATGCTCCGGGAAGAGGTGCGGAATGATCGCGGAAAGAATCGCCGGAAAAGGTTCTCTCGGAGGGGCCTGATTAGGGCAAGGGCAAAATGGTCATTTTCAGAATGTTGAAACATAGTGAAAATGTGACCAACATAACGGGCTCGACGCGACGAAGAAGTGGGCTTTGGAATCACCTCAATCGGAGTTGTGCTTGAAAAGATACGGCCGTTCGTTCGTTAGCCGGAAAACAAATAAAATCTTATTCATTTCTGCCCTAAACAGATGAACGTTCACAAAATAGGGCTTTCGGCCGGCGGCTGGAAAAAGAGAAAGCGCCTTTTGGGAAATACGCTTTCCTACAGAGAAAACGTACTCTGGTTATAAGACGTAGAGAAATATGCTTTCGACTACAGTAAACGTAAAGCAGACAAGGGCGTCTTCACTTATCCACGTCATCAGCGCGGGGTCAACAGGCGGAGGGGCTGACGGGTGGGGTCGAGGGATCAACGGACAGCTGGTGGGGAGGTGTCGTCGTCTTCGTCTTCCCCCCATGCTCGCCGGTGGTCCAGAGAGAGGCCGCCGGTGCCGGCGCTCGTCCAGGCGGCTTCGGCCCTCTCCGGCGGAGCTTGGAACGCCGTTGGGATCGGGGGGAGGCGCCGCACCCATCCAGGCACGGCATGGGCCTCGGGGAAACCGAGCACAAGGGCTCCTACGAGTGCGGTGGAGACCGGCGATGGGCAGAGAGAAGTTCGGGGCTACGACGCTCCGGCGACGAGGAGAAGGGGGTGGGGAGGGTCTGTTAGCTCCGGTGGGTCTACGAGTGGATGACGGAGAGGAGGAGGGGCGCTGCCGTGCTCGAATTTGAAACGAGCAGAATGGCAGCCATGGCGATGGTTTGCGGCGAGGAGGAACTCTGGGGCTCGGGAGACTAGCTAGGGAGGGGTCTGGGAGTGAGCTGAGGCCGCTGGTGAGGAAAGGGCACCTCGGTGTGGGCTTATATAGCCGAGGGGAGGGGGAGGCGAGCTGGAGGCTCCGCGGACGCGTGTCTGGCACCGCGGACGCGTGTGCTCGCGGCCAAGCTCGGGCGGGGATGAGGGAAAGGTCCAAAGGGGGTTCACGGAGTCGAGGAGAGCTCAGGGACAAGAGAGGAAGAAGCCATGGCGCCATTAATGCCTTGTCGGCACTGTGCGCCCGTGGACGCGCTCTCTTTCTCGACGGGGACGTGTCGCCGGGGATGCAAACGGAGGGGGCAAGTCCTCCAGAGGGACGGCGGCAACGCGTGCTAGCTGTTAGACACGCTCACGCGCGCGAAGACGACGAGAGGAGGAGGGGCCCGAAGCAAAATGACGCTCGAGACATGACCATTGCTGCCAGAGCGAGTGCAAACGACGCGGTCACCACTGTGACCGGCAAGGAGGGGACGCGAGAGGCTGCAGCAAGCTGTCTGGCGACAAGTCCTTGCATCACTGAGGCTGCGGAAGCGATAGATCAAGAAGATGTGCACTGGATCGATGGGATTTCTCCTCTGAAGTTTGTTGTATCAAACTGAATCAAGTTACAGTGATCAACAACGAAGAGCTTGGAGCCAAACGAGTTGTCTGGTGTGTTTATGATAGGAAGGACAAGAATCCTGTGAAGTTTGGAGGGATTTGAACCACTAATTAATATAGTTGCTTTACAACTAAGTAATCTGGTCCAGAATGAAGATCATGATGGTGCACTCAATTGGAGAAGCCACTTGAGCTGAAATTTAGCAAGGCAGGGTTATTTGGCCATATGAAGATGCTACAAAAGGTTTCATATCAATTGGATAAACCAAAATGGTACTTCCTTCACAAACATTTCCACTGACCAGAAACTTGCAAAAATTCTAGAGGGAAAATGGCTAGATGAAATATGCCCGAATTGGGTGGAGATAGGTTATATGAATAAGAGAAGGCCTGGGAAAATTTTCAGTAATAATGGAGCAAGATCAAATATACTTGCTTCATTAAATGAAAATTTGGACAGAACCAAAGAATTGATGCTCAGCTCACATGGATGTATTGCATGAGCTCAAGTATTGAGGAGGGCTTTGATTTGATGATATGAAAGAACATGAAAAAATTCAACTCAATTGGATTAACCTAGCTAGTACTTCCTTCACAACCAATTCCCTCAGACAGGAACTTTGAAAAATTGCTCAGGAATTTTTACTAGGCATATTAAGTTGAAATTTGTCATGAGGCAATTATTTGTACATTAAAAGATGTCCAAGAGGTTTGGGGTCAATTGGGCATAGATAAAAGGCAATTGCTTCACAATCGCCACTCAGGACATAATAGGAAATGAATTATTTGAGCATGATGGGAAACATGGCCAATGAAATATTTTACCATATTTGAGGAAGATATGACCCAAACAATTTTATGAGAATTACTTGGGAATTTTAGGAGTGATGGAAATATAGGTTGCTTCACAACCTAGGGCAAATTGAGTCGTTCCTTTAATAGAAAAGGAATATTCCCAATAAAAAGAATATTGGGATTTGGGCTAGGATGAAAATGGAAAGGTCTAGGGAAGGATTTGAGTATGACAAGCCACTCTGGAAGCAAACAAGAGTTCATCTTCTTCAGTTTCCAGACCACAAAGCCACGGAAAAAGAAAACTCAAGCAAAAATCTCAGAAAAACAAAAGAAAAAGAAAGGGCCAAAAATCAGGTTGTGACAATTGTTTCATAACATTTGCATTGAAGTGATCTTGTTTTCTAATGTAGTTTTCAAACTCATAAATGCATTGACTAGGATGCATATTGTGAGGATTATCATTTTCATCGAACTTCATAAGGGAATTTACCTCTACAACCTTAGGCATTGGTGGTGTATTAAGCCCATGTATTTCTTCAATAGGAGGTAAAATTTTGAACATCCTCAACTTTAATACCTTTTTCCTTCATAGATTTCTATGCCTCATGCATATCTTCAGGACTGAGATATAATATACCCCTCTTCTTTGGAGTGGGTTTAGCCGGTGGTTCAGGAATAGTCCAATCATCATAATTTTTCAATATGTTATTCAATAATTCTTTAGCTTGTCCAACAGTTCGTTCGCGGAAAACACAACCAGCACAACTATCTAGGAAGTCCCTATAAGCATCGGTTAGTCCATTATAGAAGATATCAAGTATTTCATTTTTCTTAAGAGGATGGTCAGGAAAAGCATTAAGTAAATTGCAAAGCCTCCCCCAAGCTTGTGGGAGACTCTCTTCTTTAGTTTGCACAAAGTTAAATATTTCCTGTAGGGCAGCTTGTTTCATATGAGCAGGAAAATATTTTTGAGAGAAGTAATAAATCATATCTTGGGGACTACGCACACAACTAGGAGCAAGAGTATTGTACCAAGCTTTAGCATCACCCTTTAATGAGAAAGGAAATAATTTTAGAATAAAGTAGTAACGAGTCTTCTCATCATGAGTAAAAAGGGTGGCTATATCATTCAACTTTGTAAGATGTGCCACAACAGTTTCAGTTTAATAACCATGGAAAGGATCAGATTCAACCAAAGTAATTAAGTCCGGGTCGACAGAGAATTCATAATCCTTATCATCAATAAACATAGGTGAAGTAGCAAACTTAGGATCACATTTCATTCTAGCATTCAGAGATTTTTCTTTATACTTGCATAGTAATTTCTCTAGATCATCTCTATCATTGCAAGCAAGAATATCTTTAGTTGCTTCTTCGCTCATAACATAACCTTCCGATACCTTAGGCAATTCATATCTAGGAAGGCTAGTTCTAGCAGGTGTTTCAGGAGATTCAGTTTCAAGCTCATCATCAGATTCAACAACATCATGTTGTATAACTCTAGCAATTTGTTTATCAAGAAATTCACCAAGTGGCACATCATCATTATCAAGCAAGGTACTAGCATCATCATAAGCATCATTCATAGTAGAAGTAGCATCATCAATAACTTGCGACATATCCGAATTCATAGCATGTGGTGGTGTTCCAAGTTTACTCATAACAGAAGGGGAATCTAAAGCAGAACTGGATGGCAATTTCTTACCTCCCCTCGTACTTGAGGGAAATATCATAGGTTTAGGATCCTTCAGATTCTTCATAGTGATAATATGATAATAATCCCAAGTGACTCAACAAATATAGCTATGCTCCCCGGCAACGGCGCCAGAAAAAGGTCTTGATAACCCACAAGTATAGGGGATCGCAACAATTTTCGAGGGTAAAGTATTTAATCCAAATTTATAGATTCGACACAAGGGGAGCCAAAGAGCATATGAAGGTATTAGCAGCTGAGTTGTCAATTCAACCACACCTGGAGATTAATTATTTGCAGCAAAGTGATCAGTAGCAAAGCAGTTTGATAGTTTTGATAGTAGTGATGGCAGCAACGGTAACAGTAACAGTGATAGCAGTAATTTGTAGCAAGTGTAACAGTGATGATAGCAATAGTAACGCAGCAAGATCAATAAGGATAACTTCGTAGGCATTGGATCGGTGACTTGTTGGATAATATTCATCATGTGACAGTTATAACCTAGGGCGGTACGGCACTAGCTCCAGTTCATTGATATAATGTAGGCATGTATTCCGTAAACAGTCATACGTGCTTTATTAAAAGAACTTGCATGACATCTTTTGTCCTACCCTCTCGTGGCAGCGGGGTCCATATTGGAAACTAAGGGATATTAAGGCCTCTTTTTAATAGAGAACCGGAACAAAGCATTAACACATAGTTAATACATGAACTCCTCAAACTACGGTCATCAACGAGAGTGGGCCTGGTTGTTGTCACTCCGGGGTTGTCGGATCACAACCGTAGTAAGTGACTATAACTTACAAGATCGGATCTAAAACATGGACATAATGATGAATTCATAAACTGTTCAGATCCGAGTTCATGGCACCCGGGCCCAAAGTGACAAGCATTAAGCATAGCAAAGTCATAGCAACATCAATCTAAGAACATAGTGGATACTAGGGATCAGGCCCTAACAAAACTAACTCTATTACATGATGAATCTCATCCAACTCCTCACTGACCAGCGAGCCTACGAAGGAATTACTCACTCCCGGTGGGGAGCATCATGGAATTGGCGATGGAGATGGGTTGATGATGAGGAAGAACGAAGATCCCCCTCTCCGGAGCCCCCAATCTGACTCTAGATCTGCCCTCCCAAGGACGAACAGGGCTTGGCGGTGGGTCCGTCTCGTGGATCACGATAATTCTTTTTCCCCGATTTTTTTCTGGAATAATGTGATTTTATAGTATCAGGGGGGTCATCAGCGGGGCCACCAGGTGGGTACAACCCACCTGGGCGCGCTAGGAGAGGGGGGCGCGCCCTGGTGGGTTGTGCCCACCCAGGGGCCCCTCTCTGGTGGGTCTTGCCTCCAATTTTTATTATTATTGATATAGAAAATCCTTGCAAAGTTTCGTTCCATTCCGAGAACCTTCATTTCTGCACAAAAACAACACCATGGTAGTTCTGTTGAAAATAGCGTCAGTCCGGGGTTAGTTTCATTCAAATCATGCAAATTAGAGTCCAAAACAAGAGGAAAAGCGTGATAAAAAGTAGATACGTTGGAGATGTATCAGGGGCTAGCGGGTGTCTGTTTCTCCAAATTTAATTGAATCGAGTTTGACTACGCCCGGTCCTTGTTGAAGGTTAAAACAACACACTTGACGAAAAATCGTTGTGGTTTTAATTAGATCTTCCAATGGACATGTTATGTCGGCTAGCCTTAACGAGCAAAGGAAAACTAGTTATCCCGTTGGAAAAGCTTGGAATTTACAGAATCGCGACATGCAACTTATGAATCTGAACTTTCGTGCATCGGCAACATTTTTCAATATGCCAGTGAACAACACGATTTGTTCGAGTGATCAATATATGACACCTCATGTACAGGAGGGCGTCTCAAAGTTTTATCCATCGGCAGCCGACTCGCAATATGTGGGTTCATCCCCAAACATGCCGATGAATGGGGGAATCGACCATGCTTCTGTTAGCTATTTGGCCGGTTATCCTCAAACATCATATACTACACATCGTGAGATTAATTGCTCAGTAGCATATGAAGCTAAAAATAGTCATGACTCAGCTCACCTTTGCGGTTATGGCCGAGTGAATGGAGATTCTATAGGAGCATATGTGCCTAATATTGCAGGAGATGAGGTGGCTCTAGCTGCTTTAAAAACTTTAGCCCAAAATAAGAAGATTAGTGCTCTTTGCCTTGAGCAGCATTAAAAGGGTTTGGTTCCTGATTATGAAGCTATAAGAGCTAGTGTTTTGAAAGAAGACGAAGTGTTGCCGATTGATCAAATTGGCGAGAAAAAATATTCAACAACAGTGCACATGTCTTTACCTATCATTGCAGCATGTTATACACCCCCTATAAAATCGCAAAATGTCGGTAACATCAATTCGTTGCCGAAAGATCCTAAAAGTATTGGGGCGCAAGCTGATCCAAGCAGTGTAGAGTTTAAAGAAAAATATGTGGCCCAAGTGGAAAAGGTCAAGCCAAAGCTCACTGAGACTAGAGTCAATGAATTTACTACACCTACCCTTGAGGAATTACCAGCAGAATATCGACAGGCTTATGAAGCACTCAAGAAGAAGCGTGAAGAGAAAGATTTGCAAGAGTACGTCAAGTGCCTTCCTCCATGTAGCAACCATGTCGACCCTTCCGCAATTTTGAGGCAAGATAAAAAATAAGCTTTATAAGCTGAACAACAAAAAAGGATTCACTTGGCTAATATGGTTGATTCGGTTGAAACCAAGTCAAATATGACTAAGTCGTCTATAGCCGATTCCTTTAAAGCTAAGACAAAAGTGGATTTAGTTGAAATCGGATTGAGCACCGAGACGGTTAAGGCCGAGTACATAGAGTTAATACTGAGTGCATTGAGCCAACCGAGTGCATCATGCCAACCAAATGCATTGAGCCATCCGAGTGCATAACCGGCTAATGCCGAGTGCATCAAGCCAGTTATTGCTAAGCCTGAGAGTACCAAAATAGATGATGCAAGCTTCACTGAGCAAACGAACGACAAATTCAGCAAATTGGTTGCGCTCAATTTTTCTGGATGTGAGGGAGCTTACATGCTGCCCTTTGAGTTCCGTGCCAAAGTAAATGATGAACATCAAGAACAAGAGCATTCAACCGACGAACACCGTCCGAGTGGAATCCATTCGGGTAATCCGTGTGAAATCTACTCGGGCAATCCGAGTGAAATCTACTCAGGCAATTTGAGTGATGAGGCACGAGATCCAGAAGAAGAGGAAGAGGTGTTGGAGAAATATTCAGAAGTGGAGCAAGGTATTGTTCCAGTGGTGCAACCATCTTCTCCTTCCAAAGTCTTCAGAAAGGTACACCTAGCATACTGTTTATTTGATTTTCGATTCGGTCAAAATCATTTTGTTGATGCACCCGTTAGTAAGGTTCTAATTAATTTTGAAAGACCAATCGAAATGAGTAATTTGTTTGTTAGGAATGATCTTATCACGACTCATGCTAGTCAACACATGGTATCATTCATAGAGGCTAAAGTGACAATTTATTGCAATCAAAGTTGTTCTCAGTATGCCGACTGAAATTTATATTCATATGGACAACTTTGTTTGTTTCATGCCTGGCTAACATTTGGTACCGGATGAGACGTATGTTCTGTAATTATTTTGATTGCAGCAATATAAAGCCAGGTTCAAAGTTCTTCGGGATAGCTGATTCAAGAGCATCGGAAAAGGAGAATGAAAATCGATGCATAATTGAGTCGGATGACGTTAAGCCAACACCACTCGGTTATTTAGTTCCAAGGCCGGTATAACATTACCGGTTAATGAACGAACAATGTACCTTCAATCCGGGCATATGTGATTGATCACGATGTCGAGCCGTCAAGACAAGAGCTAATGCAATGTTCGTTTGAACAAAATGTCAGAGACTGTAACATAATCAATCAAGTCGCACAATCAGTCAACACAAGAAGATTGGGGTTTGTTGAAGCACGAGGATATGGCCAGTCGTATCAAATTGGTCTTGATGGCGATCAAATGTTGACTCGGCTATCTCAAGCCGATTCACCTAAAGGTCAACAGGTACACACCAATGATGACAAGGTCAAGTCTTCGAGCAAGGATATGGTTAAAAATTGCATCAACAACAATCTTGAAGATGGGAATTCCATCAAAGCTACAACAGCGACATCTAGCACTGTGGGGCAACGAGAAAATTCAAAGATAGATGCACGCACAACTAAAGAAAGCAAAGGCGATGGTAAGCACAAAGGTAAAAAGTCAAAAGTCACTTTCGCGCGGTTATTAAAAAAATATCAGAAGATAAGTGAGGCAAATAGTGCTTATCGGCCGAGTGAAACAAAAACATCAAAGTCACCCCCAAGGAATAAATCTGAAGATCGGGATTGGCAAAGGAAGAAGTTGAGCAAGCAGACTCCATATCCTCCTTTTGGGCCAACAATGCCGATGTCATGGATACCTCCCCATCCTGACTATTATTCATATAAATCATGGAACAAGTATAAATCAAGGGCACACCATCCATCATATTCTAAACCACTTCACCATAATTAGGCAGCTCCGAGAGGATCATTATTTGTTCAACAACCACATGTTAAAGACCGTCTCAACCGAAAAGAATCGATCCGAAACTCGGTGAAGAAGATGGATGTAGTCAAGCAAGTGTACCGAGTGAAAAAGGATGGACGCAAGTGTGCTATTTCATATCTGACTCCAGATGACGAAAAGCTAGCTGAGTGTATTTTGGCTACTAAGGACAAGAAAGTGACGCGAGTGACTTTCAAGGACCCAATCGCTGAGTTTGAACAGGCCAAGTCCAAAGTGCCCGAGGTCAGGAAAGAATTGGTAGTGCATAAAACAAAATCATAGCCGGGATGCTCACTCAGCTTATCACATTGGCAAGAAAGAAAGATAAAGTGTCTTAGTGCCAAAGAGTTGCAGAGGAGGAACATGGCATGGGTCCCCAAGGGAAGCCATCGAGGCAAGAATGGTGTGACGGCTCATGTTGCAAAGCCAGCAGGAGTAATGAAAGACAAGCGTGAAGCCGATAGGCGAAGACTTCCAATGGTGCATTTTCCATGTTCTTCAACCATTTCATCAAAGCTGACGTCCCAGAACTTATCCCCAGCCGTAACATCTGAATTATTTCGGTTATTCACACTTTGGTGGACGGGTTCTCCTAGTCCTATGAGATAAGGACGTGTGGCCGATATTTGCATATCGTCCTAAGAGTACATTGTGTTGACAAGGCCGACTAATTATTCGGCCACTGATCGAGGGTCTTGTGCACCAAAGTTGTCGACTCCTATTATTGGTTTATTACAGGATCCAGAGAAACTAAGTCACCGAGATGAATGAAGTTCTGTTAACTCGGGGAGCAAGGCAATGTTGACTCAGGAGACCGAAGGAAGGGGGCATGACATCACATTTTTCCGTCGGCGCTCACTGGATGCCAAATCAAAGTGTCGTAGAGATTATTTCCATGATTCAGTTTAGCAGTGCCGGGAGTCTGTTTTATTGACATATTTCTTCACGGTTGGATTAGAAGACTTCATGCCGACTAGAGCTTACACGCTAATAATCAAGCCGAATATGATGTGCTATTCAGGCTAAAGGACTTCTAATCACTACAGGGGTTGCATGCATCAAGGTTCATAATGATTCGTTGCCAACTGTCCAATGGATGTCATCTTTATATGCATCGACGAATCACTTGAATGTTGACCTTGTTGACTCGCCAAACGGGCTAGTACAATACACATCTAGTTATTACAATTGATTCTTTATGTGACCGGCTCATGTAGGACAAGTTCACAACCGACTTACTATTAAAGTTGGTCCATGAAGAGTTATAGCAGACTCTAGGGTTGACTCAGCCACTAATGGATCTAGTGCGAGCCATATGGCTAGCTGGAGAACGTTTCTCTTATCTGCTGGATCCAAGTCAGGAGACAGACGTTGTTCGACAGAGGCTTGACAGAGTATTTGGACATAATCGTTCGGCAGCCGTATCGTCGAACGTTTCAAATTTCCCCATGGAATACTTGGATAAAGGTCAAGTCAGGATTGACATGGGAGACTAACATGAAGGCATTCGCGACATTGAATGGTTGTTCTCGGACGACTATTATCTGAAGAGGCTCTACCCAAGTAGCAACAAACCTGAGCATATGGCTGATAAAAATTATCGTCCTCAGCATGCATCGTTGATGGAGTGTTGACATCGTGCCTAAAAGAAGTATTTTCTGGCACGCAAGCTCTGCTAGAAAACAGGGAGGCATGTGTTGACACCGGATTTTGGCAGGGCATAAAAAGCGAAAAAAGATGGTCTCAAGTGAAAGGGTTTTCAGCATGAAAAGTTTCACGTCACCGAGTGCAACAACTTTGATGTTTAAGTCATCGACATCCGACCTCATATTAGGGGCCGAAACTGTACTCCGAGTGGCAGAATTTAGTGTTCCGAGTGCTTTTCGGCCGATTACGCGTTTAGGACTACATTGGATGAAGGAGAAATCTAAAGGAATTGTCTTCGTCTCATCGAGGCAATCGATTTTCATATATAAATCATCTTAATCCGAGTTCATATGCAAAAGTTATAGTCAATATGGTCCGGACTGGCCAGAGACCAAAATATTAGGCTTGACACCAGACACACGTCGATTAGTGTCTGATGCAATGCGTAATCAATTCGTCCCTCAAGACGACCTTGAATCGAAAAACCTTCAACAACAAAAAGTTTCATCTCATCGAGGCGATCGATTTTCATATACAATTTGTCTCAATCTGAGGTCGTATTCGACTTGGAGAGATAAGTCAAGATCAGGCTGTGTTTTCAGTCGGGAAATCCGAGTGAAAAGCTTACCATCCAAGTGAAAACTTACCGATCGAGTGAAAGTTTGCCGTTCAAGTGAACTTATTACCATCCGAGTGAAAATATATTCATCTTAGTGAAAATATAGTCATCCGAGTGAAAATCTTATCATCGGAATGAAAGCTTGCCGATCGAGAAAGAAGTTGCCATCCGAGTGAAAATATAGTCATGCGAGTGAAAATCTTATCATCGGAACGAAAACATGCCGATCGAGTAATAGGTTGCCATCCGAGTGAAAATATAGTCATCCGAGTGAAAGATTGTCTTCTGAGTGAAAATTTTCCTATCCGAGTGAAAGATTCCAACATCCGAGTGAAAAAGTCCAGTCGGAAGATCCAAGTGAATGACTCTAATATCCGAGTGGATAAGCTCAAATTCGAGTGAAACTAAACATGTGCCCAAAAGTTTATCAAGGTGACCTCGGATGGAGAAGTGTTCAATATGAAAGTTGTGCGTATCATCAAAACGGTAAACCAGTTTTGGAGTCATCATAATCAGAGATAGTATATGGCCTACAAATTCACTACGAGACTCGGACAATCCAGTCTGCTGCAAGACCGAGTTTGACTGGAAGCTAAAGATAACCTTGTAAAGTATTCAAAATGGCCTTGTTTGGAAAAATATTCAACACGAGAGTTGTTCGTCTCGTCGAGACGCACAAATTTGATATGTGGGTCGTCTCGATCGGAGGTCATATGCAGGCTGACGGCTCGCGCAAGGAGCAAGACGAAAGTTTGGGCCAGATTCAGACTGAATCCGAGTTGGACTAGAACTAGGACTCTAGGATGTGAATTGATGTAATGTTTTGTAAAGAAAGCCTAGATGAATCCTTTACTTGTACGGGAAGTCCAGCCGCCTCTTATATATGTTGGGGGTGACGGCCGATTGAACAACACCAATCGAACCAATCAATCTATTACACTTTTGTGTTCATCTATCTTTATCCCCTACCCTTGTATCTTTCTTTCTTGTTCTTCGTTCGTTCTTCACGTTGGAGGGCAGCGATCCAAGAGGATCTAAGGGCGAGCGAATCGACCTAGAATAGCCCATAGCTGCTGCGCGCCCTGACGGGGTCCCTCCGGGCTTACGGGGTTTCGGGTCTGCAAAACCACCCGCCGACTGTCCTGCGTATCACGGTGTCGGTCGGGTCTCATTCGACTTGAGCTGCGGTGCATCACCCCCGGCGTCGAGGGTACACGTGACGTGTTCGTGTGTCAACAATTTTTCTCAGTGCCAATGCATACACTTGTAGAAAAAGGTCCATTTGTCCCGGTTCCAGAGGCCCATTTGTCCCAGTTCTGGAAACGGGACTAAAGGGTCGGAACTAAAGCCCGTCACCTTTAGTCCTGGTTCGCTTAGGAACCGAGATAGATGGTGCTCCACGTGGCCGCTGCGGCGAGCCCAGGCAGGAGGGCTTTGGTCCCGGTTGGTAACACCAACCGGGAACAAAAAGCATCCACGCGTCAGCAGCTCAGGAGCTGGGGTTTTTGTTTTTTTTAAGGGGGGCGGGGGGGGTGGGGGTTTTGGAGGGTTAATTTAGGGTGTTAGCTAGCCAATAGAGAGAAGTGACCTCTCTTAGCTCCGTGCTTGGTCGATGTTACGTACTATATGTATAGAGAGGACTCAACACACTAGCTAGTAAGAAAATGAAGGAAACCATTAAGTACACAAGATCGTCATGAACATATACAGAGAGAAGTGATCGACCTCTCCTTCTCCGAGAGATTGGTCGAACAACAAGTTTTCGTATATATATCCGACGCTACTAGCTACATATATACAATATAAGATCTATTACAATCCATAATATCTGAAGTCAAGTTCCACATGGTATTCTCCGGCTTTACTGATGACGTGGTCAAGAAAGAATCCCGCCAATTCCTCTTGAATTGCGTTTATTTGATCATGTGGTAGGAGTTCATCATGCATCTGATAGACCTAATTTGAAGAAGGGGGTCAATACATGTATATGAATGAAACTCAACATAAATGATGGTAATAAAATAAAATTGTGAATATTTTTGCTTACGCACATCATATTGTTTTTTAGAGTAGCCCCGCTTATTAGAGATCCTGGCGTTGTAGATGTACCGCAAACGTAGTATCCACAATAATCATTCCCGGCTTCCTGCCACAACCACTTTACGAGAAATAGAGTTCAATCAAACTGATAATCAAGCATTATAAATGGTATTGATGAAGCTAGCTAGAATCAATGGGAGCTGCACGGAACTAGGTAGTAGTACTTACTTTCGGTGTGTAAATTGCAGCTTGCTCGGCAGTCCCGGAGTCCTTTCGGTGAACCTTTCCAAACCCTACCAGACAAAGAAAATAATTACTTGATATCAGGATCAAATGAACAAAGTTGCCGATATGGTGCGATAATGATCAATTGAACTTACTTCTGGAGCATTGTAGTCATGTTTGCATACTGCTGGGGATCTTTTCGTCTCGAGTCTATGACGGTTACTACTCCCCGCTCAAGCTGGATCTCTAGCAGAATAAAGTGGAACCTGCGCACGCATGCATAACTCATCAATTACATTACTATAACCTCAAGTAATAATAAGGGAAACCAAATATGCATAAGACATTAACACTCACATGAAGTTGGAAGGAAAGAGTATTTAATCTTTGTTTTGATTTTTAAGCAACGATTGTAGCAAGTTGTCCTTGGTTTCTTTGACATTGTATTTAACCGTCCATTCATGTATGTATCTGGGTTAATGAACCCAATGTCCCAGATTTGTGCTTTCCTGCATTCGACGATCTTCAATCTGCATAATAGTGAGGATAATTATATATACATGAAATGAAAGAGCTGAGCTATACATATAGAGAGAGAGAGAGACTTAACTACAAAAGTAGTACTTACAGACAGTAGCAAGTCAGGAGTGTTTTGTCGAGGACCTTTTTATTGTATAACTGGAATAACTCATCAAATGCAATAGAAAACATAACAGTTCCAATGAGGTCGTGCTCCTCTTTAATTCTCATTGTCAAAACATCCTTCCCAGACTCCCTGCAGGTTTCCATGTACCACTCATGGAATCTTCGCATCATCTTTGTTAGAGGAGGATGATTAGGTTTGACGAGAGGCTTCCCGTACTGGTATCTGAATTCATCCACCTCCATTGTATCAAACACTACATCATCGCCCAGGTAATCACCAGTATTGGTATCGGGCACCATTCCCAGCAGATTTGCGATGATATCGCTAGTCACTTTGAGCTCCAGCTCTGGCCTCGACGACAACACTCTTTTAACTTGGTAAATTTGGGTGGCCTCGGCAACGCTTCTAGGGTTTGGGGTGGCCTCGACGCTTCTAGGGTTTGGGGTGGCCTCGAAGCTTCTAGGGTTTGGGGTGGCCTCGACGCTTCTACGGTTTGGGGTGGCCTCGGCAACGCTTCTAGGATTTGGGCCGGACCGCCTCTCTCATGAATGTCCAACGTCCGGACTGACAAGGGATTTAACAAAATGGCACCATTCTGGATGTGCAGAAAATGGTCCCTAATTTTCCTGAGCTCCTCTACCCTTCTACATGTCACATTGTCTAGTGTCAAAGGATTCAAGAAAACCATGGCTTCATCATTAGCCGAAAGTAACAGGCCCATGATGGTATGAAGCTCTCCAAAGTAATTTTGGAACGGAGTCCTGATAAGATAGCCTTTCGAATATCGCTATTTCGAAGGCCTTTGCTGAACTTCGTACCAAAAAGCAAATTATCCTATCAGGACTCCGTTCCAAAATAATTTTGGAGAGCTTCGTACCATCATGCGATGTTACTTCCGGCTAATTATGAAACATGGATTTCTTCAATACTTTGACAGAAGAGAACATGCACATGTAGAAGCATAGATGATATCAGAAAAATATTAAAGTAATACTAGCATGAAGAACATAATAAAGTAATACTATAATGGGGGCATTCTTGATAAATCTCTTATATATCTCGAGAGAGTTTGTCGGGTAGAGGCGGGAGGGGGTAGGAGATCGACAACGTTTTTTTTCTAGGGTTTGGGTGTCCTCGAGAGTTGGTCGAGCGAGAGGGGGTTCATCGACGTCCCCCTTTCGACCCCTCGGCGATCCTCGACCCCTCGGTGACCCTCGACCCTCTACCCTAGTTCCCGACCCTCGACCGCTCGGCGATCCTCGACACCTTCGTTCCCGATAAAAAATAAGAAGAGGAAGAAGAAAAAAGAAGAGGAGAAGAAGAAGGAATAGGGGAGAGAAGAAAAAATATAAGAAGAGAATTGATACGTCTCCAACGTATCTATAATTTTTTATTGTTCCATGCTATTATATTATCCATCTTGGATGTCTAATATTCTATTTTATATGATGTTTGGGACTAACCTATTAACCTAGAGCCAAGTGCCAGTTTCTGTTTTTTTTTGAGTTTTATAGAAAAGGAATACCAAACGGAGTCCAATTGACTTTCCAATTTTTGATGATTTTTTGATGGACCAAAAGAAGCCCCCGGAGTAAAAGAGTTGGGCCAGAAGAGTCCCGAGCCGTCCACGAGGGTGGAGGGCGCACCCCCTGCCTCGTGGACGACTCGGAGGCTCCCCTGACGTGAGACCGATGCCAAAAATTCCTATAAATACAGAAACCCCCGAAAAGAAACCTAGATCGGGAGTTCCACCGCCGCAAGCCTCTGTAGCCACCAAAAACCAATCTGGACCCTGTTAAGCACCACGGAGGGGGGGAATCATCACCGGTGGCCATCTTCATCATCCCGGCGCTCTCCATGACGAGGAGGGAGTAGCTATGTGTTTGACGAGACGAAAACGGAGTCCAATCTCGTGTTCTTGATATGGCACGATCTTGATGTACCGCAAGCTTTGCTATTATAGTTGGATCTTATGATGTTTCTCCCCCTCTACTCTCTTGTAATGGATTGAGTTTTCCCTTTGAAGTTATCTTATCGGATTGTGTCTTTAAGGATTTGGGAACACTTGATGTATGTCTTGCATGTGCTTATCTGTGATGACAATGGGATATTCACGTGATCTACTTGATGTATGTTTTGGTAATCAACTTGCGGGTTCAGTGACCTTGTGAACTTATGCATAGGGGTTGGCACACGTTTTCGTCTTGACTCTCCGGTAGAAACTTTGGGGCACTCTTTGAAGTTCTTTGTGTTGCATGAATAGATGAATCTGAGATTGTGTGATGCATATCGTATAATCATACCCGCGGATACTTGTGGTGACATTGGAGTATCTAGGTGACATTAGGGTTTTGGTTGGTTTGTGTCTTAAGGTGTTATTCTAGTACGAACTCTAGGATAGATCGAACGGAAAGAATAGCTTCGTGTTATTTTCCTACGGACTCTTGAATAGATCGATCAGAAAGGATAACGTTGAGGTGGTTTCGTACCCTACAATAATCTCTTCGTTTGTTCTCCGCTATTAGTGACTTTGGAGTGACTCTTTGTTGCATGTTGAGGGATCGATAGTCATATGATCCAATTATGTTATTATTGTTGAGAGAACTTGCACTAGTGAAAGTATGAACCCTAGGCCTTGTTTCAACGCATTGCAATACCATGTTCGCTCACTTTTATCATTAGTTACCTTGCTGTTTTTTATTTTCAGATTACAAAAACCTATATCTGCCATCCATATTGCACTTGTATCACCATCTCTTCGCCGAACTAGTGCACCTATACAATTTTTGTATTGGGTGTTGGGGACACAAGAGACTCTTTGTTATTTGGTTGCAGGGTTGTTTGAGAGAGACCATCTTCATCCTACGCCTCCTACGGATTGATAAACCTTAGGTCATCCACTTGAGGGAAATTTGCTACTGTCCTACAAACCTCTGCACTTGGAGGCCCAAGTAAAGTTACCGATGGAAGTAGACGAAAGAGGGGTTTGCCTTCCGGGGCATCCCCAAGCTTTGGCTTTTTGGTGTCCTTAGATTATCTTGGGGTGCCATGGGCATCCCCAAGCTTAGGCTCTTGCAACTCCTTGTACCATAATCCATCAAATCTTTTACTCAAAACTTGAAAACTTCACAACACAAAACTTAACAGGAAATCTCGTGAGCTCATAGCTTAAAGAAAACAAAACACCACTTCAAGGTACTGTAATGAACTCATTCATTATTTATATGGGTGTTAAACCTACTGTATTCCAACTTCCCTATGGTTTATAAACTATTTTATTAGCTATAGATTCATCAAAATAAGCAAACAACACATGAAAAACAGAATCTGTCAAAAACATAATAGTCTGTAGTAATCTATAACTAACGCAAACTTCTGGAACTCAGGAAAATCTACCAAAATAGGAAGATCTAGACAATTTTTTTATTGATGAATCAGCATTTTATCACGTTCTGGTGATTTTTAACAATTGTTTTCATGAACAGAAAGTTTCTGGAATTTCAGCAAGATCAAATAACTATCATCCAAGAAGACCTATAGGTTTAACTTGGCACAAACACTAATTAAAACATAAAAACAAATCTAACCAGATGCTAGATCAAATATTTATTCCTAAGTAGAAGCAAAAAACAAAAAAACAAAAATAAAATTGGGTTGCCTCCCAACAAGCGCTATCGTTTAACGCCCCTAGCTAGGCATAAAAGCAAGGATAGATCTAGGTATTGCCATCTTTGGTAGGCAATCCATAAGTGGCTCTCATAATAGATTCATAAGGTAATTTTATTTTCTTTCTAGGGAAGTGTTACATGCCTTTCCTTAACGGAAATTGGAATCTAATATTCCCTTCCTTCATATCAATAATTGCACCAATCGTTCTAAGGAAAGGTCTACCAAGAATGATAGGACATTAAGGATTGCAATCTATATCAAGAACTATGAAATCTACGGGCACATAGTTCCTATTTGCAACAATAAGAACATCATTAATTCTTCCCATAGGTTTCTTAATAGTGGAATCCGCAAGGTGCAAGTTTAAATAACAATCATCAAAATCACGGAAACCTAGCAAATCGCATAAAGTTTTTGGAATCATGGAAACACTAGCTCCCAAATCACACAAAGCATAGCATTCATGATCTTTAATTTTAATTTTATTAGTAGGTTCCCACTCATCATAAAGTTTTCTAGGGACAGAAACTTCCAACTCAAGTTTTTCTTCATAAGATTGCATCAAAGCATCGACGATATGTTTAGTAAAAGCTTTATTTTGACTATAAGCATGAGGAGAATTTAGCACGGATTGCAACAAGGAAATACAATCTATCAAAGAGAAATTATCATAATTAAATTCCTTGAAATCCAAAATAGTGGGTTCATTAATATCTAGAGTTTTGATCTCTTCAATCTCACTTTTACCAATGTCATCAAGATCTAAAGACTCCGAATTTTTGGAACGCCTTCTAGGTAAAGGTGGCTCATATTCAGTCCCATTATTATCAAGATTCATATTGCAAAACAAAGATTTAATAGGAGACACATCAATAACTTTTAGATCTTCATCTTTATTTTCATAGAAACTAGAAGAACACGCTTTTACAAAGCAATCTTTCTTAGCACGCATCCTAGCGGTTCTTTCTTTGCACTCATTAATGGAAATTCTCATGGCTTTGAGAGACTCATTGATATCATGCTTAGGTGGAATAGATCTAAGTTTCAAAGAGTCAACATCAAGAGAAATTCTATCAACGTTCCTAGCCAATTCATCAACCTTGAGCATTTTTTCTTCAAGCAAAGCAGTGAAATTCTTTTGTGAATTCATAAACTCCTTAACACTAGTCTCAAATTCAGAGGGCATCTTATTAAAATTTCCATAAGAGTTGTTGTAGGAATTACCATAATTATTAGAGGAGTTACTAGGATACGGCCTAGGATTAAAGTTTCCTCTATACGCGTTGTTACCAAAATTATTCTGACCAACAAAATTCACATCCATAGATTCATTATTATTCTAAATCAAAGTAGACAAAGGCATATCATTAGCATCAGAAGAAACACTTTTAGTAGAAAATAATTTCATAAGTTCATCCATCTTTCCACTCAAAGCATTAATTTATTCTATCGCATGCACTTTTTTATTAGTAAATCTTTCGATGTGCCATTGAGAATAATTAACCATAATATTATATAGGAGTTTAGTAGCTTCTCCTAAAGTAATTTCCATAAAAGTGCCTCTTGCGGCCGAATCTAAAAGATTTCTAGAAGCAAAATTCAATCCGGCATAAATTTTTTGTATAATCATCCACAAATTCAAACCATGAGTAGGGCAATTACGTATCATTAATTTCATCCTCTACCAAGATTGTGCAACATGTTCATGATCAAGCTGCTTAAAATTCATAATATCGTTTCTAAGAGAGATGATCTTAGCGGCAGGAAAATACTTAGAGATAAAAGCATATTTGCACTTATACCATGAATCAATACTATTTTTAGGCAAAGATGAAAACCAAGCTTTAGCTCGATCTCTAAGCGAGAAAGGAAATAGTTTTAATTTAACAATATCATTGTCCACATCTTTCTTCTTTTGCATATCACACAAATCAACGAAGCTATTTAGATGGGTAGCGGCATCTTCACTAGGAAGGCCGGAGAATTGATCTTTCATGACAAGATTCAACAAAGCAGCATTAATTTCACAAGATTCAGCATCGGTAAGAGGAGCAATCGGAGTGCTAAGAAAATCATTGTTGTTGGTATTAGTGAAGTCACACAATTTAATATTATCTTGAGCCATCGTGACAAGCAAGCAATCCAACACACGAGCAAACAAGAAGCAAGCGAAAAAGAGGCGAACGGAAAAGAGAGGACGAATAAAATGGCACGGGTGAAGTGGGGGAGAGGGAAACGAGAGGCAAATGGCAAATAATGTAATGTGAGGGATAAGAATTTGTGATGGGTACATGGAATGTCTTGACTTGACTTGACTTGGCGCGAATCTCCCCGGCAACGGTGCCAGAAATCCTTCTTGCCACCTCTTGAGCACTGCGTTGGTTTTCCCTTGAAGAGGAAAGGGTGATGCAATAAAGTAGTGTAAGTATTTCTCTCAGTTTTTGAGAACCAAGGTATCAATCCAGTAGGAGATCACGCACGAGTTCCACGCACCTACACAAACAAATAAGAACCTCGCAACCAACGCAATAAAGGGGTTGTCAATCCCTCAACGGTCACTTACGAGAGTGAGATCTGATAGATATGATAAGATAATATTTTTGGTATTTTTATGATTAAGAGAAATAAAGATGCAAAGTAAAATAAAAGGCAATAGAAATAACTAAGTGTTAGAAGATTAATATGATGGAAAATAGACCCGGGGGCCATAGGTTTCACTAGTGGCTTCTCTCGAGAGCATAAGTATTACGGTGGGTGAACAAATTACTGTCGAGCAATTGATAGAACTAAGCATAGTTATGAGAATATCTAGGTATGATTGATCATGTATATAGGCATCACGTCCGTGACAAGTAGACCGACTCCTGCCTGCATCTACTACTATTACTCCACACATCAACCGCTATCCAGCATGCATCTAGAGTATTAAGTTCATAAGAATGGAGTAATGCTTTAAGCAAGATGACATGATGTAGAGGGATAAACTCATGCAATATGATATAAACCCCATCTTGTTATCCTCGATGGCAACAATACAATACATGTCGTTTCCCTTTTCAACATCGATCGAAAGTAATCGCAAGATTAAACCCAAAGCTAAGCACTTCTCCCATTGCAAGAAAGATCAATCTAGTAGGCCAAACCAAGCTGATAATTCGAAGAGACTTGCAAAGATAACCAATCATACATAAAGAATTCAGAGAAGATTCAAATATTGTTCATAGATAAACTTGATCATAAACCCACAATTCATTGGTCCCGACAAACACACCGCAAAAGAAGATTACATCGAGTAGATCTCCACGAGAATCATGGAGAACTTTGTATTGAGATCCAAAGAGAGAGAAGAAACCATCTAGCTAATAACTATGGACCCGAAGGTCTGAGGTAAACTACTCACACATCATCGGAGAGGCTATGGTGTTGATGTAGAAGCCCTCCGTGATCAATGCCCCCTCGTGAGCGCCGGAAAAGGCCCCAAGATGGGATCTCACGGGTACAGAAGGTTGCGGCGGTGGAAATAGGTTTTTGGCTCCGTATCTGATAGTTTGGGGGTACGTAGGTATATATAGGAGGAAGAAGTACGTCAGTGGAGCAACATGGGCCCCACGAGGGTGGAGGGCGCTCCCCTGCCTTGTGCTCTCCTGGTTGATTCCTTGATGTGGACTCCAAGTCCTCTGGATCACGTTTGTTCCGAAAATCACGTTCCCGAAGGTTTCATTCCGTTTGGACTCCGTTTGATATTCTTTTTCTGCAAAACACTGAAATAGGCAAAAAAACAGCAATTTGGGCTGGGCCTCCGGTTAATAGGTTAGTCCCAAAAATAATATAAAAGTGTATAATAAAGCCCGTTAAACATCCAAAACAGAATATAATATAGCATGGAACAATCAAAAATTATAGATACGTTGGAGACGTATCAGAGCAGTGGAGTGCTCTGCTCGTGGGCGTGGGGTATATATAGGCATCTCATTGGTCCCGGTTCTTGGCTGGAACCCGGACTAAAGGTCCCCCTTTGGTCCCGGTTCCAGCCACGAACGGGGACCAATGATTGTGGGCCAGGAGCAAGGCACATTGGTCATTGTTCGTGTCTAGAACCGGGACCAAAGGGTCTAGACGAACCGGGACCAATGCCCTACGAGGCCCGGCCGGCCCCCTGGCCTCACAAACCGGGACCGTTGCCCCCATGGGTCCCGGTTCATGACTGAACTGGGACTAATGGGCTGGCCCGGCCTGGACCAAAGCCCTATTTTCTACTAGTGATACAATCAATACTCCCTAGCATGACAGGGAACCGTACCCATCACGCTCACTGATCTCCATTAAGCTTCCAACAACTTGTACTGTAGGTCGCCTCAAATACTTCGCCCTAAATACTGGAACCACTCCCTCCACGAATAACTTCAAACACTCTACTGTAGTACTTGCACCAATCTTAATATATTAAGCTATCTAGTCTGCAGGGCTCCCATTTGCTAACTGCCTTACGACGGTAGTGCACTTTTGGATTGGCGATAACCCAGGCGATTAGTAGCATCCAATCTTAATGTAAAAATGGAGACCACTTAATAAGGATCGACGTGATGATCCTATAGTTTTTGCCCGATCTTTCACCGCAATACAATCTAGATAGCAAACCTACAAATCACGGGAGCAATACACGCAACCTGAAGGTGACGAAACAAATCCAGCCAGCAACATGAAGATGAAAAACACGCCTCTAACCTTGGCAAGATGATCCTTGATCACACAAGAACCCTCACACAACCATCACTTTATTTGATAACAAGCAGCGCCGTCCCTGGAGGGATGATTCACCATGTGAACACAATGTTTTAAACTCAATCTAAAATTCCCCATCTAAACCTAGCCATTGGCCTCCTTATATAGGCATCTAGAAAACTAGTCCGTTGGACAGGCCCACACCAAAACACACAAAATATAAATCCTAAGTGGCCCATAACATGACCGAGAAATAAATATACATAAAACTAGAACCGACCAAGTACATGGTTCCGTCACCTCTTTTGGCACATCTCTAACTTGGAGGAGTCCTGAAGTTGGGCTTCACCTCCTCCTTCATGGGGACAACATGAGGTATTGGGATGCCCTCATCATCCTCCCCCCTCCCCTTGAGAAGGTGTTGTCCTCAACGCTGGAGGGTCTTCTCTAATGAGTGGCATCAATCAGCAACATTGGCACGCTTCTCCACCATCTGCAAGTCTCGCTGACCTGCCACACCACCTCCTCCCTCTCGCCTAGCTGGACTTGCCACAACAGGTGGCACCACCTTCCGTCGCCACATAAGCTTGGACTTAGGCGCCGCCACCTTCTTCTTCTTCGCTGTCGATGGAGCTCGTTGTCGCTGAACATGGACCTTCTTTGTACAACCCTGCAAAATAGGAGCAATCCCTGGGCCACACAATTGACGAACACATCCATCTTTGGCTCTATGCATACGCATAGCTGCTCCAACAAGTCTTCGCTCACCTGATCCAACCAACCTGCGGTATACTATGCGCTCCTCCATATGCACCGAGACGCAAGCAACACAACTATCATCTATCTGAATGCCTTGGTCGACACAAATTGGAAGTGTAGGACTATAGCTGCAATCATCATCATCTCATCACTAAGAGCTTGACATCAACCGGCTTGTCACCAACAGGCACAACTTGCTTATCATCGACAGGCACGGCGGAAACAACATTAGTATTTACACTCCTCGCATCATGCTCCTCCATCGGAAGCTGAACTATCCTCTGTTGTGGCTTGGCTTTGTGCACTTTCTCCTTGCGCACCACCAATACCACATCAGACTTGATATGATCATCTGTCATCAGCTTCAACATTCGTTGTTTGCCATCATGCAAAAATGTATATGTATTTTCTCTCCCAGCATGAGTAGCATTGTGATCATACTGCCAAGGACGCCCAAGTATCAATCCACACACCTCCAATGGCAATACATATCACTCCACCTCATCAGCATACTCACCAACTATGAATGGCACACGCACCTTGTGTGTAACCTTCAGCATACTGCAGCTATTCAATCACTGTAGATGCTTAGGTTCAGTAATACGCGAGGTGGACAACCCCAAAGATGCCACCATTGCCTTGCTTATGCCATTGGTACAACTACCACTAGTAGAAAAAGGGCCTAATGTGAAGCACATTAGTCCCGGTTTGTAACTGAACCAGCACTAATGTGACCATTAGTGCCGGTTCCAACGGCTAGGCGGGAGGCGCTCATTAGTACTGGTTCGTGGTGAACCTTTAGTACCGGTTCGTACCATGAACCGGTACTAAAGAGGTGGTGGTAGGCTGTTGTCAGGTTGGGGCCCCACCAGCACCTTTAGTACCGGTTCATGCCATGAACCGGGACTAGAGATGCACCTTTAGTCCCGGTTCGCCTAACCAACTGGTACTAAAGGTCATCCTATATATACCCCTTCATCGAGACCGAGCGCTCTGTTCTCCCCCTTTCCTCTCCTCTGTTTTCTTCCTCTTCCTCTCCAGCTCACACTCCATTTTTGCCAAAATTTGTGAAGATTTGAAGGCACCCCATCCATCCAAGTGATCACAAAGGTTACCAACTTTGTCCTTTCATCTCTCATTGCTAGATTAGCTCTTGCAATGCTCTATAATTTTAGTGATTTGTGGGTTTTATTTTGGGAGGAATTATATGTGGTAGTATTTGATTTATATGCAATATGAGGTCAAAATAACTCTTAGTTTGCATATGTAGGTATGGTTTACTTAGTGCCTTCCTGCCTCCGTCCTAACCACTGGCCGATCGCCTGCACTGCCCGTCACGGCACCACCAGCTTGTGGTGAGCCTCTTGTTCTTATCTTTTTTATATAAAGAATCATGTTTGTGTGATTTAGATATATAGTTACTTGTATAATTATCTTACCCGTAGGTTGTTTGTTATACATGGTGCCATGGTTTTGATATCCGTCCCCGTTGTCCCTCGTCTGGGTTATGATTCAGATGTGGTATATTATCTTTTATAACTATTTGTTGCATTTCGTGTTTATGACAAATTATGCCCATCAAATTGACATAGATATTTCTATCTAGGAGGTATGTGAACCGGAAATTCTAACCGACCCTATTGTCGAGAGGTTAAATTTAGTTGAAAGAGAAAACGAGTATTTGAAAGAAAAATTGAAAAAAAATTAAGGGGGAGAAGATGAAATTGCAGTTGCATGTTGTCGATGTCGTCGATGATCACAAGATCAAGATGAAGAAAATGCGCTTGAAGATTAGAAAGATTAGAAAATATGACATTGATAGTGAGGCTTGGTATCATTATGTTGTTGGATCAATTGTTACCTTATTTGCGATCTTGATCGCATTTGTTGTTGCATTTAAATGCTTTAGCTAGAGAGTTATTTGTATGTTTGTTTTATGAGAATAAGTGTTGTATGAACTTGTATTAATTTGGTCTATTCGGTGCTATGTAATGAAGATGAGCCGACAATGGATGTACTATGACCGATGCTCTCCCAGTTCATTAATGGCGTGCAAAATTTTCTGCTTGCGGCTGAGGTGAACAAGTGTGCGGATGGTTTTATGTCTTGTCCATGTGCTGGCTGTAAGAATGGTCAGAATTAATCTAATTCAAAAACCATTCACTGGCACCTGTTTGAGTCTGGTTTCATGCCCCACTATAATGTTTGGACCAAGCATGCAGAAAGAGGGATTATGATGGAAGACAATGAAAAAGAAGAGGACGACGACAACTATCTTAGCCATGGGTTCCCTGAATACGATGGTACAACAATGGGGGAAGAAGCTGAGCCGGCAATGCGGGAAGAAGCTGAAGAAGAGGCATCCGATGAGCCCGCTGAAGATCGAGGTCGGGCCATTGCCGATGCAAAGAGAAACTACGCAAGTGAAAAGGAGAAGAAGAAGTTGCAGAGGATGTTAGAGGATCACAAGAAATTGTTGTACCCGAATTGCGAAGTTGACAAGAAAAAGCTGGGCACCACACTGGAATTGCTGCAATGGAAGGCAGAGAATGGTGTATCTAACAAGGGATTTGGAAAGTTGCTGATAATGTTAAAGAAGATGCTTCCAAAGGACAATGAATTGGCCGAGAGTACGTACGAAGCAAAGAAGGTTGTCTGCCCTATAGGATTAGAGGTGCAGAAGATACATGCATGCCCTAATGACTACATCCTCTACTGCAGTGAGTACGAGGATTTTAACGCGTGGCCGGTATGTGGTGCATTGCACTATAAGATTAGCCGCGATGACCCTGGTGATGTCGAGGGCGAGCGCCCCAGGAAGAAGATTCCTGCCAAGGTGATGTGGTATGCTCCTATAATACCACGGTTGAAACGTTTGTTCCAAAACAAAGAGCATGCCAAGTTGATGAGATGGCACAGAGAAGACTGTAAGAAAGACGGGAAGTTGAGAGTACCCGCTGACGTGTCGCAGTGGAGAAAAATCGAGAGAAAGTACTGGGAGGACTTTGCAGGTGACCCAAGGAACGTATGGTTTGGTCTAAGCGCAGATAGCATTAATCCTTTTGTGGATCAGAGCAACAACCATAGCACTTGGCCCGTGACTCTATGTATGTATAACCTTCCCCCTTGGTTGTGCATGAAGCGGAACTTCATTATGATGCCAGTGCTCATCCAAGGCCCTAAGCAACCCGACAACGACATTGATGTGTACCTAAGGCCATTAGTTGAAGAACTCTTATAGGTGTGGAATGGAAAAGGTGTACGTGTGTGGGATGAGCACAAACAGGAAGAATTTGACCTACGTGTGTTGCTGTTTGTGACCATCAATGATTGGCCTGCTCTCAGTAACCTTTCAGGACAGACAAACAAGGGATACCGCCCATGCACGCACTGTTTGGATGATACCGACAGTATATATTTGGATAATTGTAAGAAGAATGTGTACCTGGGACATCATCGATTTCTTCCGAGCAGGCATCCCGTAAGAAAGAAAGGCAAACATTTCAAAGGTGAGGCAGATCACCGGACGAAGCCTCGCCACCGTGCTGGTGATGATGTACATGATATGGTCAAGGATTTGAAGGTAATCTTTGGAAAGGGTCCTGGCGGACAATCTGTTCCGAATGACACTGACGGATGCGCACCCATGTGGAAAAAGTATCTATATTTTGGGACCTACCCTATTGGAAAGACCTAGAGGTCCGCTCTGCAATCGACGTGATGCACGTGACGAAGAATTTTTGCGTGCCCCTGCTTGGCTTCTTGGGCATGTATGGGAAGACAAAAGATACACCAGAGGCACGGGAGGACCAGCAACATACACAGAAAAGAGGGCATACATCAGGGTCATGCTAGCTACGCTCGTACCAAAGATAGAATGAAATCTTCTTTCAATGCCTGCTCAGTATGAAGGTACCGTCTGGCTTCTCGTCGAATATAAAGGGAAGAATAAATATGGCAGAGAAAAAGTTCCAGAACCTAAAGTCTCATGACTGCCACGTGATTATGTCGCAACTGCTTCCGGTTGCATTGAGGGGGCTTCTACCGGAAAATGTTTGATTAGCCATTGTGAAGCTATGTGCATTCCTCAATGAAATCTCTCAGAAGGTAATCGATCCAGAAGTCATACCAAGGTTAGAGAATGATTTGGTGCAATGTCTTGTCAGTTTCGAGTTGGTGTTCCCACCATCCCTCTTCAACATCATGACGCACGTCCTAGTTCACCTATGCGAAGAGATTAACGTTCTGGGTCCTTATTTCTACACAATATGTTCCCCTTTGAGAAGTTCATGGGAGTTTTAAAGAAATATGTTCATAACCGTGCTAGGCCAGAAGGAAGCATCTCCAAGGGCCATGAAAATGAGGAGGTCATTGAGTTTTGTATTGACTTTATTCCTGACCTTAAGCCGATTGGTGTTCCTGAATCGCGGCATAAGGGCAGACTAGATGGAAATGGCACGCTAGGACCGAAACAAATAATATCTATGGACGGGCATTCTCTCACTCAAGCACACTACACAGTTCTACAAAATTCCGCCTTCGTGGCTCCGTATATGGAGGAACACAAGAATATTCTACGCTCCAAACACCCGGAGCAGTCTGACGAATGGATTACACGTGAACAAACGGGGACTTTTGTCGGTTGGTTGCAAACACGTGCCATGCATGACGCCGCTATTGAAGATGGCATGTACTTGCTGTCCCAGTTACCATCTTCGAATATAATGACTTTCAAAGGGTACGAGATAAATGGGAATACATTTTACACGATCGCCCAAGATAAGAAAAGCACCAACTAAAACAGTGGTGTCCGCTTTGATGCAGCAACCAAGAGGGGAAAGGACACATATTATGGTTACATAGAGAAGATATGGCAACTTGACTATGGACGTGGTTTGAAGGTCCCTTTGTTTAGGTGCAAATGGGTAAATATGACACGAAGCGGGGTAACGGAAGACCCGCAGTACGGAATGACAATAGTGGATCTCAACAATCTTGCGTACACATACGAACCATTCATCCTAGCCAATGATGTGGCGCAGGTTTTATATGTGAAGGACATGTCTACCAAGCCGAGAAAAAGAAAAGATAAGGAAGTGAATACATCATACGATGAGCCAAAGCGCCACATAGTTCTTTCAGGGAAAAGAAATATCGTGGGAGTGGATGACAAGACAGACATGCCAGAAGATTATGAAAAGTTTGACGGAATTGCTCCCTTCACAGTGAATATTGACCCGAGCATCCAGTTAAATGATGTAGATTGTCCATGGTTACGGCGCGAAGGGACACACGCGAAGAAAAAGTTTCACACCCAAAGATCCCACTCTGGGATGTGACCGGCTTCACTGTCATCACTTTATTCTCTCGTGAGTTTCCGGACTTATATATCTGGAAAGTCCCACTTTGGACAAACCATAGGGAATCTTTGTAATAGTTAGGTGTGCTTATGTGTTTTGGCATTTGAAACGTGTACTTTTGTGCTTCGGACAAACAGAGCCTCGTGGATCGCTGCCCTCCAACGTGAAGAACGAGAAAGAAAGATACAAGGGTAGGGGATAAAGATAGATGAACACAAAAGTGTAATAGATTGATTAGTTCGATTGGTGTTGTTCAATCGGCCGTCACCCCCAACATATATAAGAGGCGGCCGGACTTCCCGTACAAGTAAAGGATTCATCTAGGCTTTCTTTACAAAACATTACATCAATTCACATCCTAGAGTCCTAGTTCTAGTCCAACTCGGATTCAGTCTGAATCTGGCCCAAACTTTTGTCTTGCTCCTTGCGCGAGCCGTCGAGCCTGCATATGACCTCCGATCGAGACAACCCACATATCAAATATGTGCGTCTCGACGAGACGAACAACTCTCGTGTTGAATATTTTTCCAAACAAGACCATTTTGAATACTTTACAAGGTCATCTTTACCTTCCAGTCGAACTCGGTCTTGCAGCAGACTGGATTGTCCGAGTCTCGTAGTGAATTTGTAGGCCATATACTATCTCTGATTATGATGACTCCAAAACCAAAGTTCGCCGTTTTAACGATATGCACAACTTTCATATTGAACACTTCTCCATCCGAGGTCATCTTGATAAACTTCCGGGCACATGTTTAGTTTCACTTGGATTTGAGCTCATCCACTCGGATATTAGAGTCATTCACCTGGATCGTCCGACTGGACTTTTTCACTCGGATGTTAGAATCTTTCACTAGGATCGTAAAATTTTCACTCGGATGACTATATTTTCACTCGGATGGCAACTTATTACTCGATCGGCAAGTTTTCATTCCGATATAAGATTTTCACTCGGATGACTATATTTTCACTCGGATGGCAACTTCTTACTCTATCGGCAAGCTTTCATTCCGATGATAAGATTTTCATTCCGATGATAAGATTTTCACTCGGATGACTATATTTTCACTACGATCACTATATTTTCACTCGGATGGTAATAAGTTCACTCGGACGGCAAACTTTCACTCGATCGGTAAGTTTTCACTTGGATGGTAAGCTTTTCACTCGGATTTCCCGACCGAAAACACAGCCTGATCTTGACTTATCTCTCCAGGTCGCATACGACCTAGGATTGAGACAAATTGTATATGAAAATCGATCGGCTCGACGAGACGAAACTTTTTGTTGTTGAAGGTTTTTCGATTCAAGGCCTAATTGCTCACGCATTGCATCAGACACTAATCAACGTGTGTTTGGTGTCAAGCGTAATATTTTGGTCTCTGGCCAGTCTGGACCATATTGACTGTAACTTTTGCATATGAACTTGGATTAAGATGATTTATATATGAAAATTGATTTCCTCGACGAGACGAAGACAATTCCTTGAGAGTTCTTCTTCATCCGAGGTAGTCATGAATGCTTAATCAGCCGAAAAGCACTCGGAACACTAAATTCTGCCACTCAGAGTACAATTTCGGCCCCTAAGATGAGGTCGGATGTCGATGACTTAAACATCAAAGTTGTTGCACTCGGTGACGTGAAACTTTTCATGCTGAAAACCCTTTCACTTGATACCATCTTTTTTTGCTTTTTATGCCGTGCCAAAATCCGGTGTCAACAAAAATATCCTTATGCATAAAAGGGGATGTATACCCACGACGATCACCGTGTACCTACAATCATTCTAGGGCAGTTTTTTCGCACGATCATTGGATACGGCACACCTTTTTTTGGTGTTGCTGGATCCAACAACGATATCCACGTGCTCAACCAATCACATTTGTTTGTTGAGCAACTGAGAGGAGAAGCTCCTAAGGTTGACTAATCTATCAATGGAAGACAACATATAGGGTACACGATATCAAAGTGCCTAGTATCCATGTATCTTGCCTAGTTTCTGGTCAAAACACAGGTCACTTTCTTGTGCAGGGGGTGTCTGCACCCCTGTGTGCCACTTTCTAGGGTTCTCCTCATGTTGATTTCTGAGCCTCTCTGTTAATATGCTATGGTGATACAGTAGTATTTTCTGCATCATCTATTAGATGATATGACTTAACTGTTGGTAAAACGGAAGTTCTGTATGTGCACTGTAACATATATATGCTTGGGCTAACTTGTCTGGGTTTATAACTGATCATTTTTGGCACATGCAACATTTGTTGACATAGTATTGAATCTTCTGCATGAGTGTCACCCAAGCATGTGACAAATGATGTCTCAGTGCTGGTCATGAAGCACACAAACACTGTCTCATGTTAACCAACATTTTTTTGGTCATGGTCAGTGGGTTGAATCTTGATATATATCATGAGCATCTTTATTTCTTCTGCTCACAACTTTGTCTGATAATTTGTAATATAATAATCACTATAGAACATGTTGACTAACTTGTTTCTCTAACAATATATAGAATCTGCATCTCAAGGAAAGAAAAAGCGAGCACATCTGTATTTGCAGGTATGAGCAAATATGATTCCATCAGTTTATCTTTAGCATTTTTTTTCTTGCAAAAACGCAAAAGCCTTGCGTCTCGATACAGAGGTAGATAAAAGTGTCCGTACAAGCCCTAAGAAGGCCAACACCTGGTGATTACAACACGGCACCTCTAGTCGCTAGACACTGCCACCGCCGGAAGCAAAGCCGGCAGACCTCTCGCACCTGCTGTTGCCCATTGCCCGGCTTCCCTCTTGAACGTGTCGAGGAGATGGGCTAAGCTCAGATGAGTTGTCGAATATGGTCGTGTACTCGTGTTACGGTGCTTCCAGATGCGCCAGGCCACCAATGTTATAGCCGAGGAGGTGCCTTTCTGGACTGGGGTGGGGACGGAGCTGCAACTTTGTTGCCACCAGTCCACGAAGTCCTCAAAGGGGAGCTCAAGACTTCCAGTTGAGCTTCAAATGATTCTTATCATTTGTTCTCCTTCTCCATGATGGTCTAGGGCAGGCCACTGCGTCTGAATGTTAGTGGTCTGCGCAAAGTGTCTTCTTGATCGCGGTTACCATTGGTCATTGCCTGGTAGTTGATTAGTTTCCTAATGCCTAGTACCCTATTGTTTAGTATAGTGAGTGTTCAATTTATCAGCTTGTCCCCTTTGCAGTGGCCTATTCGAGAGCAGTTGCATGGCTAGTGTAGGAGCCTCGATTGTGTCGCTTCAACAAGTTCAAAGGGCTACATATTTGGGTTCTGTCTTATGGCATCAAGTTCTTTAGCCGCCCCCATGATCATGTCGTTAGTGGCGCCTAGTGTCAACCCAAGCCCTGTTTGTTTGTCATGGAATGAGATCTGGAATAATATGCAAATTCAAGCTCCCATCAATATCGTGACAAGAGCAAATTTTCACTTGCATTTATTTGTTGACTCATTTACTACCTCCGTTTGGAAATAACTGACGTAGTTTTAGTTCAAATTTGTGAACTAAAAACTAAAACCACGTCCGCTATTTCTGAACGGAGGCAGTGCCATTTTCAACCGCCAGATTGGCAGGCGTGTTCCGAGAATTCCTTTGGCTTTGTGCTAATATATGTATTCTTGTTAAGTTGTCGGAATACTCCGACCTGTCCTTTCATCCCCATAAAGGATAATATACATACTCTGTGCCAGTCTAGTCTAGTGTGAGGAAACCCTGGCATTATCCTGAGAGACAGGGAGAGAACTAGCCAGCATGGATCTGATTAGTGTTGTTGTATCCAGCACGAACAATGCACATGACAAAGCTGCAGGTAAGGAGGTGAAAGAAAGAACTCCTACCCACGGTTTTTCAGATGTCTGTGGATCTGATTAGTCCCTTCACTGGCTTTCAGATGCCCTAACATGCCGCAGTGTGCCGCGCCCTTTTAGCAGTTTTAAGGGGTAAGCGGCAGCCCCAGACTGCCGTTTTCCTGGTAAGCTTGACTGCTTGAGGACCATGAATGGCCTTTCTTGGAGCCATTAAACAACCAACCCACGGTTGCCTTTCTTGCTTGCAGGGCATGTATGGCCACTTGATCCTGTCCGCGGCGTGGCGTGGCGCGGCGCACGGTCCTCAATCATGCCCCCTGACCCTGAGCACTGTGTTATCAAGGCAAGGGTCCATCTATGCATGATCACACTGGTGAAGTAAGTATTCTTCTCCTCTCTCAGCCCTTAACATAATAAGCTAGTAATACAATAGTAGGAGCATGCATTTGGACTCACAAGTGTCCCTTCTAAGGCTCAAAAGTGTTGACTGCATGTGGGCTGGTAGGGTGGGGTGGGGTGGGGGATGGGGGGCTGTCTTGAGATACTGCAGCACATACTGAACCTCTATATAAACCGAGATTTGCACCACCGCATCCCATCACGCATCACCTCAAGAGGAGAGCCCTGACCTGAACCTGAACCTAAACCTCTCAGCATTGATCCCGGTCTGGTGGATGCCATGGAGCAGGGGAAGAAGAAGCACGCGGGGAGGTTGCAGAAGGTCCTGAGGGAGCAGAAGGCCAGGGTCTACATCATCCGCCGCTGCGTCGTCATGCTTCTCTGCTGGAGTGACTGATCTGGGCTCATCAGAGGGCACAGCCACAATGTTCCTTCCCTTCATTAGTTCTCTCCTGCTTTCCTCCCCATGTTTTTTTCACATTGGCCTTTACCCTATGATGAAGGTTCTCTGTTTTTCTTGCCTCCTTGCAATGGCAAGGGTGACTGATGTTGTAAAGTTGGAGGGTGTTAATACGGACTAACAGTATGCTTTTTCCTCTCGAACTCGAGCTTCACAAAGGTCTCGAGTTCAGAACATGATACTTGCAAAAATAGTATGTTCATATGAGAGCAATCAGCTTGCATTTCTGGCCTCTGAGTAGTATTCTTGATATAGTAAGCAGGCATGGACGCATGGTGCTCTGCCTTGGTGTAATAAAATAAAACACATCCTCTCTAGGGAAAGGTAGTGCATGTGCAGGGCTGCAAGAGGGGCTGAAAGGTTAGGTTCCTTCTGATTAAACTAAATAAAAATTGCGTTATAAACTGAACAAAAAAACACCCCAGCCAAAGTTTCACATTGTCGGTGCGGTATAAAACAGTGCTGTATTTTTTTTCATCAGCTAGCCGTGGTACGCCAATGGAGTTACTAGAAAGTTATAGCTTTGGGGATAAACTTTGGAATCAAAAGGTTTTAAGCTTAGTAGAACGGAAACTGAGTACATGAGGTGCGGTTTTAGTGCTACTAGGCCCGAGGAGGAAGTTAGCCTTGATGGGCAGGTGGTACCTCAAAAGGACACCTTCCGATATTTGGGGTCAATGCTGCAGAAGGATGGTGATATTGATGAAGATGTAAACCATCGAATAAAAGTTGGATGAATGAAGTGGCGCCAAGCTTCTGGCATTCTATGTAACAAGAGAGTGCCACCAAAGCTTAAAAGCAGGTTCTATAGGATGGCAATACGACCCGTAATCCTGTACCGCGATGCGTGTTGGCCAACTAAAGGCGACATGCCCAACAGTTAGGTGTAGCGGTGATATGCATGTTGAGATGAATGTATGGCCACACAAGGAATGATCGGGTCTAGAATGATGATATATGTGGTAGAGTTGGATAGCACCGACTGAAGAGAAGCTTGTCCAACATCGTCTGAGATGGTTTGGACATATACAATACATGCCTCCAGAAGCTCTACCACATATAGCGGATTAAAGCGTGCTGATAATGTCAAGAGAGGTTGGTGTAGACCGAACTTGACATGGGAGGAGTCTGTAAAAAGAGATCTAAAGGACTGGAATATCATCAAAGAACTAGCCATGGACAGGGGTGCATGACAATTAGAAGATGGATTGGTGGCAGGTGGCTGCGGCGGCCTCATACCCGACAGGCGTCCTGGTTGAGGAGTGCGCCGGACTGGTAGGTGCCCCATACCCGGCAGGCATCCGGGTTGGGACCTCAGGTCTTAGATGTTTAGGTTTGGCTGCGATGTCTGTTTGGTATTAGGCCCAGACTATCAACGCCCCCATCATCAATTGGATAGGAGTAGCGACAGTTGTTGCATAGACGGTGGCTTTACCGAAAAAGGCTTTCGCCCCGCTTTATAAATAAAACAAACCGCCACAAGACATACAACCAAAGCAGGTCCACACACACACACCACCCAAGTACCACAAACAAAGTACAGAGGTTCTCACGAGGGCACAGCTCAACAAGCCCGGAAGAAAGAGAAAAAACACAACACAACAAAGCCTGCCCAGCCACAGGAGATCTAGTCCTGCTCCGCGGCGGCGCGGCGGGCGGCGGCGACAAAGTGACGGCCATCGAGCGAAGATCGGTGATGAAGGCTGAGATGGCGCCCCGATCCGGGACGGCTAAGCGCCGCCAAAGCTGCAAGAAACCCGAGAATTTGTAGAGAGCATCAAGAGCGACGGAGGGAAGAATGTTGGATCACAAGCTTATTGCGAACGGTCCACAGCGTCCAGGCAAGGACCCCAACCTCCAGCCACCTAATGTGGCGAGAGGTCGTAGGGGACACTTGGAGTTCAGCAAAAAGGTCCGGGAAATTAATAAAGTCTTATGAGAATAATTAATAAAGTGGCCGTATGCATCACTCAGATGCAGAGGCCGGGGTCCTCCTATTTTTCTTTAAAAAAAAAAGCTATCCACGTGTCAAAACCATGAGTTGGTTCGAGATCTTATGGGTTTCAGCTCTAACTTACCCGTACTTGTTTGGGACTAAAGGCTTTGTTGTTGTTTGTTGTGGTTGTAACAAGATGTGGTACGTGCACCAAGTACTTCATGCTAAGCTATAATGAGTTGGGATTTAGGAGTATCTAAACCACTCAACTCACTGCAAAGAACCCTTCAAAAAATCACTGGAAATACGCGTATCATTGTGGGTCGTTTGATAAATGCGTTAATTACAGCGCTAACACGAGAATCAATGGTGCATTTGATCGATGAGTATGACAATTTATCTTAAAACCCAACATGAGAGCATCAGATTTATTTAGAGGATTGCAAAGGCCTGAATAAATAAAATTCCGAATTCATAGCTTCTATATTTTGCGGCATCGCAATTTAGAACTTTTGGAGCTTTGCAGTATGGGCTGGTATACTCAAAGTTCTAAAATTTGAACTACTACAGTACAGCTCTGTGGTTTCCTCTGAATCAAACCTTGTCATCCTGGATTCCTGGAAATTAATGTGTTAACCAGTATTCAGGCTGAGGACAAAATAATGAGGGAATATGACTTATGAGATTATGGAAGACAAACTTTCCCTAGGAGGCATGATTCATTCCCATGTCGACAGGATGGATGCATATGTTTGTTATTCCCTTGAGATCATTAGTTGTGATTAGCCGGCCTTTCGATGGAGAAACAGTAGAAAGTAAGTTGCTTGTGGCTCACTACTTCTCACCCCCCATTATCATTGGCTGCGAGCCCCATATGCACGAAAAGGCAATCTTGGTATTGTTGTTTGAAGAGCCACAAATATTTTGTTTCTGTGACTATTATTGGAGTGTTCCTGAAGATCTGGTTTACAAAGATGCTGTGCTGGCTCATCGGTGAAACCAAGGGGTTTCTTGGTTACCACCTTATTTCCCATGAAAAGAGTTGCTTTGAGTTTACTTGGCTCACACAGCATAAAGTGCTCCACCGTACCATTACCAATTTGATAACGCGTGATTAGACTCTGACTTTGCACTCATCAACCGTACTGCTCCACCGTACTATTCTCCATTTTACTCTATGAAGAAAGTTGAGAAGAAAAAAAATGGATGGTAGTAGATTTTGAGGTGCATGCATGGGTCACCAGAGGCCCACGGTCATGCATTTGAAATAACAATGGATGAATTTGAGTACTCCCAATCCATGCCATATCTGAAGAACTGTTAGATACTGTCCCTGGTAAACACATTGTTCAACCTACCTCTGAAGAACTGTCAGATACTGTCCCTGGTAACACAATGTTGAAGCTATCTCAGACAAGAACTAGCTACAGATGAGCCGCGGCATCGATCTCCGTAAGTACATTGCACTTGATACCTGGTTGACACGATTGCAGATCGAGGTTCAGTTGCAAGGGGAAAAAAGCGTTCGGCAATGCCCGGCCCCAAATCAAATGGTCAGCCTGAGCCTGAAACATACATACATTGCACTCACTGTTTTAGTGTCTAGTTGCAGACCAAACCAAATCTGTTCCCAATGCGGCCAAGCAGAAGAGACCGGCACCATGAGTTGAGTGCATGTTGTCAAGGCATGCCTCCTGCAACCAGTATGTGTCTGCATGTGGTCCATGCATGCATGCACGCACGCACTGAGCCCTGAAAACATTGTGGAAGGAGCAGCGGCATACATGCCCTGCTTCCTGTGTCTGGTATGGCAGTGGCATCCGCAGTGGGCATGGCTCCCTGATTGAACCTTGTGTCTCATTCTGTCACATATCTTATACTCCTCATTTTAGACGGTGCCATGATTTTTATTCTCTTTCACTTTGTTTTCTTTGGCAAGGAGGCAAAATTCGCTATGGCCATCTTTGCTGCTGCACCCTTGCAACAGCACATCCTGAGGACATGCAAGCGGTCACTTCTGTGTCCTGTTTGCTAACTGTCTGTCTGCCTGAATGTCCCTAGGGCGTGCTAGCTTAGGGCATCTAGCAACTACGGAGTAGCATCTAGGGGCTACAAAAGGCGTTGAAGAGGCGGTCAAACGATTTGGTTTTGTTTGTGTGGTAACACGAAACTGATCTCTGTTAGGCAGCGGTTTTGGCCTTTGGGAATGGTAAATATGCTGCTTTATTGGGTCACAACCCAAAGCTGAACATCTCCCAAGGGCGCCACTTGAGTAGGTTCACCATGGAACCTAATGCACAGAGAGATGCAAGTGGGTTACACTGTCTGCAGATTTACTTACTGTTGTTTCACCACAGCAGTCAGTGCTCTATGAACAAGGATAGCAGAGGCAAAGGAACTAGAAGACACTCAGTGCAATGGTCGCGTGAGGCGACCGCGGCGACTCAGGTGATCGCGGCGAGCCGGCCGCCGATGCCGGCGGATCCTTCTGCGAGGCGAGTAGGGGGGAGGTTCTGGGCCCTTGCGGGTTCGGATGAGGACGACGATGGCGGGGACCCCGCCGGCAGATCGCCGGCTGATTACTCGCCGTCGCCTTCCGACGTGATCTGTGAGGCGTTTAACCCCGGATACTCGGAGGAGGAGGTGGCCGCGCTGGTCGACGAGATTTGTGTCGGGCGATGATCCGGCGCGGATCGGGCTGAGTTCAGAGGATAGGGTGGAGGTGGTTCGCCGGATCGTTCACCGGAGGACGGCGGCGATGGCGGTTCGACCTTGGAAAGGGCCACTACCTAAGTTATGCATCCAACCATTAACTTTGTTCGATTTCATTCCGCAAGATGCTTGGACTAGAGTGGTTCGTAAGAAGAAGAGGATGGGGAGATCGGAGCTTGCAACGCCGGCGCCGGTGAGCCGTACGGCGGCTGGGATCCGAGCGGCTAGGGCTGCTCGTTTGAACTTGCTCCTGGGCCGTGATGTGTGGGCCGGCTGTGGACCTGTGCTTGGGCATGAGGCCTAACATGGGGGAGCGGACGAGGGGCAGTCTGGAGCGGTCTCGACTGGGCGAGTGGCCCAGGAGAACCTGGACGTGCTTCCTCTATCGTTCGAGCCGTGCAGGATTGGCGACAATCTTGATCGAGCATGCCGGGTCGGGGTTGATCCGAAGCTCGATGGGCCGGCGGCTGCTTTTGGGCCAATGTCTAGGGGGTATGAGGCCCGTTCGAACGTGGAAACTAGCGCTACTGCGAGGGGGGGGGGAGGGAGGGTGCATGCACGCATCGTTCTTCCTCACTTTCGCTGTCGCTGCGCCCTAGGGTTCGACGTACGCACGTCTGTGCTCCGCCGGATCGGGCCGGGCGCGCCGCATCTTTCCCCTTGGTTCGATGGCGGGTGCTGGTGGAGCTCCTCCTCCCGGGAAGAAGCCGCCTCCCAATGGGGCGGGGCGGGCTGCGGGAGTGCCGCCACCGGGTTCTGGCAGTGGACGGGGCGCGATGCCGCCGGGACCGGGCGCTGGCCGAGGACTGCAGGTGCCCGCGTCTGGTACTGCTCGTGGTGGTGCACCGATCCCTCTCGCCGCAGCGGCGCCGGTGCCCTCCGGGGGCCCTGTTGGGAGGCCGCCGGCGCCGGCATTGCTGCCTGGCGGGAGGGGTGGACCGGGCGGCCCGGCTTATGGTGTTCGGCCGCCTGTGTCGGGGGGTGTGGCGGTGGCTATAGGCAGGGGGACCGTGCCGCCTAGGCCTCCTCCGCCTTCGGGTCCGGTGCAAAGACCGCCTCCGGCCGTGCAGAGCACGGCGGCCGTGGTTGCGGCGGGCCGGGGAGCTGCGCCGCCCAGGCCCCCGGCTCCTCCTCCGCATATCGTTGCTCGCCCGCCGTTTCTACGGTTGCGCCCCGAGGACAATGGAGGGATGACGGACTTGATGCTTACGGGACGGCCCAGCACCGTGGTTCTTCATCCACGGGTGGTGGCCGCGGCTATGCCTGGCAGAGTGATGGGTCAGCCGAGAGGCCTTTCTTGGGTCCTTCAGATGGCTTCGTCGAGGGGCCCTCGGATCCGGGACATCGGCAGCGACATGGGTTCTGAGGCTATCGGGGTGGTCGGGGAGGCAGAGAGGGCCGCTACCGTCCACGTCCTCCGCTACCACCTGTTGTTGTCGACCAGACGACAGTCGACGGGACTGCCGAGGAGCCTCTGTTGCCTGACCACGCTATGGAGGTCGTTACGGCTCTTGCCTCTGTGCAGGTTCCTGAGAACGAGGTTATGACCGATGTGTCTGCGGAGTTGTCAGATAGGTCTGAGGCTGATAGGGCATCCAAGTGGGCGCGTAGGAAGGAAAAGATGCTTTGTTACCGGTGCGGTGACAAGGGTCACTTCATCGCGGAGTGTGTGGCTATGTTATGTGATACCTGTGGTAAACTGGCACACGAGTCTGGGGAGTGTCCGATGCTGCGAGATCAGGCACCGTCGCTCATGATGTATGGAGTATACTGTGCTGAGTTAACATTTTTTGAATCTCCAAATGAGCGAGAGGCTGCCGATGAGTCCACGAGTATGACCACGGGGATAGTCAAGGTTACCAGAGGGGAGGTGGCTGAGACACAGATCGTGCAGAGGCTCCGTGAGTTGGCTCCTGGGGAGTTCCAGTGGGACCTTGTTAGTATGGCTGATAGGATGTTCAGGGTCGAGTTTCCATCTATAGAGGATTTGCAGAGGTTGTTGAGCTTTGGGATGTGCAAGGTGCCGGGAACGGATGGTATCCTTGAGTTTCAAGAGTGGAAGCTTGTTGAGCCGCAGGGCAAGCCGCTTACTCAGGCGTGGCTGAGATTCTCCAGGGCTCCCTCTAGGCCGCTGCAGGATGCTCGGGTTGTGGCCAGTATGGGCATTTTAGTAGGGAAGCCTGAGCGTGTGGACATGGAGTTCACCAGAGCTCATGGGATTGCTCGGGTTTTGGTTAGTATTTTAAACATTGAGTATGTTCCGGATGTGGTTAATTGGGCTTATCGAGGCAGAGTTTATGATTTGGATATTGAGTTTGAGGATGAGAGCCTTCTGGTTGCGTCGGCTCATGATTCTGATATGGATATGCACAAGAGTGATGGCGGAGCGGGGGTACGGGAGTCGTCGGTCGAGGAGCCTGGACGACAGTTGTCCAAGGGGCCGGGGCCCGAGCTGGCGTTGACCGGGGATGGAGCAGTCTCACCCTCCGTGGTACCTTCGACGACTCTGAGATTTGGGTCTTTTCAGCCGTACTCTGCTCCCCGAGGCTCTGGAGTGATCGGGTTGAGTCCGAGGAGGCGTTTGAGCTCGAGTTACCGGCTTTGGGGTCGGAGGTCTTTGTGGACCACGATTCACAGGGGTCGGCAGGTGGCCACTCCCCTTCGTGCTCAGCACACGATACCTTCTCAGGAGGTGCCGCAGCTTGTCGTACCTACCCTGTCAGGGAGTGACCTGGGGCAGGCGGCCTCGGGGCAGGTGGCTTCCGAGTCTTTTTCTTCGCCGGGAGGGGGTCTGGGGCAGGTGGCCTCGGATAACTCTTCCCCCGTCGCGTCTGTCTGTCGGTTGATGCCGGCTTTGCCTTCGGGAGGCGGCTTGGGGCAGGTGGCCTCGGAGCTTCCTTCTCGTCCGGTGCCTGGGCGGGTAGCTTCACCGGTTCTGGGTGGGGAGCGAGGGCAGGTGGCCCTTGTTCGGTCTCCACCACCCACCCTGCCGGTATCGCCAGGCGGGCCGCGCCTCGAGTCGGCAGTGAGTGCTTTGCTATCTCGGGCGAGGCCGTGGGTGAGCCCGTGCAGGTGGATCGGCCTGCTGGTTGGGGAGCGGCAGGAGGCCGGACCCCGACCGCGATCTCTCGGGAGGAGGTCATCGCGTTTTGAGGGATTCAGGATCCGGTGTCTGAGGGGCGCCGGATGAGTGGACGACTCCAGACCCAGCCTGATGTGGACGACATTCAGCAGCGGTGCGCCATGAGGGCGGCCAAGCTTCGTGACGTGGAGGTCACTACTGGTATGTCGGTCAATACATCTAATTCTATTTTGTATTTTTCAAATTATGATATTGTTCAAAATGCAAATCAATTAGGAGTTTCGTTGGGTAGTAATGACACTGAAATCTCTAATTCTGTTAATGATCTTTTAGACCTAGAGGCTGAGCAGGCCTTAGAGATGATCCGTAATATTGCGGCTGTTAAACCCATGAGTGATTCTGAGGTTGATGGCTCAGGGTCAGGGTGCTAGATAACTTTTGTGCGAATCTTATGCAACCTAATACTGATGAGGATGTTCAGGCTGAGTCTACCGAGATAGTGTTGGCTAGCCCGTCTGAGACTGGTTGTGAGGACCAGTTGTAGAGTCAAACTGTCCCCAAGCACAAGTGGAAACGGAAGGTATACCGGTTTCAAGCGGCGTAGGGAGTGCTAGGATCCAGACGCAAAAAAATTCCATGATGATCTATGAAAGGAATATTCTGGAATAGCAGAGGTCTAAAGGACTTGGCTAAACGAAGGTTTCTTGCTGAGGCGTCTGTCGAGCATTGTTTAGATTTTATAGCTCTATCGGAGACAGGTAGAGATAACTTCGCGCCTCAATTTATAAATTCTCTATCAGGAGGTATAGATTTTGATTGGCATTGTTTGCCACCGAGAGGGAGGTCGGGTGGAATCCTTCTCGGAGTTAGGTGTGATGCGCTTGAGGTTCGCAGTGTGGTCATGGGAGACTTGCTGTTAAGTTTAGGGTGCGTTCGAAGGTTGATGGGTTTAATTGGGCTCTTGTCGCGGTATATGGTGCTGCACAGCCCGAGATCAAGCCTGAGTTCTTGGCTGATCTTGTTCGGATTTGTGGCTCCGAGCAGTTGCCCATCCTGGTGGGGGGTGATTTCAATATTATTAGACGACGTGAGGATAAGAACAATGATAATTTTGATGGACGATGGTCGTTCATGTTTAACACTATCATTGAAAGTCTGGACCTGAGAGAAATTGAGCTCTCGGGTAGAAAGTTTACCTGGGCGAACGCGATGCCAAATCCGATGTATGAGAAGTTGGATCGTGTGTTGGCTAGCGTCGATTGGGAACAGAAGTTTCCCCTAGTGACTGTCCAGGCCTTGTCCCGTGGTATCTCTGACCATACGCCGTTATTTGTCGACTCTGGTGAACCCGCCCACCTGGGGAACAAAAATGTGTTCTCCTTTGAGATGGCTTGGTTTGAAAGAGATGGCTTCCTGGATCTCGTGGCCAGAGAGTGGGCTAAGGATTCAGGAGGGAGGACCGCGCTTCAGCGCTGGCAGAATAAGATTAGGCACTTGAGGAGTTTCCTACGGGGGTGGGCTAAGCATCTGAGCGGGATTTATAAGGTCGAAAAGGAAAAGCTCCTTGCCCTTATACAGTCTCTGGATGTAAAAGCGGAAACCACGATATTGCTTGCCATGAGCTTCATGCCAAGCTCGAGGCGGAATTATGATCGAAAGAACTTCTTAGAGAAGAAGAGTTGAAGTGGGCGCTATGGGCCAAGGTCCGCGAGTAGTCCGAGGGGACGCGAACACGCAATTCTTTCACATGATCGCTAACGGTAAGCATCGAAAGAAGAGGATCTTTCAGCTTGAGCAAGATGAGGGTACGATTGTAGGACAGGAAAACCTAAAATTGTACATTACCGAATACTATAAGCAGCTGTTTGGCCCTCCAGAAGAGAACTGTGTGTCTCTGGACGAGTCAAGGGTTGAGGATATTCCTCAGCTCACAGAGGTGGAGAATGATATTCTTGCCGCTCCTTTCTCGGAGAAAGAGGTGCTGGAGGCCATCTCGCAAATGAAGAATAACAAGGCGCCGGGTCCTGATGGTTTCCCAGCGGAGTTTTATAAGAAGTGCTGGCATATCATTAAAGGGGATTTGTTTCCTATGTTTAATGATTTGTTTGCTGGGCAGCTTCATCTTTTTCAGCTAAATTTTGGAACGATTATCCTTCTTCCTAAGAAAACAGAGGCTGTGAGAATTGAGCAATTCAGGCCAATTTGTCTTCTTAATGTTAGTTTCAAAATTTTCACCAAGGTCGGGACCAATAGACTCACACAGATTGCACATACTGTTGTGCAGCCTATCCAATCTGCTTTCATGCCGGACAGGAATATCCTTGAGGGGGTAGTGGTCCTTCATGAAACGCTCCATGAAATCCACACGAAAAAACTGGATGGGGTTGTTTTCAAAGTGGATTTCGAAAAAGCGTACGACAAAGTCAAATGGCCATTCCTTCAACAGGCCTTGCGTATGAAGGGTTTTGATGAGGCTTGGCGACGCCAGGTAGAATCCTTTACGCAAAAAGGGAGTGTTGGAATTAAAGTAAATGATGATATTGGGCACTATTTCCAGACACACAAGGGTCTGAGGCAAGGAGATCCAATGTCCCCTGTTTTGTTCAACATTGTGGTTGACATGTTGGCAATCCTAATAGGTCGGGCAAAGGAGGCCGGTCAGGTGGGAGGCTTGGTGCCCAACCTAGTTGATGGGGGGGTGTCCATTCTGCAGTACGCTGATGATACTATCATCTTTATGGAGCATGACCTGGCAAAAGCGAGAAATATGAAGCTGGTGCTTTGCTTATGTGAACAATTGTCTGGATTAAAGATTAACTTTCATAAAAGCGAATTGTTCTTCTTTGGTAGAGCCAAGGAGGAACAGCAGGCTTATAGGCAATTGTTTGGATGTGAATTAGGGGCTTTACCTTTCACCTATCTAGGTATACCCATTCACCATCGTAAGCTTACAAATCGAGAGTGGAAATGCATTGAGGATCGGTTTGAAAAGAAACTTAGTTGCTGGAAGGGCAAACTTATGTCATATGGAGGCCGGTTAATTCTTATTAATTCGGTACTCACGAGTATGCCGATGTTCCTACTATCTTTCTTTGAGGTTCCAGCTTGGGGTTAGGAAAAGACTGGACTTCTACCGATCAAGATTTTTTTGGCAGAGTGATGAACTTAAGAGAAAGTATAGACTCGCCAAGTGGGATGTTATTTGTCGACCTAAGGACCAAGGGGGGTTGGGTATCGAAAATCTTGAGGTCAAGAACAAATGCCTGCTTAGTAAGTGGCTGTATAAGCTTTCGGGTCCGACTGAGGCAACTTGGGCGCAGATTCTTCGTAACAAGTATCTGCAGTCCAAAACTTTGTCACAGGTGACAGTGAGACCAATTGATTCGCCGTTTTGGAAGGGGCTTATGAGAGTCAAGGCAACCTTCTTTAATAGAACAAAGTTTATTGTCGGTGATGGAAATGACACACGTTTCTGGGAGGACGCTTGGCTGGGTGATACACCATTAGCAATACAGTACCCAACCTTGTATCGTATTGTCCAGCGACATGATGCGCTAGTTGCAACGGTTATGCAGTCCATTCCCCTTAATATACAGTTTCGGCGGGTGCTTGTTGGTGAGAGATGGGAAGCTTGGCTCCATCTGGTGCGTAGACTGATGGAAGTCTAGCTAGCGCAACAGCCCGATCAGCTATGTTGGAAGCTTACTAGAACGGACAATTTCATCAGTAAAGTCGATGTACAATGATGTCATCAACTCCACTGTTATTCCTAGTACCAAACATGTTTGGAAAGTAAAAGTGCTTTGAAAATTAAAGTGTTTATGTGGTTTGTCCATAAACAGGTAATTTTAACAAAGGACAACTTGGTCAAGCGCAATTGCACTGGATCTACTAGGTGTAGCTTCTGTGATCAGGACGAGACCATTAAGCATCTCTTCCTTGACTGTCCTTTGGCGAGAATTCTGTGGCGCACTGTGCAAATTGCTTTTAACATTACTCCTCCGAGTACGGTCGGGTCGTTATTTGGAACGTGGCTGGATGGGATAGAGTCCGATACAGCTAGACATATTCGTGTAGGAGTGTATGCGTTGTTATGGGCAATTTGGAACTGCAGAAATGATTTGGTTTTTAACAAAATAACTACTATTCATTTTTTGCAGGTTATATTCCGTGCTACGGCACTGATCCGTATGTGGTCCTTACTCACTCCGACGGAGGCCAGGGAGTGTTTGGTTACTGGATCTGTCCGGTAGGAGATGGTAGCACGGGATATCTTCAACCGGTTTGGTTGGCGGTCATGTAATAGGATAGGCAATTAGTTTTCCTATCTTTTATTTTACCAGCCGGTTGTGGCCTTGTGGTTTTTTCTTGGTTTAGCTTCGAGGCTCTTGGTGAGCTCACCTTTATTTTGTTGAAAACTATACGACTTTGTTGAACCTATTTTATTTATTGAGGTGACCGTATGCATCGTTCTGATGTAGAAACCGGGAAATTCCTTTTTTCGAAAAAAAAAAGCAATCAGTGCTCTATGATTCTGTCTCTTATTGGATGGATACATTTCTTATATGTAAAGATGTGGATGGTGATGTGATTTCACCATTGCTACACTGAGTATCTTCCTTGGCTTTTCTGGATGTTGATGGGTTTACATCGCTCATAATTCATGAATAGATTGCTGATGCTGCTGCTGTGCCCTAGCTAGCTCATAGTCCATTAGGTGATATCATTTCACAAAGGGGTCAGATGTGCTGATAAAGATGCATTCGTCACACACTTTTACTGCATATCATTGGATCACCTATTGGTGACCCGAATTGCAGTAACTTTACTACCTGAAAAGAAATTGCACGTAATGATGGTGATGTTATGTCATCTGATTTACTCTCCCACAATCCTACATATATTAAATAAAAATGAAGCATATACTTCTGTGTGAAGCATTGTCCCCAAGGCTCTCCTTTTCGATAAAGGGTGTCTTTATTTAACTCATAATGTAGCATCGAGGGATATAATCATAATGAATACACACCCGGCCTCTGCATAACTAGGATGCACACAGCCAACACGACACACACGCACACAAAACAATCACGCCGGCAAAAAGCAAAGTCATACAAGACCAAAATAATGCCTGGACGGAGAGAGAAATAAAATAAAAACAACAATTGACGAAATATAGCAGTGACCATCAGCGCCAACCATCTCATGACAACACAAAGACTACAAGAAGGGTTCTTCAAAAACGATGCCTCCAAAAAAGGAACGACGTAAATGCGTCGCCATCGCCGGATCCAGTCACCAAAGGTCAAATCATGGTTTTCACCCACCCAATCGAAGTCAAATAGTGTTGTCTCCTCCATTTGCCTCTGTCCCAATAGTTGCATGCGTGCTTGGTCCTTACGACGAGCAATGACCACGCCCATACAGGTAGGCCGACGAGACTCGAGAAGAGCTACTCGCTACCACCCGAAGAAGTTTCGGCGAGGAGAAAGGACAGCGGCACCGCCATATCCCAATTTTGGGACACTCTGGAGGCCTGCACCATCCTCACAAGTGGCAGCCAAAGCTGATCTGCATGAGACGACGGCACCACTCGCAGCCACTATCTTGTCATCCTCACCTATGGACGTAGATCATACATGTTTAATCCTCTAGGTGACCACCGCGGCCGATGACCGCCCAGCAGCATGTTCGCCAGATTCATGGCGCCACCTGACCTAGCGCCCGAGCCCAAGCAGAAAACCACCATGACCACGCCTTACCTCCCTCCAGGAGATGCGGGCGACGGCAGCAACAACTGCGCTCGAGCCACCGCCTCAAGCTGCCGCGCTGCGACGCCAAAGAGCCACTCCAGGAGCATCGGCATGGCATGAGCACGCTGCACATTTTCAGGATGGATCTCCACTTCCCAATCATGCAGCAGAACTTCTCCGGATAGAGAAGCCACAGGAGGTGGCTGTTCGGACCAGTGCGAGCAGATCTCCACTCTTTCATGGGAAAAAGGAATGGATCTCGTGCTTCTGCCGAGGAATTGACGGCACCACGAGGCTCCTCCATTGGTAAACATGGCATCCATGAATGGCGGCAACTTGCATCTTTGATGCCGATCTGGCCACCCAACAGCCATGCAAATGTCAGATTGAACCCCACATGTAGCGCGCCGTCGCCGCCGCCGCCGCTTCAACTTCCGCCTTCACAGCATCCAAGTCGCCGCTGCACCTCGTCAAGTGTTGCCTAAATTGCCACGGGGATGGAGCCCCGCCGCCGCCGTCAGCCGCGCCGGCGAGCTGGCCGCGCCGACCTGTGGCGGCGAGGGAAGGAAGCACGAGGAACTGCCGAGGAAAACGGATCGGATCGCCGCCCGAGTCGCCCAGGCGGAAGACGCGGGGGGAGTTGAATTTTTTTTTCTCCTAACTGTCCTTAGAGCATATCCAACAGCCGCGCTAAAGCGCCGCGCAAAACTCATTAGCTACATGGCATTTGCTTACATACCGCCATGGCCCAGAATGTATATTATAATGCTGCTAGCCCAAAGAGGGCAAGAAATACAGCCGCAAGACAAACCACATGTACATTTCAAAGAAGATGAACACAAATGATCAAACAAACAAAATAAAAATCAATAACAAATAGTTCAAAATAAATCATTACAACTCAAACAAGGAGGGCGGAAGCGCGGTACTAGGAGGGGATGGGCGGAGGCTGGCGCGAGGATAGGCGGAAGCTGAGACAATCGCCGGGTGCGCGGCGGCGGCGTGGCGGTCGAGGTGGAAGCGCATAAGAGGAAGAGGCGCGAAGGCCGAGTGTGCCCTGCTGTAGTGGGCGCCCAAATACGCCGCTGGTAAGTGTTTTGACCGCGTCAACCCGTTTTAGCGCAGCTGCTTTTTCTTGGCCATTGAAGCGCCGACAGCGTTCTTGTGGCGCTTAAAACGACCTATTTTACGGCGCGGCGCTAGTTTAGCGCGGCTGTTGAAGATGCTCTTAATGATGTCCATCCAACATCATCCCCCAAGGCTCTCCTAGATTGCATTTAAGATTCTTTTGATCCAGAGCTAGAATGGTTTCATCGCAGCAGCCATCCAACCATTCCTTGTAGCTTGATAAACTGAACACCGGCCGACAGGTACATTGTACTGCATGACTTGTTGTAATTCATATGGCCATTTTGGTTTTGTTAGAGCTAGCTTGTATTTCTTTGTCTGCTAAGCCTGCCAGGGATGCTTAACATAGTGTGCTATTTTTCAGATGAAGTGGTTTGCTATGGAATGCTTTAGTTTAACTCCTTAACCTCCTTGACATTGTAATTGGTTATTCTATACAGGTTGACTTTGGAAGTGAATGTGAGACGCCGATATTCTACTATTAAAAATTTCAGTTTTACTCCTTCCCAAACAAAATGATATTGGAACTCTTCCCCTTAAAGAATTACAGTAGCACACATAAAGTTGAAGAAATAATGCCTCACAATAAAAGGCTCGATAATTTCAAACTGAGAGGTCATAAGCCTTTTTTCGAAAAGGAGGGATAAACCTCCCAGCCTCTGCATTCTCAGATGCACGCAACCCTATTTTATTAAAGTTGATACGGCGAAGAGGTTAAAATCATCAACAAGCAGAGTACATGTGACATCGTGGCTTAATAGGAATAATAGACTACTCGTATAAACAAAGAATTTCTTCTTTTCCAGGAGCCCATTCGCACGAACATCAAAGTTAAGCGTGCTTGGCTTGGAGAGATTTGAGGATGTGTGACCGACTAGGAAGTTGATCCCGAGTGTGCACGAGCAATTGGTCTGTAGGGCCAGTCTAGATCCTGTCATGCATAACAACTGGGAACCGGTGGCTGTGACCGGAGCGTTGCAAATAGTATCAGAGCCGACCCTCGTGGTTACATGGACATGTGTGGGTCAGTGGCACAGACTTGTACATGGTGCATGTGGCCCGTCGTGACACACGTCATGGGCAGATGTGGATGCTGGCACTAGCGTGCATATACGTGTGGTAAGAGTAACTTAATATGTATGATAGACTACTCATATAAACAAGGAATTCCTTCTTTTTCGGTAGCCCATTGTGACATCTTGGCTTACTAGGAATGATAGACTACTCATATCAACAAATTCCTTCTTTTCCGAAAGCCCATTGTGACATCTTCGCTTAATAGAAATGATAGACTACTAATATCAAAAATAAATTCCTTATTTTCCGAGAGCGCATTGTGGGGCCAGTCTAGATCCCGCTAGGCATAACGGCCGGGAACCGATGGCTTTGGTTGGGGCGTTGCAGTAAAAGACATAGACAACTATGACAGAACCATTACAAGATATGAAGAGACCACCTATGACAAAACCATTGCAAGATATGGAGACCAGCTCGCGGCTGCTGTACATCAGCTGGGCTTTGCCGGTGGCCTTGTCCGGTGGGATCGGAGAGAGAGAAAGAGGAAGGAGGATACAGGGAGCGGGAACAGCTAGGGTTTCGCCTAAGCCGCCTCCTGGAGTGACATGAGCATCCTTTATTTTCTCAAGGGCGAGATCAGGGGTCACAAACCTTGTACTACACTTAAGTTTTTACATTCATCTAGTTCGTGGAAAGAACTTTCAACTAATTAAAGAAGGGTGTGGCTACATCTCAATCGATTAAGAAATGACTATTTCTCAATCAGCTGACATAAGATATTTTTCTTTTCCTTTTTTCTTTTCGAAATCTCAAAAAGGAAAAAAAATCTGCATGAATCACTTAATCAGCTGACATCACCATAAGATATTTTTCTTTTCTTTTTTCCTTTTCGAAATCTCAAAAAGGAAAAAAATCTGCATGAATCACTGCATAGATCCGATGGTTTAGGATTTGGTTGAGAAATAGAAATCCTGATTCAAGAAAACTTCTTAATCTCAAACTTTCGTACAAAGATAAAAAAAGATACTATAGATGGTTCATCGCAAAGTACATAGTTCATCACGAGCTAAAACTTCATAACAACGGTGTTTGCAATAGTTTCATAGATTTTTGTTTTGAGTGATGTTTTGATTAGTTGTTTTTTAGTGCTTTTTACAGAATTAGTTCAAGCGTAAATCTAATTTAATAATACCAACATGATTTAACTGGATTGTATAAACCCCCATATTAAATAACACCATTGCTACACTGAGTATCTTCCTTGGCCTTTTTGGATGTTGATGGTTTAGCACGTTACGAGATTGGTCATAATCCATTACTAGATTGCTGCTGCTGCTGTGCCATCGCTCATAATCCATTAGATGACATCATTTCACAAGGGGTCAGATGCTGATAAAGATGCATTCGTCGCACACTTTTACTGCATGTCATTGGATCACCTTATTGGTGACCCGAATTGCAATAACTTTACTACCTGGAAATAATTTGCTGGCAGCGAAGGTGATGTTATGCCATCTGACTTGCTCCTCTGCCACAATCCCCTAAGTATATTAAACCAAATGTACCCACCTCTAGAATTATCTAAAAAGTTAAATTAAATATGGAGGAGCACGATACAGGCGTTAACGGAGCTCGCTGGCGCGCTGTCAAAGGGCACAATATGTAGATGAAGCCCAGCAGCAATGGTGTGGCGCCAGCCAGGGCAGAGTTTACAGTTCTTTTTATTTGTAGCAAAGCATGGGTATTCAATAATAAACGGTGAGGATGCCCTCCAAAGTCCCAATGCTACCTTGGGTCCCATCTACTGAAGCATATACTGCTGTGTGAAGCATTGTCCCCAAGGCTCTGCTAGATTGTGTTTAAGATTCTTTTGATCCAGAGCCAGAATGGTTTCATAGCAGGTAACTTGAAAAACTGAGCACTGGCCGACAGGTACATTGTACTTACCTAACTTGTAATTCAAATGGCCAATTTGTTTTTGTTTAGAGCTAGCTTGTCTTTCTTTGTCTTTCCAGCCGAGCCTGCCAGGGATGGTTAACATGGCGGCGTGCTATTTTTCAGAGGAAGCAGTTTACTATGGAATGCTTTAGTTTAACTCAACTTGCCTTCTTGGTTGGCATTGTAGTTTGTAATTCT